>JALAZF010000995.1:0-686337 GCA_022829125.1 Lathyrus tuberosus
GGATTTCGTTTAAATAGTAGAGACCTAGTTTTAAATCTATTAATATTGATGTTGACATCAAATGTGTATTATTAAATATATTAGATGTCAAAATCAATAGTAATAACAAAAAGACAAAAAGATAAATAGTGAACATTTTATGAACTATAAATAAATAAATATTAGGAAAGTTAGTTAAAATTATTTTATTCCAATGAAATACCCAGCAATAAATTATTTGAATTACTAAAAAAACTCTATTAAAAAAATAACTAAACTATTTAACTGAATACAATTGATTTAAATAAAAAATTAAATACATATAAAATTTTGAATTTAGAATATAAACAAAATATCATAGATTTCATCTCACGTTTAAATTAAAAAATCTCTACATAACGCTATAACTTATATGCAAATGTTATGTGCAAAATGAAAAAAATTGTACAAATATTCCGCTCGTCACATTTATATTTTATAAAAAAAGTTATGATAAAGAATAACTGTAGTGCCGAACCTTAGCAGCAAGTATCTCAAGAATACCTAAAAAATATATATGTATATAAAATTAACAATTTATCAAGATAAAAAACAAATTAATTTCAAAAGATCATTCAAACACTCGATGTCCATGTATGTCATAGAAATAATTAATGAATATTTTAAATGGCAAGGATAAAGATATCAAAAAAAGGAGTTCACAAAAACCAAGAAATATATGAAATATTGGAAGCTTTTGAAAAGTAAACAAGGAGAATAACAAGAGAAATACCTATCGATTTGAGGATGATAGCGTAAGAAAATAAGTGTCAATAAAACTAGAAGAATAGAAGAAAAGAAAATAAAATTGTAAGTGATTTAAAAAATTGATAACCAATATATATAGCCGAGAAATGTTATTTGTTAATATTTCAATCAATGCAGTCAAAGTAGGTACCATATAATTATAATTATTTTATTTATTTATTATGAGAAAAAAAAGCATGTAAGGAAAAAATTAAAGTGAGATATATTCACTTTGACTTGATTAATAAACTAATATTCTTTTAAATATAAAAAGACTATTTATAATGTATTTCCTTTCTCAACATATTTAATAAAGGAGTGTTGACCACAAAAATATATTTAAAAACTAATTACCATACAAAAATTGAATAAAATATTTTATACTAAAAAATCATACAAGAACCTTATAATTAGCTAACTAATTTTATATTGGTTTATTCAATGAAAAAATCAAGAAATTTTAGTAATATATAACCCATTTTGATTTTCTAAATTTCAAAAATTAATAAAATAATAATAATTCTATTTGCTTATTTTTATACTCGCATTTTATAATCTGATAAATTGGTTTTATAGTCAAATCAATAATAAAATATTTAAGTATTTTATAAAATTACTATTATAATTAATTATTAAATTATCTTTATAAAAACATAATTAATTATATTAATTTCCTTAGTAACTGGGGCGGAATGAAGATGCATCCATAAGGGGGTTTAAAGTAAAATATATTGCCAATTAAGTTTTTAAAACTTTTAAAATTGTTCCCATAAAAAATTAATTATCACTTATATAAGTCAATTTTTACAAAAATTAAATGTACAAATTTATGAGAAGGAACTTAAATAAATTCATATCAAGTTTAATTATAATTTTTTTAATTTGTACTGTTTGTTTAGCATTAAAAATATACTGCAATATAAAATATTTTATTTAAAGACTCTAATATAAATATTATACTGTTTTAAAAAAGAAATTTTAATGTTTTTTAAAATATAAAATATAATTTTGTATAAGTATTATTGACAATATTGTTTCCCCTCATCCCAAATATTTATTATGGATGCCATTGCCGAGTACACATATAATAATCATCATTTAATAAAATAATACGAACACGTGTCATTAAAGAAAAATAGTATATTTTTAAAAGGAAAATTGCAAAATCTTGTTAAAATATTTTATAAAAGGTACTACCAAGTGTTTTTAGAAAATTATTTTTAAAAGATTTAATATTATTTTTTTTTTAATCAACAAATACTTGTATTAAACCCCCTAATGCTAGGGGTGTGTCAAATGTCTTTGATAAAGTTTTTATTTATAAATTAATGATTGTAATGACTAAGAGTTTAATTCTAATATAAATTATTTTTGTATGTGTTTGATTCTTCGCATTATTGATAAATTAAAAATTGATTTACGGTTACCTGTTAGAAAACGCAATTCAATAGGATAGGTTTTATTGAAATAATTTAGATTAGGTATCACTTCCTTGCAATTTCCTTCTAATGTACCATTTTCATCCCCTTTCCTGCAATTTTTTGTTTTTTATTCATTCGTTCTTATAATGGCTAACATGGGGAATATATCTGCGCTATTGATAAACAAATCTGATGGTGGAAACACTTCATCATCCACCGAGATTGAAAAACCATAAATTCTAAATGTCGATTCTTTATAGGTTAATCAACCAACCCTAATCGTATCATGCTTAGCGATAGTTATGGGTTTGGCGTGGCTTTTATTGAATATGGAGAAAAAGCCTATAGTGACTCTTCCAATGAGAAAATCAGCATGTCTTCTAAAAAATGAATGGGTGAATTCTGTTACAGCCTCAACTAACTAAAAATTCTATACCTGACACTACTAACTAAGTCACAAGTGACAAACAAATGAGAAGCTGACTAGACATAGGCACAACAAAATGGACTCATGGTAAGACGAGGGTCCACAACCACCTTTATATTGAATAAGTTCTCTCTTGATTGGAACCTATCAAGGAGAAGCTGCCAAGAAAAAACAGTCACCTTAGAAGGAACTCAACTACACAAATGAAAGGGTTAGAAAGATTAAATGGGGAGGACAAGTGCCTTGAAGAAATAGACGAAGCCAGAAATGAATGATACGTAGAGAAACCAAAAATAATACTGTCATTGGAAATCTTCTAAGTCCACCTATCTCTAAACAAGTAGAAGATATACTCTTGGATGACAAAAAAAGAATTAAGCAACAACATGTTCCTCATGAACAAAGAAATGTCTCCTCTACCTGAAGTCCCAAACTAGGGTCTCATCTACCCACATACCTACCTCTCCCAAACTTTCCTCACGATAGTCAGGTATGAAGAACAACCTAGGGAACCTATACGTAAGAGGTATAATCCTAATCCACCATCCGGTCCAAAAAGATGCTTGAAACTCTGATCCGACCATCGTATTAATACCATTCACAACCAAGTCATAATAATCATCCAGTTTAGAGCCTAGACGGAAAACTTCTTTCCAACGGGGGGAGTAACTACAAAAGCCTGAATCTTTACCACCCCTTGGATAAAAGGCTGTGGAAGCACCGCTAAATGCAATACAGGTATCTCTTCAAAGACCAAGCCCATTTGAGATAAGAAACCACTTCTACTTAGACAAAAGAGCTAATTTGACCAAGCGGGGATCTCTAGCCCCCAAATCACCTTTACTCTTAGGCTTGCACACATAAATCCAAATAACACAAGAGTTTTTAGATTCACCTTTAACACCTCCCCGCAACAACATTTTTGAATGTAAACTATGTTCCTCCAAACCTTTATATGAATTTTCCTATAAGATAAGAACAAAAATCGAGACTACATTAAGCACAATGTTAAGTAAAACCACCCGTCCTTTTTTCATTGAAAATTGACGACGTGCCTATTTTTAAATGATGCATAATTTATATATGAATCTTTGTAGAACTTCAATATATAAAAATTAGTTAAGATGTTGTTTAATTAATATAGTAAAATCAGAATTATTGATATATAATTAGATGACAATGCATGTAATTTTTAAACTATTTTTTTCACCGTAAATAATAATAGGAGAAAAGTTATCGCCTTGAAAAAAAATCTAATATATTTCTTGAAAAAATTAATAATTTTAAAATATATATAAAATTTTATTTTTCTATTTGTTTTTCCTTTTTCTTTTCACAAATGAGGGATGTGTACCCTCTTACTTTATAAAATAACACCTTAATAATATAAATGAGATGAAAAGATAAAAAAAAAAGCCTAAATTTCTATACAATATTTGTACAGTTTACATTCAATATTATGTTGTCGACTATCATTGAATAAATGAAAAATACTATTTCTTTAGTGAAGATAATTTATTGAATAAATACACACTACTTAAATAAAAGATTAAAAAAATTGTTATTGGAAAAAACACTCTTTTATTAAAACTATTTTTTCAAAACAAACATAATTATACCTTTTGTACACAAACTTTGATGAATCTTTCGCCAAGAAACACTCAATTGATATTGTATTATGTCTTGATCTTGTGGAACAAACAAACCTAAGTGTTGTAATACATTCTGAATTTTGAAAACAAATCACCTTATTTTTAAATTCAAAATTCATTTTATTTATGTCGATATTCCTTGACGCATTTAAGACAAGCAATAAAATCTATAAAACAAATAAAATATAGAATTTCTACTTCAAAATAAACTTTCAAACTCTATAGAGATCAAATGTGTAAAATATATCTCAATGTCGTAGCACTTATCAATAGGATTCATCATTCAATCATATGAGACTACAACATTCAACCATAAAAGTTTGCCAAACATACCAAATTATCGAGTTTCCATCAATATACAAATTTAAAGGAAAACAAAATCCATTAACTAAAACTAACCAAAATAAATATAATAAAATTTGTTTAACGAAAAATAAAATACAAAATTCATCAAAAAAACAATTTGACGAAAACTTAAAAACCCATCTAAAATATCAATATTCTCTAACTTCACCCGATTTACCAATTGCAAATTATATATAGATCGTTAAAGCATTTTTTACTTTGAATGAAAAATCCATCACCAAATCATTTATCATCCTGCAAAACATTCTATATATTAGTAGATTCATAACATATAATTCAAATATATTTACCTAATGTTTTTCGTTATAATTCTCATTTTTGCATGCATAAAACAAACAATATAAAATAAATAAATTTCTAAATTATATTACCTGCATATGCCAATCAACTTTAGAAGGATGTGATGTAGAATTTGCAGTGTTGTTGAACAACACATGTTGGATTGTGTTTTGATTAAGTGACGATAAATCTACAAAATATTTATTTAGATGTTGCATAATATTTAAAGAATTTAATTTTAATATTTTGATCAAGAGATGATAGACACACCTGGATGGAAGATTCTTGCATATTGTTTAGGACTTGGAGTTTCACTAGAGAAGTTTTTTGTGTTTACATTAGAAGATGGAGTTATACTAATAGCTGGTGATGGAAACTTCTTTGGTAAAAAAGGATCAATGTCAATTTCATTATCTTTTGGAGTTGAAATATAATAATCTTTACTTCTGCATTTTTCTTTATCAAGAGACTTCATGTGATCAATTTGCATCTCAGTTAATGGATTAACTGGTTTAAGAACCACAAAAACAAATTTCCCAATGTTTACTAATGGATCAGGCACATGAGTTTCCGGCGACGAGGGTCTCATAATATCTGAATAATATAAATCTAACTCATCATCCACTTCAAATTTATGAAAAATTTATCTGTGCCAAAGCTACTATGTGGTTCTTGATTCCATGCATTTTTTAGACGATCCATCTTCTGATTCAAATTATAATATACATTAGCATCCGTTTTAAGTTGGGAAAATATATGGGAGGATTTCGTTTAAATAGTAGAGACCTAGTTTTAAATCTATTAATATTGATGTTGACATCAAATGTGTATTATTAAATATATTAGATGTCAAAATCAATAGTAATAACAAAAAGACAAAAAGATAAATAGTGAACATTTTATGAACTATAAATAAATAAATATTAGGAAAGTTAGTTAAATTATTTTATTCCAATGAAATACCCAGCAATAAATTATTTGAATTACTAAAAAAACTCTATTAAAAAAATAACTAAACTATTTAACTGAATACAATTGATTTAAATAAAAAATTAAATACATATAAAATTTTGAATTTAGAATATAAACAAAATATCATAGATTTCATCTCACGTTTAAATTAAAAATCTCTACATACGCTATAACTTATATGCAAATGTTATGTGCAAAATGAAAAAAATTGTACAAATATTCCGCTCGTCACATTTATATTTTATAAAAAAAGTTATGATAAAGAATAACTGTAGTGCCGAACCTTAGCAGCAAGTATCTCAAGAATACCTAAAAAATATATATGTATATAAAATTAACAATTTATCAAGATAAAAAACAAATTAATTTCAAAAGATCATTCAAACACTCGATGTCCATGTATGTCATAGAAATAATTAATGAATATTTTAAAATGGCAAGGATAAAGATATCAAAAAAAGGAGTTCACAAAAACCAAGAAATATATGAAATATTGGAAGCTTTTGAAAAGTAAACAAGGAGAATAACAAGAGAAATACCTATCGATTTGAGGATGATAGCGTAAGAAAATAAGTGTCAATAAAACTAGAAGAATAGAAGAAAAGAAAATAAAATTGTAAGTGATTTAAAAAATTGATAACCAATATATATAGCCGAGAAATGTTATTTGTTAATATTTCAATCAATGCAGTCAAAGTAGGTACCATATAATTATAATTATTTTATTTATTTATTATGAGAAAAAAAAGCATGTAAGGAAAAAATTAAAGTGAGATATATTCACTTTGACTTGATTAATAAACTAATATTCTTTTAAATATAAAAAGACTATTTATAATGTATTTCCTTTCTCAACATATTTAATAAAGGAGTGTTGACCACAAAAATATATTTAAAAACTAATTACCATACAAAATTGAATAAAATATTTTATACTAAAAAATCATACAAGAACCTTATAATTAGCTAACTAATTTTATATTGGTTTATTCAATGAAAAAATCAAGAAATTTTAGTAATATATAACCATTTTGATTTTCTAAATTTCAAAAATTAATAAAATAATAATAATTCTATTTGCTTATTTTATACTCGCATTTTATAATCTGATAAATTGGTTTTATAGTCAAATCAATAATAAAATATTTAAGTATTTTATAAAATTACTATTATAATTAATTATTAAATTATCTTTATAAAAACATAATTAATTATATTAATTTCCTTAGTAACTGGGGCGGATGAAGATGCATCCATAAGGGGGTTTAAAGTAAAATATATTGCCAATTAAGTTTTTAAAACTTTTAAAATTGTTCCCATAAAAAATTAATTATCACTTATATAAGTCAATTTTTACAAAAATTAAATGTACAAATTTATGAGAAGGAACTTAAATAAATTCATATCAAGTTTAATTATAATTTTTTTAATTTGTACTGTTTGTTTAGCATTAAAAATATACTGCAATATAAAATATTTTATTTAAAGACTCTAATATAAATATTATACTGTTTTAAAAAAGAAATTTTAATGTTTTTTAAAATATAAAATATAATTTTGTATAAGTATTATTGACAATATTGTTTCCCCTCATCCCAAATATTTATTATGGATGCCATTGCCGAGTACACATATAATAATCATCATTTAATAAAATAATACGAACACGTGTCATTAAAGAAAAATAGTATATTTTTAAAAGGAAAATTGCAAAATCTTGTTAAAATATTTTATAAAAGGTACTACCAAGTGTTTTTAGAAAATTATTTTTAAAAGATTTAATATTATTTTTTTTTAATCAACAAATACTTGTATTAAACCCCCTAATGCTAGGGGTGTGTCAAATGTCTTTGATAAAGTTTTTATTTATAAATTAATGATTGTAATGACTAAGAGTTTAATTCTAATATAAATTATTTTTGTATGTGTTTGATTCTTCGCATTATTGATAAATTAAAAATTGATTTACGGTTACCTGTTAGAAAACGCAATTCAATAGGATAGGTTTTATTGAAATAATTTAGATTAGGTATCACTTCCTTGCAATTTCCTTCTAATGTACCATTTTCATCCCCTTTCCTGCAATTTTTTGTTTTTTATTCATTCGTTCTTATAATGGCTAACATGGGGAATATATCTGCGCTATTGATAAACAAATCTGATGGTGGAAACACTTCATCATCCACCGAGATTGAAAAACCATAAATTCTAAATGTCGATTCTTTATAGGTTAATCAACCAACCCTAATCGTATCATGCTTAGCGATAGTTATGGGTTTGGCGTGGCTTTTATTGAATATGGAGAAAAAGCCTATAGTGACTCTTCCAATGAGAAAATCAGCATGTCTTCTAAAAAATGAATGGGTGAATTCTGTTACAGCCTCAACTAACTAAAAATTCTATACCTGACACTACTAACTAAGTCACAAGTGACAAACAAATGAGAAGCTGACTAGACATAGGCACAACAAAATGGACTCATGGTAAGACGAGGGTCCACAACCACCTTTATATTGAATAAGTTCTCTCTTGATTGGAACCTATCAAGGAGAAGCTGCCAAGAAAAAACAGTCACCTTAGAAGGAACTCAACTACACAAATGAAAGGGTTAGAAAGATTAAATGGGGAGGACAAGTGCCTTGAAGAAATAGACGAAGCCAGAAATGAATGATACGTAGAGAAACCAAAAATAATACTGTCATTGGAAATCTTCTAAGTCCACCTATCTCTAAACAAGTAGAAGATATACTCTTGGATGACAAAAAAAGAATTAAGCAACAACATGTTCCTCATGAACAAAGAAATGTCTCCTCTACCTGAAGTCCCAAACTAGGGTCTCATCTACCCACATACCTACCTCTCCCAAACTTTCCTCACGATAGTCAGGTATGAAGAACAACCTAGGGAACCTATACGTAAGAGGTATAATCCTAATCCACCATCCGGTCCAAAAAGATGCTTGAAACTCTGATCCGACCATCGTATTAATACCATTCACAACCAAGTCATAATAATCATCCAGTTTAGAGCCTAGACGGAAAACTTCTTTCCAACGGGGGGAGTAACTACAAAAGCCTGAATCTTTACTACCCCTTGGATAAAAGGCTGTGGAAGCACCGCTAAATGCAATACAGGTATCTCTTCAAAGACCAAGCCCATTTGAGATAAGAAACCACTTCTACTTAGACAAAAGAGCTAATTTGACCAAGCGGGGATCTCTAGCCCCCAAATCACCTTTACTCTTAGGCTTGCACACATAAATCCAAATAACACAAGAGTTTTTAGATTCACCTTTAACACCTCCCCGCAACAACATTTTTGAATGTAAACTATGTTCCTCCAAACCTTTATATGAATTTTCCTATAAGATAAGAACAAAAATCGAGACTACATTAAGCACAATGTTAAGTAAAACCACCCGTCCTTTTTTCATTGAAAATTGACGACGTGCCTATTTTTAAATGATGCATAATTTATATATGAATCTTTGTAGAACTTCAATATATAAAAATTAGTTAAGATGTTGTTTAATAAATAGAGTAAAATCAGAATTATTGATATATAATTAGACGACAATGCATGTAATTTTTAAACTATTTTTTTCACAGTAAATAATAATAGGAGAAAAGTTATCGCTTTGAAAAAAAATCTAATATATTTCTTGAAAAAATTAATAATTTTAAAATATATATAAAATTTTATTTTTCTATTTGTTTTTCCTTTTTCTTTTCACAAATGAGGGATGTGTACCCTCTTACTTTATAAAATAACACCTTAATAATATAAATGAGATGAAAAGATAAAAAAAAAAAGCCTAAATTTCTATACAATATTTGTACAGTTTACATTCAATATTATGTTGTCGACTATCATTGAATAAATGAAAAATACTATTTCTTTAGTGAAGATAATTTATTGAATAAATACATACTACTTAAATAAAAGATTAAAAAAATTGTTATTGGAAAAAACACTCTTTTATTAAAACTATTTTTTCAAAACAAACATAATTATACCTTTTGTACACAAACTTTGATGAATCTTTCGCCAAGAAACACTCAATTGATATTGTATTATGTCTTGATCTTGTGGAACAAACAAACCTAAGTGTTGTAGTACATTCTGAATTTTGAAAACAAATCACCTTATTTTTAAATTCAAAATTCATTTTATTTTTGTCGATATTCCTTGACGCATTTAAGACAAGCAATAAAATCTATAAAACAAATAAAATATAGGAATTCTACTTCAAAATAAAGTTTCAAACTCTATAGAGATCAAATGTGTAAAATATATCTCAATGTCGTAGCACTTATCAATAGGATTCATCATTCAATCATATGAGACTACAACATTAAACCATAAAAGTTTGCCAAACATACCAAATTATCGAGTTTCCATCAATATACAAATTTAAAGGAAAACAAAATCCATTAACTAAAACTAACCAAAATAAATATAATAAAATTTGTTTAACGAAAAATAAAATACAAAATTCATCAAAAAAAAAATTTGACGAAAACTTAAAAACCCATCTAAAATATCAATATTCTCTAACTTCACCCGATTTACCAATTGCAAATTATATATAGATCGTTAAAGCATTTTTTACTTTGAATGAAAAATCCATCACCAAATCATTTATCATCCTGCAAAACATTCTATATATTAGTAGATTCATAACATATAATTCAAATATATTTACCTAATGTTTTTCGTTATAATTCTCGTTTTTGCATGCATAAAACAAACAATATAAAATAAATAAATTTCTAAATTATATTACCTGCATATGCCAATCAACTTTAGAAGGATGTGATGTAGAATTTGCAGTGTTGTTGAACAACACATGTTGGATTGTGTTTTGATTAAGTGACGATAAATCTACAAAATATTTATTTAGATGTTGCATAATATTTAAAGAATTTAATTTTAATATTTTGATCAAGAGATGATAGACACACACCTGGATGGAAGATTCTTGCATATTGTTTAGGACTTGGAGTTTCACTAGAGAAGTTTTTTGTGTTTACATTAGAAGATTGAGTTATACTAATGGCTGGTGATGGAAACTTCTTTGGTAAAAAAGGATCAATGTCAATTTCATTATCTTTTGGAGTTGAAATAAAATAATCTTTACTTCTGCATTTTTCTTGTAATACCCCGTAATTTTTAATTGCTCTGGATAATATTAAGTTGTGATCAACTGAGCTCCAGTGTACTCTGAGAAATTATCTGCAAAGATAATTGAAGTAACTGTTGAGCTCAGAGCCGTTCAAGTTAATATTACCCGACTCTGAGGTTTTAATTATTTGGAGCTGTAGAGACTTTTTGGACATTTAGTAGTATTAGTTCTAATACTATTTTACTACTTATTTCTTTTTCCTCCCATTTTCCAAACAAAAAGAGAAAGATAGAAACATTGAAGGAAAGAAGAAAGAAAGGAAAGGAAAGGAGAGAAAAGAGGAAAGGGGAGAAAGCTCAAGAACATCAAGATCATCATCATCCATTCATCAACTCTTCATTATTTCATTTCGTTTTCATCATCCTCATCTTGTTATCCAGGTGGGTTCTACCTAGAGACTTTAGTGTAGAATTTCTTGAGGTTTTAGAGTTAGGTTAGATTTTTGAGAAAATGAGTATTTTCGTAAAATCAAAGAAATCTAACGGTTGAAATGAGATATAAATCGTATAGAACAACCATTATATATGTATAATCATCTGTTTATGCTTGGCTGAATGTTTAAAATGGTTTTGATTGGGATTGGAATGGAAAGAATCCAAGAAAACAGAGTTTTTGGGTTTCTGTAACATGGTTAATCGATTAACGCTATGGGTTAACCGATTAACCCGTGAGAAATCTGGTGTTTTATGTGAAAATTGAACTGGTTAATCGATTAACCATTTTGGTTAATCGGTTAACAAAAAGTTTCTGAATTTGGTTAATCGGTTAACCAAACGTGTTAACCGATTAACACTGTAACTTTTTGGAAAAATACTTTTAAAATCCATATCTTTTGAACCGTGTTTCCGATCGAGGAGTTCTTGGTACCGATGGGAAGCTACGGAGATATTCTACACAATGAAGGTGTAAAATATCGGTTTTGATGCCCGATTAAATAATCGGAGGAAACCCCAAAAGTGGGATAAGTGTGTTGTTTTTATCATTTGTAATTTCTAGTGTGCAAATGTATTATGCTTTGTTTATTGTTCTCATTATTAAACATGTTTGATTAGATATGCATGTTAAAATATGAATTAGGTAGAGTGAGGACTTACCCCAAACAATGTTGTGTGTGTGAGTAATGGAATAGTGACAACGCTCGTGCAAGTAAGGTCGAGGCGTGTGTATTGTGTAATCGTAACCGGTTATATTTGATAGTGCGTTTCATGGGTCTCGAGCTCCTCTGAAACATGTGCACCATTACTTGGCAGGTTTGATTCCCGCGTTTAGTACGAATGGAACCTAAGGGTAGAGACTTGTGATGGTTAACAGGCCATGAGAAGTGACGGTTCACGGCTAACAGGCCGTTGTTCTCGAATCTATTTCGTATGCCAAGTAATTTCGAGGATCCATGACTCGGGTCGTCTTCTAGACGTAGAAGCGGACGGGAAAAGGGGATGCCTTGGTATGGTTACTAATTTGTGAGATTCTTGAGCTAACAGGCTCAGGACGTACTTTGGTACTTGTGTGAGTTAACAGGCTCACCAGTGTGGATACTTTTGTAGTGTGTGTACTCAAAGTCATTTTCCTTTCCCTTTTGACTTGAGTTAGGTTTATTAGAACCTTGTAGAGCCGAGAGGACTTTAAGATAGGGAACTCACTGAGATTTGATGTATCTCACCCCACTGTTGTTGTTTACATCACAGGTTCTGCAGGTTCCGCGAAGGGTAAGGATAAGGCCGTGTGACTATCCTTGCTTAGCTGTTGGTTTTGCTTCCGTTGTGGAGTCTTTTAGGATCCTTAGGGATCTAGTTCTTAGTTTTAACTTTTGAACATTTTGTACATATAACATGCCAATGTTTGGTTTTGGTTGCTTTTGGGCATTTTGTATGTATACAGTGTTACTAGGAACTTATGTATTTCAGTACCAAATCTACTTTTCATGTATAATATATGATTTGATGCATGTATCTATATATGGGTATTACAGTTGGTATCAGAGCAGGTCGTATCCTCGACCAAGCCATGAAATAGAATAAGTTTTCTTTCCGTTTCATATGCGGCGTGTCGTCATAGGTCTTGTCTGTTATATTTATGGTATTGAGTCTGATCAACTTAATCCTATCTTTATGACATTCAGGAACATGGCTGACAGGCGCAGAAACAATCGTGGTAGATCGAGAAACACTCCAGCAGGGACTAATCCGCCGGTTGAAGAAGGGAATGCTCCGTTGTACCAATTCTTGCAGCAGATGCAACACCAACAAAATCAGATCATGCAACAAATGGTTCAGCAGATGGCGGGTGGTCTACATCCTCTAGTGGTTGTTCCTGAGGTTGTAGGAGGAAACTTTAGGGATTTCATTCGGTTGAGTCCTCCGGAATTTCAGGGAGGGTTAGATCCAGTAAAGGCTCATGAATGGATATCAGGTATGGAACGGGTTTTCCAAATAGTTCAGTGCAGTGAGGAAAACAAGGTGGTCTTCGCTTCCCACTTGTTGAAGGGTCCTGCCATGAGGTGGTGGGAAAGTGCTTAAGCCTCTTAATGACGATTCAAGAGGTACCGAAGGTGTGGGAACAGTTTAAGGTAATTTTTATGGAGAAATATTTTCCAAGTTCCTTAAGGTCCCAGAAGGAATTCGAGTTTCAACAACTGAGGCAAGGTAACTTGACTGCGGCTTCTTATGCTGAGAAATTTGAAACTATGGCCGCTTATTCTAGACAAGCCATGTATGCTCCTGATGAGAGGTGGAAGATTGATCAGTTTCTGTTTGGTTTAAGGGCTGAAATTTCACATAGCGTGTCTCAACGGGAATTTACTACTTCTGCCGAACTGTTAAGACAGTGTTATGTGGCTGAACATAGTTTGAAGAAGGTACAAATGGAAGGAGATTTGAATAGGATGAATCTAAGTGATCGAGGGAGACCGAATCAACAGGTTAGGCCCAGGCAACAATCTTTTAAAGGGAAGCAAGCTCAGAGTTCTAGAACTAGTGTGCCTCCGGTATGTCGTATGTGCGGACGAAATCATTATGGTAGGTGCAGTTTGGAGGGAATGAGATGTTATCAGTGTAATAAGGTGGGCCACATGGCGAAGGATTGTCCTCAGGGTAGGAATCAGTGGAATACCCCGTAAAATTCTGAGCGTTTTGGGATAATATTAATTTGGTCAACTGGGTTCCAGGGTACTCTGAGCAATTATTGGGTAGAATAATTAGAGTAAACTGACGAACTCGGATTGATTAGATTTAATATTATTTAACTTGGAATTTTATTAATTGGTGCATTTGAGATAATTTGGATGATTAGTAGTATGACCAATTAATATTCCTATGTATATTTTTCTTTTCCTTTTCCTTATTTGGAAAACATAGAAAGAAATTGGAAAGAAAGGAAGAAGGAGGAAAAAGGAAGAGAAAGAAGAGGAAATTCTCCAAGAGCTCCAGAGCAAGAAACATCAGCTAATCTTCATCTTTTCATCTCAGCTTCAACCTCCTCATCTTGTAATCTAGGTGGGTTCTAGTTAGACTCTTTAGAGTAAGGTTTTATTGAGTTTAGAGGTAGGTTGATATTGTTAGAAAATGTGGAATTTTTTCAATAGAATCATCATTTAACTGCTGAAATTCGATACTTGATTGTATGTTATACTGGTTGTTATGATTATAGCACGTTTTGGTATAATTTTGATAGGAAAAATTAGATTTTGGGGTTTATTTGGATCAACCCGTAGCAGACTTTTGCTGCAGGAAATTTTCTGGGTTTCACCTGCCCCTACGCGTAACACGCAGGGCCATACGCGTATTGAGTTGGGCAATACGCGTATGGGATTGAAGGATTCTGGGCGTTACGCGTATGGAGGAGGCAATACGCGTATGGTTTGAGCAATACGCGTATTGGAGGAAAAAATGGAATTTTAAAGGGAAAACAACCTCTGCCCGTACGCGTATCACTTAGGGCAGTACGCGTACGGACAAGGCCATACGCGTACGGCCAGGACGAGTGCTGAACTGTGTTTTTTTGTGATACCATTTCTTGTAAATTCCATAACTTTTGCCTCGTTTATCTGTTGTGAGTATTCTTGGTATCGTTGTGAAGCTATGAGTATCCTCTAGCTAATGGTGGTGAGATTATCAGATTATTGCCCGATTAAATAAATCGGAAGGAACCGTGAATGGGGTGTAACGTGTAATATGTTGAATTATGTGTTTCTATTATGTGATCGATGCTTAATTGCCTATACTTTGATTATTAAACATGTTTGATTATATATGCATGTTAAAAAATGAATTAGGTAGAGTGAGGACTTACCCTAAACAATGTTGTGTGTGTGTAATGGAATAGTGACAACGCTCGTGCAAGTAAGGCCGAGGCGTGTGTATGGTGTAATCGTAACTGGTTATTTTTTATAGTGTGTTTCATGGGTCTCGAGCTCCTCTGAAACATGTGCACCATTACTTGGCAGGTTTGATTCTCGCGTATAGTACGAATGGAACCTAAGGGTAGAGACTTGTGATGGTTAACAGGCCATGAGAAGTGACGGTTCACGGCTAATATGCCGTTGTTCCCGAATCCATTTCATATGCCAAGTAATTTCGAGGATCCATGACTCGGGTCGTCTTCTAGACGTAGAAGCGGGAGGGAAAAGGGGATACCTTGGTATGGTTATTGATTTGTGAGATTCTTGAGCTAACAGGCTCAGGACGTACTTTGGTACTTGTGTGAGTTAACTAGCTCACCGGTGTGGGTACTTTTGTAGTGTGTGTACTCAAAGTCATTTCCTTTCTCTTTGACTTAAGTTAGGTTTATTAGAACCTTGTAGAGCTGAGAGGACTTTAAGATAGGGAACTCACTGAGATTTGATGTATCTCACCCCTCTGTTGTTGTTTACATCACAGGTTCTGCAGGTTCCGCGAAGGGTAAGGATAAGGTCGTGTGACTATCCGGGCTTAGCTGTTTGTTTTGCTTCCGTTGTGGAGTCTTTTGAGATCCTTAGGGATCTAGTTCTTAGTTTTTTGTTTTGAACATTTTGTACATATAGCATGCCAGTGTTGGGTTTTAGGTTGCTTTGGGCATTTCTATGTATACAGTGTTACTAGGAACTTATGTATTTTAGTACCAAACGTACTTTTCATGTATAATATTTGATTTGATGCATGTATATATATATGGGTATTACAGTTGGTATCAGAGCAGGTCGTATCCTCGACCTAGCCATGAAATAGTATGAGTATATTCTTTCCGTTTCATATGTGTTGTGTCGCCATTAGTCTTAAGTGTTATATTTATGGTATTGAGCCTGATCAACTTAATCCTATCGGTATGACATTCAGGAACATGGCTAACAGGCGCAGAAACAACGGTGGTAGACCAAGAACCACTCCAGCAGGTACTAATCCGTCGGGTGATGAGGGGAATGCTCCGTTGTATCAATTCATGCAGCAGATGCAGCTACAACAAAATCAGTTTATGCAATAAATTGTTCAGCTGATGTTGGGTGGTTTACATCCTCCAGTGGTTGTTCCTGAGGTTGCAGGAGGAAACTTTAGGGATTTCATCCGCATGAATCCTCCAGACTTTCAAGGCGGAATAAATCCTGTGGAAGCTCATGAATGGGTGGCTGGTATGGAGAGAATCTCTCTGATAGTCCACTGCAGTGAGGAAAACAAGGTGGTCTTTGCTTCCCACTTGTTGAGGGGTCCTGCCATGAGGTGGTGGGATATTGCTTCAGCTTTTATCACTGTGCAAGGTGTACCTAAAGTGTGGGAGAAATTCAAGGCTATTTTCATGGAAAGGTACTTTCCTAACCCTTGGAGGACCCGAAGAGAGCTTGGAATCCAGCAGTTGAGGCAATATTATGTGATAGAGAACAGCTTGAGGGAAGTTCAGACAGAAGGGGATTCGCGAAGGTCGAATCAAAATGAGAGTGGGAGGTCAAGCCAACAGTTTCGGTCTAGACAGCAAGCTTTCAAGAGGAAACGGGTCTAGAATTCGCGGACTATTGCACCTCCCGTGTGTCTTACGTGTGGTAAGATGCATTTTGGCAGATGTAGCCTCAAAGGGGTGAAGTGTTATCAATGTCAGAAGGTGGGACATATGGCGAGGGATTGTCCTCAGAATAGGAATCAGACGCAAGGGGAGAAAAGCCAAGAATGATAACTCCTTGATTGCGGGTACGTGTTTCGTAAATGGACATCCTTGTTTTGTTTTATTTGATTGTGGGGCAACTCATTCTTTTGTGTCCACGCGTTGTGTGAAGCGACTTGGGTTGCAAACTGTTCCTTTATTTCCTCCTATG
Source organism: Lathyrus tuberosus (assembly GCA_022829125.1). NCBI lineage: Eukaryota > Viridiplantae > Streptophyta > Magnoliopsida > Fabales > Fabaceae > Lathyrus > Lathyrus tuberosus. The sequence goes on from JALAZF010000995.1 coordinate 17,342, forward strand.
GTGGTTACTACTGCCATGGATGAAATTGTTAAAACACCGTTGATGTATGAAAATTGTGTTTTATCGGTAAATGAAAGAGTTTTCCAGATTGATCTTATTTGTTTGCCGCTTAAAAAAGTGGATGTTGTTCTGGGAATGGATTGGCTTTCGGCTAATTCGTTTTTTATCGGTTGCGAAGAGAAGTTAATTATTATCCCATCTACCGAGGCTACTTCGAAGGATGTGTTAACTACTATTTTAGAAGGTACGGTTGGAATGATTAATTTCTTGTTTGAGGAAGAAAAGTCTGTTCTTTTGATTCTTACTAAGGAGGAGAGTAGTAGCATTCCAGTTCTGAGAATTCCGGTAGTTTGCGACTTTCCTAAAGTGGTCCCCAAGGATTCACTTCTCTTCCTCCGAAGCGAGAAGTGGAATTCTCTATTGACCTGATACCAAGAACGGCTCCAATATCCGTTTCTCCGTATCGGATGACCCCACTTGAATTGAGAGAACTAAAGGATCAGTTGGAAGAACTATTGGCTAAGCATTTTGTTCGACCCAGTGTTTCACCCTGGGGAGCTCCAGTGTTATTGGTAAAGAAAAAGGATGGTGGAATGCGATTGTGTATTGATTACTGTCAGTTGAATAAGGTCACCATTAAGAATAAATACCCATTACCAAGGATAGACGACCTGTTAGATCAATTGAAAGGAGCCTGTGTGTTCTTGAAGATTGATTTATGGTCGGGTTATCATCAGATTCGTGTGAAGAGTTAAGATGTACCAAAGACTGCGTTCAGAACCCGTTATGGTCATTATGAATTCTTGGTGATGCCTTTCGGTGTGAAAAATGCTCCGGCAGTTTTCATGGATTATATGAATCGGATATTTCAACCTTACTTGGACCAATTTGTGGTGATTTTCATTGATGACATTCTGATTTATTCTCGATATCCTCAAGAGCACGGAGAACACTTAAGAATCGTTTTATCCATTTTGCAAGAGAAGCAACTTTTTGCTAAGTTAAGTAAGTGTGAGTTTTGGATGTCTGAGGTTAATTTCCTTGGTCATGTCATATCCCAGGGAGGTGTTGCGGTCGATCCATCAAAAGTTGAAGCAGTGATTAATTGGGAGAGACCGAAGAATGTTTCTGAAGCTAGAAGTTTCTTGGGATTGGCCGGGTACTACAGAAGGTTTATCAACGGGTTTTCACAGTTGGCTTTACCATTGACGAGACTTACTAGGAAAGATTATTTGTATGAGTGGGATTCGGCTTGTGAAAGGAGTTTTAGGAGTTTGAAGGAGAGGTTGACGACTGCTCCTGTTTTGGTTATTCCTGATCCTAGCAAGTCATATGAGGTATATTGTGATGCATCGAAGAAGGGTTTAGGCGGAGTGTTAATGCAGAATGGACATGTAGTGGCTTACGCTTCGCGACAGTTTAAAGTACATGAAGAGAATTACCCGATGCATGATTTAGAATTGGCGGCAGTTGTTTTTACATTGAAAGTGTGGCGTCACTATTTATATGGTGTACGTTTTGAGATGTTTAGTGACCACAAGAGCTTAAAGTACTTATTTGATCAGAAAGAATTGAATATGCATCAAAGGAGGTGGATGAAATATTTGAAGGATTATGATTTGGAACTAAAGTACCATCCGGGTAGAGCGAATAAGGTGGCGGATGCTTTAAGCAGGAAAGAGTTGCATAGTGCCGAGTTGATGATGTTAGAGTATGCCTTAATGGAAAAGTTTAGAGATCTAAATCTTCAATTTAATTGGACTCCTGAGTGTGTGGTTATGGGATATTTAAATATCCACTCTACTCTCAGGGAAGAAATCCAACTAGAGCAGGGGTTGGATGAGAAGTTACAAGAATTGTTGACTCAACCGGGTTTCGTGCGAACTACCGACAGAGTCATTTCGTTTAACCAAAGGATTTGTGTTTCGGACAACACAGAGCTAAAACGAAGGATTTTGGAGGAAGCGCATAAGGGCACTTTTACTATACATCCTGGTGCTTCAAAGATGTATCAAAATTTAAAGAGAGACTATTGGTGGAAATGGGATAGTATTTCGATGGACTTCGCAGTGGGATTACCCCGTGCGCAGGGTGTTTATAATTCAATTTGGGTCATTGTGGACCGGTTAACGAAATCCGCGCATTTCTTAGCTGTGAAGACTACCTACAAGGCGAGTCATCTCGTAAGGTTGTTTATTTCAGAGATAGTAAGATTGCATGGTATTCCTACTAGTATTGTTTCGGATAGAGATTCTAAATTTACTTCCAGATTTTTGAGAGCTTTTCAACAAGCCATGGGAACAAGGTTGTGTTTGAGTACGTCGAACCATCTGGAAACGGACGGTCAGACGGAACGGACAATACAAACCATGGAAGACATGTTAAGAGCTTGTGTGCTTGAAAGTGGGAGAAATTGGAGAGAACTATTGTCGTTGATTGAATTCTCTTATAATAACAGTTATCATGCAAGTATTGGTATGGCACCTTATGAGGCGTTGTATGGTAGAAAGTGTAGAACGCCATTGTGTTGGACGGAGGTAGGCGATGATAGGATTTTGGGACCCGAGATTATTCACGAGACTACGGAAAAGATTAGAATGATTTGGGAAAAGATTAAACAATCCCAAGACCGTCAGAAAAGCTACGCGGACAACCGTAGGAGACCGTTGGAATTTGATGAGGGTGATCCTGTATTTTTAAACTCCGAGATTGAGATTGAAAGGACCATTTAAATCAGGGAAATTAAGTCCACGATACGTAGAACCGTATCAGATTTTGGAAAGAATTGGGGAAGTAGCTTACAGATTAGCCTTACCGCCTTCTCTGTCAGAGATGCACGACATTTTTCATGTGTCTCAGCTTCGGAAATTTGTTCCAGATCCTCTTCAGCCAGTTTTACCGGATACAATTGAAATAGAAGCTGATTTGACATTTGAACCTCAGCCGAGTCGTATCACAGGAAGAGAAACTAAAGTGTTACGGAATAAAGAGATTCCTCTTGTTAAAGTCCAATGGGATGAGAAGCATCCAGGCGATGCAACTTGGGAATTGGAATCAGAAATGCTGGAGGTTTATCCTCATCTTTTCAGGTGATTATTTTAAATTCGTGGGCGAATTTTCTATTTAAGGGGGGAGGATGTAATACCCCGTAAATTTCTTAGCGTTTTGGGATAATATTATTTTGGTCAACTGGGTTCCGGGGTACTCTGAGCAATTATTGGGTAGAATAATTAGAGTAAACTGACGAACTCGGATTGATTAGATTTAATATTATTTAACTTGGAATTTTATTAATTGGTGCATTTGAGATAATTTGGATGATTAGTAGTATGACCAATTAATATTCCTATGTATATTTTACTTTTCCTTTTCCTTATTTGGAAAACATAGAAAGAAATTGGAAAGAAAGGAAGAAGGAGGAAAAAGGAAGAGAAAGAAGAGGAAATTGTCCAAGAGCTCCAGAGCAAGAAACATCAGCTAATCTTCATATTTTCATCTCAGCTTCAACCTCCTCATCTTGTAATCCAGGTGGGTTCTAGTTAGACTCTTTAGAGTAAGGTTTTATTGAGTTTAGAGGTAGGTTGATATTGTTAGAAAATGTGGAATTTTTTTAATAGAATCATCATTTAACTGCTGAAATTCGATACTTTATTGTATGTTATACTGGTTGTTATGATTATAGCATGTTTTGGTATAATTTTGATAGGAAAAATGAGATTTTGGGGTTTATTTGGATCAACCCGTAGCAGACTTTTGCTGCACGAAATTTTCTGGGTTTCACATGCCCGTACGCGTAACACGCAGGGCCATACGCGTAATGAGTTGGGCAATACACGTATGGGAGTGAAGGATTCTGGGCGTTACGCGTATGGAGGAGGAAATACGCGTATGGTTTGAGCAATACGCGTATTGGAGAAAAAAATGGAATTTTAAAGGCAAAACAGCCTCTGCCCGTACGCGTATCACTTTGGGCAGTACGCGTACGGACAAGGCCATACGCGTATGGCCAGGACGAGTGCTGAACTGTGTTTTTTCGCGATACCATTTCTTGTAAATTCCATAACTTTTGACTCGTTTATCCGTTGTGAGTATTCTTGGTATCGTTGTGAAGCTATGAGTATCCTCTAGCTAATGGTGGTGAGATTATCTGATTATTGCCCGATTAAATAAATCCAAAGGAACCGTGAATGCGGTGTAACGTGTAATATGTTGAATTATGTGTTTCTATTATGTGATCGATGCTTAATTGCCTATACTCTGATTATTAAACATGTTTGGTTATATATGCATGTTAAAATATGAATTAGGTAGAGTGAGGACTTTCCCTAAACAATGTTGTGTGTGTGTAATGGAATAGTGACAACGCTCGTGCAAGTAAGGCCGAGGCGTGTGTATGGTGTAATCGTAACCGGTTATTTTTTATAGTGTGTTTCATGGGTCTCGAGCTCCTCTGAAACATGTGCACCATTACTTGGCAGGTTTGATTCCCGCATATAGTACGAATGGAACCTAAGGGTAGAGACTTGTGATGGTTAACAGGCCATGAGAAGTGACGGTTCACGGCTAATATGCCGTTGTTCCCGAATCCATTTCGTATGCCAAGTAATTTCGAGGATCCATGACTCGGGTCGTCTTCTAGACGTAGAAGCGGACGGGAAAAGGGGATGCCTTGGTATGGTTATTGATTTGTGAGATTCTTGAGCTAACAGGCTCAGGACGTACTTTGGTACTTGTGTGAGTTAACTGGCTCACCGGCGTGGGTACTTTTGTAGTGTGTGTACTCAAAGTCATTTCCTTTCTCTTTGACTTGAGTTAGGTTTATTAGAACCTTGTAGAGCTGAGAGGACTTTAAGATAGGGAACTCACTGAGATTTGATGTATCTCACCCCTCTGTTGTTGTTTACATCACAGGTTCTGCAGGTTCCGCAAAGGGTAAGGATAAGGTCGTGTGACTATCCGGGCTTAGCTGTTTGTTTTGCTTCCGTTGTGGAGTCTTTTGAGATCCTTAGGGATCTAGTTCTTAGTTTTATCTTTTGAACATTTTGTACATATAGCATGCCAGTGTTGGGTTTTAGGTTGCTTTGGGCATTTCTATGTATACAGTGTTACTAGGAACTTATGTATTTCAGTACCAAACGTACTTTTCATGTATAATATTTGATTTGATGCATGTATATATATATGGGTATTACAGTTGGTATCAGAGCAGGTCGTATCCTCGACCTAGCCATGAAATAGTATGAGTATATTCTTTCCGTTTCATATGTGTTGTGTCGCCATTGGTCTTAAGTGTTATATTTATGGTATTGAGCCTGATCAACTTAATCCTATCGGTATGACATTCAGGAACATGCCTGACAGGCGCAGAAACAACTGTGGTAGACCAAGAACCACTCCAGCAGGTACTAATCCACCGGGTGACGAGGGGAATGCTCCGTTGTATCAATTAATGCAGCAGATGCAGCAACAATAAAATCAGTTTATGCAATAAATGGTTTAGTAGATGTCGGGTGGTTTACATCCTCCAGTGGTTGTTCCTGAGGTTGCAGGAGGAAACTTTAGGGATTTCATCCGCATGAATCCTCTAGACTTTCATGGTGGAATAGATCCTGTGGAAGCTCATGAATGGGTGGCTGGTATGGAGAGAATCTCTCTGATAGTCCACTGCAGTGAGGAAAACAAGGTGGTCTTTGCTTCCCACTTGTTGAGGGGTCCTGCCATGAGGTGGTGGGATATTGCTTCAGCTTTTATGACTGTGCAAGGTGTACCTAAAGTGTGGGAGAAATTCAAGGCTATTTTCATGGAAAGGTACTTTCCTAACCCTTGGAGGACCCGAAGAGAGCTTGGAATCCAGCAGTTGAGGCAATATTATGTGATAGAGAACAGCTTGAGGGAAGTTGAGATAGAAGGGGATTCGCGAAGGTCGAATCAAAATGAGAGTGGGAGGTCAAGCCAACAGTTTCGGTCTAGACAGCAAGCTTTCAAGAGGAAACGGGTCTAGAATTCGCGGACTATTGCACCTCCCGTGTGTCTTACGTGTGGTAAGATGCATTTTGGCAGATGTAGCCTCAAAGGGGTGAAGTGTTATCAATGTCAGAAGGTGGGACATATGGCGAGGGATTGTCCTCAGAATATGAATCAGACGCAAGGGGAGAAAAGCCAAGAATGATAACTCCTTGATTGCGGGTATGTGTTTCGTAAATGGACATCCTTGTTTTGTTTTATTTGATTGTGGGGCAACTCATTCTTTTGTGTCCACGCGTTGTGTGAAGCGACTTGGGTTGCAAACTATTCCTTTATTTCCTCCTATGGTGGTTACTATTGCCATGGATGAAATTGTTAAAACACCGTTGATGTATGAAAATTGTGTTTTATCGGTAAATGAAAGAGTTTTCCAGATTGATCTTATTTGTTTGCCGCTTAAAAAAGTGGATGTTGTTCTGGGAATGGATTGGCTTTCGGCTAATTCGGTTTTTATCGGTTGCGAAGAGAAGTTAATTATTATCCCATCTACCGAGGCTACTTCGAAGGATGTGTTAACTACTATTTTAGAAGGTACGGTTGGAATGATTAATTTCTTGTTTGAGGAAGAAAAGTCTGTTCTTTTGATTCTTACTAAGGAGGAGAGTAGTAGCATTCCAGTTTTGAGTATTCCGGTAGTTTGCGACTTTCCTAAAGTGTTCCCCAAGGATATCACTTCTCTTCCTCCGAAGCGAGAAGTGGAATTCTCTATTGACCTGATACCAGGAACGGCTCCAATATCCGTTTCTCCGTATCGGATGGCCCCACTTGAATTGAGAGAACTAAAGGATCAGTTGGAAGAACTATTGGCTAAGCATTTTGTTCGACCCAGTGTTTCACCCTGGGGAGCTCCAGTGTTATTGGTAAAGGAAAAGGATGGTGGAATGCGATTGTGTATTGATTACTGTCAGTTGAATAAGGTCACCATTAAGAATAAATACCCATTACCAAGGATAGACAACCTGTTAGATCAATTGAAAGGAGCCTGTGTGTTCTTGAAGATTGATTTATGGTCGGGTTATCATCAAATTCGTGTGAAGAGTTAAGATGTACCAAAGACTGCGTTCAGAACCCGTTATGGTCATTATGAATTCTTGGTGATGCCTTTCGGTGTGAAAAATGCTCCGGCAGTTTTCATGGATTATATGAATCGGATATTTCAACCTTACTTGGACCAATTTGTGGTGATTTTCATTGATGACATTCTGATTTATTCTCGATATCCTCAAGAGCATGGAGAACACTTAAGAATCATTTTATCCATTTTGCAAGAGAAGCAACTTTTTGCTAAGTTAAGTAAGTGTGAGTTTTGGATGTCTGAGGTTAATTTCCTTGGTCATGTCATATCCCAGGGAGGTGTGGCGGTCGATCCATCAAAAGTTGAAGCAGTGATTAATTGGGAGAGACCGAAGAATGTTTCTGAAGCTAGAAGTTTCTTGGGATTGGCCGGGTACTACAGAAGGTTTATCAAGGGGTTTTCACAGTTGGCTTTACCATTGACGAGACTTACTAGGAAAGATTATTTGTATGAGTGGGATTCGGCTTGTGAAAGGAGTTTTAGGAGTTTGAAGGAGAGGTTGACGACTGCTCCTGTTTTGGTTATTCCTGATCCTAGCAAGTCATATGAGGTATATTGTGATGCATCGAAGAAGGGTTTAGGCGGAGTGTTAATGCAGAATGGACATGTAGTGGCTTACGCTTCGCGACAGTTTAAAGTACATGAAGAGAATTACCCGATGCATGATTTAGAATTGGCGGCAGTTGTTTTTACATTGAAAGTGTGGCGTCACTATTTATATGGTGTACGTTTTGAGATGTTTAGTGACCACAAGAGCTTAAAGTACTTATTTGATCAGAAAGAATTGAATATGCGTCAAAGGAGGTGGATGGAATATTTGAAGGATTATGATTTGGAACTAAAGTACCATCCGGGTAGAGCGAATAAGGTGGCGGATGCTTTAAGCAGGAAAGAGTTGCATAGTGCCGAGTTGATGATGTTAGAGTATGCCTTAATGGAAAAGTTTAGAGATCTAAATATTCAATTTAATTGGACTCCTAAGTGTGTGGTTATGGGATATTTGAATATCCACTCTACTCTCAGGGAAGAAATCCAACTAGAGCAGGGGTTGGATGAGAAGTTACAAGAATTGTTGACTCAATCGGGTTTCGTGCGAACTACCGACAGAGTCATTTCGTTTAACCAAAGGATTTGTGTTTCGGACAACACAGAGCTAAAACGAAGGATTTTGGAGGAAGCGCATAAGGGCACTTTTACTATACATCCTGGTGCTTCAAAGATGTATCAAAATTTAAAGAGAGACTATTGGTGGAAATGGGATAGTATTTCGATGGACTTCGCAGTGGGATTACCCCGTGCGCAGGGTGGTTATAATTCAATTTGGGTCATTGTGGACCGGTTAACGAAATCCGCGCATTTCTTAGCTGTGAAGACTACCTACAAGGCGAGTCATCTCGTAAGGTTGTTTATTTCAGAGATAGTAAGATTGCATGGTATTCCTACTAGTATTGTTTCGGATAGAGATTCTAAATTTACTTCCAGATTTTTGAGAGCTTTTCAACAAGCCATGGGAACAAGGTTGTGTTTGAGTACGTTGAACCATCCGCAAACGGACGGTCAGACGGAACGGACAATACAAACCATGGAAGACATGTTAAGAGCTTGTGTGCTTGAAAGTGGCAGAAATTGGAGAGAACTGTTGTCGTTGATTGAATTCTCTTATAATAACAGTTATCATGCAAGTATTGGTATGGCACCTTATGAGGCGTTGTATGGTAGAAAGTGTAGAACGCCATTGTGTTGGACGGAGGTAGGCGATGATAGGATTTTGGGACTCGAGATTATTCACGAGACTACGGAAAAGATTAGAATGATTTGGGAAAAGATTAAACAATCCCAAGACCGTCAGAAAAGCTATGCGGACAACCGTAGGAGACCGTTGGAATTTGATGAGGGTGATCCTGTATTTTTGAAGGTTACTCCGAGATTGAGATTGAAAGGACCATTTAAATCAGGGAAATTAAGTCCACGATACGTAGGACCGTATCAGATTTTGGAAAGAATTGGGGAAGTAGCTTACAGATTAGCCTTACCGCCTTCTCTGTCAGAGATGCACGACATTTTTCATGTGTCTCAGCTTCGGAAATTTGTTCCAGATCCTCTTCAGCCAGTTTTACCGGATACAATTGAAATAGAAGCTGATTTGACATTTGAACCTCAGCCGAGTCGTATCACAGGAAGAGAAACTAAAGTGTTACGGAATAAAGAGATTCCTCTTGTTAAAGTCCAATGGGATGAGAAGCATCCAGGCGATGCAACTTGGGAATTGGAATCAGAAATGCTGGAGGTTTATCCTCATCTTTTCAGGTGATTATTTTAAATTCGTGGGCGAATTTTCTATTTAAGGGGGGGAGGATGTAATACCCCGTAAATTTCTTAGCGTTATGGGATAATATTATTTTGGTCAACTGGGTTCCGGGGTACTCTGAGCAATTATTGGGTAGAATAATAAGAGTAAACTGGCGAACTCGGATTGATTAGATTTAATATTATTTAACTTGGAATTTTATTAATTGGTGCATTTGAGATAATTTGGATGATTAGTAGTATGACCAATTAATATTCCTATGTATATTTTACTTTTCCTTTTCCTTATTTGGAAAACATAGAAAGAAATTGGAAAGAAAGGAAGAAGGAGGAAAAAGGAAGAGAAAGAAGAGGAAATTCTCCAAGAGCTCTAGAGCAAGAAACATCAGCTAATCTTCATATTTTCATCTCAGCTTCAACCTCCTCATCTTGTAATCCAGGTGGGTTCTAGTTAGACTCTTTAGAGTAAGGTTTTATTGAGTTTAGAGGTAGGTTGATATTGTTAGAAAATGTGGAATTTTTTCAATAGAATCATCATTTAACTGCTGAAATTCGATACTTTATTGTATGTTATACTGGTTGTTATGATTATAGCATGTTTTGGTATAATTTTGATAGGAAAAATGAGATTTTGGGGTTTATTTGGATCAACCCGTAGCAGACTTTTGCTGCACGAAATTTTCTGGGTTTCACCTGCCCGTACGCGTAACACGCAGGGCCATACGGGTAATGAGTTGGGCAATACACGTATGGGAGTGAAGGATTCTGGGCGTTACGCGTATGGAGGAGGAAATACGCGTATGGTTTGAGCAATACGCGTATTGGAGAAAAAAATGGAATTTTAAAGGGAAAACAGCCTCTGCCCGTACGCGTATCACTTTGGGCAGTACGCGTACGGACAAGGCCATACGCGTACGGCCAGGACGAGTGCTGAACTGTGTTTTTTCGCGATACCATTTCTTGTAAATTCCATAACTTTTGACTCGTTTATTCGTTGTGAGTATTCTTGGTATCGTTGTGAAGCTATGAGTATCCTCTAGCTAATGGCGGTGAGATTATCTGATTATTGCCCGATTAAATAAATCAAAAGGAACCGTGAATGGGGTGTAACGTGTAATATGTTGAATTATGTGTTTCTATTATGTGATCGATGCTTAATTGCCTATACTCTTATTATTAAACATGTTTGGTTATATATGCATGTTAAAATATGAATTAGGTAGAGTGAGGACTTTCCCTAAACAATGTTGTGTGTGTGTAATGGAATAGTGACAACGCTCGTGCAAGTAAGGCCGAGGCGTGTGTATGGTGTAATCGTAACCGGTTATTTTTTATAGTGTGTTTCATGGGTCTCGAGCTCCTCTGAAACATGTGCACCATTACTTGGCAGGTTTGATTCCCGCATATAGTACGAATGGAACCTAAGGGTAGAGACTTGTGATGGTTAACAGGCCATGAGAAGTGACGGTTCACGGCTAATATGCCGTTGTTCCCGAATCCATTTCGTATGCCAAGTAATTTCGAGGATCCATGACTCGGGTCGTCTTCTAGACGTAGAAGCGGACGGGAAAAGGGGATACCTTGGTATGGTTATTGATTTGTGAGATTCTTGAGCTAACAGGCTCAGGACGTACTTTGGTACTTGTGTGAGTTAACTGGCTCACCGGTGTGGGTACTTTTGTAGTGTGTGTACTCAAAGTCATTTCCTTTCTCTTTGACTTGAGTTAGGTTTATTAGAACCTTGTAGAGCTGAGAGGACTTTAAGATAGGGAACTCACTGAGATTTGATGTATCTCACCCCTCTGTTGTTGTTTACATCACAGGTTCTGCAGGTTCCGCAAAGGGTAAGGATAAGGTCGTGTGACTATCCGGGCTTAGCTGTTTGTTTTGCTTCCGTTGTGGAGTCTTTTGAGATCCTTAGGGATCTAGTTCTTAGTTTTATCTTTTGAACATTTTGTACATATAGCATGCCAGTGTTGGGTTTTAGGTTGCTTTGGGCATTTCTATGTATACAGTGTTACTAGGAACTTATGTATTTCAGTACCAAACGTACTTTTCATGTATAATATTTGATTTGATGCATGTATATATATATGGGTATTACAGTTGGTATCAGAGCAGGTCGTATCCTCGACCTAGCCATGAAATAGTATGAGTATATTCTTTCCGTTTCATATGTGTTGTGTCGCCATTGGTCTTAAGTGTTATATCTATGGTATTGAGCCTGATCAACTTAATCCTATCGGTATGACATTCAGGAACATGCCTGACAGGCGCAGAAACAACTGTGGTAGACCAAGAACCACTCCAGCAGGTACTAATCCACCGGGTGACGAGGGGAATGCTCTGTTGTATCAATTCATGCAGCAGATGCAGCAACAATAAAATCAGTTTATGCAATAAATGGTTCAGTAGATGTCGGGTGGTTTACATCCTCCAGTGGTTGTTCCTGAGGTTGCAGGAGGAAACTTTAGGGATTTCATCCGCATGAATCCTCTAGACTTTCATGGCGGAATAGATCCTGTAGAAGCTCATGAATGGGTGGCTGGTATGGAGAGAACCTCTCTGATAGTCCACTGCAGTGAGGAAAACAAGGTGGTCTTTGCTTCCCACTTGTTGAGGGGTCCTGCCATGAGGTGGTGGGATATTGTTTCAGCTTTTATGACTGTGCAAGGTGTACCTAAAGTGTGGGAGAAATTCAAGGCTATTTTCATGGAAAGGTACTTTCCTAACCCTTGGAGGACCCGAAGAGAGCTTGGAATCCAGCAGTTGAGGCAATATTATGTGATAGAGAACAGCTTGAGGGAAGTTCAGACAGAAGGGGATTCGCGAAGGTCGAATCAAAATGAGAGTGGGAGGTCAAGCCAACAGTTTCGGTCTAGACAGCAAGCTTTCAAGAGGAAACGGGTCCAGAATTCGCGGACTATTGCACCTCCCGTGTGTCGTACGTGTGGTAAGATGCATTTTTGGCAGATGTAGCCTCAAAGGGGTGAAGTGTTATCAATGTCAGAAGGTGGGACATATGGCGAGGGATTGTCCTCAGAATAGGAATCAGACGCAAGGGGAGAAAAGCCAAGAATGATAACTCCTTGATTACGGGTACGTGTTTCGTAAATGGACATCCTTGTTTTGTTTTATTTGATTGTGGGGCAACTCATTCTTTTGTGTCCACGCGTTGTGTGAAGCGATTTGGGTTGCAAACTGTTCCTTTATTTCTTCCTATGGTGGTTACTACTGCCATGGATGAAATTGTTAAAACACCGTTGATGTATGAAAATTGAGTTTTATCGGTAAATGAAAGAGTTTTCCAGATTGATCTTATTTGTTTGCCGCTTAAAAAAGTGGATGTTGTTCTGGGAATGGATTGGCTTTCGGCTAATTCGGTTTTTATCGGTTGCGAAGAGAAGTTAATTATTATCCCATCTACCGAGGCTACTTCGAAGGATGTGTTAACTACTATTTTAGAAGGTACGGTTGGAATGATTAATTTCTTGTTTGAGGAAGAAAAGTCTGTTCTTTTGATTCTTACTAAGGAGGAGAGTAGTAGCATTCCAGTTCTGAGTATTCCGGTAGTTTGCGACTTTCCTGAAGTGTTCCCCGAGGGTATCACTTCTCTTCCTCCAAAGCGGGAAGTGGAATTCTCTATTGACCTGATACCAGGAACGGCTCCAATATCCGTTTCTCCGTATCGGATGGCCCCACTTGAATTGAGAGAACTAAAGGATCAGGTGGAAGAACTATTGGCTAAGCATTTTGTTCGACCCAGTGTTTCACCCTGGGGAGCTCCAAGATTATTGGTAAAGAAAAAGGATGGTGGAATGCGAATGTGTATTGATTACCGTCAGTTGAATAAGGTCACCATCAAGAATAAATACCCATTACCAAGGATAGACGACCTGTTAAATCAATTGAAAGGAGCCTGTGTGTTCTTGAAGATTGATTTATGGTCGGGTTATCATCAGATTCGTCTGAAGAGTTTAGATGTACCAAAGACTGCGTTTAGAACTCGTTATGGTCATTATGAATTCTTGGTGATGCCTTTCAGTGTGACGAATGCTCCGGCAGTTTTCATGGATTATATGAATCGGATATTTCAACCTTACTTGGACCAATTTGTGGTGATTTTCATTGATGACATTCTGATTTATTCTCGATATCCTCAAGAGCACGGAGAACACTTAAGAATCGTTTTATCCATTTTGCAAGAGAAGCAACTTTTTGCTAAGTTAAGTAAGTGTGAGTTTTGGATGTCTGAGGTTAATTTCCTTGGTCATGTCACATCCCAGGGAGGTGTGGCGGTCGATCCATCAAACGTTGAAGCAGTGATTAATTGGGAGAGACCGAAGAATGTTTCTGGAGCTAGAAGTATCTTGGGATTGGCCGGGTACTACAGAAGGTTTATCAAGGGGTTTTCGCAGTTGGTTTTACCATTGACGAGACTTACTAGGAAGGATTATTTGTATGAGTGGGATTCGGCTTGTGAAAGGAGTTTTAGGAGTTTGAAGGAGAGGTTGACGACTGCTCCTGTTTTGGTTATTTCTGATCCTAGAAAGTCATATGAGGTATATTGTGATGCATCGAAGAAGGGTTTAGGCGGAGTGTTAATGCAGAATGGACATGTAGTGGCTTACGCTTTGCGACAGTTGAAAGTACATGAAGAGAATTAACCGACGCATGATTTAGAATTGGCGGCAGTTGTTTTTACATTGAAAGTGTGGCGTCACTATTTGTATGGTGTACGTTTTGAGATGTTTAGTGACCATAAGAGCTTCAAGTACTTATTTGATCAGACAGAATTGAATATGCGTCAAAGGAGGTGGATTGAATATTTGAAGGATTATGATTTGGAACTAAAGTACCATCCAGGTAAAGCGAACAAGATGGCGGATGCTTTAAGCAGGAAAGAGTTGCATAGTGCCGAGTTGATGATGTTAGAGTATGCCTTAATGGAAAGGTTTAGAGATCTAAATCTTCAATTTAATTGGACTCCTGATTGTGTGGTTATGGGAAATTTGAATATCATCTCTACTCTCAGGGGAGAAATCCAACTAGAGCAAGGGTTGGATGAGAAGTTACAAGAATTGTTGATTCAACCGGGTTTTGTGCGAACTAACGATGGAGTCGTTTCGTTTAACCAAAGGATTTGTGTTCCGAACAACACCGAGTTAAAACGAAGGATTTTGGAGGAAGCGCATAAGGGTACTTTTACTATACATCCTGGTGCTTCAAAGATGTATCAAGATTTAAAGAGGGACTATTGGTGGTCCGGGATGAAAAGAGATATTGCGGTGTTTGTGTCGGAATGTGCGGTGTGTCAGCAAGTGAAGATTGAGCACCAAAGGTCGGGTGGCTTGTTACAACCTTTAGAAATTCCGATGTGGAAATGGGATAGTATTTCGATGGACTTCGCAGTGGGATTACCTCGTGCGCAAGGTGGTTATGATTTAATTTGGGTAATTGTGGACCGGTTAACGAAATCCGCGCATTTCTTAGCTGTGAAGACTACCTACAAGGCGAGTCTTCTCGCAAGGTTGTTTATTTCAGAGATAGTGAGATTGCATGGTATTCTTACTAGTATTGTTTCGGATAGAGATCCAAAATTTACTTCCAGATTTTGGAGAGCTTTTCAACAAGCCATGGGAACGAGGTTGTGTTTGAGTACATCGAACCATCCACAAACGGACGGTCAGACGAAACGGACAATACAAACCATGGTAGACATGTTAAGAGCTTGTGTGCTTGAAAGTGGGGGAAATTGGAGAAAACTTTTGTCGTTGATCGAATTCTCTTATAATAACAGTTATCATGCGAGCATTGGTATGGCACTTTATGAGGCGTTGTATGGTAGGAAGTGTAGAACGCCATTGTGTTGGACGGAGGTTTGCGATGATAGGATTTTGGGACCCGAGATTATTCACGAGACCACGGAAAAGATTAGAATGATTCGGGAAAAGATCAAACAAGCCCAAGATCGTCAGAAAAGCTATGCGGACAACCGTAGGAGACCGTTGGAGTTTGGTGAGGGTGATCATGTATTTTTAAAGGTTACTCCGAGATTGAGATTGAAAGGCCCATTTAAATCGCAGAAATTAAGCCCTCGGTACGTAGGACCGTATCAGATTTTGGAAAGAATTGGGGAAGTAGCTTACAGATTAGCCTTACCGCCTTCTCCGTCTGAAATGCATGATGTCTTTCATGTATCTCAGCTCCGTAAGTTTATTCCTGATCCTCTACAGCCAATTCTACCAGAATCCGTGGAAATAGAAGCGGACTTGACTTTTGAACCTCAACCGAGTTGTATTGTGGGAAGAGAAACAAAAGTGTTAAGGAACAAAGACATTCCTCTTGTTAAGGTGCAATGGGATATGACGCATCCGGGCGATGCTACTTGGGAACTCGAGTCGGAAATGCGAGATTCTTATCCGCATCTGTTTAGGTAATCTTTTAAATTCGAGGACGAATTTCTATTTAAGGGGGGAGGATGTAATACCCCGTAATTTTTAATTGCTCTGGATAATATTAAGTTGTGATCAACTGAGCTCCAGTGTACTCTGAGAAATTATCTGTAAAGATAATTGGAGTAACTGTTGAGCTCAGAGCCGTTCAAGTTAATATTACCCGACTCTGAGGTTTTAATTATTTGGAGCTGTAGAGACTTTTTGGACATTTAGTAGTATTAGTTCTAATACTATTTTACTACTTATTTCCTTTTCCTCCCATTTTCCAAACAAAAAGAGAAAGATAGAAACATTGAAGGAAAGAAGAAAGAAAGGAAAGGAAAGGAGAGAAAAGAGGAAAGAGGAGAAAGCTCAAGAACATCAAGAACATCAAGATCATCATCATCCATTCATCAACTCTTCATCATTTCATTTCATCTTCATCATCCTCATCTTGTTATCCAGATGGGTTCTAGCTAGAGACTTTAGTGTAGAATTTCTTGAGGTTTTAGAGTTAGGTTAGATTTTTGAGAAAATGAGTATTTTCGTAAAATCAAAGAAATCTAACGATTGAAATGAGATATAAATCGTATAGAACAACCATTATATATGTATAATCATCTGTTTATGCTTGGTTGAATGTTTGAAATGGTTTTGATTGGGATTGGAATGGAAAGAATCCAAGAAAACAGAGTTTTTGGGTTTCTGCAACATGGTTAATCGATTAACGCTATGGGTTAACCGATTAACCCGTGAGAAATCTGGTGTTTTACATGAAAATTGAACTGGTTAATCGATTAACCATTTTGGTTAATCGGTTAACAGAAAATTTCTGAATTTGGTTAATCGGTTAATCAAATGTGTTAACCGATTAACACTGTAACTTTTTGGAAAAATACTTTTAAAATCCATATCTTTTGAACCGTGTTTCCGATCGAGGAGTTCTTGGTACCGATGGGAAGCTACGAAGATATTCTACACAATGAAGGTGTAAAATATCGGTTTTGATGCACGATTAAATAATCGGAGGAAACCCCAAAAGTGGGATAAGTGTGTTGTTTTTATCATTTGTAATTTCTAGTGTGCAAATGTATTATGCTTTGTTTATTGTTCTCATTATTAAACATGTTTGATTAGATATGCATGTTAAAATATGAATTAGGTAGAGTGAGGACTTACCCTAAACAATTTTGTGTGTGTGAGTAATGGAATAGTGACAACGCTCGTGCAAGTAAGGCCGAGGCGAGGGTATTGTGTAATCGTAACCGGTTATTTTTTATAGTGCGTTTCATGGGTCTCGAGCTCCTCTGAAACATGTGCACCATTACTTGGCAGGTTTGATTCCCGCGTTTAGTACGAATGGAACCTAAGGGTAGAGACTTGTGATGGTTAACAGGTCATGAGAAGTGACGGTTCACGGCTAACAGGCCGTTGTTCCCGAATCCATTTCGTATGCCAAGTAATTTCGAGGATCCATGACTCGGGTCGTCTTCTAGACGTAGAAGCGGACGGGAAAAGGGGATGCCTTGGTATGGTTACTGATTTGTGAGATTCTTGAGCTAACAGGCTCAAGACGTACTTTGGTACTTGTGTGAGTTAACAGGCTCACCAGTGTTGATACTTTTGTAGTGTGTGTACTCAAAGTCATTTTCCTTTCCCTTTTGACTTGAGTTAGGTTTATTAGAACCTTGTAGAGCCGAGAGGACTTTAAGATAGGGAACTCACTGAGATTTGATGTATCTCACCCCACTGTTGTTGTTTACATCACAGGTTCTGCAGGTTCCGCGAAGGGTAAGGATAAGGCCGTGTGACTATCCTTGCTTAGCTGTTGGTTTTGCTTCTGTTGTGGAGTCTTTTAGGATCCTTAGGGATCTAGTTTTTAGTTTTAACTTTTGAACATTTTGTACATATAACATGCCAATGTTTGGTTTTGGTTGCTTTTGGGCATTTTGTATGTATACAGTGTTACTAGGAACTTATGTATTTCAGTACCAAACGTACTTTTCATGTATAATATATGATTTTATGCATGTATCTATATATGGGTATTACATTTCTTTATCAAGAGATTTCATGTGATCAATTTGCATCCTAGTTAATGGATTAACTGGTTTAAGAACCACAGAAACAAATTTCCCAATGTTTACTAATGGATCAGGCAAATGAGTTTCCGGCGACGAGGGTCTCATAATATCAAAATAATATAAATCTAACTCATCATCCACTTCAAATTCATGAAAACATTTATCTGTGCCAAAGCTACTATGTGGTTCTTGATTCCATGCATTTTTTAGACGATCCATCTTCTGATTCAAATTATAATATACATTAGCATCCGTTTTAAGTTGAGAAAATATATGGGAGGATTTCGTTTAAATAGTAGAGACCTAGTTTTAAATCTATTAATATTGATGTTGACATCAAATGTGTATTATTAAATATATTAGATGTCAAAATCAATAGTAATAACAAAAAGACAAAAATCTAAATAGTGAACATTTTATGAACTATAAATAAATAAATATTAGGAAAGTTAGTTAAATTATTTTTTTCCAATGAAATACCCAGCAATAACTTATTTGAATTACTAAAAAAACACTATTAAAAAAATACCTAAACTATTTAACTGAATACAATTGATTTAAATAAAAAAATAAATACATATAAAATTTTGTATTTAGAATATAGACAAAATATAATAGATTTCATCCTACGTTTAAATTAAAAATCTCTACATAAGCTATAACTTATATGCAAATGTTATGTGCAAAATGAAAAAAATTGTACAAATATTCCGCTCGTCACATTTATATTTTATAAAAAAACTTATGATAAAGAATAACTTTAGTGCCGAACCTTAGCAGCAAGTATCTCAAGAATACCTAAAAACTATATATGTATATAAAATTAACAATTTATCAAGATAAAAAAAAAATTAATTTCAAAAGATCATTCAAACACTCGATGTCCATGTATGTCATAGAAATAATTAATGAATATTTTAAAATGGCAAGGATAAAGATATAAAAAAAAGTAGTTCACAAAAACCAAGAAATATATGAAATATTGGATGCTTTTGAAAAGTAAACAAGGAGAATAACAAGAGAAATACCTATTGATTTGAGGATGATAGCGTAAGAAAATAAGTGTCAATAAAACTAGAAGAATAGAAGAAAAGAAAATAAAATTGTAAGTGATTTAAAAAATTGATAACCAATATATATAGGCGAGAAATGTTCTTTGTTAATATTTCAATCAATGCAGTCGAAGTAGGTACCATATAATTATAATTATTTTATTTATTTATTATGAGAAAAAAAAGCATGTAAGGAAAAAATTAAAGTGAGATATATTCACTTTGACTTGATTAATAAAGTAATATTCTTTTAAATATAAAAAGACTATTTATAATGTATTTCCTTTCTCAACATATTTAATAAAGGAGTGTTGGCCACAAAAATATATTTAAAAACTAATTACCATAAAAAATTGAATAAAATACTTTATACTAAAAAATCATACAAGAACCTTATAATTAGCTCACTAATTTTATATTGGTTTAGTCAATGAAAAAAATCAAGAAATTTTAGTAATATATAACCATTTTGATTTTCTAAATTTCAAAAATTAATAAAATAATAATAATTCTATTTGCTTATTTTATACTCGCATTTTATAATCTGATTAATTGGTTTTATTGTCAAATCAATAATAAAATATTTAAGTAATTTATAAAATTACTATTATAATTAATTAATAAATTATCTTTATAAAAACATAATTAATTATATTAATTTCCTTAGTAACTGGGGCGGATGAAGATGCATCCATAAGGGGTTCAAAGTAAAATATATTGCCAATTAAGTTTTTAAAACTTTTAAAATTGTTCCCATAAAAAATTAATTATCACTTATATAAGTCAATTTTTACAAAAATTAAATGTACAAATTTATGAGAAGGAACTTAAATAAATTCATATCTTGTTTAATTATAATTTTTTTAATTTGTACAGTTTGTTTAGTATTTAAAATATTCTGCAATATAAAATATTTTATTTAAAGACTCTAATATAAATATTATACTGTTTTAAAAAAAAATTAAAATTTTTTTAAAATAAATATAATTTTGTATAAGTATTATTGACAATATTGTTTCCCCTCATCCCAAATATTTATTATGGATGCCATTGCCGAGTACGCGTATAATAATCATCATTTAATAAAATAATACCAACACGTGTCATTAAAGAAAAATAGTATATTTTTAAAAGAAAAATCACAAAATCTTGTTAAATTATTTTATAAAAGGTACTACCAAGTGTTTTTAGAAAATTATTTGTAAAAGATTTAATATTAATTTTTTTTAATCAACAAAGACTTGTATTAAACCCCCTAATGCTAGGGGTGTGTCAAATGTCTTTGATAAAGTTTTTATTTCTAAATTAATGATTGTAATGACTAAGAGTTTAATTCTAATATGAATTATTTTTCTATGTGTTTGATTCTTCGCATTATTGATAAATTAAAAATTGATTTACGGTTACCTGTTAGAAAAGGCAATTCAATAGGATAGGTTTGATTGAAATAATTTAGATTAGGTATCACTTCCTTGCAATTTCCTTCTCATGTACCATTTTCATCCCCTTTCCTGCAATTTTTTGTTTTTTATTCATTCGTTCTTATAATGGCTAACATGGGGAATATATCTGCGCCATTGATAAACAAATCTGATGGTAGAAACACTTCATCATCCACCGAGATTGAAAAACCATAAATTCTAAATGTCGATCCTTTATAGGTTAATCAACCAACCCTAATTTTATCATGCTTAGCGATAATTATGGGTTTGGCGTGGCTTTTATTGAATATGGAGAAAAAGCCTATAGTGACTCTTCCAATGAGAAAATCAGCATGTCTTCTAAAAAATGAATGGGTGAATTCTGTTACAGCCTCAACTAACTAAAAATTCTATACCTGACACTACTAACTAAGTCACAAGTGACAAACAAATGAGAAGCTGACTAGACATAGGCACAACAAAATGGACTCATGGTAAGACGAGGGTCCACAATCACCTTTATATTGAATAAGTTCTCTCTTGATTGGAACCTATCAAGGAGAAGCCGCCAAGAAAAAACAGTCACCTTAGAAGGAACTCAACTACCCAAATGAAAGGGTTAGAAAGATTAAATGGGGAAGACAAGTGCCTTGAAGAAATAGACGAAGCCGGAAGTGAATGATACGTAGAGAAACCAAAAATAATACTGTCCTTGGAAAACTTCTAAGTCCACCTATCTCTATAAACATAGAAGATATACCCTTGGATGACAAAAAAGAATTAAGCAACAACATGTTCCTCATGAACAAAGAAATGTCTCCTCTACCTGAAGTCCCAAACTAGGGTCTCATCTACCCACATACCTACCTCTCCCAAACTTTCCTCATGATAGTCAGGTATGAAGAACAACCTAGGGAATCAGAGGTATAATCCTAATCCACCATCTGGTCCAAAAAGATGCTTGAAACTCTGATCCGACCATCGTATTAATACCATTCACAACCAAGTCATAATAATCATCTAGTTTAGAGCCTACATGGAAAACTTCTTTCCAACGGGGGGAGTAACTACAAAATCCTGAATCTTTACCACCCCTTGGATAAAAGACTGTGGAAGCACCGCTAAATGCAATACAGGTATCTCTTCAAAGACCAAGCCCATTTGAGATAAGACGCCACTTCTACTTAGACAAAAGAGCTAATTTGACCAAGCGGGGATCTCTAGCCCCCAAATCACCTTTACTCTTAGGCTTGCACACATAAATCCAAATAACACAAGAGTTTTTAGATTCACCTTTAACACCTCCCTGCAACAACATTTTTTAATGTAAACTATGTTCCTCCAAACCTTTATATGAATTTTCCTATAAGATAAGAACAAAAATCGAGACAACATTAAGCACAAAGTTAAGTAAAACCACCCGTCCTTTTTTCGTTTAAAATTGACGACGTGCCTATTTTTAAATGATGCATAATTTATAAAACATGAAAAATCATTATATATCAATCTTTGTAGAACTTCAATATATAAAAATTAGTTAAGATGTTGTTTAATTAATATAGTAAAATCAGAAATATAGATATATAATTAGATGACAATGCATGTAATTTTTAAACTATTTTTTTCACCGTAAATAATAACAGGAGAAAAGTTTTCGCTTTGAAAAAAAATCTAATATATTTCTTGAAAAAATTAATAATTTTAAAATATATATAAAATTTTATTTTTCTATTTGTTTTTCCTTTTTCTTTTCACAAATGAGGGATGTGTACCCTCTTACTTTATAAAATAACACCTTAATAATATAAATGAGATGAAAAGGTAATAAAAAAGCCTAAATTTCTATACAATATTTGTACAGTTTACATTCAATATTATGCTGTCAACTATCATTGAATAAATGAAAAATACTATTTCTTTAGTGAAGATAATTTATTGAATAAATACAAAATACTTAAATAAAAGATGAAAAAAATTGTTATTGGAAAAAACACTCTTTTATTAAAACTATTTTTTCAAAACAAACATAATTATACCTTTTTTACACAAACTTTGATGAATCTTTCGCCAAGAAACACTCAATTGATATTGTATTATGTCTTGATCTTGTGGAACAAACAAACCTAAGTGTTGTAGTACATTCTGAGTTTTGAAAACAAATCACCTTATTTTTTGTAATACCCCGTAAATTATTTTACTCTGAATAATATTAGTATGATCAACTGGGTTCCGGTTTACTCGGAGAATTTATTGGATGAAATAATTATACTAAACTGATGAGCTCAGAGCAGATCAAATTAATATTATCTGACTCTGAGATTTTAACTTTTGGCGTTATAGAGACTTTTTGGACAATTTGTAGTGTTACTATCTAATTGAGTTTCTCTATGTATCACTTCATTTTTCCTTTTCTCGTCACTTAAAAAGATAGAAAATAGAAAGAAAGAAAGGAGAAGTGGAGAAAAGAGAAGAGAAAAGAAGAAGGAAACCTAAGGGAAGAAGAAGATTGGAATCATCATCTACTCTTCATCAATTCATCTTGTCTTCATCATCATCATCCAATTCTAAGGTTGGTTCTAGATAGAAACATTAGTTGTAGCAATTTCTTGAGTTTTGAGTTAGGTTAGATATTGTGAGGAAATGAGAAATCTTGCTAATCTAAGAATCTAACGGATGAAATGTGATATAAACTGTGTAGTATGATTGATATCTATGTGTGATCATCTGTCAATGCTTATTTGTGGGTTTGGTTATGTTTCGGATGAGATTTATGACCCAAGGGGACCTGCTGTTACGCTGCTGAAATTCTGAGTTTTCACAGGATCGCCTAGCGAACCACAGCAAAGGCTAAGGCGAATGTTCGCCAAGATGTTCGCTATGCGAAGGCCAAGGCGACTGTTCTCCTGGGTGTTCGCGAAGTGAGCTTTGTGTACTTTCAGCTCTGTTTGAGTTGGCCACGGGGGTTCGCCCTGCGAAGGTGAAAGCGAACGCTCGCTAGGGGATTCGCCTAGCGAACATGACAGATCTTTCCAATTTGTTTCTTCCATAACTTTTGAGCCGTGACTCCGATCGGGGCATTCTTAGTACCAATAGGGAGCTATGGAAATAGGTAGAGTGATGAATGTTACCATAAATTATGTTGGAACCTAGTAACGGCTAGGAAATTGTTGAATAACATAACGACGACGCTCGTGCATAAGAGGTCGAGGCGTGCGTCTATTACCGAATGGTATGGAAATAATTACACTATGCCTTATAAATGTGTGTGTGAACCATTATGTGTTTTATGTTTTATATTGTTATATGCAAATTATGTTATACCATGTCTATCTAATTTTGAATTCTGAATGAAAGAAAATATGCATGCTTTAAAATGAATTAGGAAGAGTGAGAAAACTTAACCAAAACAAATGTTATGATCCTAGAGATGCAACTAGGACTTGGTAAAGGTTAAAGGGCAATGCTTATGCGTCGATACTAAGGTCCGGAAGTGAGA
Organism: Lathyrus tuberosus; assembly: GCA_022829125.1. Lineage (NCBI taxonomy): Eukaryota > Viridiplantae > Streptophyta > Magnoliopsida > Fabales > Fabaceae > Lathyrus > Lathyrus tuberosus. Next base: position 41,238 of record JALAZF010000995.1, read on the forward strand.
TAGTTATTGGTGCTTCAGTTTCTAAGGTCATTATGGTATCGTGAATGGACGACAGTATCTTAAGGAATGTGTTCGGAACAATGTCTTCCAACTGGTTAAAAGTTGAGAGTAAAGGAAGTTCGGCTTTCATGGGAACTTAAAGTAGTAGACAAGTGTGAGAAGGAACACAAGGATGTGTTTACATGCTTCAAGTGAAATAAGTATGTGCCGGACGAAGAGTCGGAGATTAATTGTGTATCTTTAGTTATAAAGGGGGATCAAGTTCGGGATAATACTTCAGGTTTTCTAGTTTTCAGTAAGAGACCAATTTGGAATTTGGAATTTGTTAACTTACCCAAGGAATAGTTTAAGGTATTGTGTCAGAGAAAGAATGAGCATCATTTAGTAATGGAAAGTGTAGTGATACGGACCGGAAGAAGTTTGTGTTACGAGACGGAGTAAGTATCTTGGATCTAAGGGAATCTTTGTAAGATGGTTTTATATTTGGATCTAAGAGGGGTACAATGGAGAGCGAAGTAAACACGATGTAGAAAATGATATCAACAGTATATTATGAGGAAATGACAACGGAATGTATTTTTGGACGAATGTACAATAGAGCTATTTAGTAGTTGTTGAGGCTTAAGTTAAGGAAGTGTAATCAAGGATGGTTCACCCATGAGAACCCTAGTAGTATGATGTGAAATGGGAAAGTCACACCTTGGTATTAAGAACAAGCGTAGTGGTAGCATCGTGGTCACAATTATACATGATGGATTCTTATTCTTGGGACAAGTGTGATGAGACGTACCTTGTGGGACAGTGAGTATTGTATCCTAAGATGTAAAATTGCGGTAAAACAACGAGAAACAAATCAAGACTTGTTACGGACTAAGTTTAAATCGCAGAACGATTTATACCGAAAGGGTTTTGTAAATTGTTGATGAGAATTGTTGGTTGCGAATCTTCCAATAAGTAATTTGGTATAGTTGGAATGTGTAATGGTAGTGAAGAGCGAGAAATCCCGGTTAGTGTGTACGTAGTGATGGAAAGGTTCTTCAAGAGGATGCATTGCCCCGATTTATTTTTGAGTATAGAGAAACTTCTATATTTGTGAATAATCGGAATATTTGGAATCTACCTTTTGTCGGACTAAGAACGTTGTTGTTTTATTTCTCACCAAGGAATTCAAGTGAGAGAACAAGGTTGTATGTTTGATATGAGATGTCCATCACTTTGTGGTACCGTATAATGGTTGTGTGTTGGATTTTGTTTATGGGCGAATCAAGTATGAGTTGTGATGTCTTTTGAATTATAAGAAATTGGCTTTTTAGCTTCTGCAGCAGTGTTAACCGATTAACGTAATGGGTTAATCAAGTAACACGTGCAAGGATGGTGCTTTGCACTGAATTTTGAGGAGTTAACCGATTAGCTCAGATGGTTAATCGATTAACATGTGTGTAAATTATGAAATCCCTTAGGAAACCATCATCTGCGTTTTGTTATATTATGTTGCTCCGATTGGAGAGTATTGTGCGAATGTAAACGGGATTGCAAGTAAATGAAAGACGGAATTGTGTTTTGAAATCGGAACATGTGGAAAGGTGTTGCTTAGTTGGCCATTTGTTCAGACAACAAGAGAGTTGGCTTTGGGAAATAATCTTGTGAACCGTGTTGAGTATGAGAAGATCTTAGGTGTATTACCGTTGTGAGTCTTAAGGAAGAAGTTAGAAAATACTCACGAAGTATTGATCTTGCAAGGAATATTTCGGTGTGAAATAATGGTATTAGTAAGGTATGAACTGTTGGTCAGAGTTAGTAATTATTATCTTCCGTGAGTTCATAGCATCAGATTTAGACTGTGAGAGTAGTACCAGATGTGTGCAGTTGTACTTCATCCAAAGAGGAAGTTGAAGGTTATCCTTCCAAGTAAGAGTGTGAATTGGATATTCCGAAGTTAAGCATGTAACTTGAGAAGCGTGATATGGACTTCGACGGTGTATATGCGTGCAGAGTGTAGTAGGCGATTGGGTGTGTAGTAGGGAAACTCACAATTGTCCCTTGGATGGTTCGAGTTTTAATAAGTGGTGACTCATGTATGATCGATGTTTCGGGATTGTGTTACTTGTGATTGATTGAGATTTTGAATTAACAAGAAACCTTGAGCAAGTCGGAAACCGGTAAGAAGAATTAATACGGAATGTGGTAGCTAGAAACGAAAGTTGTTAATCTACTTTGGATGGATTATTCCAAGTTTGGAATGGATTTGGAGTTGTGTACGTTATGGTTGTAGCAGTGTAACTCCTGTGCCTTTATCGTATGGAGAGTGTTGGATGATAACTCGAATTCGTATTGTATTTTCTGACTCATTACGCACACTTTTAGTACTGTTTTATCCAGTCTTTCATACTATTTGCTTTGATTTATTATGTTTTCCTTTGTTTTTATGTCGACAAGTGTTTAATCGACAAGTATGGAAAAAAGAGCAAAAATAGAGCTGAAGAGTGAAGAAAAACAGCAAAAACGCAAGTTTTGGCCTCCCCAACTGAATGTTGCTTGCCATTTGCCCATACAGAGGAGAAAGACGTTCGCCATGTCCTAAGAAAGGAGGGAAATCACCTTTTGAACTAATGGCGGTCGCCGTTAGGCATACGATGGTCGCCATTATGCGCGGGAGCAGTTTTTCAGTGACAGTTTGACAGTTTTTCTTGGTTTGAATTCAAATCGTACCAGACCTTCTTGGAGCCAATTTTCCTCTATAAATACACCCTTGAGGGTCTGCATTTGAGGGATCCGAGTTGTGCGGAAGCGCTGCCGAATTCTTTAGCCTAACTACAGATTTACTTTTCAAAGCAACAATTGCTCACACTAAGTAGTTGTGGCATTGTTGTAATGTTTTACATTATTGTCGATTGTACGCTTGGATCGATTTGCAACATAACTTTATTTCAAGATAAAAACTTAAATCTGTGTTCCTGTTAAAATCAATCAGTATGTATGATTTAATTTCCAGCATTGTTAATATGTTAGTTTTAGGAGTTAATATGTTAGACTAATTCTGTCTGAGTCCGGCGTATGAGAACCGTCGTTACCGACAGGACTCCGTAGATGTATTAAGTACGAAATCGTGATTGTATGTCGTTTTGGTTGTAATTTCTATGCGTAATTTAAGTAGCTTTGTCATGAGTGTGAGAAGTTATTTAACATTGCTTTGTCATGAGAGTGAGAAGCATATAAAGGTTTGAGCCGAGATTCGCGAGAGCGTGAGGAACGAACCGGATAGTAGAAATTAGGCATCATATCTAAATACAACGAGAGCGCTTTAGATGTTGATTAGGATATTGTTGGCTTTCAAATAGTGTTTCTTAGTTACCGGGCAAGCGAGAGCAAAATCTTGGGACTAAGAGATATGGCTTTTGTTAAGACCGCGAGAGCGTGAGGCGGAGCCTTTAAGTCGGTATATTCTACAGAATAGGCATATAGTCATAATCAGTACCCGTATTCTACAATTCACTAGGGTGCGCGGAAATCATATTTCGGCCTCGTTTTAGTATTATTTTCAAACCTTTAGTGATTAGCATTTATATTTCTGTTCGTGCCATTTTAATCATAGCCTTAGCTTTACATCGCAACAATAGATAACGGTAGGTCGACATTGGTCTCTGTGGGTTCGACAATCTTTTATATTACTTCGATAAATCCGTGCACTTGCGGAGCATCAAGTTTTTGGCGCCGTTTCCGGGGACCAAAAGTCAATATTGTGATTCCGTTGTTGCAGCGTATAGACTAAGGCACTCTTGTTTGAAAAAAAAACTATGTATCACCCACATTTTCTCTATGACTACCACTCACAATATCTCGAGGAACCGCATCCAAATTACCTCTACAATTACCACTCCCAATATTTTGAGGAACCACAAGAATCCCATAATCTTGACCTCGAAATGTTGATGGAGGATTTCGATGCAACGCTCACTCACTCTCAACTAAATTTCCTCTATGATTACCACTCCCAGTATTTTGAGGAATCGCAAGAATCCCATAATTCCAACCTCGAAAAATTAATGGAGGATTTCATTGAAACAACAACTAATTCTAGGCTAAAATCTATGATGGAGCGCTTTGCGGAGACACAAACTCTCCAGAATGAAGAGTTTAGAAAACAACATCTCGATACTTATGAAACCTTTAGGGAGATGAACACTGTGGTCGAGTCCCTCGTGACTCACACTAAGGCATTGGAGACTCAAATCTCTCTGCTTGCCCAGACACCTATAGGACACTCCCCTGAGAGATATGTGGATGTTGTAACGACCAGTAGTGAAAAACAAATCGAAAATCCTAAGGAGAATGATAATGAGGATGATGAGAGTTCTGGTGAGGAAGGAGTAGAGATTGAGAAAAATCCCCCGACACCACCCGAAAGGGAGGTTGTCGAAGAGATAGAGAAGGAAGCATCTATTATTGTTCCACCTCCCTATACCCCACCTATTCCCTTCCCACAAAGGTTTGTAGAAGTTAAGGTAGACTCCAAATCCGAAACATATGTAGAGGTATTGGAAAATATCCACACCAATGCACCTTTGTCTGAGGTCCTGCATAAAAAGAGAAAATTTGAGGACCGTGAAACTAAGGATATCATTATTGTTAAGAGGGTAAGGTTAGACTTTGAGATGGTGGAAGATTTAACTAAGCCTAAACTTGAAAAACTGATACTTAGGATAGATCCAGAACCACGACCACAAGTTCAAAAGAATGAACCACCCCATAGAAGGAAGAAAAGAAAAGGTGAGGGATATGTTAGATGGCTTGATAAGTGGCCATGGAAACCAAAGATTATTAGCCGTCGGGCTATCGACGTTAAACAAAGCGCTGCGTGGGAGGCAACCCACAAGATTTTAATATTTATTGTTTTACTTTTATTGTTTGTGTTTGCAGGAAATAAAGAAATTGCTTGTTTCGTCTCAGCTTCTTCTAGGTGCCCACGGACATTCCTGCGAATGTCGCTGCTGGTGGTGACAGCGATACTGCACTGTATTTTTCTAACACTTTTTGCAGGTACTTCCTTCGGAAATAGGCAGCATTATGAGTTGTTTCAGAAAAGATAAAATTCAACAAATGAAGGTATCTCAAAGCCTCCATCGCCGAAGCAGAAGTGCTCAGTGAAGACATGGACAACAAGAGAGGATCAGGGAAGATCTGGCACGCAATAGCATTCACACAGGTTCTATCTTTCCTTTTTCCACCTTTTATCAAAACATTGAGGACAATGTTTGTTTTAAGTGTGGGAGAGGAACTTTATCGCTTTATATTTATTGCTTTTTAGTTTGATTTATTGTTTTTTAGTTTATTTCATGCTTTTAGGAATTTTATCTGTTTTTAATGTTTTATCGAGTCTTTGCATGTGTTGTCGAGTCTTTATGCGTGGTTTTCGCTTGTTATTCAATTTCCCCGAAATTTTCAAATAAAATTTAACCTCCAACTATTTTTGTCTCGATTCACGGCACGACACTCTAAAAGTATATAGTTGTTTAGGCTGTGTTAGATAGACTTGGGAAAGTTTTGTAAATATCGGTATTGTTTCTACACCTTAGATTCCGTAAGTATGTGATATTGATTTAAATAGACATTATGCCAAGACCTTATGCCTAGCTTCTTAAAAGTAGCCTCTTGATTAGTTTATATCAGCAGTCAGCACCATCCTTGCGTGTGAACTAAGTAATGAACCGATGCAAATATGTGTTGATCTCAGAGTTTATGATTATGTGATTTTCATTGGATAATGCGAATAAAAGACATGTTCTAACTAAGTTAGGTGGCTCTCACCCGGCCACTTAGCCCAAAGGCTCAGACTCTTGAAATTCGTCGCAAGAAAAAAAAAGAAAAAGAAAAATGTGTTGATTAAGAGATCATAAAACAATAACAGGTTCACTTACCATGTAAACACGAAGGATAACGGGCTTAATGTGATTGCGCGAGAATGAAAAAGAGTTGAAATAGGATGAAGGATATAGGTCGAGTTATAATGTCATGGTTTGAATTGGTATTGCATAGGAAGGGAGTCTTTGTCCGTAAATGTGGAAATGTGTCTTTACGATATCCTTGTTTTCACTATTTAGTACCTATCAATCAAACATTAGCCTAGCAGCCACGTATGATTAGAGTCTTGTTGTGCCTATGTTTCGAACCGTGCTTATTTTCTTTTTACCATGTTGGTTAATTGCTTGAGGACAAGCAATGGTTTAAGTGTGGGGGTGTTGATAACTCAAATTCGTATCGTATTTGCTTTGATTTATTCTGTTTTCCTTTGTTTTTATGTCGACAGGTGTTTCATCGGCAAGTATGGAAAAAAGAGCAAAAATAGAGCTGAAGAGTGGAGAAAAACAGCAAAAATGCATGTTTTGGCCTCCCCAACTGAATGGCGCTCGCCATTTGCCCCTACAGAGGAGAAAGGCGTTCTCCATGTCCCAAAAAAGGAGGGAAATCACCTTTTGAACTAATGGCGGTTGCCGTTAGGCATACGGTGGTCGCCATTATGCGCGGGAGCAGTTTTTCAGTGACAGTTTGACAGTTTTTCTTGGTTTGAATTCAAATCGTACCAGACCTTCTTGGAGCCAATTTTCCTCTATAAATACACCCTTGAGGGTCTGCATATGAGAGATCCGAGTTTCGCGGAAGCACTGCCGAATTCTTTAGCCTAACTACAAATTTACTTTCCAAAGCAACAATTGCTCACATTGAGTAGTTGTTGCACTGTTGTAATCTTTTACATTATTGCCGATTATACACTTGGATCGATTTGTCATTCAATAGAAGTTGTTTTCATTCCAGTTTATTTAAGGTTATTTACTTTCCTGTCTTTACTACATTGTTTAGCTTACTTGCTTGCAACATAACTTGATTTCAAGATAAAAACTTAAATCTGTGTTCCTGTTAAAATCAATCAGTATGTATGATTTAATTTCCAGCATTGTTAATATGTTAGTTTTAGGAGTTAATATGTTAGACTAATTATGTCTGAGTCCGGCGTATGAGAATCGTCGTTACCGACGGGACTCCGTAGATGTATTAAGTACGAAATCGTGATTGTATGTCGTTTTTGGTTGTAATTTCTATGCGTAACTTAAGTAGCTTTGTCATGAGAGTGAGAAGTTATTTAACATTGCTTTGTCATGAGAGTGAGATGCATATAAAGGTTTGAGCCGAGATTCGCGAGAGCGTGAGGAGTGAACCGGATAGTAGAAATTAGACATCATATCTAAATACAGCGAGAGCGCTTTAGATGTTGATTAGGATATTCTTGGCTTTTAAATAGTGTTTCTTAGTTACCGGGCGAGCGAGAGCAAAATCTTGGGACTAAGAGATATGGCTTTTGTTAAGACCGCGAGAGCGTGAGGCGGAGCCTTTAAGTCGGTATATTCTACAGAATAGGCATATAGTCATAATCAGTACACGTATTCTACAAGTCCCTAGGGTGCGTGGAAATCATATTTCGGCCTCGTTTTAGTATTATTTTCAAACCTTTAGTGATTAGTATTTATATTTCTGTTCGGGCATTTTTAATCATAGCCTTAGCTTTACATCGCAACAATAGATAACGGTAGGTTGACATTGGTCTCTGTGGGTTCGACAATCTTTTATATTACTTCGATAAATCCGTGCACTTGCGGAGCATCATTGGACAGATGTTATAATATCATGTGTTGGCAAAGAAATTGTTCTACCATAGGACATCAGTAAGTTTCTTGTACCGCTGGATAGTAAGGACCCCAGTGGATAAGTGTGTTCATCCGTGGACTGTTAGCTACTTGGTAGTGCTTAAGAATTCGTGGTGTTCCACTGTTAAAAAAAAATTGGATTGCGCAGTGGAAGGTGACAGATAATGAGTTATGTCTGAATAATAAGAATTTAGAAGGATTATTGCTTGGAAGTATGGAAATAAGAAGATTTTGTTCTAAGTGTGTTACCTTTTGGTGTGATACGAAAGAGATGAATTATCGGAGGTAATGGTTACAATGTTTAGTATCAGACCAGATGAGACTGGTAAAGAAGTCGTTTGACTAATTATGAAGTGGTTTTGGATGCTGAAGGATTTATGAAAAGATAAATCGTTAGTAATTGCATAAAGGAAAGGAATCACCGAATTACCTCATGAAGATTTGGTGAGTGTTTGTTATCCCAAACTAGGATAAGGTATTATGGTTTTGTTTGTGACTCAGTAGAAAAGTATAGAATGGTACATTCTTTTCGAAGGTAGAATGCGATCAAGTGTCTTAGTAATAAACAACAGATGAAGTACGGAAAAGGTAAGGTTAGAAGTTAACTCAATATTGGAACAAGAGTATGATTAAGGACGTGAAGTTTGTTAAATTGTGAAAATAAGAGTTTTGGTCTGTAAAGTAAAGTTAGAATTGGAATACGTCAGAATTTGAATAGAAGTAAAGTTGAGTGTGGAACTAAGACAATGATGCAAGTTGTGGTTATTGTTGAGCGAAGGAAATTCGGGGGCGAGTGTAATACCCCATACTATCTAGATGCTCAGTTGGATATCAGATGAGATCAGACGAATATCTATGTGCTCTATCTTTAGTAAGTTGGATTAATGGAATCCTCTAAGTACTTTAAGTATTATCAATTGGGATCAATAGAGCAATTGATGAACTCTGAAGAGATTAATTATTTTAATTCAAGAAAAGGATTTTGAGGTAACTCTAATAATTGATCGTTCGGTGTTAGAGGATAAAATACTAATTGAAGATATTTTACTCTATTGGATTATATTATATAATAAGTTATATATATATATATATATATATATATATATATATATATATATATATATTTGTTATAAGTGAAAGAAAAAGATAGAAAAGAAGAAAACGAAAGGAAAGAAGAGAAAGGAAGAAAAGAAGAGTGAAAGTGGAGAAAAATGAAGAAGAGAAGTTCATGGTTCATCATCAATTCATCATCTTCTTCAAACTCCTCTTTGATTATCAGGTGGGTTCTAGTTAGAAACTCTAAGTTCTAGAATTAAGGATTTAGAACTTAGGTTAGATTGAGAAAAAATGAAATCTAAAGGATGAAATGCGATATAAAATGCGTAGTATAGTCGGGTTATGTGTGGATTGAACCTATCGTACTTGTTTTGATGTCCCAATATGTTTTGGTATGAGTTGGAATGGTTTAGAGTGAAGAAAAACATGATTTTTGGGCTCTATTACGACAGTAATCGATTACCCTATTTGAGTAACCGATTCCCTGTGTAAAAAGACGTTTCTGGACTAATTTTGAGCGGGTAACCGATTACTCAAAGTGAGTAATCGATTACCACTGCTATTGGCAGAAAAATGAAATTTAAAACGGGCGTATCTTTTGAACCGTAAGTCCGTTTTGGTCCCCGTTCGAAGCGTTGGGAAGCTATTTAAATGCTCTAATTGATGGTAAAGTAAAAACATATTTATATGTCAAAGATTTTATAAGTTAATGGTAATAAAACATTTTTGTGTAATATGTTGAATTTGAAAATATGATTCTTGTTTCCACGACAATTCATGAATCGGGAATCCGATTGACATGGGACTTGAAGCCTTGAAAAGAGAATCCAATGTGCTATTAAATGGTATGTGAGACCATGATTTAACCAAGGGTGCTTTGTAGAGGATAGTAGTGGCTAGTATGCCTTAAAAATGTGTGTGTGAACCACTATGTGTTTTATGTTTGATATTGTTATATGCAAATTATGTTATACCATGTCTATCTAATTGTGAATTGTGAATGAAAGAAAATATGCTTGCTTTAAAATGAATTAGGAAGAGGGAGAAAACTTACCCCAAACAAATGTTATGATCCTAGAGATGTAACTAGGACTTGGTAAAGGTTTAAAGGGCAATGCTTATGCATCGATACTAGAAGAGTGTCTTTGATAAGTAGTTGTCAATGGAGGATTGTAATTGCTCCGGTTTGTGATGTATCTCATAATAAATATTAGTGACCCGTGTTTAATTATATGATGTAGGATGGCTGGGGAAAGTATTTATTAAGTGTGTGTCCCTTAATAAATATTAGTGACCCGTGTTTAATCCTCTGGTGTAGGATGGTCGGGGGAAATATTTATTAAGTATGTGTCCCTTAATAAATATTAGTGACCCATGTTTAATCCTTTGGTGTGGGATGGTCGGGGAAAGTATTTATTAAGTAAGTAACTGTGACCAGTGTTTAATCTCCTTGTGCGGGATGGCCGGGGAAAGTTACTTAGTGGTTGGTACCGTGACCCGTGTTTAATCTCTTTGAGCGGGATGGCCAGGGAAAGTACCAATTATAGATAACCGTGACCCGTGTTTAATCTCTTTGAGCGGGATCGTCGAGGAAAGTTATCTACGTGAAGGATCCGTGACCCGTGTTTAATCTGTTTGAGCGGGATGGCTTGGGAAAGATTCCTTAACTAGTTGTTGATTTGTGAATTGTACAATGGTTTCTCTAGTCAGAAATGTTTGAACTCAAGGTCTAGTTCCCTTCCCCTTGACTTGAGTTAGGCTAAGATAGAACCTTGTAAAGCCGAGAGAATCTATAAGATAGGGAACTCACTGAGATTTGATGTATCTCACCCCACTATCGTTGCTATATTACAGGTATGGTTTGCAGGTTTGATGTACAAGTGGAGCTATGCTTGGATGTTTCAAGAGAAGCTTAGTTGAGCTTATTCCGCTGTGTATTATTTTGTTGTATACAATTGAGGGCATTGTATATTGATCTTAGTTTTTATATTTTTGGCTAGTTTCCATGACTTGTGCCATATGTTGTATTTATATTTTAGGAATGGACAAGTATGTGAATTGGGCCATTAGGCACTTTTGATGTGTCAGTACCAAATAAAACACTTGTATGGTATTATTCTAGATAAATATTATACAGGGCGTTACAGCTTATCAAATGCTTTTCTTAATTGGCTTTACCAATGACGAAACTTACTCGAAAGGATTGTCCGTATCAGTGGGATTCGGCTTGTGAACGAAGCTTTATGAGTTTGAAGGAAAGATTGACGACCGCTCCCGTTTTGATTATTCCCGATCCTAGCAAGTCGTATGAGGTATTTTGTGATGCATCAAAGATGGGATTAGGAGGTGTGTTAATGCAAGATGGTCATGTGGTGGCTTATGCTTCTCGATAGTTAAAAGTTCATAAGGAGAATTATCCAACACATGATTTAGAATTGGCGGCAGTTGTGTTTACACTTAAAGTATGGCGTCAAGTGAAGATTGAGCACCAAAGACCGGGTGGCTTACTACTACCTTTATAAATTCCGGTGTGGAAGTGGGATAGTATTTCTATGGATTTTGCAGTTGAATTACCCCTTGCCCAAGGTGGTTATGATTCTATTTGGGTGATTGTAGACCGGTTGACGAAATCTGCGCATTTCTTAGCCGTAAAGACGACCTACAAGGCGAGTCATCTCGCAAGATTGTTCATTTCAGAAATTGTGAGATTGAATGGTATTCCCTCTAGTATTGTTTCGGATAGAGATCCAAAGTTTACTTCAAGACTTTGGAGAGCTTTTCAATAAGCTATGGGAACGAAGTTGTGTTTGAGCACGTCGAATCATCCGCAAACGGATGGTCAGACGGAACGGACAATACAAACAATGGAAGATATGTTAAGGGCTTATGTGCTTGAAAGTGGAGGAAATTGGATAGAACTTTTACCGTTGATTGAGTTCTCTTATAACAATAGTTACCATGCAAGTATTGGTATGGCTCCTTATGAAGCATTGTATAGAAGGAAGTGTAGGACGCCATTGTGTTGGACGGAAGTTGGTGAGGATGGAATTTTGGGACCAGAGATTATCCAAGAAACTACGGAAAAGATTATGATGATCCGTGATAAAGTTAAACAAGCACAAGATCGTCAGAAAAGTTATGCGGATAACCGTAGAAGACCTTTAGAGTTTGACGAGGGTGATCACGTGTTTTTGAAAGTTACTTCGAGGTTGAGGTTGAAATGACCGTTTAAGTCGCGGAAGTTAAGTCCGAGATACGTGGGACCGTATCAAATTTTAGAAAGAATTGGTGAAGTAGCTTATAGATTAACCTTACCTCCTTCTCTGTCAGAGATGCACGATGTTTTTCATGTGTCTCAGCTTCGGAAGTTTGTTCCAGATCCTCTTCAGCCAATTCTACCAGATACGATTGAGATAGAAGCAGATTTAACATTTGAGCCTCAACCGAGTCGTATCACAGGAAGGGAAACTAAGGTGTTAAGGAATAAAGAGATTCCTCTTGTTAAGGTTCAGTGGGATGAGACTCATCCGAGTGATGCAACTTGGGATCTAAAATCCGAGATGCGAGAAGTTTATCCTCATCTTTTCAGGTAATTGTTTTAAATTCGTGGGCGAATTTCTATTTAAGGAGGGGAGGATGTAATACCCCATAAATTATTTTACTCTGAATAATATTAGTATGATCAACTGGGTTCCGGTTAAATTTGATAATTTATTGGATGAAATAATTAGAGTAAACTGATGAGCTCAGAGCAGATCAAATTAATATTATCTGACTCTGAGGTTTTAACTTTTGGCGTTATAGAGACTTTTTGGACAATTAGTAGTGTTACTTTCTAATTGAGTTTCTCTATGTATCACTTCATTTTTCCTTTTCTCTTCATTTGGAAAAGATAGAAAATAGAAAGAAAAAAAGGAGAAGTGGAAAAAAGAAAAGAGAAAAGAAGAAGGAAACCTAAGGGAAGAAGAAGATTGGAATCATCATCTACTCTTCATTAATTTTATCTTGTCTTCATCATCATCATCCAATTCTAAGGTGGGTTCTAGATAGAAACATTAGTTGTAGCAATTTCTTGAGTTTTGAGTTAGGTTAGATATTGTGAGGAAATGAGAAATCTTGCTAATCTAAGAATCTAACGGATGAAATGTGATATAAACTGTGTAGTATGATTGATATCTATGTGTGATCATCTGTCAATGCTTATTTGTGGGTTTGGTTATGTTTGGGATGGGATTTATGACCCAAGGGGACCTGCTGTTACGTTGTTGAAATTCTGAGTTTTCGCAGGTTCGCCTAGCGAACCACAGCGAAGGCCAAGCCGAATGTTCGCCAAGATGTTCGCTAAGCGAAGGGAAAGGCGATTGTTCGCCTGGGTGTTTGCTAAGCTAACTTTGTGTCCTTTCAGCTCTGTTTGAGTTCGCCACGGGGGTTCGCCCGGCGAAGGTGAAAGCGAACGTTCGCTAGGGGATTCGCCTAGCGAACATGACAGATCTTTCCAATTTGTTTCTTTCATAACTTTTGAACCGTGACTCCGATCGGGGCATTCTTAGTACCAATAGGGAGCTATGGAAATACTCTATCTAATGGAAGTGAAAATACTAGTGTTGATGCCTGATTAAATAAATCGGAGAGAACCGGAATTGGTGTAACTTGGTGATATGTTGCATTATGTGATTCTATTATATAATTGACTTGTGTTTACTTATTCTCTTGTTGTTAAGCATGTTTGAGAGTGTATGCATGTTAAAATATGAAATAGGTAGAGTGAGGAATATTACCATAAATTATGTTGGAACCTAGTAACGGCTAGGAAATTGTTGAATAACATAACGAAGACGCTCGTGCAAGAGAGGCCGAGGCGTGCGTCTATTACCGAATGGTATGGAAATAATTACACTAGTATGGATCATGTTTTATTGTGTTTATTTGAGAAAAGACAAAAGAGGTCTTAAGGCAAATGTGGTCTTGTGATTGTCGAATACAGTCGTGTTGTGTTTATGATCACGTAATTGTAACCGTTTCATTTGAGATGCAGTTTCATGAGTCTCGAGCTCCTCTGAAATGTATGCATAATTACTTGGCAGGTTTGATTCCCACGTGTAGTACGAATGAAGCCTATATGGTAAAGAGACTTGCGATGGTTAACAGGCCATGTGAAGTGACAATTCACGGTTAATATGCCGATGATCCCGAATCCATTTCGTATGCCAAGTAACTACAAGGATCCATGACTCAGGTCGACTTCTAGACGTAGAAGCGGACGGGAAAAGGAGATGCCTTGGTACAGGTTATTGATTAGTGATACTATGAGTTAACAAGACTATGAACATGGATCCATATAGTGTGTGTGAGTACTCAAAGTCACTTCCATTCCCCTTCTGACTTGAGTTAGGTGTGATAGAACCTTGTAAAGCCAAGAGGACCTATAAGATAGGGAACTCACTGAGATTTGATGTATCTCACCCCACGTTGTTGATTATATTACTGGTACTACATGTTCGGCGAAGGGTAAGGATAAGGTTGTTTGACTTTCCTTACTATCTTAGTTTTTGGGATAGCAAGGCTTCTGTTGTGGAGTTTTTGAGATCGTTGTCGATCTAGTTCTTAGTATTTATCTTTGGAAGATCTTGTATATATATTATGCCATAGTTTTTGTATTAGGTGATTTTTTGGGCATGTATGTGTACAATATGTTTACTATGGACTTGTATATTTTAGTACCAAACGGGGTATTCATGTATAATATATGCTTTGATGTATGTATTTATATATGGGCGTTACATTTTTAAATTCAAAATTCATTTTATTTATGTTGATATTCCTTGATGCATTCAAGACCAACAATAAAATCTATAAAACAAATAAAATATAGGAATTCTACTTCAAAATAAAGTTTCACAACTCTATAGAGATCAAATGTGTAATATATATCTCAATGTCGTAGCACTTATCACTAGGATTCATCATTCAATCATATGAGACTACAACATTAAACCATAAAAGTTTGCGAAACATACCAAATTATCGAGTTTCCATCAATATATAAATTTAAAGGAAAACAAAATCCATCAACTAAAACTAACCAAAATAAATATAATGAAATTTGCTTAAGGAGAAATAAAATACAAAATTCATCAAACAAACAATTTGACGAAAACTTAAAAACCCATCTAAAATATCAATATTCTCTAACTTCACCGGATTTACCAATTGCAAATTATATTTAGATCCTTAAAGTATTTTTTACTTTGAATGAAAAATCCATCACCAAATCATTTATCATCCTGCAAAACATTCTATATATTAGTAGATTCATAACATATAATTCTATTAGAAATAATAATTTATATTCCCAAACTTAGTCATTAAGTTTGTTAGAGGGTATTTTAGTATTTGTTTGTTGCTTTTCGTAGCCCTAGTTTTAGCTTATAAATAGACTAGTGGTAGTTAGTGATTTTGTATCTTTTTGTAGCCGTCATTCTATTATAATATATTCTACTCTTTTTCATCCATTATTCACCTTGTACACCAACAATTGGTATCTAGAGCTCCGGTTCGGATCCATGGGAAAACACGGGAAACACGAGTGAAACGTGAGGCGTTGTGTGATTGATTTTTGGTTCTTGAATTTGTGTTGAATCTTGAACAAAAATATGAACATAATTTCTGATTCTGTGGGATTGGGAAACACTGTGTTTGGTGAGATCTGAGTGACTGTACAAGGTAGAAGATGAACGGAAACGGAAATATGTACACCAAGCTTCCAGTATTTGATGGCAAAAACTGGACTCGTTGGATGATTCAGATGTGTGTACTGTTCGGTGCTCAAGATGTTCTGGATCTTGTCACTTAAGGTTACGTTCCAGTAGCAGCAGATGCAACGGAGGAACAAAAGAACGCGCAGAAGGATACAAGGAAGAAAGATCAGAAAACATTATTTTACATCCATCAGTGTGTGGATACAAATGTGTTTGAGAAAATCGCTGATTCAACGACGGCAAAGGCTGCGTGGGACACACTGGTCAGATGTTACGGTGGTGACGTATCAGTGAAGAAGGTGAAGCTTCAGTCTCTACGTAAGCAGTATGAGAATCTCACCATGAAGAACAATGAGAAAGTTTCTGAGTACATCTCCAGAGTGATTCTGATCACTAATGAGATGAAGGCGTGTAGAGAAACTCTTTCTGAACAAGTAATCATTGAGAAGGTATTGAGATCCCTTACCACTCAGTTTGATTACATTGTGGTAGTAATAGAACATTCTAAGGATCTGAGCACCATGAGAATTGAAGAGCTGCAAAGCAGTCTAGAGGCGCAAGAGTTGCGTCTGACTGAGAGAACTTCTAAAAGGGAAGTAGAGCAGCAGGCTCTGAAAGCAGTTTCTGATAAGAAGCATCAAAAGCAGTCTTGGTCAGAAGCCAGGAGAAGATCTGATGGTGGTCAGAAGTCAGAAACCTCAACTTCTGATAGGCAAAAGAATGCTCAGAAGGGAAAAGAGAAGTATGACAAGAAGAAGATCTAATGTTACTGTTGCAAGAAGTTTGGTCACTTTGCTAGAGATTGTTGGTCAAACAAAGAAAGGAAGTCAGAAGAAGCAAATATAGCCAGAAGTTCTGATGATGAATCTGTACTACTGATGGCTTCTGAATCTGATGATACGAATTTGACACACTGGTGGTATATGGACACTGGCTGCTCAAATCATTTTACTGGAAATAAGAAATGGCTGGTTGATTTTGACTCTGAAAAGAGGACAAAGATCAGATGTGCTGATGGCAAATATCTTAGCGCTGAAGGTATGGGAAATGTCAGAGTCATTCTAAACAATGGGAAAACAACATTGATTCAGAAAGTGTGGTATGTACCTGGCATAAAAAGCAATCTGATGAGCGTGGGACAATTAATTGAGAAAGGTTTTTCAGTTACCATGAAAGACAATCTTCTGAAGCTGTATGACTGTAATTAAAAGCTGATTATGGAGTCAGAACAGGGAAGGAATAGAATATTCAAGGTGAATGTCAGAACTTCTGACTCTGAATGCCTCAGTGCAACAAGTGTTGTGGAGGAAAGTGAGTTGTGGCACAGAAGATTTGGTCATCTAAATTTCAGAAGTTTAGGGCATCTAAATTCGAAGAGGCTGGTACATGGAATTCCTGCAATTAAGAAGCCTGAGAAGTCATGCAAAGTGTGCATGGAAGGAAAGCAACCAAGATTGCCATTTGCGTCAGAAGTAGCTCCAAGAGCAGAACATGCCTTGGGAGTAGTACATTCTGATGTGTGTGGTCTATTTCCAGTAGCATCGATTAGAGGGAATAAATACTTCGTGTCATTTATTGATGAATTCACGAGAATGACATGGGTATCCCTTATTAAGTTCAAACACGAGGTGTTTGCTGAATTCAAGAAGTTCAGAATGAAGGCTCAGAATCAGAGTGGTCAGACTCTGAAGATTCTCATAACCGATGGTGGGGGTGAGTATAACTCCAAAGAGTTTCAGAAGTTCAGTGAGGAGAATGGAATTGAGCATGAGGTTACTGCTCCTTATACTCCTCAACACAATGGTCTTGCTGAAAGAAGAAATCGTACTTTGCTTGATATGACGAGAAGCATGCTGAAGGAGAAGAAGCTTCCTCACAACTTGTGGGGAGAAGCTGTTGCCACCATAGCATATGTGCTCAACAGATGTCCAACGAAGAAGCCGAAGGAAATAATTCCTATTCAGAAGTGTACTGGAGAAAAGCAAAGTGTTAGTCATCTGAAGGTTTTTGGTTCTGTGTGTTACAAACATGTTCCAGAAGCCAGAAGACAGAAGCTGGATAATAGAAGCAAAGTAATGTTACTGGTGGGGTACCACAGTACAGGTGCGTACAAGCTTTATTGTCCAGAAACTAATAAAGTTGAATTCAGCAGAGACGTTATTGTGAAGGAATCAGAAGTTTGGAATTGGAATAAATCTCAATTTGACTCTGATGTGAGAACTTCTGAAGAAAGGTCAGAACTAAGAGTTTCTGAAACTGATGGTGATTCTGACTCTGAAGGAGACTCAGAAGATGAAGGTGACTCTGATGATCCAAATTCTGATGATGATCCAGATTCTGGTGGTGATTCAGACTCTGGGAATATGCCAGACTCTGAAGATGGTCAAGGCCCTGGAGGAAGTCAACCTTCTGAAGCAAGAGCTTCTGAAGGAGAAATTTCTGGGGTTCAAGCATCTGAACGAAATTCTGACCAAGGTCAGAGGCCACAGAGAATCAGAAATATTCCGAGAAGATTCGAAGAGTTTGACATGTTACAAGACACTGAAGTAGATTCTGAAGGAGAAATTATTCAGTGTTCCATGCTAGTAGACTCTAAACCCGTGAGTATAGAAGAGGCTCTCAAGCAGAAGGTCTGGCTGAAGGCCATGAAAGAAGAACTTGATGCCATAGAGAGAAACAAGACCTGGAAGCTGATAGAACTTCCAAAGGACAAGAAAGCCATCAGCGTCAGATGGGTTTTCAAGCAGAAGCTAAAGCCAAATGGATCAATTGGAAAACATAAAGCGAGGTTAGTAGCAAGAGGATTTCTGCAGAAACCTGGGCTGGATTATTCTGAAGTGTTTGCACCTGTAGCGAGACATGAAACAATCAGACTCGTGATTGCCATAGCTGCTAACAGGAATTGGCCTCTGATGCATTTAGATGTGAAATCTGCATTTCTGAACGGTCCATTACAAGAAGAAGTTTACGTGTCGCAACCTCCTGGATTTGTGAAAAAGAATCAGGAAGGGATGGTGTACAGATTACATAAAGCTTTGTATGGATTAAAACAAGCGCCCAGAGCCTGGAATCAGAAGATTGATTCATTTTTCAAGAAGCAGGGTTTTCAGAAATGTGAGATGGAATACGGTGTTTATGTTCAGCATATCACTGAAGGCAATATGATTCTAGTGTGTTTGTACGTTGATGACATACTGCTGACAGGAAGTTTTGAACAAGAATTAGCTATGTTCAAGAAGGTGTTGATGAATTAGTTTGAAATGACTGATCTCGGGAAAATGGCATACTTTCTAGGGATGGAGTTCAGATATTCTGAGAAAGGTATCATTTTGCATCAGCTGAAGTATGAACGTGAGATTCTGAAGAGATTTAAGCTGCAGAATTGTAAGGCTGCTATCACACCTGCAGATACAAATCAGAAACTGGATTTTGATTCTGATGGTGAGGATGTGGATGCTACAACCTTCAAATAGTTGGTTGGTTCTCTGAGGTATTTGTGTAATACTAGACCTGATATTTGCTATGCAGTTGGAATGGTTAGCAGATGCATGAGTAAACCCAAGTGGTCCCATTACCAAGCTGCTGTCAGGATTCTGAGGTATATCAAAGGAACTCTGATGTATGGAGTGTTATTTCCTTCTGGAAGAAAGATTGAATCAGAACTTCTGAGTTATTCAGATTCTGATTGGTGTAGAGACAGAGTTGATAGAAGAAGTACTTCTGGGTACTTGTTCAAGTTCCTAGGAGGCCCTATTTCTTGGTGTTCCAAGAAGCAACCTGTTGTTGTGTTGTCAACCTGTGAAGCTGAATATATTGCAGGTGTTGTTACTGCATGCCAAGCTGTGTGGATTCTGAACTTGCTGCAGGATCTGAAGATCAAGGTAAACAAGCCTCTGAAGATGATGATTGATAACAAGTCTGCAATAAATCATGCCAGAAACCCAGTGTTGCATGGGAGAAGCAAGCATATTGAGACCAAGTATCATTTTTTGAGAAATCAGGTTCAGAATGGAGTGTTAGAAGTTGAGCACTGTAGCACCCAGAAACAGTTGGCAGATGTTCTGACAAAGGCTATCAAGACTGATCAATTTCTTCGCTTAAGGGATGAAATTGGTGTTGTTAGTTTTGAGGAAATATAAATTAAGGGATGGTATTAGAAATAATAATTTATATTCCCAAACTTAGTCATTAAGTTTGTTAGAGGGTATTTTAGTATTTTGCTTGTTGCTTTTTGTAGCCCTAGTTTTAGCTTATAAATAGACTAGTGGTAGTTAGTGATTTTGTATCCTTTTGTAGCCGTCATTCTATTATAATATATTTTACTCTTTTTCATCCATTATTCACCTTGTACACCAACAAATTCAAATATATTTACCTAATGTTTTTCATTACAATTCTCGTTTTTGCATGCATAAAACAAACAATATAAAATAAATAAAGTTCTAAATTATATTACCTGCATATGCCAAGCAACTTTAGAAGGATGTGATGTAGAATTTGCAGTGTTGTTGAACAACACCTGTTGGATTGTGTTTTGATTAAGTGACGATAAACCTACAAAATATTTATTTAGATGTTGCATAATATTTATAGAATTTAATTTTAATATTTTGATCAAGAGATGATAGACACACACCTGGATGGAAGATTCTTGCATATTGTTTAGGACTTGGAGTTTCACTAGAGAAGTTTTATATGTTTACATTAGAAGGTGGAGTTATACTAATGGCTGGAGATGGAAATTTCTTTGGTAAAAAAGGATCAATGTCGATTTCATAATCTTTTGGTGTTGAAATATAATAATCTTTACTTTTGCATTTTTCTTTATCAAGAGATTTCATGTGATCAATTTGCATCCCAGTTAATGGATTTACTGGTTTAAGAACCACATAAACAAATTTCCCAATGTCTACTAATGGATCAGGCACATGAGTTTCCGGCGATGAGGGTCTCATAATATCTGAATAATATAAATCTAACTCATCATCCACTTCAAATTCATGAAAACATTTATCTGTGCCAAAGCTACTATGTGGTTCTTGATTCCATACATTTTTTAGACGATCCGTCTTCTGATTCAAATTACATTAGCATCTGTTTTAAGTTGGGAAAATATATGGGAGAACTTCGTTTAAATAGTAGAGACCTAGTTTTAAATCTATTAATATTGATGTTGACATCAAATGTGTATTATTAAATATATTAGATGTCAAAATCAATAGTAATAACAAAAAGACGAAAAGATAAATAGTGAAATATTTATGAACATTAAATAAATAAATATTAGGAAAGTTAGTTCAATTATTTTATTCCAATGAAATAACCAGCAATAACATATTTGAGTTAATAAAAAAACTCTATTAAAAACAACGAAATTATTTAACTGAATACAATTGATTTAAATAAAAAATTAAATACATATAAAATTTTGTATTTAGAATATAAACAAAATATAATAGATTTGATCTCACATTTAAATTAAAAATCTCTACATAAGTTATAACTTATATGCAAATGTTATGTGCAAATTGAAAAAAATTGTACAAATATTCCGCTCGTCACATTTATATTTAATAAAAAAAGTTATGATAAAGAATAACTTTAGTGCCGAACCTTAGCAGCAACTATGTCAAGAATACCGAAAAAATATATGATTAAAAAATTAACAATTTATCAAGATAAAAAAAAAACACTTTAATTTCAAAAGATCATTCAAAGACTCGATGTCCATGTATGTCATAGAAATAATTAATGAATATTTTAAAATGGCAAGGATAAAGATATAAAAAAAAAGAAGTTCACAAAAACCAATATATATATGAAATTATAATTATTTTATTCATTTATTATGAAAAAAAAAGCATTTAAGGAAAAAATTAAAGTGAGATATAAAAAGACTATTTATAACGTATTTCCTTTCTCAACATATTTAATAAAGGAGTGTTGACCACAAAAATATATTTAAAAACTAATTACCATAAAAAATTGAATAAAATACTTTATACTAAAAAATCATACAAGAACCTTATAATTAGCTCACTAAATTCGTATTGGTTAAGTCAATGAAAAAAATTAAGAAATTTTAGTAAAATATAACCATTTTGATTTTCTAAATTTCAAAAATTAATAAAATAATAATAATTCTGTTTGCTTATTTTATACTCGCATTTTATAATCTGATAAATTGGTTTTGTAGTCAAGTCAATAATAAAAATATTTAAGTATTTTATAAAATTACTATTATAATTAATTATTAAATTATCTTGTAAAAACATAATTAATTTATTAATTTCCTTCGTAACTGGGGCGGATGAAGATGCATCGATAAGGGGGTTCAAAGTAAAATATATTGCCAATTATGGTTTTAAAACTTTAAAATTGTTCCCATAAAAAATTAATTATCACTTATATAAGTCAATTTTTACAAAAATTAAATGCACAAATTTATGAGAAGGAACTTAAATAAATTCATATCAAGTTTAACTATAATTTTTTTAATTTGTACAGTTTGTTTAGCATTAAAAATATACTGCAATATAAAATATTTTATTTAAAGACTCTAATATAAATATTATACTGTTTTAAAAAAAAATTTAAATATTTTTTAAAATATAAAATATAATATTGTATAAGTATTATTGACAATATTGTTTCCCCTCATCGCCAAATATTTATTATGGATGACATTGCCGAGTACACGTATAATAATCATCATTTAATAAAATAATACCAACACGCGTTATTAAAGAAAAATGGTATAGTTTTAAAAGAAAAATC
Organism: Lathyrus tuberosus; assembly: GCA_022829125.1. Lineage (NCBI taxonomy): Eukaryota > Viridiplantae > Streptophyta > Magnoliopsida > Fabales > Fabaceae > Lathyrus > Lathyrus tuberosus. The sequence goes on from JALAZF010000995.1 coordinate 63,526, forward strand.
GCAAAATCTTGTTAAAATATTTTATAAAAGGTACTACCAAGTGTTTTTAGAAAACTATTTTTAAATGATTTAATATTAATTTTTTTTAATCAACAAAGACTTGTATTAAACCCCCTAATATTACGGGTGTGTCAAATGTCTTTGATAAAGTTTTTATTTCTAAATTAATGATTGTAATGACTAAGAGTTTAATTCTAATATGAATTATTTTTGTATGTGTTTGATTCTTCGCATTATTTATAAATTAAAAATTGATTTACGGTTACCTGTTTGAAAAGGCAATTCAATAGGATAGGTTTGATTGAAATAATTTAGATTAGGTATCACTTCCTTGCAATATCCTTCTCATGTACCATTTTCATCCCCTTTCCTGCAATTTTTTGTTTTTTATTCATTCGTTCTTATAATGGATAACATGGGGAATATTTCTGCGAAATTGATAAACAAATCTGATGGTGGAAACACTTCATCATCCACCGAGATTGAAAAACCATAAATTCTAAATGTCGATCCTTTATAGGTTAATCAACCAACCCTAATCTTATCATGCTTAGCGATAGTTATGGGTTTGGCGTGGCTTTTATTGAATATGGAGAAAAAGCCTATAATGACTATTTCAATGAGAAAATCAACATGTCTTCTAAAAAATGAATGGGTGAATTCTGTTACAGCCACAACTAACTAAAAATTCTATACCTAACACTACTAACTAAGTCACAAGTGACAAATAAATGAGAAGCTGACTAGACATAACACCACAAAATGGACTCATGGTAAGACGAGGGTCCATAATCACCTTCATGGCAGAACAACAGATTTCTCACTTGTTAATCGGTTAACCAAAATGGTTAATCGGTTAACCCTGTTGCAGAATCCCAAAATCTCTGTTTTTATTAACAAAATTCCAAATCAATCTTAACCAATACATGATCAAACATCATAACAATCATAAACAGATGATTCCACACATGTATTGATCATACCACACAATTTATAGCTCATTTTATCCGTTAGATTTCATCGATTTGCAAAATAAGCATTTTTCTCACAAAACCTAACTTAAGCTAAAATCATCTCCAACTCTAGAGCTTATAGCTTCTATCTAGAACCCACCTGATAATCGAAGAGGAGTTTGTAGAAGATGATGAGGATTCAAGCTTCTTCCTAAGCTTTTCCCTCTTCTCCCATGGTTTTCTTCTTCTCATCTCTTTCTCCTTCTTTCTCTTCTTACTATCTTTTTCTTTTCTTTTATAACATATATATATATATATATAATCCAATATTATATAATATAATCCAACAGGGTAAAATATCTTTAATCGATATTTTGTCGTCTCAACCCAATCGATTAATTATCAGAGTTACCTTAAAATCCTTTCTTGAATTTAAATAATTGATCCTTTCAGAGTTCATCAGTTGCTTTATTGATCCCAATTGATAACACGTTAAGTACTTAGAGCATTCCATAAATCTAATTAACTAAAGATAGAGCACATAGATACTCATCTGATATCCAATTGGGCATTTAGATAATACAGGGTATTACACTCTCCCCCCCTTAAATTGAAATTCGCCCCAGAATTTCCTTCGCTCAACAATAACCACAACTTGTATCAATGTCTTAGTTCCACACTCAACTTTACTTCTATTCAAATTCTGACGTATTCTAATTCCAACTTGACTTCACAGACCAAAATCCTTAATTATACTCTTATTCCAATATTGGGTTAACCTTCAACTTGCTTTTTCCCAAAATTCATATGTTGTTTCTTACCAAGAGACTTGGTCATATCTTACCTTCGGAAGAAATATACCATTCTATATTCTTCTACTGAGTCACAACACAAAACCATAATTCCTTATCTTGGTTTAGGATAACGAACACTCATCAAATCTTCGCGATGTAATTTAGTGATTCCTTAACTCCATGCAATCACCGATAACTATCCTTTATAAATCCTTCAACGTTCAAAACCACTTCTCAATTATTTAAACGACTTCTTTACCAGTTCCATCTGGTCTGATACTAAACATTGTAACCATTACATCTGATAATTCATCTCTTTCGTATCACACCAAAAGGTAACACAATTAGAACGAGATCTTCTTACTTCCTTACTTACAAGTAACAATCATTTAAATCCTTATTAGTATGACTGAACTCTTTCATCTGTCACCTTCTACTTCGCAACCCAACTTCTAACAGTAGAACACTACGAATTCTTGAGCACTACCAAGTAGCTAACAGTCCATGGAGAACACACTTATCCACTGAGATCCTTACTAACCAATGGTACAAGAAACTTACTGACATCCTATGGTAGAACAATTTCCTCGCCAACACACAGTATACAAAGATCGGTCCCACACTCTTCAGACGATAAAGGTACATGAGTTACACTGTTACAACATAACATAAACAACTCCAAATCCATTCTAAATTCGAATAATTCATCCCAAAAGTAGTTTAATAACCTTCAGTTCTGGTTACCACATTCCAAATCGATCATCCTTATGGTTTTCTTACTTACTCAAGATTCCTTGCTAATTCGAGATCTCAACCAAATACCAACGTAAAACCAACATAGAACTACAATCATAAACGAGTCACCACCTATCAACTTAAACCATCCAAATCGCAATTGTGAGTTTCCATACCACTCACCAATTCAAAACAACACTCTACACGGGCATACGCTATCGAAGTCCATACCACGTTTCTCAATTAAATCCTCATCTCTCCATCATTTTGTCCATAAACGATCCAAGTTACATACTTAACTTCGGAACGCCCAATTCTTACTCGTACTTGGAAAGATAACTTTCAAATTTCCTTCTCTGGGTAAAACACAACTGTACACAACTGGTACTACTCTCACGGAGTCTAAATCTGATACCATGAACGCACGGAAGTTGACAATTACTAACTCGGACCAACCGTTCATACCTTACTAACACCAAAACATTCCTTGTGAGATAAAGACTTTGTGAGCATTCTAACTTCGCCCTCAAGGCTTTCAATAGTAATACACTTAAGACATTCCTCATACTCAACATAATTCACAAGATTACATTCCCAAAAGTCAAACTCCCTCGTCGTCTGAAAAAAGGGCAAACTACACAACACCTTTCCAGAAATCACGATTTCAAAACGCAAATCCTTCTTTCATTTACTTGCAATCCTATTTTCCATTCTCCGAACACTTATCAATCAGAAGAACATATGGTAATAAAACACAGATGATGGTTCCTAAGGGATTTCACAATTTACACACTTGTTAATCGATTAACCATCTGAGCTAATTGGTTAACTCCTCAAAATTCATTGCAAAACACCACCCTTGCACGTGTTAATCGGTTAACCAAAATGGTTAATCGGTTAACACTGCTGCAGAATCTTAAACAAGTTTTCCTATTAATTCAAAGTCATCCCTACTCAAACCATCAATCCGATTTGTTCTAACCTGAAATATCATTCTCAACTCATGGTTCCTTAACTTGTATAACATTCACTAACCATGATCCATTTAAGGTAAAACCGACAAGGTCAAAACATTCAAACAACACACTCAAACCAAGTGACATGGCAAAATTCTGAATTCTGATGCGGTCACACTACTAAACTTCAACAGGATAGTTCATTTCTGCTCAAACAACTACACTAGCGGGAAGTCTATCATGACGACATTCTATGGTTTTAGCCACAACTGATACTTGATTCGTCCATAAGCAAAACCCAACACTCAACCATTATACGATACTAGAAAAGCGATGGATATATCATGTCAAGCATACAACCTTATCGTCTCACTTGAATTTCTTTGGAGAGAAATAAAACAACAACGTTCTTAGTCCAACAAAAGGTAGATCCCGAATATTCTAATTATTCACTAATACAGAAGTTCTCTATACTTGAAAATAGATCGGGGTAATGCACCCTCTTGAAGAACCTTTCAATCACTTCGCACACATTAACCGGGATTTCATGCCCTTAACTATCCATGGTGTTGCGGTGAAAATCGGATAACAAGCTATTAATTAACTTGCATCATATTTCTTTTACAACCGACTTTGATTTATCCAAAGGAAAGGTTCAAGATCGTTAGAAAAACCTAAAGGGGGAAGATCTAAGGTTCGGGGGTTGGTTACGTCTAGGGAAGATATTAGCACCCTAAACGTCCGTAGTATTCTACGGGAACCTCTTGTTAATGTTATCTTATGTTTGCTAAAGGTTCTATGCTAAGAGTTGAAAACCCTAGGGGTTAGTATCTAAGTATACTCGATAAGGCATCACACCTTACGCCACGTATCCTCAGGAATAGAATCAGAGTATGCGTAGTTCTACTTCTACTGAATGATTAACTATGGCCAATATTCAGAGGGGAAATGAGTACAAGCTCATTGTAAAGTTCAAGAACTCTCTAGATCTAGTTGAAATGGACCTAAGTTATGTTTTAGTTAGTAGGGGAGGTGATGATTCATATGATGAATATCACGTGGAGTTCACGATAACTCCAACCTACTGCTAGTTGTGATTTCATGGCTCTCGATTAAACCAAGAAATGAAATTTATCCTAAGAGGTTACTTAGGTTTAAGGTGGGGGCTATGACTTTAAGAGTCAACGTTAATAACAATAGACATGATAAAAGATTGACACAATATGATGAGATAAAAGCAACACAAGCATAAGGATGGCAAGATGATTCATGATAAAGTATGGATAAGATGAACATGATTATTATAAGGACATATCAGTATGCTTCAATCTTAAGGAATACAAACATAAAGAACAATTACAAGATAAGGAGAATAATATTAATTAAGGATGATATTTAAACAAAAAATGCACATCAAAGTCAAACATGTGGTAAATCAAACATGGACGAATTAAACCAAGACATAAACAAGTATTAGTGAAATAACACTCATAAGATCAATAAAGGTGCTCATGTTAACAATTAATCCAAAGGTGACAATCAAGTAACAATACATATTGATAATTAAAATTAAAGGTTAACAATTAACAATACCAATTAACAATTAAAATCAAAATACAAATTCATTAACCATTAGCAAAAATTGAAATGTAAATTATAATAAATTGTTGATTAAAAAAATTAAGATTACAAATATTTTGGGAGTTTTGGAATAAAGAAAATATTTTAAGTAAACTAAATGAAAAAGATTTGGAAGGAAATAAATTAAAAACAGCAAATAAACTAAAAGGAAAAAGTAGCGCAGGGGGGTGCGTGAATAAATTGAGATGGACTGAAGTTATGCTGTCCCTGATTTGGGCTTGGAAACGGAGGGGTGCGAATAGTAAACAGGCCCAGGCGAAGTCCAAAAGAAAAGGGAAAGAAATCAGGAAAAATGGAAAAAAACAAAAGGGTTGATCCAAGGATCGAACCCAGGCATGGTAAGTGAATGGGAGTAGCAAGTGCATGTGTGTGACCGTTGGGACGGCGTGTTCATCCAATACATATACGCCTCCATTACATTATAAACCAAAACGAAACATGAAATATATTAAAATGAAAAAAACATGCGCACATGGCAACTGGATGTATAGCAACATGAAATCAATTGGTCACATATCATTAAAACAACTACACGACAAGAACAAAACCCAACCAATCACAATGCAAGCATGGATATGAAACAAGCAGCAATACATACATCATCGTGTTTCACTTAAAATTTCCAAAACAAACATCAAACTTCAACCTCACATAAAAACCTCAATACATGACCAAACATTATGAAATAAAATACTGAAATGAAAGCACTCTACATGTAGAACAAGACTGAGCCCTAATCTAAACGAGACAATGTCTATATCATGAGCACAAAGCCAATGGAAACCAGTGTCCAAAATGAAAGTTCAGTTCAAGAAAAAGTGATAAACCACATTCTGTTTTCAACTCTAAATGAACATGCTTGTTTCAAAACTTAATCAATCAACATGTAACATGCCAAACCAAAACTTCCTGAACTTCATTCATACGATGACATGAACAATAGTTAATAGTTTAAAACTCAAACATTTTGAAAATAGCATCTAGCAGGTTGGTTATAGTAGCATACAAGTTAGCCTGGTGTCCAAGTGTAGATTACAGTCATGCATACATGATGAACATCACTCAGAACAAACATTCCATCTCTAGACCTTAACCATAATCATTAAAACGAACTCTAGCATGTATACTGTCATGAAGCTAACATACATCATACATGAAAAACATATTTAGCATTCAAGTGATTGGCAGGAACACATGTTCTTAGAGTAGCAACTTAGTTCAAACATATTACTACCACTGTCCTTATCAAAGTAACAATTTGTTTATATTATAACAACCATAAAAAAGGAGCACGCAACTCTTAGACAAAACCACAGCCATACCATTTATGCAAGGATGCAAAACAAACTTAACATTCCATGAGCACTATGATTTACACAACACATACATATGTTCAACCAAACACGTTTAAACATATAGAGCATCCATGGATAAGCATGCATCTTCTTAAAACCATCTCAACACGGGTTCATAACAACAGACATGTCATGCTAATACATCATAAAAACAAACATTAAAACCATATATTCTCTTAACATTAAACTAAAGTATGTTCAGCCTAGCATATGATTCAAATATGATAAGCATGATAAATGGAAGTTTTGAGGAACTTACCTAGTTCCTAAGCAAGTGACAAGAGATCCTCTCCTTTCTCCGCTAGCTCGTGAGCTTCTCCAAAGAACAAGTTTTCAGAGTTGTTTTTGTTGGTCCGAAGTGAATGAGAGATGGGTCCTTTATATAGTGGCACAAGCTGGACAATAAGAGTCAAAGGACCAATGGACCACGAGCTTGTTTTGAAAAGAAAGCCATGGAGAGATTTGAAGGGTATGGCTGTTCTGAACATAATCTTATGGAGCCAAGTAAAATTCCTTCTTTGATACAACTAGGTCAGAAAAGTATAGCACGTTTGGCTTGCATCTGGTGGTCCAAGGATATGCACAAGGTATTCTTGGTGTATACTTGTAAATGTCAACTTAAAAGTACAAAAGAGAGTGTACTTTGGAAGCTTGTCACATGGGTTTGGTGGCAAAGTGAAAGGTTGGAAAAGATGTGGTGAGGGTCTGCAGAATGTACTTGAGAGAGGGGATGAAATTTGAAATTCAAAACTGATGTATAACTTGGTGCAAAATCATTTTCGAGTAGCCTTGTTCCACACATGATATCTCTTAATTTTGTGATCCAAATTTCATGCTCTTGGGTGCTATGGAAAATAGACATTTCATACAACAACTTCTCTTTGGAAATCTAATTGAAACAAGCTCTTGAATTATGAGAAAATCACCCATAAAATTGTGTGCCCAAAACTGCCAAAAAAGAACATAGAAAAATTCTAAGTTATAGAACTTTGACAACTTGAAGTGCCTATCTTTGGAACCTCATAACTTGAGAATGGTTTATCCTAATGAGATGTTCCACACATGGTTGGAAAGCTCTCATCATGCTCTACAACTTTCATTTGAGGCCCAAGTCTTGAATCCAAATGAAAATGGGCGAAAAAATGAGGTTAAAGTTGAGAAAAAAGAGTGATGAAAAGTGCTGAAATTTCTAAGTGTTTAGTCAAAATATCTTGCAAGCCTCATAACTCAAAAACCAAGCATTTTTGGACAAAAAGTCATATGGAACAAATTGAATATCTTGAAAAGAGCTTTCCAATGAGCTTTGAGTAACTCCAATTGGGTATGTGGTTTAGGAGTTATGGTCATTTCAAAATGTGCTATTAGGGGAAAAACCTCACTTATGACATCTTTCTTGGTCAAAACCCTACTTCTCTTGCAAGAAACCTCATGAAAATTGATATGGATACTTTGAATACTTCATGAGACATTATATGATGATTAGAACCATTGACACTTCATTTGAACCAAAATTCCAAAGGATTAGGGTTTCAGTCAAACCCTAATTTTGACTGTGAATGCACTGAGGTCAAATTTTGTAAACTTGCTTCTTTTTTCTCACTTAAAGGTCTTAGGAGGCTCTTGAGGATGTTGATAGACCAATAGAACCAAGAATTAGGGCTGGGGAGTTCATCTTGATGAAAAATCAAGGCCATTGACTGATGGGTGTCACAGAAACCCTAATTTGGAGGCACAGTGAGGCTGAGGCTCAAGCTTCTCTTGTTGAGGACCAAAAGATCTTGGATTCCTATTGAATTATGTCTATTGGAGGTAGATGACCTTAAGTGGTAAGTGAACCACACAAATATTGACTTGATAGAGCCAATACTTTCAATGATTTCTTCAGAGCAAAACCCTAATTCCAAAGTCCTTGCACTGGAGATCTTTTGTTGACTTGACTTGCTTCAAAACAACTTGTGGAGCTTCATGGTGAGATGTAAACCCAATTTGAACACAAAGAAACAAACTACAAGATATGGGTTAGCTCAAACAGTGCAGAGATGCTCCTAAGATGCACAAAAGCTGGATGACATCTAAGGGTAAAAATTTAGGGTACAACAGTTGCCCCTATTTAAATAGCTTCACCAGATGGCACGAGGAACAGAGATTCCCAGGGCATCAAGGTGAAAGGTATTTAAATATAGCAAACCAAAAATTTTGCCCTTAGATGGAATGCAAATGCTAAGGACAAGCGACAGACATGCAAATGCTGACATGCCATGAACTTCTAAAATGATTATATGATGCCAGGAACGATGCAAAAGATGCAGACAGACCAGACACCAGGGACAACAGAAAGCAAACACACAAGACAAGCTTCGCCGGGGAAAGACCAAAGCTAGTATCCACAAGAAAAACTCACTAGGGATACAGGCTAACCAGCGAAAGAGACTCACTGGGGAGACTCCAAAGAAACACCGGGGAAAAACCAAAAACAATCTCCACTGGGGAAAGAAAATCCAGGGAGAAAGACTACCGGGGACAAAACAAACCCACCCTCTTCCTGGGCACGAAACCAGAAAGAAAACCTTATCAGATCAGCATAAAAAGACGGACAACCAAACGAAGACTTCCTGGGGATTCCTAAACTGAAGAGTTCAAAATGGGATCTTCAAGAGAAGCCAGGAAGACAGAGACAAACCTTGCGCACCAGCTAGGAGCCTTATGGTTGAATAAATTTGTTCCAAGAAGCTTAGCTTAAAGTAAGTTTTAAAAAAAACAGGGTAAGGGTTCAATGTCCGACACGATTCGAATAAGAACGGTTTTAAAATAAGAAAACAGTGTTTGACACGATTCAAACAATGTCCAAGTTCAAGTTCGGCACGATTCGAACAAGAACGGTTTTAAAACACGAGACAATGCTTGACACGATTCAAGCAAGGTCCAAGTTCAAGTTTGACGCGATTCAAACGAGAACACACAAGACAATGCTTGACACGATTCAAACAAAGTCCAAGTTCAAGTTTGACACGATTCAAACAAGAACACACAAGATGATGTTTTACACGATTCAAACAAGGTCCAAGTTCAAGTTTGACACGATTCAAACAAGAACACACAAGACAATGCTTGACACGATTCAAACAAAGTCCAAGTTTAAGTTTGACACGATTCAAACAAGAACACACAAGACGATGCTTGACACGATTCAAACAAAGTCCAAGTTCAAGTTTGACACGATTCAAACGAGAACAGTTTTAAAACATCTTTAATGTTAAACTTCTTGGGGAACATCAAAAGGTTTAAAGATTCAAATCTGGTGCGCAAAGGTTAAGACCGAACAAGCACGACACAAAGCAAACCGGGGATGTCTTTACTTCACTGGGGAAATAAAGACAGACACCAACAAAAGACCACAAGCGAAACAAAGCACAGGGAACAAAATCTGGCACTCAAAGGTGGTGACCGAACGTAAACCTAGCTTAGGCAAAGATTTTGGACATACCGGGAATGTTTTTTTACTCCACTGGGGAAGTAAAGGTTCACATCGTCAAAGGATAGACGGTAAGGGATAATTGAATCGAAGATTTACATCACCAAAGGATTGATGGAAAGAAAACTGGCATCGTCAAAGGATTGACAGAAAAAGCAGTTGATTAAAATGAATAAAGACCTCATCAAAGGGTTGATGGAAAAAACTGGCATCGTCAAAGGATTGACGGAAAACACAGTTAATATGGATAAAGATTGACATCATCAAAGGGTTGATGGAGAAAACTGACATCGTCAAAGGATTGACGGAAAAGACAGTTGATATCACAATACTTGGAGAAATAATTATGTCTTCAATGAGGATCTGTGAGAGATTCTTCCTGCGAGACAGCGGTGCAAAATAACTGCACAATCAAAAGTAGGTTCGGAAACCACACCTGCCAGGGAACAAAGTTCAATCTAGGAACAAGCTAGAAAGAAACAGCCAAACAAGACTCCAATTGAGGAATGAACTCAAATGGGAATTTATCTAATCCAAATGTGGAAAAGATAACTGAACCAACCATCATCCACGAGAATCAAACTCCGTGGGGAATTCAGAAAAGATGGGCACTTTATGCCTAGGGCTGACTTTTTATTGGAGAGAATAGACACACCCAGTCACTTGGGGAGAGAAACGCCAAAGTGAACAAAGACAGGAAACACCAGAAACGGAAGCAGAAATGCTAAGATGCTATGTGTATGAGATGCTCATGCCATGCTTATGCTTATGCTCACAAAACAGACAAAAGGAAGCGAGACTGGAGAAGAAATAAACATCCCGACAAGGATACCCACCCAAACTCAACTGATTGGACCATCATTGGGGACGAAGAAGAAGGATCAACAACTTCATTAGCGAAAGGAGCATTCCACTTGAGGTATAACATCATGAGGATTGCCGTCATGAGCTTGATTTCTTTGTTGGTAGAGAGTCCATGGAGAATTTGTCAAGATTAGCTGAAGTAACAGCTTATTGGGGAGCTAGCAAAGGATACTGGCATAATGATCATCTTCAAATCTTATCTGCCCCAGGCTATATGGTCTGTCAGAAGATGATAACAAGAGGATTTTATAGAAGAATTGACATACAAGGTGTTTCAATATCTTCAAACTCTTGGAGAGATCTCGGCATAACTGCCCCAGATTAGGGGACGAATAATCAAAAGAATTTTACAGAAGAAATGAAATACCAGATGCTTCAATATCTTCCAACTTGAATAATCAAAAGAATTTTATGGAAGGATTGAAATACCAGATGATTCAATATCTTCCAACTTGAATAATCAAAAGAATTTTACGGAAGGATTGAAATACCAGATGCTTCAATATCTTCCAACTTGAATAATCAAAAGAATTTTACGGAAGGATTGAAATACCAGATGCTTCAATATCTTCCAACTTGAATCTTGACGTAGCTGTTTCTGTTCAGTTATACTCGAGATACTCAAACTGTAGTAGAAATTACTGGGGAACGGATTTGCCCCTGGTGATGGGTTACTGAAGTCAAAACTTGTCATAAGATGATCTCAAGAATATTTGCCCCAATATTCTGAATTTGCAGAATTCTTCCTCTGATTTGTCAACTCTCGGGATAATAGATTGGCAATCCTCACACTTGGTTGCCCCTGACTGACTCAACTTTCTTTTATCAAGTTCAATCCTTGACTGACCGCGTTTGTTGGGGTTCCTTGATATCGAATGGTATTGCAATCAAGTGTTGCTCATTAAAATTGGAAATTTCAATTCAACATTTAATGCAAACTTTTGAAAACAAAACCTTTGATGGAAGCACACGCTGATTGATTAAATCAAGAACAAAGGTGGATCTAATTATTTATGAAATGACAGAAGAAGTGATCAACACACGCAAAATAGCAAAGATTATTAGGAGTCAGGTTAGTTAACCTTGCTGTAGTATGCTTTCAAAACAACCTTACCTCAATTAGGTCTTTTAAGGGTTGTAACGTGGTATGGTTCATGGTTTATGAAACAAAAGATAAAGGCTCAAATCCTACGCTCAGTTAACTCAGGATATACGTTCAAATCTCCGAAAATAGGAAGTCACTTGATTTGAAAGTTGACTGGCGCCTTATGTGAAGCACTCGTGTTCGAATGCATAACTGAGTTAAAACTGAGAACTACCCTGCCCCCAAGATTGAGATTTAAGGTTTTTTTTGTAAAGAAAGAAAACTCCTACTTCTAGGCTCGGGAGGGTTAACAAGGGATGAATTGAAACAATGCCTTACATCCTCGGCGAGGTTAATTTTAAGGCATACCATAGCAATTATGCACATGAGGTTTTCATCATCCTCCCTAATCTTTGCTTAAACAAAAGTTTGAAAAAGGAGTGAAAAAGATATATATTTGAACACGAGAATAAATGAGTGATACGAATGGACTTAACCAAAAGATGCATAAATATTTCATTAATGTTGCCAATTTAATGGTACAATAAAGCTTATGAACAAATACCAATACAATTAAAGGAAATATAACTGAAATACAAAACACAGCCAACTTTGGCAAATCATTCCAAAGATCTTAGTTTTCGGGTCCAAACGGGGAAACGTCTTCACTACCAATCATTTGTTCCTTGTGGTATCGAACTTTGAGAGGCCTTGCAGATCCTTTACCTGTTGCTTCAAGAGTTATGTCTTTAGTATCTGACGTACCTTCCTGAGGTTACAGCATCCTTAATAGACTTAGCAATTTTGCTTCAAACTCTTTGCATTCTTCGATGGGGTGCCCCATTGTTCCGGTGTGGAATTTGCATTTAATCTCTGGGCAATCTTCTTCGAAGATTAAATCTTTGTTGTGGATCAGATTTTGCACAGTATGTTCTAAAGCTCGGCAACCATCCAAGTCATGCCCTTCGGCTCCCTTATGGAATTCACAAGTTAGGTTTGGATTGTACCAAGGTCCTGGTACAGGGTTGTGAAGTCGAGGAGTCACCAACTTGTTCTTCATCAGTAGTGGGAAGAGTTTGCTCAATGGTACAGGGATAGGCTGGTGGTTAAATTTTCCTCTTTTGGCAGCACACTTCTTCTTATCTCGGCCTTGAGAACCTCGAGGAGAATCATCTGTTGGAGTCTGAAACGCCCTTTTGGTAGACAACTGACGACGATTACATTCTAGGCCAGGAACAAGACCACAGGCCGGCTGGTATGGGAGATCCTCAGGAGATGGCAAAGGATTGTTCTTGGACTGGGAGTTAATGAAGGATAAAATATTTCTTTCCACTAGATCCCTCACAATATGTTTCAAAGCAAAACAACCTTCTAAGTCATGGCCTGGTGCACCTTCATGGAATGCACAATGAGCATTGGGATTGTAGGAAGATGGAAGCGGAATAGGAAGTGGGCCTGATGACCTTGTAGTTATTAATCCCTGTCACACCAAATAAGGATACAACGCTGTATACGTCATAGGAATGGAAGGAATCGGAGGCCTACCACCCTGTCTCTTATCTGGAACGTTTTAACGAGGAACTTGAGTTTGTTGTGGATAAGCAGGAACGTTGGGCGCTTGTTGATAACAGGAACGTTGGGAGCTTGTTGATAGATTGGTGATTGAGAAACTCGCTGACAAATGGAAGCTTGATCGTTGAAAGTTGGTATGATAGGGTGGATGTGATTCCCCTTTTCCATTAGAGCTTGCAAAGTTTCTAGAACCCAATTCATCTGGCATTTGAGGATTCTGACTTCTTCTTTCAGCTTTTCCTGGTTCTTTAAAATTTCCTTCATTGTTGCCATTGTCCTGAATAAGGCTAGGTATCCTTGTCGAGTCGGAAAATTAGGGTGACGGGTGCTGGGAACAAGACGACAATAAGACGCGGAAGAATGCACATGCAACAATGCAAAAAAAAGCAAATGAGATGCTAATGCAAGCTAAATGGTTTCAAGGAACTCGAAGGCGAGCTGCAAACATTTTGGAAAAATGAAATGTTTTGTTTTAAAATCTAAGATCCCGATTGATCTTTGCAAAGAAAAGAACGTCTGAGTTCATTGAAACCAAATGGTTATCATGAGATGTATGCAATGCACAAAACACGGGCACACAAAAACACAAACATAAACACACGGCACACAAGCCATAGGTTTGAGGTCTCTTGAATGGAGCCATGGTCTACCCATCCCAACAAGGTGCGGACTATAGGTTCGTCATCTATGGAACAAGGTTCTAAAAGGTTCCCAGAGTCTACGTAAATCCTTCGGATATTATCGGCCCATGTAATTACTTACAAGAGTTAATAATATTCTCAAGATAAACTCGTCTGAGTGTAGTATCGCATGACAACTACTCGGGACTGGCCCCCTCATAGTCACCGCACTACGTCATAAAAGGCCAAGTGGGGTAAGGGTAACTACGGTTCTCAGAATCCCTAGCTCTCAATTGAAAAAATAATATCAATGTGACTTCTCACATCAGACATCAACAATCCCAAAGGGCCTCATCTGAGTGTGGTCATCATATGCCATAAATTGTTGGTACTACTGCCAACAACCGACTATTGATTACACCACGATCCTATCATATTTGTGCACTCAAGTCCGGGTTAGGACTTATCTCCCTCATAGGTATCATATCAACCCAAATTAAACAGAAAAAGTCAAACAAGAACAGATATACAGATATATGAGCAAATATGACATACATAAGCATATACAAGTAAGTAAGCAAACATGAATAACATAAAAACAAGATAGGCTTAACCCTCTTAGGAAAGGACCAGCAATAGGTCTTACTCATCCCCAGTGGAGTCGCCATTTTTGTTGCGGTGAAAATCGGATAACAAGCTATTAATTAGCTTGCATCATATTTCTTTTACAACTGACTTTGATTTATCCAAAGGAAAGGTTCAAGATCGTTAGAAAAACCTAAAGGGGGAAGATCTAAGGTTTGGGGGTTGGTTACGTCTAGGGAAGGTATTAGCACCCTAAACGTCCGTAGTATTCTACGGGAACCTCATGTTAATGTTATCTTATGTTTGCTAAAGGTTCTATGCTAAGAGTTGAAAACCCTAGGGGTTAGTATCTAAGTATACTCAATAAGGCATCACACCTTACGCCTACGTATCCTCGGGAATAGAATCAGAGTATGCGTAGTTCAACTTCTACTGAATGATTGACTATGGCCAATATTCAGAGGGGAAATGAGTACAAGCTCATTGTAGAGTTCAAGAACTCTCTAGATCTAGTTGAAATGAACCTATGTTATGTATTAGTTAGTAGGGGAGGTGATGATTCATATAATGAATATCACGTGGAGTTCACGATAACTCCAACCTACTGCTAGTTGTGATTTCATGGCTCTCGATTAAGCCAAGAAATGAAATTTCTCCTAAGAGGTTACTTAGGTTTAAGGTGGGGGCTATGACTTTAAGAGTCAACGTTAATCACCTTCCTTTGGAATGGGGGATAAGATAATAGTAGGATAATAACAATAGACATGATAAAAGATTGACACAATATGATGAGATAAAAGCAACACAAGCATAAGGATGGCAAGATGATTCATGATAAAGTATGGATAAGATGAACATGATTATTATAAGGACATATCAGTATGCTTCAATCTTAAGGAAGACAAACATAAAGAACAATTACAAGATAAGGAGAATAATATTAATTAAGGATGATATTTAAACAAAAAATGCACATCAAAGTCAAACATGTGGTAAATCAAACATGGACGAATTAAACCAAGACATAAACAAGTATTAGTGAAATAACACTCATAAGATCAATAAAGGTGCTCATGTTAACAATTAATCCAAAGGTGACAATCAAGTAACAATACATATTGATAATTAAAATTAAAGGTTAACAATTAACAATACCAATTAACAATTAAAATCAAAATACAAATTCATTAACCATTAGCAAAAATTGAAATGTAAATTATAATAAATTGTTGATTAAAAAAATTAAGATTACAAATATTTTGGGAGTTTTGGAATAAAGAAAATATTTTAAGTAAACTAAATGAAAAAGATTTGGAAGGAAATAAATTAAAAACAGCAAATAAACTAAAAGGAAAAAGTAGCGCAGGGGGGTGCGTGAATAAATTGAGATGGACTGAAGTTATGCTGTCCCTGATTTGGGCTTGGAAACGGAGGGGTGCGAATAGTAAACAGGCCCAGGCGAAGTCCAAAAGAAAAGGGAAAGAAATCAGGCAAAATGGAAAAAAACAAAAGGGTTGATCCAAGGATCGAACCCAGGCATGGTAAGTGAATGGGAGTAGCAAGTGCATGTGTGTGACCGTTGGGACGGCGTGTTCATCCAATACATATACGCCTCCATTACATTATAAACCAAAACGAAACATGAAATATATTAAAATGAAAAAAACATGCGCACATGGCAACTGGATGTATAGCAACATGAAATCAATTGGTCACATATCATTAAAACAACTACACGACAAGAACAAAACCCAACCAATCACAATGCAAGCATGGATATGAAACAAGCAGCAATACATACATCATCGTGTTTCACTTAAAATTTCCAAAACAAACATCAAACTTCAACCTCACATAAAAACCTCAATACATGACCAAACATTATGAAATAAAATACTGAAATGAAAGCACTCTACATGTAGAACAAGACTGAGCCCTAATCTAAACGAGACAATGTCCATATCATGAGCACAAAGCCAATGGAAACCAGTGTCCAAAATGAAAGTTCAGTTCAAGAAAAAGTGATAAACCACATTCTGTTTTCAACTCTAAACTAACATGCTTGTTTCAAAACTTAATCAATCAACATGTAACATGCCAAACCAAAACTTCCTGAACTTCATTCATACGATGACATGAACAATAGTTAATAGTTTAAAACTCAAACATTTTGAAAATAGCATCTAGCAGGTTGGTTATAGTAGCATACAAGTTAGCCTGGTGTCCAAGTGTAGATTACAGTCATGCATACATGATGAACATCACTCAGAACAAACATTCCATCTCTAGACCTTAACCATAATCATTAAAACGAACTCTAGCATGTATACTGTCATGAAGCTAACATACATCATACATGAAAAACATATTTAGCATTCAAGTGATTGGCAGGAACACATGTTCTTAGAGTAGCAACTTAGTTCAAACATATTACTACCACTGTCCTTATCAAAGTAACAATTTGTTTATATTATAACAACCATAAAAAAGGAGCACGCAACTCTTAGACAAAACCACAACCATACCATTTATGCAAGGATGCAAAACAAACTTAACATTCCATGAGCACTATGATTTACACAACACATACATATGTTCAACCAAACACGTTTAAACATATAGAGCATCCATGGATAAGCATGCAGCTTCTTAAAACCATCTCAACACGGGTTCATAACAACAGACATGTCATGCTAATACATCATAAAAACAAACATTAAAACCATATATTCTCTTAACATTAAACTAAAGTATGTTCAGCCTAGCATATGATTCAAATATGATAAGCATGATAAATGGAAGTTTTGAGGAACTTACCTAGTTCCTAAGCAAGTGACAAGAGATCCTCTCCTTTCTCCGCTAGCTCGTGAGCTTCTCCAAAGAACAAGTTTTCAGAGTTGTTTTTGTTGGTCCGAAGTGAATGAGAGATGGGTCCTTTATATAGTGGCACAAGCTGGACAATAAGAGTCAAAGGACCAATGGACCACGAGCTTGTTTTGAAAAGAAAGCCATGGAGAGATTTGAAGGGTATGGCTGTTCTGAACATAATCTTATGGAGCCAAGTAAAATTCCTTCTTTGATACAACTAGGTCAGAAAAGTATAGCACGTTTGGCTTGCATCTGGTGGTCCAAGGATATGCACAAGGTATTCTTGGTGTATACTTGTAAATGTCAACTTAAAAGTACAAAAGAGAGTGTACTTTGGAAGCTTGTCACATGGGTTTGGTGGCAAAGTGAAAGGTTGGAAAAGATGTGGTGAGGGTCTGCAGAATGTACTTGAGAGAGGGGATGAAATTTGAAATTCAAAACTGATGTATAACTTGGTGCAAAATCATTTTCGAGTAGCCTTGTTCCACACATGATATCTCTTAATTTTGTGATCCAAATTTCATGCTCTTGGGTGCTATGGAAAATAGACATTTCATACAACAACTTCTCTTTGGAAATCTAATTGAAACAAGCTCTTGAATTATGAGAAAATCACCCATAAAATTGTGTGCCCAAAACTGCCAAAAAAGAACATAGAAAAATTCTAAGTTATAGAACTTTGACAACTTGAAGTGCCTATCTTTGGAACCTCATAACTTGAGAATGGTTTATCCTAATGAGATGTTCCACACATGGTTGGAAAGCTCTCATCATGCTCTACAACTTTCATTTGAGGCCCAAGTCTTGAATCTAAATGAAAATGGGCGAAAAAATGAGGTTAAAGTTGAGAAAAAAGAGTGATGAAAAGTGCTGAAATTTCTAAGTGTTTAGTCAAAATATCTTGCAAGCCTCATAACTCAAAAACCAAGCATTTTTGGACAAAAAGTCATATGGAACAAATTGAATATCTTGAAAAGAGCTTTCCAATGAGCTTTGAGTAACTCCAATTGGGTATGTGGTTTAGGAGTTATGGTCATTTCAAAATGTGCTATTAGGGGAAAAACCTCACTTATGACATCTTTCTTGGTCAAAACCCTACTTCTCTTGCAAGAAACCTCATGAAAATTGATATGGATACTTTGAATACTTCATGAGACATTATATGATGATTAGAACCATTGACACTTCATTTGAACCAAAATTCCAAAGGATTAGGGTTTCAGTCAAACCCTAATTTTGACTGTGAATGCACTGAGGTCAAATTTTGTAAACTTGCTTCTTTTTTCTCACTTAAAGGTCTTAGGAGGCTCTTGAGGATGTTGATAAACCAATTGAACCAAGAATTAGGGTTGGGGAGTTCATCTTGATGAAAAATCAAGGCCATTGACTAATGGGTGTCACAGAAACCCTAATTTGGAGGCACAGTGAGGCTGAGGCTCAAGCTTCTCTTGTTGAGGACCAAAAGATCTTGGATTCCTATTGAATGATGTCTCTTAGAGGTAGATGACCTTAAGTGGTAAGTGAACCACACAAATCTTGACTTGATAGAGCCAATACTTTCAGTGATTTCTTCAGAGCAAAACCCTAATTCCAAAGTCCTTGCACTGGAGATCTTTTGTTGACTTGACTTGCTTCAAAACAACTTGTGGAGCTTCATGGTGATATGTAAACCCAATTTGAACACAAAGAAACAAACTACAAGATATGGGTTAGCTCAAACAGTGCAGAGATGCTCCTAAGATGCACAAAAGCTGGATGACATCTAAGGGTAAAAATTTAGGGTACAACACATGGCACACCACGCTAACACAAAAAATCACTTAATGAATGATTCGCAACCGATAATTCTCGTCAACTACTTACAAAACCCTTTCGGTAGCAACCATTCCACAATTTACACTCAGTCCATAATATGTCCTGATTTGCTTCTCGTCGTTTTACCACAATCTTACTTCTTAAAATACAATGCTCACTATCCCACAAAGTACGTCCCTTCACACTTATCTCAAGAATAAGAATCCATCACGTACACTTATGACTACGGTGCTACTACTACGCTTGCTCTTAATACCAAGGTGTAACTTCTTTAGTTTAGCTCGTACTATTTGGGTTCACGTGGATGAATCATCTTGGATTACACTTCCTTGATTTTATCTTCAACAACAATTTAATAACCCTGTTGCACATTCGTCCAAAATACGTTCCTTAGTCACTTCCTCATAACATACCGTTAACACCGTTTTCCACACTGCGTTTACTTCGCGCTCCATTGTAATCCTCTTAGGTCCAAATATAAACTCATCATTTTAGAATTTTCTTGAGTCCAAGGTACTTAATCTGTTTCTTGACGCAAACTACTTCCGGTCCGGATCACTACACTTTCTGTTTCTAAATGAAGTTCATTCTTTCTCCAACACAATACCTTATACTGTTCCTTGGGTAATTTAACAATTCCAAACTGGTCTCTTATTGAAAATAGGAATCCTGATGTAATATCTCAACTTAATCTCTCTACGTAACTGAATATACGCAATTCAGCACACACTCTTCATCCGGCACATTCTTGTTTCACTTGAAGCATGTAAACATAGCCTTGTGTTCCTCCTCACACTTCTCTACTACTTTAGGTTCCCATAATAGCCGAACTTCCTTAACTCTCAACTTTTAACCAGTCGGAAGATATTGTCCCGAACACCCTCCTTAAAGTGCGCTCGTCCATTTAAGATACCATAACAACCTTAGAACTAAAGCACCAAAACTTATCTCACTTCCGGACCTTACGCCACGCGTTCCACAAAACAACCTTTCTTATTCACGGAATGAAATTAATTGAAATCCTTATCCATACTAGTGGTCAATCCAGCTCCACTAGCGATTTTACATATTTTTTGATACCTTAACCAATCGTCCAATAGAGATCCTTAACTTTCAGACTCCATCCATTCCAAAGGATTACTTGAACAACACACCACTCTTTAATTTCCATGCTACCCAAACACAACTTCTACCAAGATCTCAACTGAGCTGACCAAAACTCCCCACTACTAACTCTTGGCTTGAGCCTTCCCTCACAGCACAAGTTCCGACAACACTTCAGAGTCCTCGTGGTCGCTCAACCATGATTCTACCTATCACATACATAGTATTAGGTTGATCAGGCCCAACACTACATAGTATGATATTAAGATTCATATTGGCAAGACACACTTAAGAGGCACTAATAGATTTACTTATGATGTTTCAAGGTTAGGTCGAGGATACGACCTGCTCTGATACCAACTGTAACGCCCTGTATAATATTTATCTAGAATAATACCATACAAGTGTTTTTATTTGGTACTGACACCATCATAAGTGCTTAATGGCGTAATTCACACACTTGCCCATTTCTAAAACACAAACACAAACTATGGCACAAGACATGGAAACTAGCCAAAAATAAAAATCTAAGAATAATATACAATATCCTCAATTGTATACAACACAAATAATACTCAGCGAAAAATACTAAAACCAAGCTTCTCTTGAAACATCCAAGCATCACTCCACTTGTAAATCCGACCTGCAAACCACACCTGAAATAAAGCAACTATAGTGGGGTGAGATACATCAAATCTCAGTGAGTTCCCTATCTTATGGATTCTCTCGGCTTTACAGGGTTCTAACACACCTAACTTAAGTCAAAAGGGAAGGGAAATGCCCTTGAGTACACATTCTCACAATCTCACACTATATGGAAACATGTCACGATTTCATCAACTCAAAATATCACTAATCGATAACCATACCAAGGCATCCCCTTTTCTCGTTCTCTTCTATGTCTAGAAGTCGACCCGAGTCATGGTTCCTTGTAATTTACTTGGCATACAAAATGGATTCGGGAACATCATCCTGTTAGCCGTGAACCGTCACTTCACATGGCCTGTTAACCATCACAAGTCTCTACCCTTAGGTTCCATTCGTACTACACACGGGAATCAAACCTGCCAAGTACCATGCCTTGTTTCAGAGGAGCTCGAGACTCATGAAACTGCAACTCAAAGAACTGGTTACGATTACATGATCACACATACAAACGTGATTGTATTTGACAATCACAAGGCCACAATGCCTTAAGGCCTCTTTTACCTTTTCACAAAACCACAAAGGTTAATACACATGTTCCATACTAGTGTTCACTCTTTCTATACCATTCGGAAATGAACACACGCCTCGGCCCCTCACGCACGAGCGTTATCATTTGGAAAATGGATACACGCCTCGGCCCCTCACGCACGAGCGTTGTCATTAAGTTATCTACTTTAGGCCAGAACTCGTCAATGAATGCACGAGCGTCACCATCCAGAGTTTCTATCACAATTCTATTCACAACCTAGAATTATACCATTTTGCTTTGGGGTAAAGTTTCCTCACTCTTCCTAACTCATTTTAACATGCATATTCTCTCATTCATTTTAACAACAATATTAGATAGATATGGCATAACAAAAATATTACAAGTAAATACATATAATCACACATCACATACAACATCACTTTCGGGTTCCCTCTGATTCATTTAATCGGGTATCGAAATCAATACTTTTAAATTTTATACTGTAGGATATTTCCATAGCTTTCCAACAACTATTACCATGCCTCGATCGTAGTTACGATCCAAAAAATATGGATCTTCAAACATTTCACACAAATTCCATTTTAAAACATTTATACATTTTTGTAAACATTACATTTCTATATTTTTCTTATCAATCCATGGCATATAACCATCTTTCTACCTAACCATCACAAAGAGCATTGAAATAGCTTTCCAACGCTTCCGAATGTGCGTCAATCCGAGTTACGGATCAAAAGTTATGGATTTTTAAAGTATTTTTCCAAAAAGTTACAGTGTTAATCGGTTAACACGTTTGGTTAACCCATTAACCAGATTCCAGTGGCAAAATGAATTTTTGAGACACTTTCCGTTAACCAGTTAACCAGAATAGTTAATCGGTTAACCAGTCTTATTTTAGCGCAGAACAACAGATTTCTCACTGGTTAATCGGTTAACCAAAATGGTTAATCGGTTAACCCTGTTGCAGAATCCCAAAATCAATGTTTTTATTGACAAAATTCCAAATCAATCTTAACCAAAACATGATCAAACATCATAACAATCATAAACAGATGATTCCACACATGTATTGATCATACCACACAATTTATAGCTCATTTTATCTGTTAGATTTCATCGATTTGCAAAATAAGCATTTTTCTCACTAAACCTAACTTAAGCTAAAATCATCTCTAACTCTAAAGCTTAAAGTTTCTATCTAGAACCCACCTGATAATCGAAGAGGAGTTTGAAGAAGATGATGAGGATCCAAGCTTCTTCCCAAGCTTTTCCCTCTTCTCCCATGGTTTTCTTCTTCTCTTCTCTTTCTCCTTCTTTCTCTTCTTACTATCTTTTTCTTTTCTTTTATAACATATATATATATATATATATATATAATATAATCCAACAGGGTAAAATATCTCCAATCGATATTTTGTCGTCTCAACCCAATCGATCAATTATCAGAGTTCATCAGTTGCTCTATTGATCTCAATTTATAACACGTTAAGTACTTAGAGCATTCCATAAATCTAATTAACTAAAGATAGAGCACATAGATACTTATCTGATATCCAATTGAGCATTTAGATAATACGGGGTATTACAGTGTTTTGATTAAGTGACGATAAACCTACTGTTGTACCCCAAATTTTACACTTAGATTCTTTGACTTTTCGCATATCATTCTAGGTCATTCATATTGCATATCTAACCCATTTTGTTAGGCCTTGTCTTGTTTCTTGTGAATTAGGGTTTGCTTTGTTCAAAGGGCTTCAAGGGTTGATCAATCAAGGTTTTGGGATAAGTCACCAACCAATCAAGGCATGGTCAAGATTCAGAATGTGGCAAATTATCAGTGCTCCATGATCAAGGATCGTCAAGATTCAATCAAGGCCATTTATTCTGATTAATTTCAAGGCATGGTCAAGACACGTCATGTCGATTGCTTTGGTTCACCAAGGTTCAAAAGACTACTTGTGCGTGGTCCATTCACTTTTGGTTTGGTTCAAGATCAACATAGAAGATTCGAAGTTTCAATTTCCACATTCAAGTTTCAAAATTGCAACTCAATTTCAAGATTCCATTTCAATTTCAAGATTCCATTTCAATTTCAAGATTTCATTTCAATTTAAAGATTTCAATTCGATTTCAATTCAATTCCAAAATTTCCATCCAAGACTCAAATTACATGTCCAATTCATTCTCCATTTCAAGCCATTGGTCTTAAGTTCAAAAGATACAACATGATTCCAAAGGGTCTGATGCTAGTTCCCCAAGCGCAAGTACAAGACTTCATCAGCCATAACAAAATTGTTACTCAACATGTTGGCCCCACCCTCTGTACTTGCCAAACAACACAATGTCCTATGAACCAATACAGCTTGCAATTTCCAGCAGCCAAAACCTTTCTCTGCTACTTGTCCAGGGGACTGCTCCAAAACCCGTACAAAAATAGCACGCCAACAGTCTACAAAGCCTGCTGCAAATGGTACAAAAGCCTTCACAGTCCAAAATCCACTGCACTTGCCAAACCCTCTTGTACACGGCAAGGCATCACACACCCAAACCTATTACAAGGAACAACAACAACTCAACAAAATCCTACAAAAGTCTTGCTTTTACGGAGCCTATCGCCGAAAGGCTTGTACTTACAATGCGAAGAAAAGGGTCTGGGAATTGAAAGAAAAGAGGGACCTCTCTTCTCTTTAAAAAAAAAGGGGATATAACAACAACGAAAAAGAAGGAAAGGTGCAGAAGGGAGAGAGGAATTGAAAAACAGAAAATCTATAAAGAGTTGAACCTAATAATAGAAGGGGGACCGGATTTTCTCCAAAACAGAGGATCTCCTCAAACTTGGCTGCTTTTTAAGCACCAAAACTCATTCATAAGAGGGATGCGCCATTGTTCCAAAACACGACCTTTACTCATCCTACTCTCATCTCCTCTTCCACATCTTCCTTCGACCTTTTTCAACCCTTCATCAATCTTTCAATAATCTGCAAATGTATCAAATCACTACACAACCACACTCAAAACCAATCTTCAAACCGTAACAATTCAAACCCAAACTTTTCTTCTCCTTCGCTCATCCCTCCCGACCTAATCCTCTCGGACTCCTCTCAAAAAACCACATCTCAAATCCTATTTTTTCGGATCCCCTTCTCCAAAACAAACGTTCAATCAACCCAGAAAACTCGTCTTCATACAAACCCTTCGATCTTCTTCAGAACCCTCCATTTCCTCACCAAAATCACCGACCTCCTTCAAACAACAACCTTTACCACTCTGTTTCATAACCTCTTTTAAAAATCCAATCGCTCCACAACCATTCGTCCTCATCAACCAGACCCAACCTTTTCATCACCGTTAACTTATTTTCTTCCACTTTCCCAAAACCTCAACCTAAACACTCTTCCAACATAAATCCCTTCCACTCAGACAAAAAAAATCAAATCAAAACCATTCACCTTCACCGCCACAAACAACTACACAGAACAAATAAGAAACATCAAACCTTCAATCGCAAACCAACTCAACAACAGCCTCAAACCCATATCGAAACAAAAAGGAGAAGAAGGAATCGATTTGAAATCCAAATCTGAGCGAGATTCACGGACCTGAACTTGGGAATCGAGCGGAAACGCATTGTAACGGAGGTGTGCGAGAAGGTTGAAATGAAATCATTTTGCTTTTAACCTTGGGAGCGTCGTATTTCATATTGTGTTATTCAACCGTGTTCTGTTCTCCTCTGTTTGGTTGTGAAAATGAAACTTCTTGTTGTTTTCAAGCCACGTTACTGTTACTATTGAGGCTTCATCCGTTTTAGGTTTTCTTTTTTTTAGTTTAGTGAAATATAATTTCTCATAAATAAAAAGGAAAAGCATGGCCTGATGATCCTTGCGCTTTGGTTTTGGGTAGTTTTAAAGCCCATTCTGATTTCATGTCACACATACCCGTTTTAATTCTTATACACTACTCTTCCTTGTTTTAAAACCAACCTTGTTTCATTTTGTTGGTGATTTTAGTATCATCAATGTATTTTAGTAGTAATGTGATTTGCTATAGGCCGATGCAATTATGCGTTAAGCTTGGAAACGAGTTAGGGTAGTGCGGAGTGCACGCTCGTCGAGCCAACGTATAATTGAATGCGAATAATTGAAACGGGGTTCCAAGGGGCGAAGCCCCTGGCGGGATGCGGGGCAGCGCCCCGTTGGGGTTCCAAGGGGCGAAGCCCCTGGCGGGGTGCGGGGCAGCGCCCCGTTGGGGTCCAAGGGGCAGAGCCCTTTCCCAACCGACATAACCGTTTCTGAACAGTTGTGTCTTTTCGGTTTCTGTTATTGATCTCCTATATAAGGAATCATTTGGCCTCGGTTTTCGGTGACAGAAAAACGATAATTTCTCTCTACATTCCTGATCAGTTCTCTTTCGCCAGAAACAGATTGTTCTTCAAGAATTATCCCCACAAAGATTTCGTGAACCCAGGCAAGAATAGGGTCGAAATACTTTGTTCGGAAAGTGTACGAACACGATTCTTCGAAGTTATCCAGGATTATCATACCCGAATATCTAACGAACGAACAAAGTATTTTCTGATAATCATGGCTGGAGGAAGCACCATCAAGGAGATGACTACAAATTTCGGAAAATTGGACAAGTTTCAAGGACAAGACTTCAGGCGTTGGCAGAAGAAGATGCATTTCATGTTGGCAACGTTGAAGGTGGTGCACGTCCTGTCTACACCGATTCCTGAACTTCTGGAAGATGACTCGGTTGAAAATCTGAGACGCAGATCAAAGTGGGAGAACGACGACTACATATGCAGAGGGCACATTCTTAACGGTATGTCTGATCCCTTATTTGATATTTACCAAAACATGGCAGAGGACTCATCCAGTAAGAAGTTCCTGGTAACCGATTTCAACAATTACAAAATGGTTGAATCGAGGTCTGTCATGGAACAATTCAATGAACTCCTCCGAATCCTTGGACAGTTCACACAACACGGATTGAAGATGGATGAAACAATATCTTTCTCAAGCATCATAGACAAGTTGCCTCCTTCGTGGAAGGATTTCAAACACAATCTGAAGCATGGAAAAGACGAACTGTCTTTGATCCAACTTGGAAGTCACTTGCGCATAGAAGAATCTCTATGAGCGCATGAGGATGACAAAGGAAAAGGCAAAGAAATTGCTGGACCCTCGGTTAATATGGTCGAAGAGGGTGGTAAGAACGATAACAACAAAAACAAAGGAAAGAAGCGTGCTTTCAAGAACAAAAAGGGCAGTTTCGGTGCTAACAAGAAACCGAAACTAGAATGCTGGAAGTGTGGCAAAACAGGCCACTTCAAGAAGGATTGTCGTTTCGGCAAAAAGCACGACAACGCGAATGCAAGTGGTTCAGGAAAGGGGTCTAAGGACCAATCCGAAAACCAAGGTCAGAAATCAATTCGTGATTTGAATAGTTTGATTAAACATTCGGTTTCACTAAATTCTGAAGCATTTTATGTGCAGGATGATGCTATCGCGTGGTGGATTGATTCTGGCGCCACAACACATGTTTGCAAGGATCGTTTCTGGTTCAAGACTTTTGTTCCAGTGGAAGATGGTTTTGTCCTCTACATGGGAGATGATCACTTCGCTCCCGTTGAAGGCAAAGGAAACGTGGTGCTAGAATTCAGTTCTGGAAAGACTATTACTTTGTTTAATGTTTTGTATGTTCCTAAACTACGTAAGAATTTAATTTCTGGTCCTGTATTAAATAAGCTTGGATACAAGAAAGTGTGTGAATCTGATAAATATGTTTTATCGAAGTCTGGTGTGTTTGTAGGATTTGGATATTATAATAATGGTATGTTTATGATGAATTTGAATGGAGTTCCTAATGATTCTGGTTCTGTATTTATGTCCTCTTCGAATGTTATCAATTTTTCGTTATGGCATGCTCGTCTAGGACATGTACATTATAAAAGAATGCATGAAATGTCTAAAGATGATTTAATTCCTGTTTTTAATGAAAATGTAGAAAAGTGTAAAACTTGCATGTTAACAAAGATCACTAGGCAACCTTTTAAAAGTATAACAAGGAAATCTGTCATTCTTGAGTTGATACATAGTGATTTATGTGATTTACATGCTACTCCATCATTAGGGCATAAAAAATATTTTGTCACTTTCATAGATGATGCATCTAGATTCTGCTATGTTTATTTGTTGCACGCTAAGGACGAAGCCTTAGATAAATTCAAAATTTATAAAACTGAAGTTGAAGTGCAACAGAATGTGCTGATTAAAACATTACGTACAGATAGAGGTGGTGAATATTATGATCCTGTATTTTTCCAATCCGTAGGAATCATTCATGAGACTACGACACCTTATACACCTCAACAAAATGGTGTGGCTGAAAGGAAAAATAGAGTTCTTAAAGAAATGGTGAATGCCATGTTATCTTACTCTGGTTTGAGTGACGGGTTTTGGGGAGAAGCTATGTTAACGGCTTGCTATTTGTTAAATAGGGTTCCTAATAAAAGGAACAAGACTACCCCATATGAACTTTGGTATAAGAAACGACCCAACTTAACATTTCTACGTGTTTGGGGTTGTAGGGTCGTGGTTAGACTCCCGGACCCAAAAAGGAAAACTTTGGGTGAAAAGGGTGTAGCTTGCATCTTTGTTGGACATGCTGAGCACTCTAAGGCCTATAGGTTTTATGTTATAGAACCTAATGACTCGATCTCTATTAACACGATTATAGAATCGAGAGATGCCATATTTGATGAGAATTGTTTCTCTTCTATACCTAGACCAAAGGTCTCTATACCTAATTCAGATGAATCTCTAAGGGATGATCATTCAAATGATGTGCCAAGTGAGACACTTGAACCCCGTAGGAGCAAAAGAGCTAGAAAATCCAGATCTTATGGATCTGATTTTCAACTATATTTAGTTGAGGGATCAAAGGATCAGATTGATACTCAATACTATTATTGCTATAGTATAGAGGAGGATCTAAGAACGTGTGATGAAGCTGTGAAATCTCGAGATTCTGGTTTTTGGAAAGAAGCAATTGATGAAGAGATTGGTTCTATCATGGAAAATAATACTTGGGTATTATCTGATTTACCACCAGGTTGCAAACCATTGGGTTGCAAATGGATCTTCAAAAAGAAGATGAAAGTCGATGGTACAATTGACAAGTTTAAAGCTAGATTAGTTATCCAAGGCTTCAGACAAAAGGAAGGGATTGATTATTTCGATACCTATGCTCCAGTTGCCCGTATCACTACTATTAGATTGTTGATTGCCTTGGCGGCTATTCATAATCTAGTGATTCATCAAATGGATGTCAAAACAGCATTTCTGAATGGTGATTTGGAAGAAGAAGTGTATATGAAGCAACCTGAAGGATTTGTAATGCCTGGTAATGAGCATAAAGTGTGTAAGCTAGTTAAGTCGTTGTATGGGCTGAAACAAGCTCCGAAGCAGTGGCATCAAAACTTTGATGAGGTTGTTTTGTCTAATGGTTTCATTCTAAACCAAGCTGACAAATGTGTATATAGAAAATTTGATACATCCGGTAAAGGAGTTTTCATTTGTCTATATGTTGATGACATGTTGATCTTTGGCACCGACCAAAATCAAATTGATAAAACGAAGAATTTCTTGTCATCAAAGTTCTCCATGAAGGATATGGGAGAAGCGGATGTTATTCTTGGTATTAAGATTAAACGGGAGAATAAGGGGATTGTAATTACGCAATCTCATTACATTGAGAAAATACTCAAGAAGTTCAATTATGAAAGTTGTTCTCCAGTAAGTACTCCCATGGATCCGGGAGAAAAGCTTATGCCAAATACAGGTAAACCTGTGGATCAACTCGAATACTCAAGAACTATAGGCTCTTTGATGTATGCTATGATTAGCACTAGACCGGATATTGCTTATGCGGTTGGAAAGTTGAGCAGATTTACTAGTAATCCTAGTAGACATCATTGGCATGCGATAACTAGGGTATTCAAGTACTTGAAGGGTACTATGAATTATGGATTGTCATATATGGGATTTCCTTCGGTATTAGAGGGTTATCCGGATGCTAGTTGGATAAATAATGCTGAAGATTCATCCTCTACAAGTGGATGGGTGTTCTTGCTTGGGGGAGGTGCCATCTCATGGGCTTCCAAGAAGCAAACATGTATAACTGGTTCCACAATGGAATCTGAGTTTGTAGTATTAGCTGCTGCTGGTAAAGAAGCAGAATGGCTAAGGAACTTGGTATATGAGATTCCGATATGGCCTAAATCGATATCACCGATTTCTATCCGTTGTGATAGTACTGCCACACTGGCTAAAGCTTATAGTCAAATATATAATGGAAAGTCTAGACATTTGGGTGTTAGACATAGTATGATTAGGGAATTAATCATGAATGGGGTGATATCTATTGAGTTTGTTCGGTCGCAACAAAACTTAGCTGACCACTTAACGAAGGGGTTAGCTAGAGACTTAGTGAAGAAGTCGGTAATTGGGATGGGATTAAAGTCCATTTAAATCTATTAGCTATGGTATACCTAATTCCCTTCTAATACAACGTTAGAAGCAGAATTCAATGTGGAAAGATCATAGTTAGAGATTGGAGCAATTGTGTTTATCTTCCCAAGGTATGTGCTCAGACCTGCAAGTGATGGCTAGGTTGAAGTATATCTTCTTAATGGTTCTTTTGGAAAATTGTAAATGCAGGTGCAAGATGAAAAGGATCACCTATGTGAGCATGAAGTTTTGCCGCTTCAGGAAGCTTGGACTTGGCTTCCTATATGCTTATTAATGGATAAGGACACATGGCTTGTAAAGTGTCAAGTATGAATAGTAGAGTATTGTAAGAAACATATGTGTACTATATCTTCAGATATTCAAATGGATTGATGGGTTCAATCGTTATGACACCCCGATTTTCGAGTATTTGGAATGTGTATTTGTACTAAGATGAAAATTCAATCGCAAGACATTTTCGTCTATGCATTTGTTTGATGGTTATACTTGTGTGTTATACCCTTGTATATATTATAGTATATACTGAGTAAATCAAGGATTACACTAAAATGGGGGGGATTTGTTGGTGATTTTAGTATCATCAATGTATTTTAGTAGTAATGTGATTTGCTATAGGCCGATGCAATTATGCGTTAAGCTTGGAAACGAGTTAGGGTAGTGCGGAGTGCACGCTTGTCGAGCCAACGTATAATTGAATGCGAATAATTGAAACGGGGTTCCAAGGGGCGAAGCCCCTGGCAAGGTGCGGGGCAGCGCCCCGTTGGGGTTCCAAGGGGCGAAGCCCCTGGCGGGGTGCGGGGCAGCGCCCCGTTGGGGTCCAAGGGGCAGAGCCCTTTCCCAACCGACATAATCGTTTCTGAACAGTTGTGTCTTTTCGGTTTCTGTTATTGATCTCCTATATAAAGAATCATTTGGCCTCGGTTTTCGGTGACAGAAAAACGATAATTTCTCTCTACATTCCTGATCAGTTCTCTTTTGCCAGAAATAGATTGTTCTTCAAGAATTATCCCCACAAAGATTTCGTGAACCCAGGCAAGAATAGGGTCGAAATACTTTGTTCGGAAAGTGTATGAACACGATTCTTCGAAGTTATCCAGGATTATCATACCCGAATATCTAACACGTTTTAGAAAAATGATGGGCTTGCAAAGCCCAAATGACTCAGCACCTCCTTGATGTTAAATCTTTTCCGTTAAATTTCATTTCTTAAATTTTTTAATTGATAGTTTTAATTTTTTTGCATAACTATATAAGTTTTCTCAACTTTACTTTACTTCCATTATCTTTATTTTGGGCCTATGACATAAAAAAACTTCTTGATTTTGTTGATTTATTCAAGTCACAAATATCATGATTCATATGAGGCCATTTTTCAATTTATTTTTATTGGTCAATGAAAATCTAATAGAAAGGTATTGGATTTATCGATCTAAATCCTTATTTAGATGAGACCGATTTTATTTTCATTTCGAGCCCGTTTCTTTATTTTTGGGCCGATCATATTACAGAAATCACGACTCAGTCGATTTATCAAATTACTAAAAGTCGTGATATGTATGAGGCCACCTTCATTATTTTATCGGTCGATGAAAGTCGAATATCATAGATTATCGGTTTCTCGATTAAATCATGATTAAGACAAGACCGACTTTATTTCTACTTCATTCTGTATTTTCTTATATCTTCATTTTCATTTTTGACCAATGAAGTCTTTCTATTCACAAACGTTGTTAGCGAAGCGACGAACCTTCATTATTTCAAATCTGTAGTGAGTGATCATTGAGATTTCTTTCTATACTTTGAGATCGTGATAGGTTACCTTCGACTAATCAACGAGAGCTTTTGACTCAAGACGAGGTCTCCACCTTTTCTTTTCGTGTGGCACGATTTCATCGGAGAATGATCTTCTATATCATTTCTCTATCGTGTCTTAACACAAAGATCAAATTGTGCATCCTCCTATAGTATGGTCTTCCTCAAAGACCATACTACGATGGATCAGCACTACATTGGACCCGATTCATCGATCTAATATATTAATCAACAATCACTAAATTTACTTTCAGTCAATATATATATATATATATATATTGATTTATTCTTTATGTCGATTATTATCCTTGTTAATATTATCATTGTTCATATTTATATCTTGTGTATATTGTTCATTTTATTTGTTCATTTAAAATACACTAATAAATATCGAAACCCTAAAAAACTCAATTGACCGGACTGTGGTTACTATTGTGTTTTGGACTGAGGACTTAGATTTAGGACTTTTACCCTATGCTCTTGGAGTTGGTATTTTATTCTTCAGATCTTGCTTGTCTGGTCAGTGGCCCATCAGTGGGAAGTGTTTATGCACTATTCTGGTCAGATCTTTCTATCTCTTGCTCATTTACATTGATGCATTTTTTATGTCTGCATGTATATATGTTTGCCTGACATTGTTTTTTAGCATGTTAACATGATACTATGTGGATACTATCAGTCTTTGATTTATTACCACTTGACTTTGATGTCACTGCATATTCATGTTCATATCCTGTTCATATTATCTTGATTATATCTTTGTTTATATTCACACTGTTTATATCATATTCATGATTGTTCACACTTGACCCTCCTTCCAAAGGAAAGATCTTTACTTTGACTCCTATGTCACAAACCTTTCCCATTTCATCCTTGGCCTCATAAGAGCCGTTTCCCTCATAGTTTAGTAATAGGATGGAGTTATCATGAACTCCATGTGATTCTCACTATCATGAGAACTCACTTTACCTTTTACTCAGACTTACAGAGTTATCATGAACTCTGTGTGGTTCTCACTATCATGAGAATTCACTTCCTCCCTTCATAACATAGACTTAGAGAGTTATCGGTGACTCTACGTGAGCTTATGCTCATTCCCTTTGGAACGTTGGCCATAGTCAATGTTTCCTTTTCTTTCACCCTTAGTTAGGTGAACTACGGTTGCTCTGATTCTTTAGTCAGATACGTAGGCACAAGATGCGACGTCTTGGCGAGCAAACTTAGTGTACATATCCTAGGTCTTTACCTTACCTTAGCATAGATATCTTAGCAAGCAAACATAACATAACACAAATTAAAACAAGAGGTTCCTGTAGAGTACTACAGATACTTAGGGTGCTAATACCTTCCCTTAGTATAACCAACCCCCGAACCTTAGATCTCCCCCCTTTAGGTTTTCTTCGATCTTGAACCTTTCCTTTGGATAAATCAAAGTCGGTTGTAAAAAAAATATGATGCAAGTTAATTAATAGCTTGTTATCCGATTTTCACCGCAACACCTACAAAATATTTATTTAGATGTTGCATAATATTTATAGAATTTAATTTTAATATTTTGATCGAGAGATGATAGACACACACTTGGATGGAAGATTCTTGCATATTGTTTAAGACTTGGAGTTTCACTAGAGAAGTTTTTTGTGTTTACATTAGAAGGTGGAGTTATACTAATGGCTGGAGATGGAAATTTCTTTGATAAAAAAGGATCAATGTCGACTTCATTATCTTTTGGAGTTGAAATATAATAATCTTTACTTCTGCATTTTTCTTTATCAAGAGATTTCATGTGATCAATTTGCATCCCAATTAATGGATTAACTGGTTTAAGAACCACATAAACAAATTTCCCAATGTCTACTAATGGATCAGGCACATGAGTTTCCGGCGATGAGGGTCTCATAATATCTAAATAATATAAATCTAACTCATCATCCACTTCAAATTCATGAAAACATTTATCTGTGCCAAAGCTACTATGTGGTTCTTGATTCCATGCATTTTTTAGACAATCCATCTTCTGATTCAAATTATAATATACATTAGCATCCGTTTTAAGTTGTGAAAATATATGGGAGGATTTCGTTTAAATAGTAGAGACCTAGTTTTAAATCTATTAATATTGATGGTGACATCAAATGTGTATTATTAAATATATTAGATGTCAAAATCAATAGTAATAACAAAAAGACAAAAAGATAAAAAGTGAACTATTTATGAACTATAAATAAATAAATATTAGGAAAGTTAGTTAAATTATTTTATTCCAATGAAATAACTTGCAATAATTTATTTGAGTTATTAAAAAAACTCTATTAAAAAAATAACTAAACTATTTAACTGAATACAATTGACTTTAAGAAAAAATTAAATACATATAAAATTTTGTATTTAGAATATGAACAAAATATAATAGATTTGATCTCACGTTTAAATTAAAAAACTCTACATAAGCCAAAACTTATATGAAAATGTTATGTGCAAAAAAAAAATTGTACAAATATTCCGCTCGTCACATTTATATTTTATAAAAAAAGTTATGATAAAGAATAACTTTAGTGCCGAACCTTAGCAGCAACTATCTCAGGAATACCTAAAATATATATATGCATAAAAAATTAACAATTTATCAAGATAAAAAAAACACTTTAATTTCAAAAGATCATTCAAACACTTGATGTCCATGTATGTCATAGAAATAATTAATGAATATTTTAAAATGGCAAGGATAAATATATAAAAAAAAAGGAGTTCACAAAAAACAAGAAATATATGAAATATTCGAAGCTTTTGAAAAGTAAACAAGGAGAATAACAAGAGAAATACCTATTGATTTGAGGATTATAGCGTAAGAAAATAAGTGTCAATAAAACTAGAAGAATAGAAGAAAAGAAAATAAAATTGTAAGTGATTTGAAAAATTGATAATCAATATATATAGCCGAGAAATGTTCTTTGTTAATATTTCAATCAATGCAGTCGAAGTAGGTACCTTATAATTCTAATTATTTTATCTTTTTATTATGAGAAAAAAAATATTTAAGGAAAAAATTGAAGTGAGATATATTCACTTTGACTTGATTAATAAACTAATATTCATTTAAATATAAAAAGACTATTTATAACGTATTTCCTTTCTCAACATATTTAATAAAGGAGTGTTGACCACAAAAATATATTTAAAAACTAATTACCATAAAAAATTGAATAAAATACTTTATACTAAAAAATCATACAAGAACCTTATAATTAGCTCACTAATTTTGTATTGGTTTAGTCAATCAAAAAAATCAAGAAATTTTAGTAAAATATAACCATTTTGATTTTCAAAATTTCAAAAATTAATAAAATAATTATAATTCTGTTTGCTTATTTTATACTCGCATTTTATAATCTGATAAATTGGTTTTGTAGTCAAGTCAATAATAAAAATATTTAAGTATTTTATAAAATTACTATTATAATTAATTATTGAATTATCTTGATAAAAACATAATTATTTTATTAATTTCCTTAGTAACTGGGGCGGATGAAGATGCATCCATAAGGGGGTTCAAAGTAAAATATATTGCCAATTAAGGTTTTAAAACTTTAAAATTGTTCCCATAAAAAATTAATTATCACTTATATAAGTCAATTTTTACAAAAATTAAATGTACAAATTTATGAGAAGGAAATTAAATAAATTCATATCAAGTTTAATTATATATTTTTTTTAATTTGTACAGTTTGTTTAGCATTAAAAATATACTGCAATATAAAATATTTTACTTAAAAACTCTAATATAAATATTATACTGTTTTAAAAAAGATTAAATATTTTTTAAAATATACAATATAATTTTGTAAATGTATTATTGACAATATTGTTTCTCCTCATCGCCAAATATTTATTATGGATGCCATTGCCGAGTACATGTATTATAATCATCATTTAATAAAATAATATCAACACGTGTCATTAAAGAAAAATAGTATATTTTTAAATGAAAAATCGCAAAATCTTGTTAAAATATTTTATAAAAGGTACTACCAAGTGTTTTTAGAAAATTATTTTTAAAAGATTTAATATTCATTTTTTTTAATCAACAAAGACTTGTATTAAACCCCCTAATGCTAGGGGTGTGTCAATGTCTTTGATAAAGTTTTTATTTCTAAATTAATGATTGTAATGACTAAGAGTTTAATTCTAATATGAATTATTTTTGTATGTGTTTGATTCTTCGCATTATTGATAAATTAAAAATTGATTTACGGTTTCCTGTTAGAAAAGGAAATTCAATAGGATAGGTTTGATTGAAATAATTTAGATTAGGTATCACTTCTGTAATACTCCATATTATCTAAATGCTTAATTGTATATCAGATGAGATCAGATGAGTGTCTATGTGCTGTATCTTGATCAATTGGAATAATGGAATTCTTTAAGTATTGTCAATTGGGATTAATAGAGCCACTAGTGAACTCTGGAGAGATCAATTATTTACAAAGAGACAGATCAATTATTTTAGTTAAAGAGAGTATTTTATGGTAACTCTAATAATCGATCATTTGGTGTTAGACGATAAAATATCAAATGGAGATGTTTTACCGTTTTGGATTATATTATATAATATATATATATATATATATATATATATATATATATATATATATATATATATAAAATTGTGATAAGAGAAAGAAGAAAAGAATAGAAAGTTGGTAAGGGAAGGAAAAGAAGAGAAGAGGAGAAGAAAGGAAAAGAGAGAAAGAAGAGAAGAAGAAACTTGGAAAGAAGAAAGAAGCTAAGATTCATCATCTTCATCATCAATCCATCTCTTCTTCTTGATCATAGGTGAGTTCTAGTTAGAACCCTAAGTGTAGAAACTTAGGTTAGAAATTGAGTAAAAATGGTGGATTTTGATTTAATGTTGTTTCTATGGTTGAAATGTGAAGTAGATTGCATTATATGATCAATGCAAGTGTGAATATATTGTATAATGAATGAATAATTGTTTCTATGAGTTATGTGAAAGATTGATTGAATTTAGATGAATTTAGAAACATGAAAAACCAGAATTTTTCTGTTCTGTAACAGAGTAACCGATTACCCTATTAGAGTAACCGATTACTCAGTGGAAAAAATAAGAATCTGCGTATGTTTTGATGGAGTAATCGATTACCCATTTAGAGTAACCGATTACGGAATGTCGGTTTTGTTGCCCGAATAAATAATCGGAGGAAAACCCAAAACGTGTATAAAGTATGATTGATTCATTATATGTATCTGTTGTGCAATTGTAATATATCTTGCCTAACCTATTGTTAAGTATGAATGAGAGAATATGCATGCTTAAAATGAGTATGGAAGAGTGAGAAAACTTTACCCAAAAACAAATGTTATGATCCTAGAGATGTAACTAGGACTTGGTAAAGGTTTAAAGGACAATGCTTAGGCATCGATGCTAGAAGAGTATCTTTGATAAGTAGTTGTTAGCAGAGGTCGTGACTAGGATTACGATAGAGAATCTATATGGCGATGCTCGTGCGTTCGATGCCTATGCCTAGGTGTGCATCCTCGACGAGTAATGGTCTAGAGAGAATAAGACACTAGTATGGAACATGTGTGTGAACCTTGTGTTCTTTGTGAAAGGCGAATATGGCCTTAAGGAATTGTGGCCTTGTGATTGGCGAATACAATCACGTCTGTGTGTGAGATCACGTAATTGATAACTCGATTTCGTATCATATTTTCTGACTCATTACGCGCACTTTTAGTACCGTTTTATCGAGTCTTTCATACTATTTACTTTGATTTATTATGTTTTCCTTTGTTTTTATGTCGACGGGTGTTTAATCGGCAAGTATGGAAAAAAGAGCGAAAACAGAGCTGAAGAGTGAAGAAAAATAGCAAAAATGCAAGTTTTGGCCTCCCCAACTGAATGGCGCTCGCCATTTGCCCCTACAGAGGAGAAAGGTGTTCGCCATGTCCCAAAAAAAGGAGGGAAATCACCTTTTGAACTAATGGCGGTCGCCGTTAGGCATACGGTGGTCGCCATTATGCGCGGGAGCAGTTTTTCAGTGACAGTTTGACAATTTTGTTTGGTTTGAATTCAAATCGTACCAGACCTTCTTGAAGCCAATTTTCCTCTATAAATACACCCTTGAGGGTCTGCATTTGAGGGATCCGAGTTGCGCGGAAGCGCTGCCGAATTCTTTAGCCTAACTGCAGATTTACTTTCCAAAGCAACAATTGCTCACCCTGAGTAGTTGTTGCACTGTTGTAATCTTTTACATTATTTCCGATTGTACGCTTGGATCGATTTGTCATTCAATAGAAGTTGTTTTCATTCCAGTTTATTTTAGGTTATTTACTTTCCCGTCTTTACTGCATTGTTTAGTTTACCTGCTTGCAACAAAACTTGTTTTCAAGATAAAAACTTAAATCTGTGTTCCTGTTAAAATCAATCAGTATGTATGATTTAATTTCCAGCATTGTTAATATGTTAGTTTTAGGAGTTAATATGTTAGACTAATTCTGTCTGAGTCCGGCGTATGAGAACCGTCGTTACCGACGGGACTCCGTAGATGTATTAAGTATGAAATCGTGATTGTATGTCATTTTGGTTGTAATTTCTATGCGTAATTTAAGTAGCTTTGTCATGAGAATGAGAAGTTATTTAACATTGCTTTGTCATGAGAGTGAGAAGCACATAAAGGTTTGAGCCGAGATTCGTGAGAGCATGAGGAGCGAACTGGATAGTAGAAATTAAGCATCATATCTAAATACAGCGAGAACGCTTTAATTGTTGATTAGGATATTGTTGGCTTTCAAATAGTGTTTCTTAGTTACCGGGCGAACGAGAGCAAAATCTTGGGACTAAGAGATATGGCTTTTGTTAAGACCGCGAGAGCATGAGGCGGAGCCTTTAAGTCGGTATATTCTACAGAATAGGCATATAGTCATAATCAGTACCCGTATTCTACAAGTCCCTAGGGTGCGCGAAAATCATATTTCGGCCTCGTTTTAGTATTATTTTCAAACCTTTAGTGATTAGCATTTATATTTCCGTTCGTGCCATTTTAATCATAGCCTTAGCTTTACATCACAATAATAGATAACGGTAGGTTGACATTGGTCTCTGTGGGTTCGACAATCTTTTATATTACTTCGATAAATCTGTGCACTTGTGGAGCATCAAGTTTTTGGCGCCGTTT
Source organism: Lathyrus tuberosus (assembly GCA_022829125.1). Classification (NCBI taxonomy): domain Eukaryota; kingdom Viridiplantae; phylum Streptophyta; class Magnoliopsida; order Fabales; family Fabaceae; genus Lathyrus; species Lathyrus tuberosus. The sequence continues at coordinate 102,681 of JALAZF010000995.1, forward strand.
CCGTGGACCAAAGGTCAATATTGTGATTCAGTTGTTGCACCGTATAGACTAAGGCACTCTTGTTTGAAAACAAAAACTATGTATCACCCACATTTTCTCTATGACTACCACTCACAATATTTCGAGGAACCGCATCCAAATTACCTCTACAATTACCACTCCCAATATTTTGAGGGACCACAAGAATCCCATAATCCTGACCTTGAAATGTTGATGGAGGATTTCAATGCGAGGCTCACTCACTATCAACCAAATTTCCTCTATGATTACCACTCCCAATATTTTAAGGAATCGCAAGAATCCCATAATTCCAACCTCGAAAAATTAATGGATTATTTCATTGAAACAACAACTAATTCTAGGCTAGAATCTATGATGGAGCACTTTGTGGAGACACAAACTCTCCAGAATGAAGAGTTTAGAAAACAACATCTCGATACTTATGAAACCTTTAGGCATATGAACACTGTGGTCGAGTCCCTCGCGACTCCTACTAAGGCATTGGAGGCTCAAATCTCTCTTCTTGCCCAAACACCTATAGGACACTCCCCTAAGAGATATGTGGATGTTGTAACGACCAGTAGTGGAAAACAAATCGAAAATCCTAAGGAGAGTGATAATGAGGATGATGAGAGTTCTGGTGAGGAAGGAGTAGAGATTGAGAAAAATCCCCCGACATCACCCGAAAGGGAGGTTGTCGAAGAGATAGAGAAGGAAGCATCTATTATTGTTCCACCTCCCTATACCCCACCTATTCCCTTGCCACAAAGGTTTGTAAAAGTTAAGGTAGACTCCAAATCCGAAACATATGTAGAGGTATTGGAAAATATCCACACCAATGCACCTTTGTTTGAGGTCCTGCATAAAAAGAGAAAATTTGAGGACCGTGAAACTAGGGATATCATTATTGTTAAGAGGGTAAGGTTAGACTTTGAGATGGTGGATGATTTAACTAAGCCTAAACTTGAAAATATGATACTTAGGATAGATCCAGAACCACCACCACAAGTTCAAAAGAATGAACCACCCCACAGAAGGAAGAAAAGAAAAGGTGAGGGATATGTGAGATGGCTTGATAAGTGGTCATGGAAACCGAAGATCCTTAGTCGTCGGGCTATCGACGTTTAACAAAGCGCTGCGTGGGAGGCACCCCACGAGATTTTTAATTTAATGTTTTACTTTTATTGTTTATGTTTGTAGGAAATAAAGAAATGTATTTCTTGTCTCGTCTCAGCTTCTTCTAGGTGCCCACGGACATTCCTGCGAATGTCGCTGCTGGTGGTGACACTGATACCGCACTGTATTTTTCTAACACTTTTTGCAGGTACTTCCTCCGGAAATGGGCAGCATTATGAGTTGTTTCAGAAAAGAGAAAATTCAACAAATGAAGGTATCTCAAAGCGCCCATCGCCGAAGCAGAAGTGCCCAGCGAAGACATGGACAACAGTAGAGGATCAGAGAAGATATGGTACGCAGTAGCATTCACACAGGTTCTATCTTTCCTTTTTCCACCTTTTATCAAAACATTGAGGACAATGTTTGGTTTAAGTGTGGGGGAGGAACTTTATCGCTTTATATTTATTGCTCTTTAGTTAGATTTATTGTTTTATAGTTTATTTCATGCTTTTAGGAATTTTATCTGTTTTTAAAGTTTTATCGAGTCTTTGCATGTGCTGTCGAGTCTTTATGCGTGGTTTTCGCTTGTTATTCAATTTCCCCGAAATTTTAAAAAAAATTTAACTTCCAACTATTTTTTGTTTCGATTCATGGCACGACACTCTGAAAGTATATAGGTTGTTTAGGCTGTGTTAGATAGACTTGGGAAAGTTTTGTAAATATCGGTACCGTTCTTACACCTTAAATTCCCTAAGTATGTGATATTGATTTAAATAGACATTATGCCAAGACCTTATGCCTAGTTTCTTAGAAGTAGCCTCTTGATTAGTTTATACTAGCAATCAGCATCATCCTAGTGTACAAACTAAGTAACGAACCGATGCAAATATGTGTTGATCTCAAAAATTTGAATAATGTGATTTTTATAGAAAAAACTAATGAAAGACATGTTCCCGCTAAGTTAGGTGGTCCTCACCCGACCATTTAGCCTAAAGGTTCAGACTCTTGAAATTCGTAAGCAAAAGAAAACATAATGTGCGAAAAAGAAAAAAAATTTGAATGTCGAGATCATATAACACAAACAGGTTCGCTTACCATGTAAGTACAAAGGATAACGGGCTTAATGTGATTGCATGAGAATGAAAAAGAGGTGAAATAGGATGAAGGATGTAGGTCGAGTTATAATGTCATGATTTGAATTGGTATTGCATAGGAAGGGAGTCTTTGTCCGCAAATGTGGAAATGTGTTGTTACGATATCCTTGTTTTCACTATTTAGTACCTATCGATCAAACATTAGCCTAACAGCCACGTATGATTAGAGTCTCATTGTGCCTGTCTTTCGAACCGTGCTTATTTTATTTTTCGTGTGTTGGTTGATTACTTGAGGACAAGCAATGGTTTAAGTGTGGGGGTGTTGATAACTCGATTTCGTATCGTATTTTCTGACTCATTACGCGCACTTTTAGTACCGTTTTATCGAGTATTTCATACTATTTACTTTAATTTATTATGTTTTCCTTTGTTTTTATGTCGACAGGTGTTTAATCGGCAAGTATGGAAAAAAGAGCGAAAACAGAGCTGAAGAGTGAAGAAAAACAGCAAAAATGCAAGTTTTGGCCTCCCCAACTGAATGGCGCTCGCCATTTGCCCCTAAAGAGGAGAAAGGTGTTCGCCATGTCCCAAAAAAAGGAGGGAAATCACCTTTTGAACTAATGGCGGTCGCCGTTAGGCATACGGTGGTCGCCATTATGCGCGGGAGCAGTTTTTCAGTGACAGTTTGACAATTTTGTTTGGTTTGAATTCAAATCGTACCAGACCTTCTTGAAGCCAATTTTCCTCTATAAATACACCCTTGAGGGTCTGTATTTGAGGGATCCGAGTTGCGCGGAAGCGCTGCCGAATTCTTTAGCCTAACTACAGATTTACTTTCCAAAGCAACAATTGCTCACCCTGAGTAGTTGTTGCACTGTTGTAATCTTTTACATTATTTCCGATTGTACGCTTGGATCGATTTGTCATTCAATAGAAGTTGTTTTCATTCTAGTTTATTTTAGGTTATTTACTTTCCCGTCTTTACTGCATTGTTTAGTTTACCTGCTTGCAACATAACTTGATTTCAAGATAAAAACTTAAATTTGTGTTCCTGTTAAAATCAATCAGTATGTATGACTTAATTTCCAGCATTGTTAATATGTTAGTTTTAGGAGTTAATATGTTAGACTAATTCTGTCTGAGTCCGGCGTATGAGAACCGTCGTTACCGACGGGACTCCGTAGATGTATTAAGTATGAAATCGTGATTGTATGTCGTTTTGGTTGTAATTTCTATGCGTAATTTAAGTAGCTTTGTCATGAGAATGAGAAGTTATTTAACATTACTTTGTCATGAGAGTGAGAAGCACATAAAGGTTTGAGCCGAGATTCGCGAGAGCATGAGGAGCGAACTGGATAGTAGAAATTAAGCATCATATCTAAATACAGCGAGAACGCTTTAAATGTTGATTAGGATATTGTTGGATTTCAAATAGTGTTTCTTAGTTACCGGGCGAACGAGAGCAAAATCTTGGGACTAAGAGATATGGCTTTTGTTAAGACCGCGAGAGCATGAGGCGGAGCCTTTAAGTCAGTATATTCTACAGAATAGGCATATAGTCATAATCAGTACCCGTATTCTACAAGTCCCTAGGGTGCGCGGAAATCATATTTCGGCCTCGTTTTAGTATTATTTTCAAACCTTTAGTGATTAGCATTTATATTTCCGTTCGTGCCATTTTAATCATAGCCTTACCTTTACATCACAATAATAGATAACGGTAGGTTGACATTGGTCTCTGTGGGTTCGACAATCTTTTATATTACTTCGATAAATCTGTGCACTTGTGGAGCATCAAGTTTTTGGCGCCATTTCTGTGGACCAAAGGTCAATATTGTGATTCAGTTGTTGCACCGTATAGACTAAGGCACTCTTGTTTGAAAACAAAAACTATGTATCACCCACATTTTCTCTATGACTAACACTCACAATATTTCAAGGAACCGCATCCAAATTACCTCTACAATTATCACTCCCAATATTTTGAGGGACCACAAGAATCCCATAATCCTGACCTCGAAATGTTGATGGAGGATTTCAATGCGACGCTCACTCACTATCAACCAAATTTCCTCTATGATTACCACTCCCAATATTTTAAGGAATCGCAAGAATCCCATAATTCCAACCTCGAAAAATTAATGGAGGATTTCATTGAAACAACAACTAATTCTAGGCTAGAATCTATGATGGAGCACTTTGTGGAGACACAAACTCTCCAGAATGAAGAGTTTAGAAAACAACATCTCGATACTTATGAAACCTTTAGGCATATGAACACTGTGGTCGAGTCCCTCGCGACTCACACTAAGGCATTGGAGGCTCAAATCTCTCTTCTTGCCCAGACACCTATAGGACACTCCCCTAAGAGATATGTGGATGTTGTAACGACCAGTAGTGGAAAACAAATCGAAAATCCTAAGGAGAGTGATAATGAGGATGATGAGAGTTCTGGTGAGGAAGGAGTAGAGATTGAGAAAAATCCCCCGACACCACCCGAAAGGGAGGTTGTCGAAGAGATAGAGAAGGAAGCATCTATTATTGTTCCATCTCCCTATACCCCACCTATTCCCTTGCCACAAAGGTTTGTAAAAGTTAAGGTAGACTCCAAATCCGAAACATATGTAGAGGTATTGGAAAATATCCACACCAATGCACCTTTGTTTGAGGTCCTGCATAAAAAGAGAAAATTTGAGGACCGTGAAACTAGGGATATCATTATTGTTAAGAGGGTAAGGTTAGACTTTGAGATGGTGGATGATTTAACTAAGCCTAAACTTGAAAAGCTGATACTTAGGATAGATCCAGAACCACCACCACAAGTTCAAAAGAATGAACCACCCCACAGAAGGAAGAAAAGAAAAGGTGAGGGATATGTGAGATGGCTTGATAAGTGGTCATGGAAACCGAAGATCCTTAGTCGTCGGGCTATCGACGTTTAACAAAGCGCTGCGTGGGAGGCACCCCACGAGATTTTTAATTTAATGTTTTACTTTTATTGTTTATGTTTGTAGGAAATAAAGAAATGTATTTCTTGTCTCGTCTCAGCTTCTTCTAGGTGCCCACGGACATTCCTGCGAATGTCGCTGCTGGTGGTGACACCGATACCGCACTGTATTTTTCTAACACTTTTTGCAGGTACTTCCTCCGGAAATGGGCAGCATTATGAGTTGTTTCAGAAAAGAGAAAATTCAACAAATGAAGGTATCTCAAAGCGGCCATCGCCGAAGCAGAAGTGCCCAACGAAGACATGGACAACAGTAGAGGATCAGAGAAGATATGGTACGCAGTAGCATTCACACAGGTTCTATCTTTCCTTTTTCCACCTTTTATCAAAACATTGAGGACAATGTTTGGTTTAAGTGTGGGGGAGGAACTTTATCACTATATATTTATTGCTCTTTAGTTAGATTTATTGTTTTATAGTTTATTTCATGCTTTTAGGAATTTTATCTTTTTTTAAAGTTTTATCGAGTCTTTGCATGTGCTGTCGAGTCTTTATGCGTGGTTTTCGCTTGTTATTCAATTTCCCCGAAATTTTAAAAAAAATTTAACTTCCAACTATTTTTTGTTTCGATTCATGGCACGACACTCTGAAAGTATATAGGTTGTTTAGGCTGTGTTAGATAGACTTGGGAAAGTTTTGTAAATAGCGGTATCGTTCTTACACCTTAAATTCCCTAAGTATGTGATATTGATTTAAATAGACATTATGCCAAGACCTTATGCCTAGTTTCTTAGAAGTAGCCTCTTGATTAGTTTATACTAGCAATCAGCATCATCCTAGTGTATAAACTAAGTAACGAACCGATGCAAATATGTGTTGATCTCAAAAATTTGAATAATGTGATTTTTGTAGAAAAAACGAATGAAAGACATGTTCCCGCTAAGTTAGGTGGTCCTCACCCGACCATTTAGCCTAAAGGTTCAGACTCTTGAAATTCGTAAGCAAAAGAAAACATAATGTGGTAAAAAGAAAAAAAATTTGAATGTCGAGATCATATAACACAAACAGGTTCGCTTACCATGTAAGTACAAAGGATAACGGGCTTAATGTGATTGCGTGAGAATGAAAAAGAGGTGAAATAGGATGAAGGATGTAGGTCGAGTTATAATGTCATGATTTGAATTGGTATTGCATAGGAAGGGAGTCTTTGTCCGCAAATGTGGAAATGTGTTGTTACGATATCCTTGTTTTCACTATTTAGTACCTATCGATCAAACATTAGCCTAACAGCCACGTATGATTAGAGTCTCATTGTGCCTGTGTTTCGAACTGTGCTTATTTTATTTTTCGTGTGTTGGTTGATTACTTGAGAACAAGCAATGGTTTAAGTGTGGGGGTGTTGATAACTCGATTTCGTATCGTATTTTTTGACTCATTACGCGCACTTTTAGTACCGTTTTATCGAGTATTTCATACTATTTACTTTAATTTATTATGTTTTCCTTTTTTTTTATGTCGACAGGTGTTTAATCGGCAAGTATGGAAAAAAGAGCGAAAACAGAGCTGAAGAGTGAAGAAAAACAGCAAAAATGCAAGTTTTGGCCTCCCCAACTGAATGGCGCTCGCCATTTGCCCCTACAGAGGAGAAAGGTGTTCGCCATGTCCCAAAAAAAGGAGGGAAATCACCTTTTGAACTAATGGCGGTCGCCGTTAGGCATACGGTGGTCGCCATTATGCGCGGGAGCAGTTTTTCAGTGACAGTTTGACAATTTTGTTTGGTTTGAATTCAAATCGTACCAGACCTTCTTGAAGCCAATTTTCCTCTATAAATACACCCTTGAGGGTCTGTATTTGAGGGATCCGAGTTGCGCGGAAGCGCTGCCGAATTCTTTAGCCTAACTACAGATTTACTTTCCAAAGCAACAATTGCTCACCCTGAGTAGTTGTTGCACTGTTGTAATCTTTTACATTATTTCCGATTGTACGCTTGGATCGATTTGTCATTCAATAGAAGTTGTTTTCATTCCAGTTTATTTTAGGTTATTTACTTTCCCGTCTTTACTGCATTGTTTAGTTTACCTGCTTGCAACATAACTTGATTTCAAGATAAAAACTTAAATCTGTGTTCCTGTTAAAATCAATCAGTATGTATGACTTAATTTCCAGCATTGTTAATATGTTAGTTTTAGGAGTTAATATGTTAGACTAATTCTGTCTGAGTCCGGCGTATGAGAACCGTCGTTACCGACGGGACTCCGTAGATGTATTAAGTATGAAATCGTGATTGTATGTCGTTTTGGTTGTAATTTCTATGCGTAATTTAAGTAGCTTTGTCATGAGAATGAGAAGTTATTTAACATTACTTTGTCATGAGAGTGAGAAGCACATAAAGGTTTGAGCCGAGATTCGCGAGAGCATGAGGAGCGAACTGGATAGTAGAAATTAAGCATCATATCTAAATACAGCGAGAACGCTTTAAATGTTGATTAGGATATTGTTGGATTTCAAATAATGTTTCTTAGTTACCGGGCGAACGAGAGCAAAATCTTGGGACTAAGAGATATGGCTTTTGTTAAGACCGCGAGAGCATGAGGCGGAGCTTTTAAGTCGGTATATTCTACAGAATAGGCATATAGTCATAATCAGTACCCGTATTCTACAAGTCCCTAGGGTGCGCGGAAATCATATTTCGGCCTCGTTTTAGTATTATTTTCAAACCTTTAGTGATTAGCATTTATATTTCCGTTCGTGCCATTTTAATCATAGCCTTAGCTTTACATCACAATAATAGATAACGGTAGGTTGACATTGATCTCTGTGGGTTCGACAATCTTTTATATTACTTCGATAAATCTGTGCACTTGTGGAGCATCAAGTTTTTGGCGCCGTTTCCGTGGACCAAAGGTCAATATTGTGATTCAGTTGTTGCACCGTATAGACTAAGGCACTCTTGTTTGAAAACAAAAACTATGTATCACCCACATTTTCTCTATGACTACCACTTACAATATTTCGAGGAACCGCATCCAAATTACCTCTACAATTACCACTCCCAATATTTTGAGGGACCACAAGAATCCCATAATCCTGACCTCGAAATGTTGATGGAGGATTTCAATGCGACGCTCACTCACTATCAACCAAATTTCCTCTATGATTACCACTCCCAATATTTTAAGGAATCGCAAGAATCCCATAATTCCAACCTCGAAAAATTAATGGAGGATTTCATTGAAACAACAACTAATTCTAGGCTAGAATCTATGATGGAGCACTTCGTGGAGACACAAACTCTCCAGAATGAAGAGTTTAGAAAACAACATCTCGATACTTATGAAACCTTTAGGCATATGAACACTGTGGTCGAGTCCCTCGCGACTCACACTAAGGCATTGGAGGCTCAAATCTCTCTTCTTGCCCAGACACCTATAGGACACTCCCCTAAGAGATATGTGGATGTTGTAACGACCAGTAGTGGAAAACAAATCGAAAATCCTAAGGAGAGTGATAATGAGGATGATGAGAGTTCTGGTGAGGAAGGAGTAGAGATTGAGAAAAATCCCCCGACACCACCCGAAAGGGAGGTTGTCGAAGAGATAGAGAATGAAGCATCTATTATTGTTCCATCTCCCTATACCCCACCTATTCCCTTGCCACAAAGGTTTGTAAAAGTTAAGGTAGACTCCAAATCTGAAACATATGTAGAGGTATTGGAAAATATCCACACCAATGCACCTTTGTTTGAGGTCCTGCATAAAAAGAGAAAATTTGAGGACCGTGAAACTAGGGATATCATTATTGTTAAGAGGGTAAGGTTAGACTTTGAGATGGTGGATGATTTAACTAAGCCTAAACTTGAAAAGTTGATACTTAGGATAGATCCAGAACCACCACCACAAGTTCAAAAGAATGAACCACCCCACAGAAGGAAGAAAAGAAAAGGTGAGGGATATGTGAGATGGCTTGATAAGTGGTCATGGAAACCGAAGATCCTTAGTCGTCGGGCTATCGACGTTTAACAAAGCGCTGCGTGGGAGGCACCCCACGAGATTTTTAATTTAATGTTTTACTTTTATTGTTTATGTTTGTAGGAAATAAAGAAATGTATTTCTTGTCTCGTCTCAGCTTCTTCTAGGTGCCCACGGACATTCCTGCGAATGTCGCTGCTGGTGGTGACCCCGGTACCGCACTGTATTTTTCTAACACTTTTTGCAGGTACTTACTCCAGAAATGGGCAGCATTATGAGTTGTTTCAGAAAAGAGAAAATTCAACAAATGAAGGTATCTCAAAGCGGCCATCGCCGAAGCAGAAGTGCCCAACGAAGACATGGACAACAGTAGAGGATCAGAGAAGATATGGTACGCAGTAGCATTCACACAGGTTCTATCTTTCCTTTTTCCACCTTTTATCAAAACATTGAGGACAATGTTTGGTTTAAGTGTGGGGGAGGAACTTTATCGCTATATATTTATTGCTCTTTAGTTAGATTTATTGTTTTATAGTTTATTTCATGCTTTTAGGAATTTTATCTATTTTTAAAGTTTTATCGAGTCTTTGCATGTGCTGTCGAGTCTTTATGCGTGGTTTTCGCTTGTTATTCAATTTCCCTGAAATTTTAAAAAAAATTTAACTTCCAACTATTTTTTGTTTCGATTCATGGCACGACACTCTGAAAGTATATAGGTTGTTTAGGCTGTGTTAGATAGACTTGGGAAAGTTTTGTAAATATCGGTATCGTTCTTACACCTTAAATTCCCTAAGTATGTGATATTGATTTAAATAGACATTATGCCAAGACCTTATGCCTAGTTTCTTAGAAGTAGCCTCTTGATTAGTTTATACTAGCAATCAGCATCATCCTAGTGTATAAACTAAGTAACGAACCGATGCAAATATGTGTTGATCTCAAAAATTTGAATAATGTGATTTTTATAGAAAAAACTAATGAAAGACATGTTCCCGCTAAGTTAGGTGGTCCTCACCCGACCATTTAGCCTAAAGGTTCAGACTCTTGAAATTCGTAAGCAAAAGAAAACATAATGTGCGAAAAAGAAAAAAAATTTGAATGTCGAGATCATATAACACAAACAGGTTCGCTTACCATGTAAGTACAAAGGATAACGGGCTTAATGTGATTGCGTGAGAATGAAAAAGAGGTGAAATAGGATGAAGGATGTAGGTCGAGTTATAATGTCATGATTTGAATTGGTATTGCATAGGAAGGGAGTCTTTGTCCGCAAATGTGGAAATGTGTTGTTACGATATCCTTGTTTTCACTATTTAGTACCTATCGATCAAACATTAGCCTAACAGCCACGTATGATTAGAGTCTCATTGTGCCTGTGTTTCGAACCGTGCTTATTTTATTTTTCGTGTGTTGGTTGATTACTTGAGGACAAGCAATGGTTTAAGTGTGGGGGTGTTGATAACTCGATTTCGTATCGTATTTTCTGACTCATTACGCGCACTTTTAGTACCGTTTTATCGAGTCTTTCATACTATTTACTTTAATTTATTATGTTTTCCTTTGTTTTTATGTCGACAGGTGTTTAATCGGCAAGTATGGAAAAAAGAGCGAAAACAGAGCTGAAGAGTGAAGAAAAACAGCAAAAATGCAAGTTTTGGCCTCCCCAACTGAATGGCGCTCGCCATTTGCTCCTACAGAGGAGAAAGGCGTTCGCCATGTCCACAAAAAGGAGGGAAATCACCTTTTGAACTAATGGCGGTCGCCGTTAGGCATACGGTGGTCGCCATTATGCGCGGGAGCAGTTTTTCAGTGACAGTTTGACAGTTTTACTTGGTTTGAATTCAAATCGTACCAGACCTTCTTGAAGTCAATTTTCCTCTATAAATACACCCTTAAGGGTCTGCATTTGAGGGATCCGAGTTGTGCGGAAGCCCTGCCGAATTCTTTAGCCTAACTATAGATTTACTTTCCAAAGCAACAATTGCTCACACTGAGTAGTTGTTGCAATGTTGTAGTATTTTACATTATTGCCGATTGTACGCTTGGATCGATTTGTCATTCAATAGAAATTGTTTTCATTCCAGTTTATTTCAGGTTATTTACTTTCCCGTCTTTACTGCATTGTTTAGTTTACTTGCTTGCAACATAACTTGATTTCAAGATAAAACCTTAAATCTGTGTTCCTGTTAAAATCAATCAGTATGTATGATTTAATTTCCAGCATTGTTAATATGTTAGTTTTAGGAGTTAATATGTTAGACTAATTCTGTCTGAATCCGGCATATGAGAACCGTCGTTTCCGACGGGACTCCGTAGATGTATTAAGTACGAAATCGTGATTGTATGTCGTTTTGGTTGTAATTTCTATGCGTAATTTAAGTAGCTTTGTCATGAGAGTGAGAAGTTATTTAACATTGCTTTGTCGTGAGAGTGAGAAGCATATAAAGGTTTGAGCCGAGATTCGCGAGAGTGTGAGGAGCGAACCGAATAGTAGAAATTATACATCATATCTAAATACAGCGAGAGCGCTTTAGATGTTGATTAGGATATTGTTGGCTTTCAAATAGTGTTTCTTAGTTACCGGGAGAGCGAGAGCAAAATCTTGGGACTAAGAGATATGGCTTTTGTTAAGACCGCTAGAGCGTGAGGCAGAGCCTTTAAGTCGGTTTATTTTATAGAATAGGCATATAGTCATAATCAGTACCTGTATTCTACAAGTCCCTAGGGTGCGTGGAAATCATATTTCGGCCTCGTTTTAGTATTATTTTCAAACCTTTAGTGATTATCATTTATATTTCCGTTCGTGCCATTTTAATCATAGCCTTAGCTTTACATCGCAACAATAGATAACGGTAGGTTGACATTGGTCTCTGTGGGTTCGACAATATTTTATATTACTTCGATAAATCCGTGCACTTGCGGAGCATCAGTAATCGGAACTGTTTTTATCCCTTAATAAATATTCGTGACCCGTGTCCATAACTCTTTGGAGGAGCTCGCCGGGGAAAGTGTTTATTAAGTAATTGACCGTGACCCGTGTTGTAGGGCCTCTTGTGTAGGCTGGCCAGGGAAAGTTCCTTAGTGGGTGGTATTAATGACCCGTGTTGAAAAGCCTCTTGTGAAGGCTGGCCGGGGAAAGTACCATGTGTAGGTAACCGTGACCCGTGTCGAAGGGCCTCTTGAGTAGGCTGGCCGGGGAAAGTTATCTATGTTAGCTTCCTGGACCCGTGTCCATAACTCTTTGGAGGAGTTGGCCGGGGATGGATGTCTACGCTTTTAAGGATTCATGACCCGTGTTGAACTCTCTTGTAGGGTTGGCCGAGGAAAGATGCCTTGGTTTGTGTTACCGATTAGTGATAATTAAAGTTTGAGTTGTTGAACTCATGACATGTTTCCATATAGTGTGAGAATGGGAACTCAAGGTCATTTCCCTTCCCCTTGACTTGAGTTAGGATTTGCCTAGAACCCTGTAAAGCCGAGAGAATCCATAAGATAGGGAACTCACGGAGATTAATATCTCACCCCATTGTTGTTGTTATTTTTCAGGCGTGTTTGCAGGTTTGATTTACAAGTGGAGCTATGCTGGGATGTTTCAAGAAAAGCTTAGCTTTAGTTTTCCGTTGTGTAATGTGTTGTATACAATTGAGGATATTGTATATTGATCTTAGTTTTCATTGTTTTGGCTAATTTCCATGACTTGTACCATAGAGTGTATTATGTTTTTAGAATGGTCAAGTATGTGAATTATGTTAATAGGCACTTGTGATGGTGTCAGTACCAAATAAAATGCTTATATAGTATTATCCTAGGTATATATTATACAGGGCTTTACAGTTGGTATCAGAGCAGGTCGTGTCCTCGACCTAGCCTTGAAACATCATAAGTAAATCTATTCCTGCCTCTTAATTGTGTCTTGCCAACATGATTCTTAATATCATACTATGTAGTGTTGGGCCTGATCAACCTAATACTATGTATGTGATATGTAGAATCATGGTTGAGCGACCACGAGGACTCCGAAGTGTTGTTGGAACTTATGTTGTGAGGGTAGGCTCAAGGCAAGAGTTAGTAGTGAGGAGTTTTGGTAAGCTCAGTGGGGTTTTAGTAGAAGTTGTGTTTTGGGTAGCATGAATTTAAAAAGTGGTGTGTTATTCAAGCAATCCTTTGAAATTGATGGAGTCTAAAAGTTAAGGATCTCTATCGGACGATTAGTCAAGGTATTGAAGAATATGTAAAGTCGCTAGCAGTGCTGGATTGGCCACTAGTGTGGACAAGGAATTCAAGTAATCTCATTCCGTGAAAAAGAAAAGTTGTTTTGTGGAACGTGTGACGTAAGGTCCGGAAGTGAGATAGTTATTGGTGCTTTTGTTTCTAAGGTCGCTATGGTATCTTGAATGGACGAGAGTACCTTAAGGAATGTGTTCGAAGCAATGTCTTCCAACTGGTTATAAGTTGAAAGTTAAGGACATTCGGCTTTTATGAGAACCTAAATTAGTAGAGAAGTGTGAGATGAAACACAAGGATGTGATTACATGCTTCAAGTGAAACAAGTAGGCACTAGACGGATTGTAAAAGATAAATCGCGTATATTCAGTTATGAAAGAGAGAGCAGACTCTGGATAATACATCAGGAATTCCGTATGCCGTAAGAGACCAATTTTGAAAATGTTAAATTACCCAAGGAACAGTATAAGGTGTTGGGTCGGAAAAAGAATGAGCTTTGTTTAGTAACAGAAGGCGTAGTGATACGGACCGGAAAAAGTTTGTATTAAGAAATAGAGTAAGTACCTTGGATTTAAGGGAATCTTAGTAAGATGGTTTTATATTTGGACCTAAGAGGATTACAATGGAGAGAGAAAGTAAACACGATATAGAAAATGGTATTAACAGTATGTTATGAGGAAGTGATAACGGAACGTGTTTTGGACGATTGTGCAATAGAGTTATTAAGGTGTTGAGGAGCATATAGTTAAGGAAGTGTAATCAAGGATGGTTCGCCCCAGAGAATTCTAGTAGTATGATGTGAAATGGGAAAAGTTACACCTTGGTATTAAGAACAAGCATAGTAGTAGCACCGTGGTCACAATTGTACGTGACGGATTCTTAGTCTTTAGACGAATATGAAAGCAGTTACTTGTTGAACACTGAGTATTGTATTCTAAGAAGCAAGATTGCGGTGAATCAAAGAAAAGCAAATCAAGACTTATTATGGACTAACTATAAATCATGGAATGGTTTATACCAGAAGGGTTTTGTAAATGGTTGATGAGAATTGTCAGTTGCGAATTTTCCATTAAGTAATTTGGTGTAAGTGGGATGTGTAATGGATAGTGAAGGGTAAGAAATCCTGGTTAATGTGTACGAATTGATGGAAAGGTTCTTCAAGAGGATGCGTTGCCCCGATTTATTTTCAAGTATAGAGAAACTTCTATAATTGTGAAAAATCAGAATATTCGGAATCTACCTTTTGTCGGACTACGAACGTTGTTGTTTTAATTCTCACCAAGAAATTCAAGTGAGGGAATAATGGTTGTTTGTTGGGTTTTGCTTGGGGACGAATCAAGTATGAGTGTGGCTAAAACCTTAGGATGTCGTCATTATTAGTTTCCCGCTGGCGTAGTTGTTTGAGCAGAATTGAACTATTCCGTCGAAGTTTTGTCGTGTGACCGCGTCGGAATTTAGAATTCTGCCTTGTCACTTGGTTGGAGTGTGTAATCCGCATGTTTTAACCTTGTCATGTATTACCTTGAGTTGATCATGGTTGGTGAATGTTATACAACTTAAATAGCCACGAGTTGAGAATGATATTGTGGGTTAGAATAAGCTGGATTGATGGTTTTGAATAAGGATGGTTTTTGAATTAGAAGGAATTGGTTTTCAGCTTCTGCAGCAGTGTTAACCGATTAACTCCATGTGGTTAACCGATTAACACGTGGAAGGATGATATTTTGTGCTGAATTTTGAGGAGTTAACCAATTAACCTCAGACGGGTAATCGATTAACATGTGTGTAAATTGTGAAATCCTTTAGGAACTATCGTCTGCGTTTTGTTACATTATGTTGCTCCGAGTATAGAGTAATGTGTGAATGGGACACAGGATTGCAAGTAACTGAGAGAAGGATTTGTGTTTTGAAACCGGAACTTCAAGAAGGGTGTTACTTAGTCGATCATCTGTTTAGAATGACAAGTGAATTTGACTTTGAGGGAATAATCTGGTGAGCCATGTTGAGCGTAAGAAAGTCTTTAAGGGTATTGTCATCATTACTGTTGCGAGTCTTAAGGACGAAGTTAGGGAATTCTCATGAAATATTGGTCTCGCAAGGAATATTTCAGTAATTTAATTATGGTGTTAGTGAGGTATAAACGGTTGGTTAGAGTTAATAATTGCTATCTTCCGCGAGTTCATGGTATTGGATTTAGACTCCGTGAAAGTGGTACCAGTTGTGTACAGTTGTACCTTATCCAGAGAGGAAATTTGAAAGTTAGCTTTCCAAGTACGAGTAAGAATTGGACGTTCCAAAGTTAAGCATGTAACTTGGAATCGTTTATGAAACGGAACGAATGAGAAAATTTGGTTCAATTGGGAAGTGTGGCATGTCCTTTGAGGGTGTGTGTACATGTGGAGTGTTGTGTGTGGATTGGTGAGTAGTATGGATACTCACAATTTCGCTTTGAATGGTTTAAGTTTTCATAAGTGGTGATTCGCGTAAGAATGAAGTTTCGTGCCGGTGTTACGTGTTATTGGTTGAGATCTCATGTAAAAAAGAAACCTTGAGTGGTCCAGAAACCCATAAGAAATTCAGTATGAAGAGTGGTAACCAGAACCGGAAGTTGTTAAACTATTTTGTATGTATTGGTTCGAGTTTAGAATGGAATTAAAGCTGTATATGTTATGGTTGTAACAGCGTAACTCCCGCATCTTTATCATCTGGAGAGTGTTGGTCAGATATTAAAATATTGTGTATCGGCGAGGAAATTGTTCAACCACAGGACGTCGGTAAGTTTCTTGTGCCGATTGGTTATTAAGGACCCCAGTGGATAAGTGTGTTTCTCCGTTGACTATTAACTACTGAGTAGTGCTAGAGAATCTGTGGCGCTCCACTGTTAGAATTTGGATTGCGTAGTGGAAGGTGACAGACGAAAGATTTCGATCAGAATATTAAAGATTTGAAAGATTGTTACTTATTAGTATGGAAATAAGAAGATCTTGTTCTAAGTGTGTTACCTTTTTGGTATGACGCGGAAGAAATGGAATATCGGATGTAATAAGTACTACGTACAACATCAGACCAGATGGAACTAGTAATATAAGTCGTTTGACTAATTATGAAGTGGTTTTGGACGTTGAAGGATTTATGAAAAGATAAATCGTCGATGATTCCATGAAGTTAAGGAATCACCGATTTACCTCATGAGAATTTGATGAGTGTTTGTTATCCTGAACCAAGATAAGGTGTTATGGTTTTGTTTGTGGCTCAGTAGAGGAGTATGGAATGGTACATTCTTTCCAATGCTAGAATGTGACCAAGTGTTTTGTATTGAACAACAGATTAGTTATGGAAAAAGAAAAGTTAGAAGTTAACCCAATATTGGAATAAGAGTATGGATAAGGACGTTAAGTTTGATAAGTTGTGAAAACAAAGATTTTGATCTGTGAAGTCAAGTTGGAATTGGAATACGTCAGAAAGTTTAACGGAAGTAAGGTTAAGTTTGGATCTAAGACAATGATACAAGTTGTGGTTATTGTCGAATAGAGGAAATTCGGGGGCGAATTTCAATTTAAGGGGGGAGAGTGTAATACCCCATGTTATCTATGTAATACCCCGTAAATTATTTACTCTGGATAATATTCATTTGATCAGCTGGGTTCCGGTTTACTCTGAGAATTTATTGGATAAAATAATTAGAGTAAATTGATGAGCTTAGAGTAGATCAAATTAATATTTTTCTGACTCTGAGTTTTAACTTTTGGTGTTATAGAGACTTTTGGACATTTAATAGTGTTATTACCAAATTGAGTTTCTCTATATCATTTCATTTTCCTTTTCTCTTCATTTGGAAAAGATAGAAAGAAAGAAGAAGTTAGAGAGAAGGAAGAGGAAAGGAAAGAAAAAGAGAAGAAAACCAAGAAGAGGGAAAGATCAAGATCATCAACCATTCTTCATCAAATCATCTCATCTTCTTCATCATCTTCTAATCAAGGTGGGTTCTAGATAGATACTTTAGTTGTAGAATTTCATGAGTTTTAGAGTTAGGTTTGATATTGTGAGAAAACGATTAATCTTGCTAAAATCATGAATCTAGCGGTTGGAAATCGACATAAATTGTGTAGTAGGATCATCTTATGCATAAGAATATCATTGATGCTTGGTTGTGCTGTTTGGGAAGGATTTGAGTTGAGAAGATGGGTTTTTAACCCTTGGAACAAGAGAAAACGCAGTTGAGCATGGATGTTCTGGTGCAAAGCGCCGGGCGGTGCTCAGAGCGCCGGACGATCCGAGGCAAGCGCCTGTGCTTCGTCGGGCGATGCCAAAGAGGCGCAGCATGTAACGCCCCTGCCATTTTCAAGTTTATGAAGAAATGTTTACGCCTCTGCTTCGCCGGGCGAAGCGAGAGGCGAAGGGGATTCCGCCGAGCGAAAATTGGAGCGCCGGGCGCTCTTGGGACTTTTCCAAATGTTCCCTTTTCTTTAAAAATTCATAACTTTTGATCCGTTTATCCGTTTTTAGAGTTCTTGATACCGATAGAAAGTTGTGAGAATAATTTATCTGATGAAGGTGAAAATGTCGGTTTTATTGCCCGATTAAATAATCGGAGGAAACCCGAAAGTGGGGTAATTATAATGAATTACTATATGTGTTTCTATTGTGCAATGATAATATACCTTTTTTATCGTATTGCTGATTAAACATGACTGTGAGTGAATATGTATGTTAAAATGAAAATGGAATAGGTAGAGAGAGGAATATTACCGTGAAACTATGATGGAACCTAGTAACGGCTAGAAAATTGGGAATAACATAATGACGACGCTCGTGCATGAGAGGCCGAGGCGTGCGTCTATTACCGAATGGTATGGAAATAATTACACTAGTATGGATCATGTTTTATTGTGTTTATTTGAGAAAGACAAAAAGGTCTTAAGGCTAATGTGGCCATGGATTATTGAATACAATCGCGTTGTGTGTGATCACGTAACCATAACCATTTATTGAGTTGCCCTTGAGAGGCATTTCATGAGTCTCAAGCTCCTCTGAATTGCAGGCACAATTACTTGGCAGGTTTGATTCCCGTGTGAAGTACGAATGGAGCCTACGGGTAAAGAGACTTGTGACGGTGTACGGACCGTGTGAAGTGACGAATTAAGGAGATAATATGTCCCTTAATTCCGAATCCATTTCGTAGGCCAAGTAAATACAAGAATCCATGACTCGGGTCGACTTCTAGATGTAGAAGTGGACAGCAAAAAGGGATGCCTTGGTACTGGTTATCGATTAGTGATGCTGTGAGTTAACAAGACTCACAAACATGGATCCATATAGTGTGTGTGAGTACTCAAAGTCATTCCCTTTCCCCTTTTGACTTGAGTTAGGTGTGATAGAACCTTGTAAAGCCGAGCGGACCTATAAGATAGGGAACTCACTGATATTTGATGTATCTCACCCCACGTTGTTGATTATATTACAGGTACTATAGGTTCAACGAAGGGTAAGGATAAAGTTGTTTGACTTTCCTTACTATCTTGGCTTTTTGGGGGTGGCAAGGCTTCCGTTGTGGAGTTTTTGAGATCATTATCGATCTAATTCCTAGTATTTATCTTTGGAACATCTTGTATATAGAGTATGCCATAGTTCTGTTGTATTAGGTTTCTTTTTGGGGCATGTATATACATAATGTGTTTACTAGGGACTTATATATTTCAATACCAAACGTGGTATTCATGTGTAATATATGCTTTGATGTATGTATTTATATATGGGTGTTACAATCTAAATGCTCAATTGAATATCATATGAGATTAGATGGGTGTCTATGTGCTCTATCTTGATCTATTGGAATAATGGAATTCTTTAAGTATTGTCAATTGGGATTAATATAGCAACTAGTGACCTCTAGAGAGATCAATTATTTAACAAAGGGACAGATCAATTATTTTAGTTCAAGAGAGTATTTTATGGTAACTCTAATAATCGATCATTTGGTGTTAGACGATAAAATATCAAATGGAGATGTTTTACCCTTTTGGATTATATTATATAATATGTTTATATATATATATATATATATATATATATATATATATATATATATATATATATATATATATATATATATATATATATATATATATATATATATATATAATTGTGATAAGAGAAAGAAGAAAAAAATAGAAAGTTGGTAAGGGAAGGAAAAGAAGAGAAGAGGAGAAGAAATGAAAAGAGAGAAAGAAGAGAGGAAGAAACTTGGGAAGAAGAAAGAAGCTTGGATTCATCATCTTCATCATCAATCCATCTCTTCTTCTTGATCATAGGTGAGTTCTAGTTAGAACTATAACTGTAGAAACTTAGGTTAGAAATTGAGTAAAAATGGTGGATTTTAATTTAATGTTGTTTCTATGGTTGAAATGTGAAATAGATTGCATTATATGATCAATGCAAGTGTGAATATATTGTATAATGAATGAATAATTGTTTCTATGAGTTATGTGAAAGATTGATTGAATTTGGATGAATTTAGAAACATGAAAAACCAGAATTTTTCTGTTCTGTAACAGAGTAACCGATTACCCTATTAGAGTAACCGATTACTCTATGGAAAAAATAAGAATCTACGTAAGTTTTGATGGAGTAACCGATTACGGAATGTGCCTCTAACTCTCAATTTGGTTCTGGATGAACGGTAAAGCCTGAGTAATCAATTTCTCATGTAGAGTAACCGATTAGCACTGTAAGTTGTTGAAAAATACTTTTTTGAAAATTAATAACTTTTGAACCGTGTTTCCGATTGAGGAGTTCTTGTTACCAAAGGAAAGCTATGGAAATATTCTACACAATGAAAGTGAAAAATGTCGATTTTGTTGCCTGATTAATTAATCGAAGGAAAACCCAAAACGTGTATAAAGTATGATTGATTCATTATATATATTTGTTGTGCAATTGTAATATATCTTGCCTAACCTATTGTTAAGTATGAATGAGAGAATATTGTAATACCTCATATTATTTAAATGCTCAGTTGGATATCAGATGAGTACCTATGTGCTCTTTCTTTGGAATAATTGGATTAATGGAATCCTCTAAGTACTTTAAGTATTGACATTTGGGATCAATAGAGCAACTAATGAACTCTGAAGAGATTAATTATTTTATTAAAGAGACGGATTAATAATTGATAGTTCAAGAAAGGATTTTAAGGTAACTTTAATAACTGATCAATTGGTTGAGACGACAAAATATCAATTAGACATATTTTACTCTATTGAATTATATTATATAATAAGTTATATATATATATATATATATATATATATATATATATATATATATATTTGTTAGTAAAGAAAAAGATTGAAAAACGAAAGAAAAGGAGAAAGAAGAGAAAGGAAGAGAAGAAGAAGACGAAAAGAGGAAAATGGAAAAAAGGGAAGAAAACTTGGATCATTGTTCATCATCTTCTTCAAACTCCTCTTCGATTATCAGGTGGGTTCTAGTTAGATACTTTAAGTTATTGAAATATAAGTTTAGAACTTAGGTTAGTTTTGAGAGAAAATGATTAAACGGATCAATCAATGAAATCTAACGGATGAAATTCGATATAAACTGCGTAGAATACTTGTTGTTATGTTTGGAACATGTTTTGGTTGATATATTATGGATTGGAAGTGTTTGGGTGGAAGAAATGATGGATTTTGGCCCCAAATGACCTATATTGACGCTGCTGAGAATTTCTGAGTTCGCGGGTTCGCCTAGCCAACCACAGCGAAGGGAAAGGAGAATGTTCGCCTAGAAGTTCGCCTAGCAAACTTTACGCTGTTTTTTCTCTGCCTTGGTTCGCCGGGGTTCTCCTAGCGAACCCTGGAGCGAACGTGACAGATTTTTCCATCTTGTTTCCTTCATAACTTTTGATCCATAACTCGGATTGACGCACGGTCGGATGCGTTGGAAAGCTATTTCATTGCTCTTTATGAGAGTGAAATAGAAACATATGTTTATGCCTTGGATTAATAAGAAAATTATGGAAAAGTAATGTATGTGTGAAAAGCGTGGTTTATGTTTCCACCAAAATTCATGAATCGGGAAGCCGATTGATATGGGACTTAAAGCCTTGGAAAGAGATTTCAATGTGCTATTAAATGGTGTGAGACCATGATTTAACCAAGGATACTTGGTAGAGGATAGTAGTGGCTTGTATGCCTTAAAAATGTGTACGAATTACTATGTGGTTGTGTTTGACATATTATGCTATTATATGTGTTTTCTTGTAATATTTGTGATTATACCATGTCTATCTAATTATAAATTATGAATGAAAGAAATATGCATGTTTAAAATATGAATTAGGAAGAGTTAGGAAACTTTACCCCAGAACAAAATGGTATAATTCTAGGTTATGATTAGAATTGTGATAGAAACTCTGGATGGCGACGCTCGTGCATTCATTGATGAGTTCTGGCCTAGAGTAGATAACTGAATGACAACGCTCGTGCAGAAGAGGCTGAGGCGTGTTTCCATTTTCGAATGATATAGAAAAGAGTGAAACACTAGTATGGAACACGTGTGATTGTTATGTTTTATTATTAAAGGAAAAAGAGGCCTAAAGGCTAATGTGGCCTATAATTGTTGTATACAATGATGGTTGTATGTGAAATCACGTAATCGTAACAATTTTCTTTTGAGTTGCAGTTTCATGAGTCTTGAGCTCCTCTGAAATGTATGCACAATTACTTGGCAGGTTTGATTCCCGTGTGTAGTACGAATGGAGCCTACGGGTAAAGAGACTTGTGATGGTGTACAGGCCGTGTGAAATGACGATTTAAGGTGATAATATGTCCCTTATTTCCGAATCCATTTCGTATGCCAAGTAACTACAAGGATCCATGACTCGGGTCGACTTCTAGACGTAGAAGCGGACGGGAAAAGGGGATGCCTTGGTACGGTTATCGATTAGTGATAATTTCGAGTTAACGGACTCGAAACGTGTTTCCATATAGTGTGAGATTGTGAGTTTGTGTACCCAAGGTCATTTCCTTTCCCCTTGACTTGAGTTAGGATTGTTAGAACCTTGTAGAGCCGAGAGAATCCATAAGATAGGGAACTCACTGAGATTTGATGTATCTCGCCCCACTATTGTTGATTATTTTCAGGAGGTTTGCAGGTATGATTTTACAAGTGGAGCTATGCTGGGATGTTTCAAGAGAAGCTTAGTTGAGCTTATTTCCGCTGTGTATTTGTATTATACAATTGAGGATATTGTATATTGCCCTTAGATTTTATATTTTTGGCTAATTTCCAAATCTTGTACCATAGATTGTATTATGTTTTGGAATGGTCAAGTATGTGAATTACGCCATTAGGCACTTATGATGGTGTCAGTACCAAATAAAATGCTTGTATTGTATTATTCTAGATAAATATTATACAGGGCGTTACAGTTGGTATCAGAGCCTGGTCGTGTCCTCGACCTAGCCTTGAAACATAATAAGTAAATCTATTCCTGCCTCTTAAGTGTGTCTTGCCAGCATGAATCTTAATATCATATTATGTAGTGTTAGGCTTGATCAACCTAATACTATGTATGTGATAGGTAGAATCTTGGTTGAGTGACCACGAGGACTCCGAAGTTTTGTCGAAACTTGTGCTGTGAGGGTAGGCTCAAGCCAAGAGTTAGTAGTGAGGAGTTTTGGTCAGCTCAGTGAGGTTTTAGTAGAAGTTGTGATTTGGGTAGCATGGAATTAAAGAGTGATGTGTTGTTCAAGTAATCCTTTGGAATGGATGGAGTCCGAAAGTTAAGGATCTATATTAGATGATTGGATAAGGTATTAGGGAATATGTAAAGTCGCTAGTAGAGCTGGATTGGCCACTGATATGGATAAGGATTTCAAGTAATCTCATTCCGTAGAAAAAAAAAGTTGTTTTGTGGGATGTGTGACATAAGGTCCGGATGTGAGATAAATTTCGGTGCTTCAGTTTCTAAGGTTGTTATGGTATCTCAAATGGACGAGAGTACTTTAAGGAGGGTGTTCGGAACAATATCTTCTGACTGGTTAAAAGTTGAAAGTTAAGGAAGTTCGGATTTTATGGGAACCTAAAGTAGTAGTAGAGAAGTGTGTGAAAGGACACAAGGATGTGCTTACATGCTTCAAGTGAAACAAGTGTGTGCCGAACGAAGAGTAGGAGATGAATTGCGTATCTTCAGTTATGAAGGGTTATCAAGTTCAGGTTAATACTTTAGGCTTCCTGTTTTCGATAAGAGACCAATTTGGAATTTGGAATTTGTTAAAATTACCCAAGGAACCGTATAAGGTATTGTGTGGGAGAAAGAATGAACTTCAATTAGTAACAGAAAGTGTAGTGATACGGATCGGAAGAAGTTTGTGTTAAGGAATAAAGTAAGTATCTTGGATTTAAGGGAATTTTAGTGTGATGATTTTATATGTGGACCTAAGAGGATTACAATGGAGAGCGAAAGTAAGCACGATGTAGAAAACGGTATCAATAGTATATTATGAGGAAATGACAACGGAATGTATTTTGGACGAGTGTGCAATAAGGTTTTAAGGTGGTAATAAAGCTAAAATTTAGGAAGTGTAATCAAAGATGATTCACCCACGTGAATCCTAGTAGTACGAGCTGAAATGAGAAAAGTTACACTTTGGTATTAAAAATGAGTGTAGTAGTAGCACCGTGGTAACAAGTGTACGTGATGGATTCTTATTCTTGAGACAAGTGTGATGCGATGTACTCTGTGGAACAGTGAATATTGTATTTTTAGAAGTAAGATTATGGTAAAACAACGAAAAGCAATTCGGGCTTATTATGGACTAAGTGTAAATCTTGGAACGGTTTATACCGGAAGGGTTTTGTAAGTAGTTGACGAGAATTGTCGGTTGTGAATCTTCCATTAAGTAATTTGGTGTAAGTGGGATATGTAATGGATAGTGAAGGGTAAGGAATCCTGGTTAATGTGTACGAAGTGATGGAAAGGTTCTTCAAGAGGATGCATTGCCCCGATTTACTTTCAAGTGTAGAGAAACTTCTGTATTTGTGAATAATCAGAATATTTGGAATCTACCTTTTGTTGGACTAAGAACGTTGTTGTATTAATTCTCTCCAAGGAAATTAAAGTGAGAGAATAAGGTGGTATGCTTGATATGAGATGTCCATCAATTTTGTGATACCGTATAATGGTTGGGTTTTGCTTGTGGACGAATTAAGTTGAGTTGTGGCTAAAACCCTAGAATGTCGTCATTATTTGGCTTCCCGCTAGTGGGGTTGTGTGAGTAGAAAACGAACTACCCCGCTGAAGTTTTGTGGTGTGACTGCGTCAGAATTTGGGATTTTTGCCTTGTCATTTGGTTGGAGTGTGTCATCAGAATGTTTTGACTTTGTCGGTTTTACCTTGAGTGGAATCATGGTTGGTGAATTGTCATACAAGTTAAAAGGCCACGAGTTGAGAATGATATTGTGGGTTAGAACAAACCGGATTGATGGTTTTGAGTAGGAATGGCTTTTGAACTAAAAGGAATTGGTTTTTCATCTTCTACGGCAGTGTTAACTGATTAACACGTGCAAGGATGGTATTTAGCGCTGAACTTGAGGAGTTAACCGATTAACCTCAGATGGGTAATCGATTAACGTGTGTGTGAATTGTGAAATCCCCTAGGAACCATCATCTGTGTTTTGTTACCTCATGATGCTCCGAGTGGAGAGTATTGTGTGAATGGAAAACAGGATTCCAAGTAAATGAAAGACGCATTTGTGTTTTGAAATTGGAACTTCTGAAGGGTGTTGCGTAATTGACCATTTATTTAGACGACGAGGGAGTTTAACTTAGGGGAAGTAATCTTGTGAACTGTGTTGAGTGTGAGGAAGTCTTAGGTGTATTGTTATTATTGTTGTTGCGAGTCTTAAGGACGAAGTTGGAAAATATTCTCGAAGTGTTGATCTTGTAAAGATCGTTTCGATAATTTAATTTATGGTGTTATTAAGGAACGAACGGTTGGTCGGAGTTAGTAATTGCTATCTTCCGCGAGTTCATGGCATCGGATTTAGACCGTGAAAGTGGTACCAGTTGTGTGCAGTTGTGTTCTAACCAGAGAAGGAATTTGTAGGTTATCTTTCCAAGTACTAGTAAGAATTGGACGCTCCGAAGTTAAGTATGTAACTGGGTATAGTTTATGAAACGAAACGAATGAGAAGAGTTGATTCAACTGAGAAGTGTGGTATGGACTTCGAAAGTGTGTGTGTATGTGGAGTGTGCTACGTGAATTGGTGAGTAATATGGAAACTCACAATTGTGCTTTGAACAATTTAAGTTTCCTATAAGTGGTGACTTGCGTATGATTGAAGTTCTATGGTGGTGTTACGTCGTTTTGGGTCGAGATCTAGAATCAACAAGGAACCTTGAGTAAGTTGGAAACCGTAGGAAGGATCAATCTGAAATGTGGTATATTTCTTTCGAAGGCAAGATATGACCAAGTGTTTTAGTAATAAACAACAAACGAATTGAGGAGAAGCAAGGTTGGAAGTTAAACCAATATTGGAACAAGACTATGACTAAGGACACGAAGTTTGATAAATTGTGAAAATAAGGATTTTGAACTGTGAAGTCAAGTTGGAATTGATTACGTCAGAAGTTTTAACGGAAGTAAAGTTAAGTGTGGATCTAAGACAGAGATATAAGTTGCAGTTGTTGTCGAGTTGAGGAAATTCGGGGGCAAATTTCAATTTAAGGGGGGGAGAGTGTAATACCCCATATTATTTAAATGCTCAGTTGGATATCAGATGAGATCAGATGAGTACCTATGTGCTCTATCTTTGGAATAATTGGATAAATGGAATCCTCTAAGTACTTTAAGTATTGACATTTTGGAATCAATAGAGCAACTAATGAACTCTGAAGAGATTAATTATTTTATTAAAGAGACGGATTAATAATTGATAGTTCAAGAAAGGATTTTAAGGTAACTTTGATAACTGATCAATTGGTTGAGACGACAAAATATCAATTGGAGATATTTTACTCTATTGATTTTTTTATATAATAAGTTATATATATATATATATATATATATATATATATATATATATATATATATATATATATATATACATATATATTTGTTAGTAAAGAAAAAGATAGAAACAAGAAAGAAAAGGAGAAAGAAGAGAAAGGAAGAGAAGAAGAAGAGGAAAAGAGAAAAATGGAAAAGAGGAAAGAAAACTTGGATCATTGTTCACCATCTTCTTCAAACTCCTCTTCGATTATCAGGTGGGTTCTAGTTAGATACTCTAAGTTCTAGAAATATAAGTTTAGAACATAGGTTAGTTTTGAGAGAAAATGATTAAACGGATCAATCAATGAAATCTAACAGATGAAATTCGATATAAACTGCGTAGAATACTTGTTGTTATGTTTGGAACATGTTTTGGTTGATATATTATGGATTGGAAGTGTTTGGGTGGAAGAAATGATGGATTTTGGCCCCAAATGACTTATATCGACGCTGTTGAGAATTTCTGAGTTCGCGGGTTCGCCTAGCGAACCACAGAGAAGGGCAAGGAGAATGTTCGCCTAGAAGTTCGCCTAGCAAACTTTATGCTATTTTTTCTCTGCCTTGGTTCGCTGGGGTTCTCCTAGCGAACCCTGGAGCAAACGTGACAGATTTTTCCATCTTGTTTCCTTCATAACTTTTGATCCGCAACTCGGATTGACGCATGGTCGGATGCGTTGGATAGCTATTTCAATGCTCTTTATGATAATGAAATAGAAACATATGTTTATGCCTTGGATTAATAAGAAAAATATGGAAAAGTAATGTATGTGTGAAAAGCGTGGTTTATGTTTCCAACAAAATTCATGAATCGGGAAGCCGATTGATATGGGACTTAAAGCCTTGGAAAGAGATACCAATGTGCTATTAAATGGTGTGTGAGACCATGATTTAACCAAGGATACTTGGTAGAGGATAGTAGTGGCTTGTATGCCTTAAAAATGTGTGCGAACTACTATGTGGTTGTGTTTGACATATTATGCTATTATATGTGTTTACTTGTAAAATTCGTGCTTTGGGGAAGTTTCAGAGGAACAATCCACCGACTTTTGTGGGTACGCATGATCCAGCAAGTGTACACAAGTGGCTGAAGGCAATCGAGAAGATCTTCTGAGTGATGGGGTGTTCTGAAGAGCAGCAGGTTCAATTTGGAACGCATATGCTGGAAGAAGAGGCTGAGGACTGGTGGGATAACACCCGTCAGAGACTCACGGATGTTGGTACTGTGATAACTTGGGCCGTGTTTAAGCAGGATTTTCTGGGCAAGTATTTTCCAGAGGATGCTCATGTCAAGAGAGAAGTGGAATTCCTTGAGCTGAAGTAAGGAGATATGACTGTGGTAGAGTATGCCGCAAAGTTTGAGGCTTTGGTGAAGTTCTGTCCACACTACAATCGTGCTAATGCTGAGATGTACAAGTGTCTCAAGTTCGAGAATAGGCTGAGACCAGAGATTAAGCATGGTATTGGGTATCAGCAGATCTGCAGGTATGCCGAGTTGGTTGACAAGA
Source organism: Lathyrus tuberosus (assembly GCA_022829125.1). Taxonomy (NCBI): domain Eukaryota; kingdom Viridiplantae; phylum Streptophyta; class Magnoliopsida; order Fabales; family Fabaceae; genus Lathyrus; species Lathyrus tuberosus. Next base: position 130,590 of record JALAZF010000995.1, read on the forward strand.
GCAGGATCTACGATGAGGATAACTGAGCTCGATCTGCTCACTATAAGCAGTTAAGTGAGAAGAAAAGGCAGTATAGGGGGAAGCCTTATACAACTTCAGCTGATAAAGGGAAGCAGAAGGCTTCAGATGGGAAAAAGGCAAGTGGGGGAGCAGCTCCCGCTTCTGGAAATTGTCATAAGTGTGGCGAGCAAGGTCACCGTGCTAATGTGTGCACCAATAATGTGCTGAGGCGCTATAGATGCGGTAAGAAGGGTCATCGAGCCACTGATTGCAAAGATGAAGGTCCGACCTGTTTCAATTGTGGTGAGAAAGGTCATATCAGTACTCAATGTCAGAAGCCGAAGAAGATTGCGACTGCTGCTCAGTCCAGTGGAAGAGTGTTTGCTTTGAGTGGTGCAGAAGTGCCATAGAAGAACAACCTGATTCGAGGTACTTGTTTTATTAATAATATCGAGTTGGTTGCTATTATTGATACTGGTGCTACTCATTCTTTTATCTCACTTGAATGTGCTAATAGATTGGGTTAGAAGTTTTCTGATATGAATGGTAATATGGTAATAGAAACTCCAGCTAATCGTTATGTTACTACTACCCTTATGTGTTTGAGATGTCATGTGACAATTTTTGAGAAGAACTTTGTGATGGATTTGGTGTGCCTACCCTTGCACCAAATTGACGTGATCTTTGGAATAAACTGGTTAGAGTTCAACCGGGTTCATATCAATTGTTATAACAAGGCTGTGGAGTTTCCTGAGATTGATGATAGTGGGGACTTGATGTTCTTATCTGCTAAGCAAGTAGACGAACTTGTGGAGGATGAAGCTTTGGTGTTTGCAATGTTTACATCGTTGCAAATTAATCGTGAAACTGCGAGTGTGGAGTTGCCTGTTGTCTCTGAATTTCGAGATGTGTTTCCAGATGACGTCAGTGATTTGCCTCCAGAGCGTGAAGTAGAGTTTGTAGTGGACTTAATACCAGGTACGAGTCAAGTGTCGATGGCTCCTTATCGGATGTCAGCTTCTGATTTAAGTGAATTGAAGAAACAGCTGGAAGAATTGCTTGAGAAGAGGTTTGTTCGACCAAGTGTTTCTCCGTGGGGTGCTCCGGTGCTGTCAGTGAAGAAGAAAGATGGTAGTATGAGGTTGTGCGTTGATTATCGACAGTTAAATAAGGTGACTATCAAGAATAAGTATCCACTTCCGAGAATCGACGATTTGATGGATCAATTAGTAGGTTCTTGTGTGTTTAGTAAGATTGGTTTGAGGTCTGGTTATCATCAAATTCGAGTAAAGCCTGATGATATTCCGAAGACGGATTTTAGGACGAGGTATGGTCACTATGAATACACTCTGATACCGTTTGGTCTATCCAATGCACCTGGTGTGTTCATGGAGTATATGAATCATATTTTCCATGAGTATTTGTATAAGTTTGTGGTGGTGTTTATCGATGATATCTTGATATATTCTAGATCTGAAGAAGAGCATGCTGAGCATTTAAGAACTGTGTTGCAACTCTTGAAGGAGAAGAAGTTGTATGCAAAGCTGTCGAAGTGTGAGTTCTGGTTGAAGGAAGTGAGTTTCCTTGGCCATGAAATTTCAAGTGGAGGGATTGCTGTTGATCCTTCTAAGATTGATGCAGTGTTACAGTGGGAGACTCCAAAGTCTGCTCCTGAGATACGGAGTTTTCTAGGATTGGCGGGTTATTACCGCAACTTTATAGTAGGCTTTTCTAAGTTGGCATTACCTTTGACTCAGTTGACTCGAAAGGGTCAAGCCTTTGTGTGGGACGTAACTTGTGAAGAGAGTTTTGTGGAATTAAAGAAGAGATTGACTACTGCTCCAGTGTTGATTTTGCCTAATCCGACCGAATATTTTGTGGTGTATTGTGATGCGTCGAAGATGGGTCTTGGTGGAGTATTGATGCAGAATGGACAAGTTGTTGCCTATGCTTCTAGACAATTGTGAGTTCATGAGAGGAGTTATCCTACACATGACTTAGAGTTGGCCACGGTGGTGTTTGTGTTGAAAATTTGGAGACATTATCTGTTTGGCTCTAAATTTGAAGTGTTCAGTGATCATAAAAGTCGGAAGTACCTATTTGATCAGAAAGAATTGAATATGAGACAGAGGAGGTGGTTAGAGCTGTTGAAGGATTTTGACTTTGAATTAAGTTATCACCCAGGCAAAGAAAATGTAGTGGCCGATGCATTGAGCAGAAAGTCATTACATATGTCGATGCTTATGGTGAAAGAATTGGAATTAATTGAACAATTCAGAGATTTGAGTCTGGTATGTGAAGCGACTCCTGACAGTGTAAAGTTGGGAATGTTGAAGTTGACTAGTAGTATTCTGGAAGAAATCAGAGTGGGACAACAATCTGATTTAAAGTTGGTTGACCAATTGACTTTGATTAACCAAGGTAACAGAGGTGACTTCCAGATTGACGAGAATGGCGTAATGATGTTCTGGGACAGGGTGTGTGTTCCAGATGTCCCAGATATTAAGAAGAGCATTCTTGAAGAAGGACATCGAAGTAGGTTGAGTATTCATCCCGGTGCTACGAAGATGTATCGGGATTTGAAAAAGTTATTTTGGTGGCCAGGTATGAAGAAGGATGTCACGAAGTTTGTTTTTGTGTGTTTGACTTGTCAGAAGTCGAAGGTTGAGCATCATAAGCCTTTAGGTATGATGCAGCCGTTGAGGATTCCAGAATGGAAATGGGATAGTATTTCCATGGATTTTAGAGTGGGATTGCCGAAGACTGCTAAGGGAAATAATTCAATTTGGGCGATCATGGATAGTTTAACTAAGTCGGCTCATTTCTTGCCGATGAAGACTAATCATTCTATGAAGAAGTTAGCCGAGATGTATATTGAAGAGATTATGAAGTTACATAGGGTACCTTTGAGTATTGTGTCGGATAGAGATCCGAGATTTACATCGAGGTTCTGGAAGAGTTTGCAAGATGTCTTAGGTACTAAGTTGAGGATGAGTTCTGCCTATCATCCGCAGACGGACGGTCAGACAGAAAGGACTATCTAATCTTTAGAGGATTTGTTGAGGGATTATGTGTTGGATCATGGAGGATCGTGGGATAGCCATTTACCGTTGATTGAGTTCACGTACAATAATAGTTTTCATGCTAGTATTGGAATGGCACCCTATAAAGCTTTGTATGGGAGAAGGCGTAGGACTCCGTTGTGTTGGTATGAATCGGGCGAGAGTGTTGTACTCGGAATTGAAATTATGCAAGAGACGAATGAGAAGATTAAGATGATCCAAGAAAGGATGAAAGCTTCGCAGAGTCGTCAGAAGAGCTATCATGATAAGAGGAGGAAAGCACTTGAATTCCAAGAGGGAGATCATGTGTTTTTGATAGTAACGTCAGTGACTGGTGTGGGTCGAGCTTTGAAGTCTAGGAAGCTCACTGCATGTTTTGTTGGTCCATATCAGATATCGCAAAGAATAGGAGAGGTAGCCTACCGAATTGCTTTACTTCCGTCACTTGCGAATTTGCATGACGTGTTCCATGTGTCTCAGTTGTGGAAGTACATTACGGATCCGTCGCATGTGATTTAGATGGATGATGTACAAATAAGGGATAATTTGACTGTGGAAGCATTGCCTATGCGTGTCGAAGGTCGAGAGATGAAGCAGCTGCGGGGTAAAGAAAAACTTTGGTGAAGGTGTTGTGGGGTGGACCAGCTGGCGAGAGTTGGACTTGGGAACACAAAGATCAGATGAGGGAGTCATATCCGACTTTGTTTCCTTGAGGTAATTTTCGAGGGCAAAAATTCTTTAAGTGGGGGAGAGTTGTAACACCCCAAATTTCATAAGAATATTTATTTAAATTAAATTAAATATTATATTCGTGGATTTCTGTGAATCTTGGTGTTTCGTGTCGATGTCGGTGTTTTTGTGAAGTTTTGGTTATTTAATTAAATAATAGTATATATTACGGAATATATTGTATTATTATTTATTTTAAATAATATTAGAGGAATTAAGGGTAAGGCGGACATATGAGGAGAATTAGTGAGGGCATTATGGAGAAAGCCCAATTTTGAGGCCCAGGGGTTAGGATGGATATAAAAGGAGGATTTTGAGAATAGGGTTCACTTTTGGTTAACCGTGAAAAGAAGGAAAGAAGGGAGAGCTCTGAGGAAAAAGGGAAAAGGCGGGGAATTCGTGAAGGTTTCCAATAACTCAAGAGAAAACACATCGGATTGACAATCTAAGGTATGAGGAGTAATTACGTTTCATTGTTTTCATTATAGGATTCGATGTAATTGAAGTGGAGTTTGGGGTTTTTGGGGTTTTTGAAGGGTTTATGAGTTGTTGATGCTTTAGAGGTATTTTGAGGACCGATGATGGATTATTAAGGGTTGAATTGATTCGGGTAAAAAATGAGCCTTCGTGGCAAAACCCTTTTTGATGATTGTGGGATTTTGTGTGAGAAAGGGATTTATGGGGTTTATAGGAAGCTTGAGAGTTTTGTAGGTTTAGGGGATTTAAGGTTTCCCCGAGGTGTCCTAATCGACCTAATAGATGTAGGTTTTATGTCATTGATCTCCGTGATGCATTAGAACTATTATAGGGATATTTTTGGGTCAATTTGGAGCAGTAATCGTAGGTACCTTTGAGGCTGTGGAACCACTGGTGCGTAGCAGTGATTGCTCTAATCGCAGGTTCGCTAAGCGAACCATCGCTTCGCTAGGCGAATGTTCGCCAATGTTCGCAAAGCGAACAGCGCAGCAAATGTGCGATAACATGAGTGTAGGTACTGAGATGATTTTGGAGTGGAAGTGGGGGATTCGTTGGAAGTCTTGCTAAGCGAGTGAATCAGCGAGTAGCTTCGCCCAGCGAATAAACCAGCGAGTATGACAGAGGGTGTTTTTCTGGTGTTTTGGTGTGGTGTCTGTGGGATTCGCTGGCCGCTTCGCCAAGCGAAGGTTTTAGGAAACAGGTTCGCCTAGCAAATCCTGGAGCAAACTGCTGTTGTTCGCGAAATTTTGTTTATGCTGCTGTGCTGTTGTGATGTTTCGATGCTGTGATTTTTATGATAATTTTTCATGATGTTATTGATGATTATACGACGATGTTTTGATGATTATTTGACGAATATGTGATGATATGACGTATATGAGGATTGATGAATGATGATGCACATTATGATGTTTAAATGATGATGATGATTAGTGATGTTGTGTATCATACATTCATATGCATACTCTGTGACGACGCTTCATTCCCATTGTGCGGATATGAGGTAATTATTACGTGCTCCGGTTCCAAATGCGGGATCGATCCTATTGACGAGGATCTTTGGAGGGTTGATGGCTTAATGTCCATCTATTATGACGATTGGTACCACATGCATGAGTCTAGCTGCGCATTTGCATTTAATTGGCATTGTTGTATTTTATGATGTTGTTCGTGATTTTGAGTTTCTTTGTGATGACCCTGAAGATGTTGTATATGAAGATAATGCCATTTTATGTATATCTTGTTTTATAATGATTATTATGAATTGTGATTACTCACCCTGCCTGTTTGAATGTTGTCTCCACGTGGGCAATGTGTAGGTGATCAGGTTTAGCCGTGGATGCTTCGAGAACCTTGAAGTTTATTTGCTTTTGGTCGATTTAGAGGGTCTTGCTCTGATAGTGTAACATAGGGTTGGGGTCCTTTGAGTTGAACTATGTTGTTTCCTTATTTTTGTTATCATTTGATGATATGGTTTTATATTATGAAAACCTTTTTGGATTATTACGTTGTTTGTTGAAAACCTTTTAATTGAGAATTTTGAGTTCCACTGCCACGTGAAGGCTTTTGAGTTATTTTGAGGAAAACCCTTTTGTTTACAGGGCAAGTGTATTATTTGATTTAATTGAGAAAGGTGCACCCTTGAGGTGATTTTGATACTTTACTCTGATATTTGAGTTGTTTCTGCTGCAACATTTGTGGGTGTAGAAAAGGGTGTTACACCAAGCCCAAGTCGACGTCATATATTGAAGCCATATCCAAGCTGCAAGGACATTACAACAGAGCTAAATAAGCCATGAGCAAAAAGTGATACGTAATATTCCACGTCACACAAATAAATGAGCTGCAATTTGGAAAAATCAAAACGACGTCATGAACTGCAAAACAAATCACACAATACACGTCACAATGAACAAAACGGCAACAACGATTTCAGCAAGTCACGCACAACTCACCAATTCAAAACGCATAGAATTTCACACAAACGAAACTCATTCACCTCGCTCTCCATCTATAAATAGAATACTCCTCTCATTCATTTCTCTCAAGCTTTTGAAGCCAAAACCACTCTGTAAAATTTACTCCAAAGCAAATCTTCCAAAACCCTTTTCACACCGTTCGAACCTCACTCTTCTGCAAGAAGAGTAGTAGAAGAAGAAGAGAGTTCAATTTTGTTCTTACCCGAGTATTGAAGGTAGTTCAAGGAGCTTTTGTGTTGTTGATTCATTTATGTTGTTGTTTGTTGCTCGAAATCGATTGTATCATCGTGTTCATTTTTTGATTTCGATCACAACCGCGTACGTTTCGGATCCCGTCGCTTTGATTCGGTTGAATTTCGAAAATGCTAGCTCTCTTTGGTGAATACACTAGTACAAAAATACCTTTTTAGCAGACGTTTTTAGGTCGGTTCATAATTTACCTGACTTAAGAAGCGACACGGTGGCAATTCCGTAAATATTTGTAATTTTGTTAGGTCGGGTGACACTAAACTGACCTAAGAAAGATTAAATATAAATAATATCATTTGCATTAAATTTCTTAAGTCGCATATTTTTCTAGCTGACTTAAGAAGTTTATTTATTAAGTCAGGTGTTTCGCAACTGACCTAAGAGGATCTAATAAGGCGTCGGTTCGATTCTAGCTTAATGCACTTTAGTGAAATAAAACAATAACAATATAATTTTTGGTTGATATGAGGAGTCGAACCGAAGACCTTAGGCTCCTAAAAAATTTAACTTACCTTTAGGCTAGCTAATAATCATGTTTTATTAATTGAATATAAATTATATATAATCAAAATTATTCCTTGATCGTGTTGTGTCTCTCTGCCTTCGTGTTTTCATAACCATTAATCCATAAGCCTTAAACCATTGTCATCACCACTCTCACCACTACTCAGTGGCGGAGCTAGCGGCCGGCCAGGTAGGGCAGCTGCCCAGGCTCGACCAACTCGAATCACTTCCATGGAATTTTCTCTTCCGGATACGCGGTCTTCCTCTCATCACCGGCCACCGGTTATGCCACAGTAACCTAACCTCTCGTTCCGACATCTTATTCATCATCTCTGGTACCGCAACCTAACCTTCTACAAGAACACCAAAGACTGTACTAAAACCCTAAATCAGATCGTATCAATGATTGAACCCTACAACAAGTAAGAAATTCTCTCTCCGTTTCACGTGCATCGAATTTCAATGGAGTTTTCAGAGGAATGGAAATCCCTATTCCCAGTAGGTGGATCCACTGTATCCCCTCTTCTCTTATCTAATCCTCATTCAATAGGTGGATCCACTGTATCCCCTCTTCTCTTCTCTAATCCTCATTCACTGTATCCCAATGTTGTTGTTTTATTCCCAACCGGTGGCAATGACGAGAATATTGGCTTTTTTATGTTGCGTGTTAAGGACTCGGTGTTGGATACTCGACTTGATGTCAAAGGTAATGTTTTTTGAACTTCTATTGGTTCTAAGAGCCGTATCTTCCGGATTTCAGTGAATCCGGTTATTGATTCTGGACTTGGAGGGGCCTCTAGGTCTTCTCTTGTTATTGGATATTTGTTGGCTTCTTCACTTTATTCTGTTTGTTGGTTTACTGTGAATCACAAGTTGAGTTTGGACACCCCTAGTATGTCTTATTTGGGAACAAGTAAATTATTTAAGGAAACTGTTGTGCATGCTTGTTGGAGTCCTCATATACCGGAAGAAAGTTTGGTTTTGTTAGAAAGTGGCTGGCTGTTTTTGTTTAATTTGGAGTCTCAGGGTTCGATGAATATTTTCAAGGGGACTAGGTTGAGAGTACCATGGAGTGATTGGACCAGTTCTGAAAACAAGGCTTGGCTTAGTTGTGAATTTAGTTGGCATCCGAGGATTTTTATTGTTGCACGTGATGATGCTGTCTTTTTAGTTGATTTGAGATTGAAAGAGTGCAATGTGACTTGCATAATGAAGATCGAGATATTGCGGATGTATGCTCCTGATGTAAACGAGCGGTTTCTTGCCCTGTCAAGGGCTGGTCCAAATGACTTTTACTTCACCGTGGCTTCCAGCAGTCTTTTAGTTCTATGTGATGTAAGGAAGCCTTTGATGCCAATATTGCAATGGAAGCACAACATCGATGAACCGTGCTACATGAATGTATTAAGCTTGTCTATGTTAAGATCTCACTCAAAGGTAGATACTTTTAAGTTGGCTTCTGAAATGGGGTTTTGCATTATCTTGGGATCATTTTGGAATTCTGAGTTCAATATATTCTGCTATGGACCTGCATTTCCATTTCGGAAAGGTCATAGTACTTCGAAGCTTTCGAAGATTAGCACAACATTCCGTGCTTGGGAGCTCTACAAAAAACTCTACGCTAAATACTCTTCATCACTTTAGGTTTTCGGCGAGATAGCATTCCCCTATCTCACATTTCCTTTCCATCTTTTTCGGAGTCTCTCTACAAAAAACTCTACGCTAAATACACCAAACTCAAGGTTTTTCTCCTTTCCTTCTTCTCCCTTTCAACTTTTTTCTTCCACTTCTTACTCACTCACTCATTCTCCTATTTATTTTTCAGACTAACAAACTCTCTGAGTTCAACGAGCCTGCCAAGGAACAAGAACACAAATTCCGCAAATTCGTCTCTGGTAATTTACATTCTTTCGTTAATCTCTCTTCACGAGTATCCATTTTCATGATGCATGTGTGAATTAATCTGTGTTGCAGCTTCCGAACAGTTGATAGATCACTTGAGGTATGCAGTATTCTGCAATTTGCCCTCTTTTGTTTGGGTAGATTTTTTGCATTTTGTGTGTGTTGGACATTGCAATTTGCCCTCTTCGATTAGGTATGCAGTATTTTTTCCATTTTTGAAAAGCCATTAATGTGCTGATAAATTGTTTCGTTCTATTTTAATTCTTGTTAGTATTAGCCTTCATTTTAAGCATTGTTGATTGACATTGTCACTGTTAAAATTGTTGCTTTGGAACATGGCATGGCGTCGAAGATACATTGCGGTAACTATTCTGGTTGAATTCTCTTGTTTTTTAGATTGTATAATTTAAATGTGTTGCTTTTGGTTTCTAGACAAGGTTGGTGATTTACTATTAATATCAATGGTGTGATTGATGATAGTTATTTCCTACAAAAGAATTTTAATGCCGTTGACCGCTTCCGCAGTGTTTGTTAGCTTGAGATGATATTGATGCTCTTGGTTTAATGTATTGATGCACACGGTGAATGTTAGTGTGCGATAATGATGAGTACTGCTTTTCTTTCTTGTAGTTATTCTTGTTTTTATTTTTATTTCATTAAAATAATAATTATGTTTTATAAAATAATAATTTGAAAAGTTAGAGATCAATTTTTTATTTTAAAAGAAAGTTTTAATTGTCATTTACTCATGGGTTTTTAAGATACTAAAACAGAAGAGTAAATCGGGGGTAAAAATCTACCCTCCAAACCCCTCTGCATTTCTTTGTTTCCATGCTCTATAAGTATCTCCACCATCCAAACCGCTATTCTTTACTTCCTTTTACGGTTTTTTTGTCTTTATATTTTTGATTTCCAATCTCTTATTGCAATTATAGATGATATTTTAAGTTTATGCATGTTGATGATTTGTTATATGTGAAGCTATTTGATGCCATATCATTTTATGAACCCTAAATCCCTATGCCAATATAAACTAATCTCGTCTTCATTTCCTTTGATCCAAAAAACTCTTTCTTGATTCAAAAAGAACAATCTTTTGATCGATTTATCTCTTTGATGGCATAAGTTAAGGTTGATTTTGAGATTGGAAATGATGGGGTTGCTGTTATCACCATGTGTAATCCACCTGTTAATGCTTTAGCGCTTCCAAGTGAGTTTTTTTCATTAATTCTTCACACTTTTTTGTGAATTATAATTCTTGTCGGTTAACTTATGTGAAATTTTCATGTTTTTGTTGTTTGGTTTGATTAGTTATTAGGGCGTTGAAATATAAATTCGATGAAGCCGCGAGGAGGAATGATGTAAAAGCTATAGTTTTGACTGGTAATTTTTCTTTCGATTGATTAAAGTTATGTTTATGTTCATGATTTTTTTATGATGATGAAATGGATCACCAATACCATTTGATTTGATTATTAAAGTAAGAAAAATTGTAATTGTTTTATTCAGGAAAAAGTGGGAGATTTTCTGGTGGGTTTGACATCAGTGTTATGCAGAAAGTTCACCAAACCGGTGAGTTGTATCCTATTAAGCAAAGACTCCGACGCCGACGCCGACACCGATAGTGACACCAGTATTTGAAAAAAAAAATTAAACTTAATCATAAGTGTCAGTGTCGGGGTGTTGGACACGGACACATGCACACCTTTTTTCAGAGATGTTGTGTTGTAGAGGTTGTATTACTATAAGGGATATTTGGATTGACTTATTTGTGTTTTATGAATCTGTTTGAGAGAGCTTATGGAAACAGTTTATGACATTTTTATAAGTTGTTTTCTTTTGAGCTTATTCCACAAGCTTTCCATGATAGCTTATGAAAACATCTTATAGCTTTTGTGAAAACAATTTGACTTTATTTTATCTTTTGTTATAGAAACAGATACAAAGTTTAGCTGAAAGTTTGCTGAATTATGGTTATGAGTCTTGACATTTTATGTTTTTTTCTTTCTTTCTTGGTAGGTGATATTACACTTGTTCCTGATGTATCTGTGGAGCTAGTTGTCAACTCAATTGAAGGTTATAACTAATCTTTAACTTTTCTTGATGTTACTTTTAGAGTGACTGTGGCATGTTGCAACATTGCTATTTAATATTATTGATTTTTTTTAATAATTATAGATTCAAAGAAGCCTATCGTTGCAGCAGTAGAGGGACTTGCTCTTGGAGGTGGACTAGAATTGGCCATGGTTAGTTTTTTTTACTGTTGAGAGTTCACGCTTTTTGTCCAAATCAGAATTGTTCCGCAAGTGTCTTCATTATTGCATGGAGGGAATGTTTAGGGTGCACCTGTTTGTTATGTAACATGTTGTCATTGTATAGGGATGTCATGCACGTGTTGCTGCTCCGAAAGCTCAACTGGGCCTGCCAGAGCTAACACTTGGTATTATTCTCGGATTCAGAGGTAATCAAAATTTGTATGCTGTGTGTTTGGTAATCTAGGTTAGGATTAAGAAACTTTTCATCTTTTTGTATCACTTGTTGAAATGTTGACAAAAATTGTTGATTTATAAGGTACACAGCGTCTTCCGAGGCTTGTTGGGACGTCTAAAGCAGTTGAAATGATGCTGGTAAGATGCAAACAATTTATTTCTAGTCGATTATCATACACGTGAATTCTTTTTTATTTCTTTTCCCCTTTGTGGTGCAATGCAATAAACATATTTTAAACTTGCGTATCTCACAGACATCTAAACCAATCACGTCGGAAGAAGGGCAGAAACTAGGACTCATTGATGCTATTGTATCTTCTGAAGAGTTAATAAAGGTATCTAGGCTATGGGCTCTTGAAATTGCCGACAAGCGTAAACCTTGGGTTCGTTCACTTCATAGGACAGACAAACTCGGTTCCGACGCACGTGAGGTGTTGGCAACTGCCAGATAATGTGTCAAGAAAACTGCTCCACATTTGCCTCAGCAACAAGCTTGCGTAGATGTGATTGAACATGGGATACTTCATGGAGGTTACAGTGGAGTTTTAAAGGTACTGCTAGTTTTTTATGATTGTCTATAGTTTCAGGGAGCTATAGAGTTATTAAACCTTAGATTTGTAAGTTGCTTGCTACATGTTTCATGTAATTTATGATCAAATTAATTGCAAGAAGCTGAAGTTTTCAAGAAACTAGTCCTGTCTGAAACCGCAAAAGGTTTAATTCATGTCTTCTTTGCTCAGGGAACAATATCGAAGGTAGAACGCTAGATATGACCTGGTATAATAATAGTTATTATTATTGTAACATTTGTTAAAGAAAAATTTCATATGGTTTAGTACTTCAGTGTTTAAAATGGATTTTCTCATCTTTTCACTGCTGAATGTGATAAAAAACCGATGTGAATTTACTCTGGTTTATTTTGAATGTGTTCACTGACTTTCTCTTTTGGCAGGTTCCTGGCGTAACTGATATTGGACTTAAGCCAAGAAATGTGAGAAAAGCTGCTGTTATTGGGGGAGGTCTAATGGGTTTTGGCAAGAATTCCTTAATTATTTTACTGATATTGCAGGATACTGTGATGAACTGCATCCATTAAACATTATGGAAGTTTTGAACATGTAATTATTGAGGAAGATTACACAATTAAGTTTATATTTTAGTGGAATTGAATTTATCTGCTAGCGCAGTGGATGTGCTCCTATTTTGGTTACAATGAAGTTTTAATTTGATATGATAATATTTTCACTTCTATGGTTTTATTTTTGTTATTCTGCCTACCATTGCTGTCAGTTATATATATATATATATATATATATATATATATATATATATATATATATATATATATATATATATATATATGCCATAAAAAATGATATTACAAAAAAAATATAAAAAAAAATTCAACTTGTTAGGTCGGTTAATAATATCCGATTTAAGAAATGAAATTATTAGGTCGGTTATAAAAGGTGGAAGAGTTTCTTAAAATCCTAGACTTATTAAGTCGGTTTCTGTTTACCCGACCTAACAACTATTTCTTAAGTCAGTTCTAAAACCGACTTAAGAAGTCAAAGCTTCTTATGTCGGCAACTCTTAGGTCGGGTTCGGACCCCACTTAAAAAGTCATTTTTAACCGACTTAAAAAGTATTTTTTCTACTAGTGATAGTGTTGCGCGTTGTGTTGAGGAAGATGATGAAACTCTTTTGTTTCTGATTCCTCCATTTTTTGTTAATATGTGGCTTTATTGGCATTTGGACCGAGCTCTGTTGGTTTACATTACTGACACCACCATTATTTTCTATTAAACCTCCCTCTGTTGTTATTTTTTAAAAATCTCTTTTACTGGTTTTTCAAATCCATTTTGTTACTAACTTTCTTTTTTTTATGACTTTTCTTTAATTAGATTTTTATTTCTTTTTTTTTTTTTTAATTTTTACATCTTTATTTTGTTTTTTAAAACTTTTCTTGAAAAAATTATTAGAAATCACTTCATTCTTGACTTTATTTTGAGATCTCTTTTTTTATTTATTTTTGTTTGTTTTGGATTTTGAATCTTGATAAGATCTCATCAATATCAATGGACTTTGGGTGTCGATTTTATCCACCAAGAGAGGTGATTTATATTGATGATGATTTAATCGATTTAAGATTCAAATTGGTGGTTCTTTCATCTTGACCTCTTTCTTCTTCTTTTTTTCATTTTGATCGATGAAAGTCTTATGGATCTTAGAATTTCTTTGTTGAATTCTTGATCAAGACTAGATCGTTACCTATTTCCTTTTCGTGCGGTATTGCTTTCGGATGACGATTTACATATCGTTCATCTAGCATGCATTATCAGAAAGAACTATTGACCGACCTCATTATAGGATAATTACTCCATAAATTACTCGGCGATTGCTTAACATATCGCAACATTTGTCCCTTTTTATCCAATTTGGAATTTGGACTTTCATGGTCCGGACCTTGATTGGTCGCGTTAACCCAATGTTGATTAATTTTTTGCATTAGGTCTATAACCTTTGAAACTTGGCGTTGTAGAGACTTTGGTTTTACCTATCTTCTGTCAAGTTCATTAACCTTGACCTAAGTGCATTGTTTAATCACTATAGTTCAAAATGCGAAACAGAATAATCGGTGAAGGCTTATGGCACTAAAGCCTTGTGCTACTAATCACTAACTTCTAACTTCTTTTTATGTTTCCTTCTCGCTCCCTATCTCTCTTTTACTTTTATGCAATTTTTTCCTTTGTCCGTTGGACACATGTTTATGCTTCCGCATATTTTTTCTTTGTCCGTTGAACACATGTTTATGGTTCCGCATTTTTTCCTTTGTCCTTGGACACATGTTTATGCTTATGCCTTTTTCTCTTTTCCCACTTGGACCAAAAATATTAATAAAGGCCAAAACCTCTAAAAAACTTGTGCTTCTAATCTTGGACTATGGTTACTATCCTTTGCAATGGACATGGAATTTTGTACCTAGACCTTCGACTTCAATGCTATTCTTGGATCCTTGGACTTAGAACTAGGACCTTTTCCCTTTGCTTTGGAATTATGGTTTGAAGACTTTGAAGCCTTGTGCTTTTGTTTTGTTTATGGTGAAGATAGCTACATTTGTGGTTAGATCTTTCTTATCCTTAGCTTTTATTTTTATACACTAGGATAGTCACTTCTTCTCCACCCCTTCTTCAATTTTCAAAACTTCCTCTCTTTTTTCAAAACCTTCTTGTTTTCGAACTTAAAACCGCTTTCATAATAAAACCTCGACTTTGGTCAAGTGATTTTCAAACTTTGTTTTCTTTAATAAATGTCAGTCAATTGTTAATCATATTTTGACCATTTCATAAAAAAACATAAAAAACACCCAAACTCATCAAACTCCTTTTGTGCCTTGTGCACTTTTTCATAAGTTTAGACATGATTCATTTCTTTAAGTGGAATTATTCGCTTGGAATTGACGACTTGTCTTTACATTTAAAATCAACCAAAACAAACAAATTTTTGTTATTTGTACCACGAACTACGAGGTTTTGATCTTTCATTGCACATCGTGGGTACGTAGGCATGAGGCGATACATCTCTCCAAACACAAAAATCTAAAAAAAAAATAATTCTCTTCTCATTTCTCCTAATCTCTTTTCAAGAAAACTGTTTTCAAACCAATAAGCATGAATACATCAAAGGGCTCCTATAGAGTACTATAGATGTATTGGGTGCGTAAAACCTTCCCTTTACATAACCAACCCCCTTACCCATTTCTCTTTGTCTTTTTTAGCTTATGCTTTTTAGACTTCTTAGGATTTATTTGCTTTTTTTTCCTTTTCCTTTGTGGAATAAATAAAAGCGCGGTGGCGGCTCTTGCTTTATGAGTTAAGTTAATCAATAGCTTACACTCACAAATTTTACCGCTACAGTGCCCCCTTCGCCTATACTTCGCCCGGCGAAGCAGCGGCGTAAATCCCATGCCAAAACCCAAAAGTTACAGAATCAAAACATGTTGCGCCTCTTGGCTTTCACGCGGCGGAGCAGCGGCGTAAGCCTTGTGTCGCCCGGCGCTCAAAGCACCACCCGGCGGTATGCACCAAAAGCAGAATTTTCTGCTGCGTTTTCATGGTTCCAAGGGTTCCAAAATTCACCCTTTCCACACCAAATCATTTTCCAACCACAAGACAAGTATCAACAATTGATCATATGCATAATACAACTGCCCTACGCAATTTATATCGATTTTCATCCGTTAGAAACATGATTTTAGCAAAATTACTCATTTCTCACAATATCTAACTTAGCTCTAGAACTCAAGAAACTCTACAACTAAAGCCTCTATCTAGAACCCGCCTGGATTAGAGGATGATGATGAAGAAGATGAGATGAATTGAGGAAGAAGAGATGATGATTCTTGATCTTGAGCTCTTAGGGTTTTCTTCCTCTTTCTTTCCTTTCCTCTTCATTCTCTCTAACTTCTTTCTATCTTTTTCTCTCTTTATTTCTATGTATGGAAAAAGGGTGGAAAGAAATGATATAGAAAAATATCATTAATTAGTAATACTACTAATTATCCAAATAATCTCTAAAGCTCCAATAATTAAAACCTCAGAGTCAGATAATATTAATTGGATTTGCTCTGAGCTTACCAGTTACTCAAATTTATCTTTGTAGATAAATTCTCATAGTACACCGGAACCCAGTTGATCATACTAATATTATCCAGAGCAAAATAACTTACGGGGTATTACATCCTCTCCCCCTTAAATAGTAATTCGTCCTCGAATTTAAAGATTACCTGAAAAGATGAGGGTAAGCATCTCGCATCTCTGATTCTAGTTCCCAAGTTGCACCGCCCGGATGCGTCTCATCCCACTGAACTTTCACCAGAGAAATCTCTTTATTCCTTAGTACCTTAGTTTCTCTTCCTGTGATACGGCTTGGTTGAGGTTCAAACGTTAAATCTATTTCTATCTCAACTGTATCTGGTAGAATCAGCTGAAGAGGATTTGGGACAAACTTCCGAAGCTGAGATACATGAAAGACATCGTGCATCTCTGACAGAGAAGGCGGTAAGGCTAATCTGTAAGCTACTTCCCCAATCCTTTCTAAAACTTGATACGGTCCCACGTATCTCGGACTTAACTTTTGAAATTCTGGCCTATGCAGACATCAGATGTCCTAGCAGATGTCAAGACATTATGCTACATAATCTCTTAAACTTAGAGGCGCAGCTGCAGATTGATAACTTGAATATCAGAACTGCATACTCTCAAATGTCACAACATCTGATCCAACATGTCAGTCAACAACATTAACAAAACTGTAAACTGCAGAATGTTAAATAAGACAGTAATTGTTAACCCAGTTCAGTGCAATTCACCTACATCTGGGGGATACCAATCCAGGATGAAGATTTCACTATTGTGTAGACTGTTACAAAGTTAAACTCCCACGTTTACAACTTTATCCCTAACATCTACCCCATGAACATCTTTACCAAGGCTAAACTCTATGATTTACAACCTTGATATGAGATACCCCACTCACACCCTAATCACAACCTGTGTTATCTCTGTCTTCTGCCAATTTAGAATTGTCGCGGTTTCTTGACATTCAAGTTATCTTGGACTTGCTTCAAAGCTTCGTCCAAGAACAATACAACAACCATTACCTACAGGTTTCTGGTTGTGTCCCTGTACCTATGCCTTCCACCCTTCATCCCATAATACAGAGTAGAGACTCACAACTCCTAAGAGAGCCAATGACTCTCAAACCCTAAACCCTTATTCAATAGAAAGGAACTAGGTTACAAAGTTACAAGTGATACAAAATGTACAGTTTGCTTAACCCTAGCTCTAAGTCTCCTTATATAGTCTTCTGTTGTTTTGGGCTTTCAATCTTTGATCCTTTATCCACTCTGCAAATTTGTACCAAATCTTTTGACAGATTTGCTAAGAAATTAAACCTGCTGTATTAGTAAGATGTTAGAACATCTTTGTCGACATCTTTAATCTTGAGCAGATTTCATCATCTTTATCATAATCATGTTTTACCAAAATTTAGTCAAACCACAGGAGCTTTCAATCTCCCCCTGTCGCGGCCGGCAAAAATATTCGAGTCGCCATCATATTTTTTAAGGAAAATAAATGATAAACCTAAAATCCTTAATCCCAAGGACAGAGATTCCTACGGTTCGGGAGTCGATTAAGTGAGGGGAAGGTGTTAGGCACCCCTCACCTCCATTGTACTAAATGGGATCCTCCTTAGATTTTAGGGTATGTTTGTTTGTCGTCTAATTCATTATTTACAAAAGAATCCTAAGTTTTTTATTACTATACTCGCTAGGGTGTACAACCCTATGCCTACGTACCTTCAATTTTGAAGGATTAGAGTAACCGTAGTTCACCTCCCCTATTCCTATGTAACGCCCTGTATAATATTCATCTAGAATAATACCATACAAGTGTTTTTAGTTGGTACTGACACATCAAAAGTGCCTAATGACATAATTCACATACTTGTCCATTTCTAAAACATAATACAACTATGGCACAAGCTATGGAAATGAGCCAAAAATAAAATAAAACTAAGATCAATACACAATATTCCTCATTGTACAAGAACAATAAAATACACAGCGGAATAAGCTTAACTAAGCTTCTCTTGAAACATCCAATCATAGCTCCACGTGTAAATCAGCCTGCAATCCGATCCTAAAATATAGCAACTATAGTGGGGTGAGATACATCAAATCTCAGTGAGTTCTCTATCTTAAAGTCCTCTCTGCTTTACAAGGTTCTAAATAAACCTAACTCATGTCAAAGGGGAAAGGACCTTGAGTTCGCATATTCATTCTTGCCCTATATGGAAACATGCTCACGAGTTCTCTAACTCTAGTATCATCAAATGATATCTCTCACTAAGGCATCTTTCCCCCGCCAACCCTACAAGAGAATTCAACACGGGTCACAGATCCTTAAATTCGTAGCCAACCATTCTCGGCCAACCCTTCCAAAGAGTTTTCGACACGAGTCTTGGATGCTAAGGTAAATAACTTTTCCCGGCCATCCACAAAGGGCAATCCAACACGGGTCACGATTATCTACACATAGTACTTTTCCCGGCCAGCCCGCACCAGGGGCCCTTCAACACGGGTCAATCATACCATCGTCTAAGCAACCTCCCCGATTATCCATCATAAGAGGATCAAAACGCGGTTCACAGTTACTTAGGTAACAATTTCTCAACGAAATCCTACATCTTCCATACTAGGGTCTTACACTCATCTAGACCATTACTCGGCAAGGATGTACATCTACATCGAATGCACGAGCATCGCCATCTAGATTATTTATCCATCCTAGCCGCAACTAGAATCATAAACCTCCTAGTCATTTCTAGGTTATCCGATTATTAAGGTTGATGTTTTCCTCACTCTTCCTATTTCATTTCATATTAACATGCATATACTCTTATATCATGTTTAAACAATAATAGGATAGGCATGGTATAACATAATTAGCATATAACAACATCAAACATAAAACAACACATAAAAGCATAACAAAATCACTCCTATCCCCTAACAAGCATCCTTGGTTAAATCATGGTCTCACATCACCATTCACTACCTTATGGGATTATCTATCCAAAGGCTTTGGACTCGTATCAATCGGATTCCCGATTCACGAATTTCCGGTGGAAACATAAACCACATTTTCCACATTCATCACCATATTTCCTCTATTCTATCAATCCATGACATATAATCATGTTCCTACCTCACCATCACAAAGATCATAAAATTAGCTTCCCAACGCTTCGAACGGGGACCAAAACGGACTTACGGTTCAAAAGTTATGAATTTTTGAAGTTTCGGAAATTTATCATTTTCGCCCAGACCTGCGCGCTGAGCGCCCAGACCTGCGCGCTGAGCGCGAAACCTGCTACAAGTTCAACCTCAAAAATACCGTTTTTAGACTTCCGGACATCCGTTTTCGATTTCGTAAAAAGCTGCGATCTCAGAATTTAACATACTATGATATTTTTTCCATAAAAAGGCCATCCAACACAATTACAAAAGTACTACCAATTTTCTCAAATATGAAAAGTTTGGTTTTTCAACTAAACCCATTCAATTCAACTCAATCCAACATACCCAATCCATACTATATCAATCAAACCTACAACAAGTATCAATTGAGGTACAATAGCATAGTTAGCATGGTTTGATCATTATCATTATCAAAATACACATTTCTCAAGAACACAATTGTTCTTCAAAACCTAACATTTTACATCAACCCAAAGTTAATCCAAACCTCTAAACAAACATCAATACATGTTTCTATAAGCATATGGATCATTCCTTTCAATTTATATCAAAATCCAACCGTTAGAACATCGATTCCCATTTCTAACCTAAAACTCATATTATCCAAAACTCTAAATAAAGGAGGTTTCTAACTAGAACCCACCTGATAATCGAAGAGGAGTTTGAAGAAGATGTTGATGATGATCCATGGGTTTCTCTCTTCTCCCTCTTTTCTCCATTTTCCTCTTTTCCTCTTCTTCTTCTTCCTTTCCTTTTCTTTCCTTCTTTCTCTCTCTTTCTTACTATCTTTTTCTTTTATGTTTGGAATGTGGAAGGAAAAGGAAATAAGTAGTAAAATTAGTATTAGAAATAATACTACTAAATGTCCAAAAAGTCTCTTAAGTCCAAATTAATAAAATACCTCAGAGTCAGATAATATTAATTGGATTTATTCTAAGTTCCACAGTTACTCTAATTATTTTGTCAAATAATTTCTCAGAGTACACTGGACTCAGTGGATCACGATATAATATTATCCAGAGTAATAAAATACGGGGTATTACATTCTACCCCCTAATCCTATTCCTAATCCCAAACCCAATCCACTATTTATACTCTTGGATAAAGAGTTCTATCCCTTAATCTGTTGTTTATACTCCTAGATAAGGAGTTCTATCCCTTATCCATTGTTTATACTCTCGGATATCCAGAGTTTTATCCCTTATCCATTGTTTACACTCTCGGATGGAGAGTTCTATCCCTTATCCATTGTTTATACTCTCGGATGGAGAGTTTTATCCCTTATCCATTGTTTATACTCTGGGATGGAGAGTTTTATCCCTAATTTATTGTTTATACTCTCGGATGGAGAGTTTTATCCCTAATCCATTGTTTATACTCTCGGATGGAGAGTTTTATCCCTAATTTTTATCCCTTATCCTAAATTTTATACTCTTTGGATCTAAGAGTTTTGTCCCATATTTTTATCCCTTATCCTAAATTTTATACTCTTTGGATCTAAGAGTTTTGTCCCATAATTTTATCCCTTATCCTAAATTTTATACTCTTTGGATCTAAGAGTTTTATCCCATATTTTCCTATTAAATCCCTAATATCCCTTGTAATTATCCCTAATATCCCTTAGAATTATGCGATAAGATTATTCCATAATTATCCCTTTGAATTATCCCATAAAATAATTCCTAATATTATTCCAAGGTTATCCCATATTTTCCTATTAAATCCCTAATAACCCTAATTTTCTAATTGAATAAATTCCCTAATTAATTGTATTTTTCCTTTATTATTTATTCATCAATTATGAGGGAAAATATTAATTATTAAAACTAATTACTAATCCCACTAAGTTTAATTATAAAATTAACTCTAACTTTAATTTAAACCCCTAATTATATATTAATGTTTTTATTCCATGTTGATTATAATTATTTAAATAATTATCTAATTATATTTGTCCCTTTATAATATTAAACCCTGACTTAATTTAATTAAGAAAATAGACCCATAGTAGATATATAATTATTTAATATAAAAAAAGGTTAATTATAAAATTAATGTCATGTTTTATATCCCTTATCTCTTATTTTATCCTAACTTTCCCTAAAAACTAATATTTTATCCCATATTCCAAGTTAGTTATCCCTAATTACTCTAATTATTTATATATGTATATATATTTAGTATTTTTTAATAAACTTAAATGACAATAAAATCCAATTATGTGTTTTTTATTTGGCTAATGGAATGAAATAAGATGTACTATTAGCATTTTTATTTTTTATGATTAAATGCTCTAATATATTTTTGTATTTTTTAATCCTTAATTATTTTGTTATTATAAAGTTAGATAAATTCATATAAAATTAAAAACTAAATGAATTAGAAATAGTTAAAAAAACCTAAAAAACTAACCTTATTATAATACTAGCCACCAACGTGGCACATGAAGAGTTTTTTAAAGTTGTTTTTATTTTTTATTATATTAATAAACTAATTAATTTAACAAAAAATAAATTAATTAACTAATTTAATTAAAGTAAAAATAAATTATAAAAAAAAAAAAAGTCAAATATGGGGAACCGCCCATTTTTCTAAACGAGACTCTACCATTAACATTTTTTTTCTTTCTTTTTTTTGTATTTTTTTACGAAAAATATAAATAAATTAATTATAATAATTAAAATTCTTATTACCTTTTTAACTATCATTTATTAAAATAAAAAAGGAAATACCAATCCTAAAATAAACTCAATTTAACATCCCGAGCATCTTCTTCGCTCTCCTTCTCAATAAGATTAACTTAAATCCCATCTTCCATATTCTTAGTGTTATACTACTCTATTAGTACAATACCATCGGGTAAATTTTATGGAGATTAACCCTCTAGATCTCACGAGATTGTGAGATTCTATTGTATTTTTTTATAATGTTAGTTAAAAAAATCAATATATTAGTTTTTTTAATTGATTTAAACTAAATTTTGAGATTGATTTGAAATTGGTACAATATAATGAAAAAACAGACAAATTTGTTTATAATGCAACACAATCCAATAGCAAGAATGAAAAATACATAAATTACCGGCCCGAAAGTTATCGGGGGAAGATCCACATGTAGACTTTACCCTCTTTCTCCCTTTTTCTCCTCCTTTTGTTTGATATGTTTTTGACTTCTCTTCCTCTTTCTGATTGCAGGGACGGTAGAAGCTTGGATTAAGGTTAGTTGTTATTGTTCTTCGATGTGAAGAGCAACAACTTTTAGGATAGGGAATTTGTAAATTGTGGATGTGTTAAAATGTGGAAATCAAACTCTATTTATAGATAAAATTAGGTCAAGAAAATTGAATGTAATTTATTAGTTTAGGAAAGATTTAATTTGACCTGATTTTATTTATTTCTTAGAGCCCAAGCCAATGAATCTGGATGGATTCATGACTTGGTGAATTTAAATAAATAAAGAATTAATTTAAATAATAATAATGAGAGAAAAAAAGTTTATTAATGATAATAAAAAAAGATTTGATTTTTTTTTATTTTTTTGAGATATTTTCATAAAATAAAGATTTTAATGAAAAAATCTATTTTTTAAAAATGCATTAAATAATTATACGAAAATTAAATATTAAATATTAAAAAAGATATTTTTATGATTTTATTTATGAAAAATAAAATAGAAAAAGTTAGTAATAAAGAAAAAACAAATAAAACAATAAAAGTGAGGAATGTGGGATTTGAACTCACAACTTCTCACACTTATATCCCTTATACCCCCTTCCTACCAATTGTGCCATTTTATTTATTCGAAATAAAGTGGTACTAGAAATCATATAAAACGGGTCAAAATTTAGGGTACGACAGCTGCCCCTATTTAATCGTCTTCGAATCAGAAAGAGGATGTTGATAAGTCTTCCTCTTTTGAAGAGGAGACGATTAAATACAAGAAGGACCCAAATTTTGACCACGGAGTCCGACAGGTGTGGACCCAATTATGGTGCTCCGCTAATGTCCTAATATCCCTATGTAATATCCCTGAGTACAGAAGTTAAGTAAGATTATGGCAATCTTCCAATTCCGTAGTAATAAACCCTTATAGAACCCCTGATGAAATCCTGAATTTGATATAACCCCTGTAACGCTTCTCGATGGAACCCCCAATAAACCTTGACGAGGTTGTAAAACCCGGTGGAATCCCTTAATTAACCCCGATGATCCGTTTCAACCCTTCCGGGTGGATCTTGCATATGATTCCTATGATCCTCCGATCATGCTACTGGAATCAGGTAGGACTTTAGTGATGCCCTGATCCCTCTGGATGAAACCCCTGGATGGAACCCCTTTAAAAATCCTGATTAAAACCCCTTGATAAATCCCTTAGGAAAAAAACTGGTAGAACCCCTTGATAAATCCCTTGGATAAAAATCCGATAAAACCCCTTGATAAAAGTCCGACGAAATTCCTTTTGGATGACAATCCCTCAATAGAATCCATTTGATAAAACCCCTTGTATAAAAATCCGGATGAAATCCTTAATGAAATCTCTTTTGATTAAACCCTATTGATAAACTCCATTCCTTTTAATAAAAACCTATCGATAAAACCCCTTGATGATTTCCTTTCGATGAGACCCCTTAAAATTTCCTGACAATCCCTGATGAACCCTTAGTAGATAATGCTCCTATGAAAACCCCTAAATAGAATCCATTTGTTAAATCCCCTTTTGTGAATCCCATGTACGCTAGATAAAATCCGGTAGAACCCCTTTCGTTTTTTAATAAACCTTCTTGAGACAATCCTTTAGTACAACTCCTAATAATAACCCTGATATGTTTGATGGCACACCTTCCGTGGGTGAGATAAGTTGCTTAAGTGAAAGGTGAAGACCTACTCACTGATAGATAATAATCCCGAAAAATCTTTTACTAAAGTGTTGTTTTCGCGATATAGTCGAGAATTAAATCCTTAATGGCGATTATGAACCCTATGCATGTATGCATGTTTGCGTATATGAGTGCATGTATGCGTGCTCTTATGTATGATGCATTATTTGGGCTAACGCCTCTTTTTTATGTAGTGCAATGCATGTCTTTTTCTGAAATAATACTTTCCCTAACGTCCTGACTCCCTGACCCTTGAGACCTTGATAATTGTAGTAAGCCATGATTCCCTTGATTCCTGTTTAATATGCAACATGCCGTTAAAGAATCTCCCATGTTGGTTAGACTGTAACGTATATTCCTGTCAGTGTATAGACCCTATATCCTGCTTTGGAAGAATATGATCCCTTTGATGATTCCAAAAACCGAAGTAAAATCCATTTTCCCTTTTTAAAGCTTTTATTTATACCCAATATTTCAATGCATTATTTCACAATTAATCGACACCTTGTAATCAAGCGGAATAATTTAGGAGGCAAAGAAATGTATTTGAAAAAGCAAATTTATTGAGAATTGGCCCGAAAATGGGCAATGATAAGTAAGGAGGGTAATTCTGATAAGGAGATATTACCGTAAAATCTAGAAAAATGTAAAATGACAATAAGAAAACAAATTTATTTATGTTCCTATTAAATTTAACACCAGCTAATATCCTTAAGACTCCAAGATCACGACACTTCGCTTCTGAAGATGACGGCTGAAATGATCGTTCCCTTCTGAATTCCTGTTACAGGGTGACTTGAGTGTTTTCAGCCATATGCCTCTTGGATAGCCATAACTTTTGCCTGGACCGCTCTTTTTAGAGTCTTAGTCCACCGGGATGATATACAATTTTTTTCAACTAAGCCGCCCTTTAGGGTTTTCGACTTGTCAGGTATCATTTTTATCCAAGTCCCTAATTTTTGCCTGGATTGCTCTTTCGAGTTTTCAATCCACCGGGACGCCCTAATTTTTTCCTAAGTCACCCTTTAGGGTTTTCGACTTAGCGGGCTTTTATCCTCTTTTTCTAGGCATAGCATTTTTTACCGAATCGGAGTTCACCGGTCGCGGTAAATTCGCTCCATCCACGGTTGTTAATATTAGTGCTCCACCAGAGGAGGCACTCTTCACGACATATGGCCTTTCATTGGGTGGGGTCCATTTGACGTGGTGGTCTTTATGGATGGGTAATATTTTCCTTAACCCCAAGTCTCCCTCTTCGTGTAGGCGAGGACGAATTTCTTTGTCAAACGCTCTCTTAATTCCCTGTGGATATAACTGCCCACAACCACACGTTTCCCTTATACGAGGTTAGCTGATCGAGCCTAGTTTGCACCCATTCTGCCTTATCCAGATTAGCTTCCTTTATGATCCTAAATTCCGATTGATAGCCCCTGTCCTTATGCAAACATAAGTTTCCCTCGAGATCCAGGTCTAGGTCCTTCATAGGAGTCCGAAGTTTCACAATCCATTGGATTCTCAAATTTTGTTAAGTACATTATGAGTGGTCTCCTTGGGACTGGTGGAACCAATATAGGTTTCTTTTGCAAATATTCCTTGATCCAATCAAAATCCTTTTGACAATCTTCATTCCATTAAATGATTTGGTCCTTTTCTGAGTAGTTTGAAGATTGGCTCACAAGTAGCTGTAAGGTGGGAGATATCTCCCCAAAAATCCATGAACTTCCTTTTTTATCCTTGGAGCTGGCATCCCTTGAACAACTTTCATTTTGTCCTTTATTCCCCTTTGACTGACCATGGACCCTTGTATTTTTCCAGATTTGATTCCATGAGTACACCTTGTGGGCTTTAGTCGTAACTTGAATTTCCTTAACTGATCCAACAACTTTAGCAAGTTAGTTATGTGATCTTCTTCCTTTTGTGACTTGGTAATCGTATCATCCATATGAATCTCTATCTCCTTATGCCCCATATTACCATAGTCATTTGGTAAGTTACGCCTACGTTCTTTAACCCAACAGGCGTTACCTTGTGACAAAAGGTCGAATTGCTTCTTGACTTCTTCCCTGATCTGGAGGATCATATCTGATATAGTCTTCCTCATCTTTTGCTTAATTGGCGTGCATTCTAGTTTGAGTAGTGGTTTGTGCTCGACGATGCTTGTATCAAGCCCTGGCGTATCTTGGAATGACCATGCAAACACGTCGGAGTATCCTTGCAATAGCTCGATCAGTCTTTCCTTTATATCCTTATCCGAAGAATCACGACTTTGACCTCTTTCCTATCTTCCTCGGTTCCCAGATTGATCACATCCATTGGTTCCTGATGAGGTTGTATTTCCTTGTCCTTTTGCCTCAACAGCCTGGCTAACTCTTCGGGAAGCTCACACTCGTCCGCATCACCCTCTTCCACTTGGTTAATCGGTAATTCGAAGTCATTCGAGATTACAGCGGTGCCATTTTTAATAGATTCATTTTTGAATTTGCATGGGAAAGAAGATTTTTTTTTTATCCCTTTCGGAATGAAGTTCTAGAAATGAAAATATTGAAAGAAGGTATATTTCCATTTTGAATAAACAAAAAATGAAAGAAAAAAAAATCTTGATTGAAAACAAAATGCAATTTTATTGATAGAAATAATTCAATGAAATAAAAGGTGGCCCTACAAAGCTTTATCCACTTTCCTTGGGCATAACAAGGGACTTATTATTATTTTAAGGAAAAAGTAAATTACTCCGACACAAAAATCATCTCAGAAATCTCGATGGTTCTCCAATTGTCGAAATTAGGCATTCCTTTCTTCCTCTTCCATTAAGGCCACATGATCCCAAATTCCAAATCCCACACCATTGAAATCTCCATCTAATCCTTCATTAGCCGGTTTGTAACCCAGTCCAAACAAATCCTTCTCCTCAGGTGACTCCCATTGTTTGCCTCAGTTTGTTATGTCTTCCTTATTAATAAGGAATTCATCCCCCATCTCTTCCATGGCATTGACTGTTGCCCCAATGTGCCCCAGTAACGCATTATCTCTCAGATTTAGATCTTCAGGGTCTATAACACTGACATCATTTTCCTTTGAGTTATTTTCGGGGTACCCCTTATTGTTATGTTGGTCGGAGGATGACTGCCCAATCTTTCCTGTCTTTAAACTGTTCTCAATCCTCTCTCCAATGATAACCAAGTCAGTGAATCTCGTTGAGACTGCCCCAATCATCCTTTCATAGTATAGTCCTTGTAGAGTTCCCATGAATGTATCTACTAGCTCTCTTTCCCGCAATGGAGGTTAAACACGAGAGGCTAGCTCCCTCCATCTCTGGGCATACTCCTTCAAAGATTCATTCCCTTTTTGAGACATGTTTTGTAATTGTATGCGATCAGGGGCCATGTCTACATTATATTGGTATTGCCTTATAAAGGCACTTGCCAGATCCTCCCAGTTCTTGATGTGAGTCCTCTCTAGTTGTACGTACCAATCCAAGGATGCCCCACTAAGGCTGTCTTGGAAAACATGCATCATCAGCTTTTCATTTTTAGCATGAGCCCCCATCTTTCGGGAAAACATCCGGATGTGATTTTTGGGATAACTAACTCCTTTATACATCTCGAAGTTAGGTGCCTTAAACTTAGGAGGTATGACCACATCGAGCACCAGACACATTTCCAAGGCATCCACTCGAAGAACATTGAGTCCCTCCACGACCTTTAGCCTTTCCTCAAGTGCTTTGTACTTATCATCAATTCTTCTCCTTTCCCTAACAGTGGTTCCTTTATTTTTTAGGGTCACTTGTCTCGGATTTTCACCCTCGTATGTGTAGTTCTCACGCGAGGTAGGTCTGTAAATAGTACGAGGTGCCCTATTGGAAATAGGTGGAGAGACGTTTCCCTCGAGAGGTTGGTCAACAGTTTTGTGCTTAGTAGTTTCAGTCTCCTCACATTCCAGATCATGGACAAACCTTAGTAGGGGGTTATTGTCTTCAACATGGGAGGTAGGAGTAGGAACCTTCCTTTGATGGCTTGACTTGGTTCTTCTGGCTATCAAACTCCGAACGACAAGTGTCAGTTGATCAATCTGGCTTTTCATCTCTTCCACGTTCTCCTTGACGGTATCCATTTCTCCTCTTAGAGTGACCAGATCCTTCTCCATCTGATCCATAGCTTTCCTTTGGTACGCTCGAGTGCGAGGTCGGGAAGTCAGGTTGTTATGCTCAACGACTATGAGACAAAGTTTGTAAAAGAAAATGATATTTTTTAATTCCCTTTTCCTTATTTTGAATGCATGTTGATGATGAATGTATGAATATGCATGATGTATGCTAAATAATTTTAAAAATTTATTTGGGGGGAATTCCAAAATCCACTGTAGTAAGAGATGAATATACCCAAAGGATGAAACCCATACCCATAGAATGTAAAATCCAAGTCCATTAGCCAATCCCAAATCCAAAATGACTTCCAAACTTATAACAATAGTTCCTCGGGAATAACCCATAACGATCCCAAAAATGGAAAATCCTGAACTTAAGAAGGCGTAAACTACATAGATGCCCCCAATGCCTTCTTCAAATGCTTTACACTCCTCCAAGTACCCTTGCATTTCCCTATCCTCCTTGTGGTGAGATAATAGATTCTCAACAGGCACAGCTAAGTCTTTAGGCTTGACCCTTTTTCCTTTTATGTTTTTTTGTTGCTTTTTTTTTTATTCCTTTTTTCTTTCTCCTTATTTTTCCTCCCCCCCCCCCCCCCCCCCCTTTTATTTTTATTTTTTGCCCCCATGCCCCTTGTGAGGTTTTTTCCCTTCTCCTTGTAAATCCAAGTAGCCCCAATTGTTCCAGCGTAAGAGCTAGTTGAAAATCCTTGAGGAGGAAGTCACGTAGAGGGGGATCCAAAGGCTGCGCAAAAGCAATTACGGCCCCTACCTTCATAGGGATCCCTAAGAGATCGAGGATCCTTCCATACTTGTGTGTAAACATCCTTTGAGCAGATTTGGCATTAAGTCTCAAAGGTCTTTGAGACTTTGTAAATCAACACTTAGCACTCTAATGTGTAGGGTAGCTCTTTCGCTTGAATCTCTCTTTCCAATATTCCTACAACACATCTTGAAATTCCCCACAAGAATGCATATATGCAAAAAAAGTTTTTAAATGCATGATGACATGGACACTTTGTTTTTTTTTATTTTTTATCTGGTTAGGGTAAGGTGAAAATGCAAGCATGACACTAACTAGGTAGGCTCCCTATATTAGGTTTAGATCTAAAGCTTATCTACCCAATCCCCTCACATGTAGGATATAAAAATTTGGACAGCATAACGACCCCAACATGTTCAGACTATACCCTTGTTTTACCATGAGAAGGAGCAAGCGTTCCTACGGTAATCCTTCGGGATAAGTCTCATTTGGGGTAGGAGCCTAGTAACAGCCCTTGAGGGTTGAATACATAGGGTCTCCATAGATTGGTGTAGGGTAGGTTAAAGGTTCTCAGAGTCTCGGACCACATCCAAATCATCTACTACGTCAGGGGCTAGCCCTTTCGTGAGGATAACTTTGGAAGGATCTATTCTGAGTGTGGCATCAATGCATTGTTAGGGATGTCGCATCCCCACCAAAAACATTTCCGTTCCCTTGCATGATGACAAAAAAGAAATAAACAACACAAGGGTTAAGTATAATAAATAAATATATAAAATAAAAATAAAATAAAAACATAAAAACAAAAATAAACACCCAAGACAAACACAACCCTAAATCCTAAGGCTAGGATGAACTCTCTCTAGGAAGGAGTCCCCAGCAGAGTCGCCAGCTGTCGCGGCCGGCAAAAATATTCGAGTCGCCATCATATTTTTTAAGAAAAATAAATGATAAACCTAAAATCCTTAATCCCAAGGACAGAGATTCCTACGGTTCTGGAGTCGGTTAAGTGAGGGGAAGGTGTTATGCACCCCTCACCTCCATTGTACTCAATGGGATCCTCCTTAGATTTTAGGGTATGGTTGTTTGTCGTCTAATTCTTTATTTACAAAAGAATCCTAAGTTTTTTTTATTATACTCGCTAGGATGTACAACCCTATGCCAAGGTACCTTCAATTTTGAAGGATCATAGTAACCGTAGTTCACATCCCCTATTCCTACCCCCTAATCCTATTCCTAATCCCAAACCCAGTCCACTATTCATACTCTTGGATAAAGAGTTCCATCCCTTAATCTGTTGTTTATACTCCTAGATAAGGAGTTCTATTCCTTATCCATTGTTTATACTCTCGAATATCCAGAGTTCTATCCCTTATCCATTGTTTATACTCTCGGATGGAGAGTTTTATCCCTTATCCATTGTTTATACTCTCGGATGGAGAGTTTTATCCCTAATTTATTGTTTATACTCTCGGATGGAGAGTTTTATCCCTAATCCATTGTTTATACTCTCGGATGGAGAGTTTTATCCCTAATTTTTATCCCTTATCCTAAATTTTATACTCTTTGGATCTAAGAGTTTTGTCCCATATTTTTATTCCTTATCCTAAATTTTATACTCTTTGGATCTAAGAGTTTTGTCCCATATTTTTATCCCTTATTCTAAATTTTATACTCTTTGGATCTAAGAGTTTTATCTCATATTTTCCTATTAAATCCCTAATATCCCTTGTAATTATCCCTAATATCCCTTAGAATTATGCGATAAGATTATTCCATAATTATCCCTTTGAATTATCCCATAAAATAATTCCTAATATTATTCCAAGGTTATCCCATATTTTCCTATTAAATTCCTAATAACCCTAATTTTTCAATTGAATAAGTTCCCTAATTAATTGTATTTTTCCTTTATTATTTATTCATCAATTATGAGGGAAAATATTAATTAATAAAACTAATTACTAATCCCACTAAGTTTAATTTTAAAATTAACTCTAACTTTAATTTAATTCCCTAATTATATATTAATGTTTTTATTCCATGTTGATTATAATTATCTAAATAATTATCTAATTATATTTGTCCCTTTATAATATTAAACCCTGATTTAATTTAATTTAAGAAAATAGATCCATAGTAGATATATAATTATTTAATATAAAAAAAGGTTAATTATAAAATTAATGTCATGTTTTATATCCCTTATCTCTTATTTTATCCTAACTTTCCCTAAAAATTAATATTTTATCCCATATTCCAAGTTAGTTATCCCTAATTACTCTAATTATTTATATATGTATATATATTTAGTATTTTTTAATAAACTTAAATGACAAAATAAAATCCAATTATGTGTTTTTTATTTGGCTAATGGAATGAAATAAGATGTACTATTAGCATTTTTATTTTTTATGATTAAATGTTCTAATATATTTTTGTATTTTTTAATCCTTAATTATTTTGTTATTATAAAGTTAGATAAATTCATATAAAATTAAAAACTAAATGAATTAGAAATAGTTAAAAAAATCTAAAAAACTAACCTTATTATAATACTAGCCACCAACGTGGCACATGAAGAGTTTTTTAAAGTTGTTTTTATTTTTTATTATATTAATAAACTAATTAATTTAACAAAGAATAAATTAATTAACTAATTTGATTAAAATAAAAATAAATTATAAAAAAAAAAAAGCCAAATATGGGGAACCGCCCATTTTTGTAAACGTGACTATACCATTAACCCTCTAGATCTCACGAGATTGTGAGATTCTATTGTATTTTTTTATAATGTTAGTTAAAAAAATCAATATATTAGTTTTTTTAATTGATTTATACTAAATTTTGAGATTGATTTGAAATTGGTACAATATAATGAAAAAACAGACAAATTTGTTTATCACGCAACACAATCCAATAGCAAGAATGAAAAATACATAAATTACCGGCCCGAAAGTTATCGGGGGAAGATCCACATGTAGACTTTACCCTCTTTCTCCCTTTTTCTCCTCCTTTTGTTTGATATGTTTTTTACTTCTTTTCCTCTTTCTGATTGCGGGGACGGTAGAAGCTTGGATTAAGGTTAGTTGTTATTGTTCTTCGATGTGAAGAACAACAACTTTTAGGATAGGGAATTTGTAAATTGTGGATGTGTTAAAATGTGGAAATCAAACTCTAGTTATAGATAAAATTAGGTCAAGAAAATTGAATGTAATTTATCAGTTTAGGAAAGATTTAATTTGACCTGATTTTATTTATTTCTTAGAGCCCAAGCCAATGAATCTGGATGGATTCATGGCTTGGTGAATTAAAATAAATAAAGAATTAATTTAAATAATAATAATGAGAGAAAAAAAGTTTATTAATGATAATTAAAAAAGATTTGATTTTTTTTATTTTTTTTATTTTTTTGAGATTTTTTCATAAAATAATGATTTTAATGAAAAAATCATATTTTTTTAAAATGCATTAAATAAAAATACGAAAATTAAATATTAAATATTAAAAAAGATATTTTTATGATTTTATTTATTAAAAATAAAATAGAAAAGGTTAGTAATAAAGAAAAAACAAATAAAACAATAAAAGTGAGGAAGGTGGGATTTGAACTCACAACCTCTCACACTTATATCCCTTATACCCCCTTTCTACCAATTGTGCCATTTTATTTATTCGAAATAAAGTGGTACTAGAAATCATATAAAACGGGTCAAAATTTAGGGTACGACACCCCCTTTTGACAATTTTTGGCTAAAACATTCCCTTTTGTGCTGGATGAGCGAGGTTGTCAAAGGTCCTTGAGTCCCTTCATCTTGAGAGTTACCCTTTTGATATCTTCTTCCTGAATTCCAGAAAGAGCTTAAATAGTCGTGACATGGAGTACATAGAATATGTAACTCAGATCACAAGTCACAACCTGTTTTTCAACTCAGATAACAAGACACAAAAGAACCGCACAGGAGGCAAGTTAGGATGTTAGAGCATCTAGCATCTTATCCAGCATTCTTGCAGAGTACCTGCACCTGCAAGAATGTATTCAGAAAGCAACAGAAAAAAAAAGACTTTCTTCTTCTCCCCCTTTTTGGCCAAAACTTGGCAAAAGTGACAAAGATAACCCCAAATCCAGATACAACATACCCAGAGTTTGAAGAATTCCATCGATCACTAAACAGGAAGAACGAGACTAGGATAAATCGACACGATCTTATTAATAGCCAAGCAAGTTCCTTAGGAAGTAACGAACAACATAAAATAACTCTGGTCAATTCAAAGATCCATTAACCAAGGAAACTCACTCCACTAAATGCCCATCGGCCAAGACTGTTGACTGTTCCTTCTTTTACGAAACACCGACCAATAAACCTATTACATGCAGCATGTTTTATAACAATGTCCTGACATCATGTCAGACACTGTCTATTCTTCTAGGGTTTTTCTTCTGATTCGGCCATACAGAGACTTCTTCACAAATATATGATCCCAGTCAGCAAGAGAAAAATAAATTCTCCCAGACTCAGTCAATGATTCTTAAGCATCCAATAAGAACCATTCAAGTATGCATTGCCAAGTTTCCCACAACTTGCAACAATACTCTAATGTCAAGACAACCCCCTTGACATCTCAGTTTTCTTGATGCACAAATACAAACTAGACTTTCCGTAATAATGTCAAGCCATCCTCCTTGACATCTCAGTTTGCTTGACACACAAATGCAAACTGGATTTTCCACAATAATGCCAAGCCATCCTGACATCTCAGTTTGCTTGACGCACAAATGCAAACTGGGACTTCATCATAGATCAAGAGGCCTCTCCCCCTGACTAAGGTAACTGGTGCTCCTCCACTGAACACCCAAGCTAATGACTGTAAAACATAAGACGAAAATTCATATCTTCAAGAGCGCACCCTCTGTTCAACACACCTGCTGAACGCAACTATTAACTCTCTTATTGTTCCCTCTGACATGAAACAATAATCACTCACACATGATCACTATCATGCTACCCGTGAGGAAGTGTAAACTAACCATAACAAACTCTTGGCTTAAGATCAAAGCCCCATTGATCCACCTCATCCTGCAACCATCTACACACCACACGAACTCCTCTTGAATTCTCATGTATAGACCTCCAGCTGCTTGAGGCACAAACCAATTGAATCAGAATGCTTCCCATTCCTCAAAGAGATGCACAGGGCCTCTTAGTTTGTTATAACGATGTCAGTTATCGTATGCATGCTCCAGAACTTCACAGCTGCTAAAGTGATCCACTACTAGCATGACTTGCTCCAAGGGCTCCAATGTCGTATGCAAGATTTTCCACTGACCTCACCCAACCAGCAATATAGATAAATCCCGCAATCCAAGACAGAAATTCCTATTTTTCTCTCGTATGATAACCTGGAATACTTCTGATTTATGGTAAATCTCCACTTCTGAACGCATTCAGGAAACAGACTTCCATGCAATTAACACATGATCCACTTCTGTCTTCAAAAATACTTACATCCTCCTTCCAAGGGACCCTTCTACTCCATCATTCTCCCGGATGATCATGTAGATACTTCTTGGACACGATGCAAGTAACCAGTTCATCACAGAGCCTGGAATCCTTCACCAAGGATAACTAACCCAAAGATGTTCTAACATCATTTAGGACATCTTCCACACATCACAGACACCACACACCATGGTTCTTGATATGCTCCACTATGGTACTTACTATCAGCATAGTAATCTATACTGAAGATCTTCACACAACACTGCACCACCAGCTTGAACAAAGAAGACTTCAGAAACCCAAAGAGAAATAAACTCTCATCCACCAAGAAGGTATGCTTCCATTCTCAACCCAGAACTTTTGCCACAAGCTCCCATAGAACCAGAACCTTCAATAATTTCAACTAACTACTCTCCTACAAAAGAGCAATCAGTTTCAAGCATGATGCTTGAACGCACATTGTGAAACCAATCAAATGCCACCTTTTGATTGACCTCACTCATCTTCAGAACTCCCACAAGATACCCTGATCTACTAATGAAACCAGACCTTCAAGTCACACGAACTACTTGCCCTATAGCAAGACATCTTGGATCCACCAAGCCTCTTAGTCATGTAACATCTTCTCATCTACAGCTCCCACAAACTGCATGAGATAGACCTTTTTGAAGAATCCATCACTCCCATTCTCCTGTAGATCATCTTATCCTAAGCTGATGTGCCACATCACCAGCTGAGACTTCTGATGTTAAGCTAGATGTTAAAACATTAAGACATCCAACTGTTGAATTTAGCTCTTCCTTCTGCCACTTAGAAGAACCTCCTCCCTTTGCAGAAACAGATTTCCATGCTCTCACAGACTTGATTCAACAACCAAGTTTTGAGTAGACAACCTCCATTCTGCTTTGAAACTCCAAAGACTTCAAACATGCCACGTCTGAATCTTCAGAAAATAAGTAGTCCAAGACTACGCCATAGCAATACCAAGGAATGCCACTTCCCTTAGTAGAGCCATCAATAGAAAGCCAGAGATAACCGCCAGTTATCCTCGACCTTCACAACCAGAGCAAACACTATGCTCCAAGGCACCTAGATCAGAAATAAACTGACCCAAGCTGTAACCATCAAGATTATGATGTCTTCATAGTCTTCCATCTCCATCTTCAACAGCATCACCATATGGACAAGTCATTCACAATACTTTCCAGGAAACAGATGCTAAGCCAATAATCCCAGGTCAACACCTACGTGACTTTTGAGCGAAGGCCAAACCCCTCCCATGATTCTCCAAACCTCTGATGAAAAGATGTTAGAACATCTGACAGAACATCCTCAATCTTGACTTTCAAGGATAATCAATTAAATACTTGTGGATTCCACAAATAGCAATTGATCTTAAATACTTGTACAATAACCCTTCTTCACTGTTGTAGCTGAGCTCCACCAGATCATGTCATAAACACTTATAAAGTATTCAATCCTTTTTGCAAGTATCTTCTTCAAAGGACAATGTTGATATACCAAGGCTGCCATCCTTGACTCAAGTAACTAAGACTTTCTCTGAACAAGTCTTGTTTACCTCAACAACTCTTCAATCAGATTGGATCCACTCTTAGGGTCAAGAGAGATGAATCCTTCCTTGCTGTTTTTGGATGGTGAAAATAAATCACCTCCACTTTCTTCGGATCGTGTTTCAAAGAAACACCTTCTAGTCAGAAGAGTAACTAGAAGACTCTAGATACACGACATAGATGTCTTTATGAGTGGACTTGAGAGAATTCTCAAGTATCTTTGATAACCTAGCCGACCAAACATTCATCAAACTCCTAGAGCAAGAACCTGATAAACTTTAACTCAACTCCTCTCCTCTTTAACTGACTTCAAACTGCACTAAGAACCCAAGCTTCAAAGTACCAAGTCACCATACCAGATATCTAACCATAACTCCCTTTATTCCATCGCTCCCGACTCTGGAATAAAAGAACACAGATATCTTCAACTATAAAGAGGCCGACGATTGAGCCCTTCCACCAACTGTCTTTAGTAACAACTCCAGAATCCCATAATTCTAGAGCTCATCCATAAGAAACACATGCAGCGGAACCACCAAGGAACAGATCTTGCTTGCCCTAATAAGATGTCACAACATCTTATAAGACACACAACTAAGAGAACTAGCCACTTCTCCTGTAGTTGTTGTAGAATCTCCTCAGCAACATGAACATCCTCTGGGTTGCTCCCTTCGATCCAGAACATCAATCTCATCCACTAATACCCTTGAGTATGTCTGAGTTGATTAATCTGATCATCAAAACACCTCCTTGTTTAAATGCCAGAAAGTATCTCCCAAAGATCTCATCCAGAACCAGACAAAATGCCTGCTCTGATACCAATTGAAATTCTAGCCTATGCAGACAGCAGATGTCCTAGCAGATGTCAAGACATTGTGCTGCATAATCTCTTAAACTTGGAGGCGCAGCTGCAGACTGATACCTTGAATATCAGAACTGCACACTCTCAAATGTCACAAAATCTGATCCAACATGTCAGTCGAGAACATTAACAAAACTGTAAACTGCAGAATGTTAAATAAGACAGTAATTGTTAGCCTAGTTCGGTGCAATTCTCCTACATCTGGGAGATACCAATCCAGGATGAAGATTTCACTATTGTGTAGACTGTTACAAAGTTAAACTCCCACGTTTACAACTTTATCCCTAACATCTACCCCATGAACATCTTTACAAAGGCTAAACTCCATGATTTACAACCTTGATATGAGATACCCCACTTACACCCTAATCACAACCTGTGCAATCTCTCTCTTCTGCCAATTTAGAATTGCCGCGGTTTCTTGACCTTTAAGTTTTCTTGGACTTGCTTCAAAGCTTTGTCCAAGAACAATACAACAACCATTACCTACAGGTTTCTAGTTGTGTCCCTGTACCTATGCCTTCCACCCTGCATCCCATAATACAGAGTGGAGACTCACAACTCCTAAGAGAGCCAACGACTCTCAAACCCTAAACCCTTATTCAACACAAATGAACTAGGTTACAAAGTTACAAGTGATACAAAACGTACAGTTCCTTTAACCCTAGGTCTAAGTCTCCTTATATAGTCTTCTGTTGTTTTGGGCTTTCAATCTTTGATCCTTTATCCACTCTGGAAATTTGCACCAAATCTTTTGACAGATTTGTTAAGAAATTAAACTTGCTGTATTAGTAAGATGTTAGAACATCTTTGTCGACATCTTTAATCTTGAGCAGATTTCTTCTTCTTTATCATAATCATGTTTTACCAAAATTTCGTTAAACCACAGGAGCTTTCAACTTTCGCGACTTAAACGATCCTTTCAACCTCAATCTCGGAGTAACTTTCAAAAACACGTGATCACCTTCAACAAATTCTAAAGGTCTCCTACGGTTATCCGCATAACTCTTCTGTCGATCTTGTGCTTGTTTAACCTTATCATGGATCATTCTAATCTTTTCTGTAGTCTCTTTAATAATCTTGGGTCCCAAAATTCTGTCTTCGCCAACTTCCATCCAACACAATGGCGTCCTACATTTCCTTCCATATAGAGCCTCATAAGGAGCCATACCAATACCTGCATGATGACTATTGTGTTATGAAAACTCAATTAACGGTAAAAGTTCTATCCAATTTCCTCCACTTCCAAGCACACAAGCTCTTAACATATCTTCCATCTTTTGTATTGTCCGTTCCGTCTGACCATCCGTTTGCGGCTGATTCGACGTACTCAAACACAACTTTGTTCCCATATCTTGTTGAAAAGATTTCCAAAACCTTGAAGTAAACTTTGGATCTCTATCCGAAACAATACTAGAGGGAATACCATGAAACCTCACAATTTCCAAAATAAACAACCTTGCAAGATGACTTGCCTTGTATGTAGTCTTTACAGCTAAGAAATGCAATGATTTCATCAACCGATCCACAATCACCCAAATAGAGTCATATCCACCTTGAGTATGGGGTAATCCAACTGCGAAGTCCATAGAAATACTACCCCACTTCCATACTGGAATTTCTAAAGGTTGTAACAGTCAACCCGGTCTCTGATGCTCAATCTTTACTTGTTGGCATATCGCACACTCCGATACGTATACGACAATATCTCTTTTCATACCGGACCACTAATAGTCCCTCTTTAAGTCTTGATACATTTTCGAAGAACCAGGATGTATAGTAAAAGCACTCTTATGGGCTTCTTCCAAAATTCTTCTTTTTAACACCACATCATTCGGAACACAAATTCTCTGGTTAAACAAAATGATTCCGTCGGTAGCCCGCATGAAACCCGGTTGAACAAGCAATCCTTGTAACTTCTCATCCAACACTTGCCCTTATTGAATTTATTCCCTAAGAGTAGAATTAACATTCAAGCTTCCCATAATCGCACCATTAGGAGTCCAAACGAAATGGAGTTTAAGATCTCGAAACTATTCCAATAAGATATACTCCAATATCATCAACTCGGAATTATGCAACACTTTCCGACTCAATGCATCTTCTACTTTATTTGCTTTACCTGGATGGTAGTTTAGTTCCAAGCCATAATCCTTTAAATATTCCATCCATCTCCTCTGACGCATGGTCAACTCTTTCTTGGTCAAATAGATACTTTAAGCTCTTGTGGTCGCTGAACATCTCAAAATGTACCCCATACAAATAATGACGCCACACTTTCAATGTAAAAACAACTGTCGCCAATTCCAAATCATGCGTTGGATAATTATCTTCACGAACTTTTAATTGTCGAGAAGCATAGGCCACCACATGACTATCTTGCATTAAAACACCTCCTAATCCCATCTTGGATGCATCACAAAACACCTCATACGACTTACTAGGATCAGGAATAATCAAAACAGGAGCAGTCGTTAATCTTTCTTTCCAACTCATAAAACTTTATTCACACGCCGAATCCCACTCATAAGGACAGTCCTTTCGAGTAAGTTTAGTCATTGGTAAAGCCAATTAATAAAAGCCTTTGATAAACCTTCTATAATAACTTGCCAGTCCCAAGAAACTTCTAACTTCGGAAACATTCTTTAGTCTCTCCCAATTAATCACCGCTTCAACTTTTGACGGATCTACCGCCACACCTCCCTGAGATATGACATGACCAAGAAAACTAACCTCCAACATCCAAAACTCACACTTGTTTAGCTTAGCAAAAATTTGCTTCTCTTGTAAGATCGATAAAATGATTCTTAAGTGTCCCTCGTGCTCTTGTGAAGTACGAGAATAAACAAGAATGTCATCTATGAAGATTACAACAAATTGATCCAATTAAGCTTGAAATATCCGATTCATATAATCCATAAAAACTGCTGGAGCATTCGTCACACCGAAAGGCATTACTAAGAATTCATAATGGCCATAACGGGTTCTAAACGCGGTCTTTGATACATCCGAACTCTTCACACGAATCAAATGATAACCCGATCGTAAATTAATCTTCGAGAACACATTGGCTCCTTTCAATTGATCTAACAGGTCGTCTATCCTGGGCAATGGGTATTTGTTCTTGATGGTGACTTTATTCTATTGTCGGTAATCAATACATAACCACATTCCACCATCATTCTTCTTTAACAATAACACTGGAGCTCCCCAGGGCAAAACACTGGGTCGAACAAAATGCTTAGCCATTAACTCTTCCAATTGGTCCTTCAATTCCCTTAACTCAAGTGGTGCCACCCGATATGGAGAAACGGATATAGGAGTCGTTCCCGATATCAGGTCAATAGAGAATTCCACTTCCCTCTCCGGAGGAAGAGAAGTGATATCCTCGGGGAAAAATTCAGAAAACTCGCAGACTACAGGCATACTCAGAACTTAAAGGTTGCTACTCTCCTCCTTAGTGAGAACCAAAAGAACAGGTTTTTCCTTCTCAAACAAGAAATTTATCATTCCAACCGTACCTTCTAAAAATTGTTGTTAACACATCCTTCAGAGTAGCTTCAGTAGATGTGATATTCTGGTATCAGATATGAGATGTCAAAGTAGATGTCACAATACTAATATCTGAACAATGATCAATATAAGAAAGATATAAAACAGTAAACAATAGCAAAGAGTCACAAGCAATTGTTAACCCAGTTCGGTGCA
This sequence comes from Lathyrus tuberosus, assembly GCA_022829125.1. Classification (NCBI taxonomy): domain Eukaryota; kingdom Viridiplantae; phylum Streptophyta; class Magnoliopsida; order Fabales; family Fabaceae; genus Lathyrus; species Lathyrus tuberosus. The sequence continues at coordinate 171,230 of JALAZF010000995.1, forward strand.
ATCACACCTACGTCTGGGGGCTACCAAGCCAGGAAGGAAATCCACTAAACAAAATTAGTTTGAAGACTCTCAGTAAACACACTCCAATTTACAATCTTCTCACCTAATCTCTACCTGTGAGATTTCTATCTAAGACACTTAGACACGAGACACCTCTCACTCCCCCTCAATCACATGCAGTGAAAACTACAGAACAATACTAAAGAGAAGAACACACTTCAAATACAAAACTTGATCTTGCTTAAAAGCTTCAATCAAGAACAAAACGCTCGTACTTAAAAGCTTAGAGTGGACACAATACGACTCAACTACTAAGTCCAATTCACGCATCTAACAGAGTGAATACAATGTTAAAACCCTAAAACTTGAACGCAGCTTGCAATAACTTATTCTCTCTACACATCAATTAGGGTTGAACATCTTTAAAAAGTAATACACTCCTTGGGCTTGGGCATTAGCAGATCTTTGAATCAAATAATAATTAAAGCTAATTATTCTCCATATCTTTTTGCACGAAAATAGCAACAACCTAATCTTCAAAATATCACAGAAATTGCTTGCTTCAATTTAAAGATACTCCAAGATTTTCGCACCCAATTACTCAACAGATTGCAAAAAGAGCACAGCAAATAAAACATAACATTCTCAACAGAATGTTCTGGTAACAGATGTTAGGACATCGTGTTTGACATCATGCACAAAGTCCCGCAATACTAAGAAACACCACCTGCAGAATTTTAGAACCAACATGTCAAGACATCAAGTAAAACATCTTGATGAACCACTTTGTTTTAGCAAAATTGCTGCCAATACAGAACTAACAAACTCCCCCTTTGGCAAATTTTGGCTAAAACACTATAGCACCAACAATGATCAGAGATCCCTGCAGCAGAAGCAACACACATACACAACTAACATTCCAAGCACATACACATCTAACCAGAAACTCCCCCTCAAGCCTATGAGCAGAGAAAGCCAAGGAGCAGAGAAAAACCAGCAAGGAAAACCAAGAAACGAAAAAAAAAAAAAACCAGCTGCACACACAAAACAAAACTACTAAGCTAAAGCTACTCCTTTCTCCCCCTTTTTAGCCATAATTAGACAAACATCAGACAGAAAATTCCATAACAAGCAAAGCTAAAATTAGCATAAAGAAGCTGTCACCATGAGAGCAGTACAAACATCTTTAACATTCAGATTATGCACACAAGAGTGCCATCAGAAAACCAGAACAGAATTCAAGCACACAACGGTGCCAAAAGAAAAACAGAAAAAAAAAGAACCAAAATAACAAAAAAGCAACTTCATGACAGAACACTCAAGCATCTCTAGAACCAGCAGAGTCCTTACTCTCAGACTTGTCTTCATCACCCTCTGCACTGCCATCAAACTCACCAGAACCATCCTTTTCATTGCCGTCAGACTCACCAGAATCACCCTCATCAGAACCTTCCTTCTCATTTGCATCCTCAACAGTATCACCTTCAGCCATTCTAAGAGTCATGATCATTCTTTCAAACTTCAGTTTTCTTTGAGTACTGACTCTAATAACCTCATCCAGTTCCTTGCAGGCTTCTAGTAACTCATAATTTACCCCAGACTTGTTTGTGGGTTGGTGTGAAGTAGAGGAAGATGTCATGACAATGTCAGGGACATGTTTACCTTCAAACAGTTTATAATGAAGGGACAATGCAGACCCCCTTTTGCAAACAACATTAGACTGAGATAGAATACCAGGGTGCTGGTTTAAAATAATGCCACAGATAAGGGAGGGGAAGGCAATGGGCATCTTCACAACAAAAGTGCCGGCTTGCTTCATAGTCTGATCAAATATAAAGGAACCATAATCAAAACTCCTCTTAGTCCCAACAACATATATAAACCTTCCCAAACCAACAAAAATAGTGGAAGTGTGATTTGTGGGGACCCAGTTAGCAGCACCTATTCTATGCAAAATAGCATATTTAACACTTAGCATACCAGCAGATAGCTTGTGTTTCATAGGCCAACCTCCAACCTGATTAGCTGTGATAGTCTTGCACACTTGATTATCAGTAGCTTCCAGCTCACATTGATCATCTTCATTTCTGCTAAGGTACTTGTTGATTATGGTAGGAGAGAATTCCACACACTTTCCTCTCACATACACCTTTCTAAAAGCCTTACTCTGCTTATCATTACAGTCTATAGGAATGTTGACTATAAACTCCTTCACTAGCACATCATAGCATTTTGAAAACTTGGTCACTGTCTTCATCAATCCAGCATGCTCAATCAAGGCCATTATCTCCTTACAATCTAAGGCGTCTTTCCCTAACTCTCTCTCTAGTGCTATCCTTCTTTGATAAACATACTTCCTGAAATTTTGGTATAACAGATCCCAGATATACTACATGATGTCGAGACATCTGGTCTGACATAAACAGCAAGGCAATTATAGACAATTAAATAAGTTGCTGAAAAGTAAAGTGCACACAGAATTTGTTCACCCAGTTCGGTCTAACAACCTATATTTGGGGGCATACCAAGCCAGGAAGGAAGTCTACTATTAGCAGTATTAAATAACAGATTCAACAATACCAGTTGACAATCTACTCACTTAATCCCTACCCAATGACCCTTCTACCTAAGTTCTCCCTAGGTAAGAGACTCCATCTCACTTCCAATCATTGCAATGATGTCTAGCAATCAACTTCTCAGTTACTGCATCAACAACTTGATTTCTAACAACTCTCCAAACATATAAAAATAGAAGACACACTCCTATAACAATACCTAGACATGACCCTCACGACTAGGAACAATGCTTAGAGTTGCTTAACAGCTTCCTCTAAGAACAATACATCTCTTACCTACATGCTTCGAGATAAACACGATGACCATCCCACAAACCGGGTGGTTCATCAACCAACACAGCCCTTATAATTTACATGATGGTTGGCCTGTCTAAAACTAGGCTACAATGCTTCTATTTATAACCTATTTCCCAACTGGATTTGGGCCTTCAAATCACTACAAATCAGCTGCTCCAAATCTGCAAAAGATTCTTCTACTAAATAGATCTTCAATCAAATCTTCAATTAAATCTTCAATTAAATCTTCAATTAAATCTAATTATTCTCCATATCTTTTTGCATGAAAATAGTAACAATATTTGCTCAATATAAGATTGCAATAGAATATATTTGTCCCATGATATTCGCCTGCAATCTCTCCACCAGATCTTCTCAAAACACACTTAAACAAATGCAGCCCTAACAAAACACATCAGACTGATGTTCTGATGTTCTGTCAACTGATGTCAAGACATCAAGTTTAACATCAACATATAAAACTTCAAACCTGCAACAACAAATGTTAGGAACCAATGTTAAGACATCAGACATATGACATCAACATTGTTCAACTTTGTTTTACCAAAATTCCAGCCAATACAAGAACTAACAATCTTCCCCTTTGGCTAATTTTGGCTAAAAGAATCTCAGCTAACATCAGCACACAACTAGCAGCAGCAACTCCCCCTCAAAACTGCAACCAGCAAAACAGCTGCACAAACTACACACTCCCCCTCAAGCCTAGAACCACAACAGACAACTAGACAACAACTAGGCTAACTCTCCCCCTTTTTAGCCACAATTGGACAAACTCTGAATCTGCCAACCAACATACTCATAACAAAATCCAGACTCAACAGCTACTACTGTACATTCTCTCCCCCTTTTTGGCCAAAAATTGACAAACATTTGTGTAAATGTATACTTCTGATTCAATCCATTGACACACAAATCTATAGAACCAGGTCTAAACTGTCAAGTACACCATGAACTTCACCAGTAACACAATATCACGACATCTTGTCTGACATTACAATCTGGATAAATAACTTCTTCAACAACGGATCAACTATCCCTATCTAAGATAACAAGTGCTCCTTTGAAAGAAGAACACCTTAAATGAATGGAAAACATAAGACTCATCTTCATATCTTCAAGAGCGCACCCTCTGTTCAACACACCTGCTGAACGCATTCACAAAATGCTTAATCCTCAAACAATCCAAGTACCACACTAGTACAGTCAGAAGTTCTCCCCTTATATTTCACAACTAATGCTCCTTGACCAGTACATAATAGCATTTGGAAAATCCAGACACAGTCTTCATCCACCGAACTCTAAGTAAACTCCTCTTACTTAGAAATAATAACACACATCAAGACAAGTGTGACATCTCCCATCAACAAAGACCCTCACAAAGTTTTTCCAAAACTGCATAAAATTGTCTGCATAATCCATAGACAAGTACTCCCCTTGTCATGGTTGACTAATGCTCTAGATGGAGATGAACATTTGAGCACACTTGCTGAGCACATTCACATACTGTACTTTCACTTTTGGAGAACACAACCAAGTATCCTGACTTGTTTGACACTGCTCACAGACTCCACAAATTCTCTGCTTTACTGAGATCTAATCTCTTCAAGAGATACTTGTAGCAGAAGAAGGAACAACTCTAAAAAAATATTCTGATCAGATCACATCACAATCCCTCTACCATTACATCCACCAGTAGTTGTTGATACTAGTGAAGTCTTCAAAATTAGTAGTCATGCTTTTCCAGAACAAATTACTAAAAACAAGACCAGAATCTCCACATTCTAATTCACATAGTCAGAAACATCTCTTCTGACAAAAATGCTTGAGCATCCAACTCCACATGAAGTTAAAATTAGGCTATTCGTGAGGAACATAAGAAACATCATCCTCCTTCATACAAACTGTTAGATAAGGATCAAAGTCACATAGATCCCCCAACTCTCCAAAGGCAGTCAGCCCCTATCATATTCTTCATCTTCAGACTTCCAATCAATCAATACCTGATCTTCTTCAATCTTATCTACATTCTCCATCCAAGGCAGACCTTCTACTTCATCATTCTCCCATATGACTATGTAGACGCTCCTTAGGCATAATGTAGGCACCACGCTTCTGAACCAGAGCATAATCATCCTTCACCAAGGATATTCAACCAGATAATGTCCCAACACAAGTTAGAACATCTGCCACACACCAATACATCATCACCATGATTCTTGATATGCTCCACCAACTGGACTAACTATAGCATAGTAATCCAAAGGAGTAGAGAAATAAACTCTCATCCACCTTCAAGAAGAATAATCTCCTTGAGTCTTCAACTCATCACCCTTCGGCCCAAGAGTAACTTGTTCCAAGACAATCCTCAATAATAACCAGCTGCCACACTCTGATTATCTTGATTCTTCGAATTCACTTCTGAGATCAACCAAATGCCACAGTTTGATCACCTCAAGCATGAATCCTCATATGAAAACAACCAAATGCCACATTTTAACCTTTTTCACGTTTGTCAGAAGTCTCACAAAGATATCCTGATCCACCAAGGAAACCAGATCTTCAAGTCACAAGTTCCAACTGCTTAATAGCAAACACACTTAGACTCCCTAAGCCATGGTCATGTAACATCTTCTCCTTCCTGCAGCTCCTGCAAACTGCCATGAGAACGATCTTTTTGAAGCATCCTATTGTTCATTCCTGTAGATCACCCTATCAAAAGCTGATGTGCCACATCACCAATTGAGACTTCTGATGTTAAGTTAGATGTCAGATCATTATGTCACCCAACTATTGAATTCAGCTCCACCTTCTGCCACTCAGAAGAACCTCCTCCCTTTGCAGAAACAGATTTCCATGCTCTCATAGACTTGATTCAACAATCAAGTTTGAGTAGACAACCTTCATCCTGCTTAGAAACTCCAAAGACTTCAAACCTACAACATCTGAATCTTCAGAAAATAAATAGTCCAAGACTACCCCATAGTAATACTAAAGAAAGTCACTTCCCTTAGTAGAGCCGTCAGTAGAAAGCCAGAGATAACTGCCACTTATCCTTGACCTTCACAACCAGAGAAAACACCATGCTCCAAACCACTTAGATCAGAAATAAACTGATCCAAGCTGTAACCAACAAGATTATGATGTCTTCATAGTCTTCCGTCTTCATCTTCAACAGCACCACCTGTAATACCCCAAATTTTGACCACTTAGATTTCCCATCATTGTGAAAATCATCATCACAATATGGATGAACCATCATGCTTCATCAGTCTCCCCAAAGATGGGTGAGCATCCAATACAATCAAAATTAGGGTTTCAAGCCCTCTTTGAGCTTTAGACAAAGGATCAATCAAGAAATGACATGATCTTCAACTTGTCTAATCTCTCAAACATCCACAATGGATCAAAAAGGACTCCCACTTCAAGGATTAAGCACAAGGCTGCTCCCTTCTAGGTGGATCAAGTCTCAAGATCGACAGTGTCACCAAATTAGGGTTTTGGTCAACCAGGGCCTCCAGATGGAAATTTTCATCTGGAAATAAGGCAATGATCCAAAACATGACCTAATATACTTCATGGAACCTCATGAACCCATGCATCAAGTCAATTTTTCCTCAGGGGATGCATTCATCAAAAATCAGGAATTAGGGTTTCTCGACCTAATTTACCCCTAAGTTGACTTTTGGGACAAACCATGAGCCAAGACCTCAAGACATGATTTGAGGGTCTCTAATACACCATATTGATCCATTTGGAACAATGGATTAATCCAAGAAGCTTGAGCAACAAGTCTCAATTTCATCTGCACCACAATTAGGGTTTTAAGAGAAAAGTCAACTGTAACTTTGACTTTTGACCTAGACATGCTCCTAAACCCTAATACATGATTGAGTATACCCTATGACACCCATGGAACATGTCCATCAAGTTTGATTTAGGTCAAGGACATGATTTCCTGAAGAATTGCAGAGTTTGGAATTCATCTGATAAAAAGTCAACTGTGCACAAAAGTCAACTTTGACTTTTTGAGATTTTTCACCAAAATGGATTTTTAACCCTAAAATGATGTTAATGTATGATTTGAATCATCATTCATCAAGAAAAATCAAGAAAAGTGAGATAACTTGTAAAAGGGGTAACCATAAAACTTAGAAATTTTTCTAAGTTAAAAATAAAGTGGCAAAGGTACCAACTTTGGAGGACCATAACTCCTAAACCACAAGGCCATTTTTTCTCATCCAAAGATGGATTTGTAGCCCTCATTATCACCTACAAAAACTTCAACCACAAGTCATTCCAATTCATTAAGGATTTTGAGTTATGGAGTGATCAAAGTGGCTGAAAAGTGAAAATGTCACTTTTTCCAACACTTAGTGAAATTTTCACTAAGTCAGAATTTGCCTTCACTTTTTGCCAAATGTAGGGGGGTTTTTCACTTGGAATCAAAAGAGATCAAAACCAAACTTGTTCAAACAGTTGTTGTATCATGTAAGAGATTTCCAAAATGGCCAAGAACATTGCCAAATTCAACCTACATCATGAGATACAACATTGGCAGGTTGCCTTGCTGAAATCTGTCAAGGCAAGGCAGAATTTGCATTTTGGCTCGATTTTCCAAAATCAGCCAATTGCAATTGCTCCAATCCACCTGGACACCTCAGAGGATTAAATCCAAAGGGGACAATCACTGAGCCAAGCCTCCAAGGTCCAAGGAACAAGGAATAGCATGTTGAACCTAGAGTTGCCAAAATAGGGACAAGACTTCATATTTGGAATGAGGCATTCAATGGAACCATCAAGGTGGCATGGACTGAGCCATTCTCATCTGAAATCAGTCAAGACTTATCCAAGACCAAGGGGACCAAAGCTCTGTGCCCTAACCTCTAGTCAATGGCTAGAGGAGACTTTCATTTCCATTGGCCAACATTGAGGAAACCTACTTACCAGCTGCCATGCACTATTCCTTGCAAAACAAACTTGCTCTACTATAAATAGAGCTCAATTGTGGTCAGTTTGAGTACACCAAAGCCATCTAACAGATGCTTTCCTCAAAATCTCTTTCTCTTGGCAAAAATGCCTTTCTTAGCAAGGTAGCTATCGGGTTTTGAGTTTGAGAGCAATTCTGCACAAACCAATCACTCACACACCTCACATACATCACATATGAGCTGATCACACACTCACATAACATCTGGAGCATCAAAATCTCAAAATCACTTGCCATCCACACAAGTTTGAAGTGAAGTTGCAGCTGAGATGCCATAAACTGATCCAGTCCATTTCAATTCAATCCAAGTGTTCAAACACACTCCATATGGTGTAGGGAAGTTGTCCAGATCATCACAACTTGTCTGTAACACCTCCAACTCAAAATCACATCTGCTCTTGCTGTCACGACTTGGAGGTAAGCCTAAACTTGGTCATCTCTCAATCTATGCATATTTCCTCGCACAATAATTTGGCCATATGTTCATAATCATGCATGGAATGTTTTCCCTCAATTAATTGCATTGTTTGAATCGTGTATCAAAAATCCTAGCCTTCATGCAGAAATTAGGGTTCTTGAGGTTTCTTCGTGATTTCTTGTTGTATGTTTAATTTAAATGAAATTAAAGTACATAGACATGATCGTGAGGTTGAGACGAGCATAATGATATGTGGATTGCATGATATGATTACGTATTCATGGAGATTGGATAGAAAATGCAAATCTGGGAAAACTGAAAAGCGCGCGTGTTCTTGGTGTTGTTCTTGGTGCCATTTTCATAAATTCAAATATTTGAATTTTGTGATTTTGTTTAATTGATTCAAAAATTAATTTCTCTCTGAGTTTTAATGATTTTGAGTTGATTCTTTTTTTAATAATTCACAAAAATGTTAAAATATTTTATTTTATCAAAAAATACCAAAAATATTATTTATTTCATATAATTGATATTTTTGTAAAGAATTAATATTTTGATTGTTTTTGGCATTTTAAATATTTTTTCTACATTGATTTTGCAACTTTTAATGCTTTCTAATTATTTTATAGGTCAATACTTAATTTTTGAAGCATTAATCCAAGATCACAATTTGTTTTCCATGTGTTAAACAATTTTTGATCATTTTAATTGAATTTTTATTCAATTATATACATTTTGAAAACAAATTAGGGTTTTGGATTAATTCAACCCTCATAAATCATTTTCAAAAAACTTTGGGTCTCTATTAGAGTGTAAGACCCAATCCTTTTTTTGACCAAATCATTTTTGGGCCTCACTTATTGTATAAGTCCCGATACCGTCAAAAAACAAACGGGGCGATCGTCGCCTTTTCAAAAATCATTTGGGCCTCTCCTTGAGCTATAAGACCCATTCAAAACACTTTGGGCCTCTATTAGAGTGTAAGACCCAATCCCCCTTTTAACCAAAACATTTTTGGGCCTCACTTATTGTATAAGTCACTCAGCGTTAAAAGAAAACCTCGGCGCGATCGCTATTTTTAAACGAAAGATCATTTGGGCCTACCCTCGTGTTATAAGCCCCTCTCTTTTCTTTAAACCTTTTTTGGGCCTCTTGAGAGAGTGTAAGACCCATCCCTTTGTACAGAAAACCTTTTTGGGCCCCAGTCACTTGTATAAGTCCCTCTGTACAAATTCAACAGTGCACTCACTGATAAAACCCTGGGCCTCTCCTTGAGCTGTAAGCCCCAAATCTTTCTTTTTCAAAGCACTTTCTCCTTTGATTTTGAATATATTGTTGTTTTCAATCTTTCTTTGTTGAACAACTAACCAAACAGCATGGAAGCACTACAACCGAGTAAGTGGTTATCGCTTTCATTTACTGCTTTCATATTATAAACTGTATTGTGGGGCTGCTCACTGTAAGTCTCCTTTCATAAACTCATATCTACTGTGTAATAATAGTATAGATATTTCGAGTTTCCCCGGCTACTACGTCTAGAACTAGGTGACAACGTTTCACTTATTCGTAGAAATAGACGCCTAGATCCCCAATAGGAGCATCAGATACAGTCTTCTCTTCGGCTGTTCTCCTTAGGAATTGTCAAGGAACTCTATTCCCAAAGATGAATGTATTCTCTGTGAATGGCATCTTTGAGTTTCTTCCAAATTCTCGAACTTTCCTGACTTGATCTATTCCTTGTGGATAGCTTGCCTCGAATGTCTCGGGGTTTGGGTACCCACTACGGTCATAATCTTGGACCTTAACTAAGGAACCCTCTTTAAAAGCTAAAAGCCGCTGGATAGTAAACCTCGCACGTTTACCAGTGGTTTTCATCTTTAAAAAAGTCATCTCTCCTAATGGAAAGGAGATGATAGACCCACGGGCTTCTTAAAAGCATCGGCCTCCTCTTGGGCATTATTCAAGGACCCTACGGCTTCTTAGAAGTATTCACAGCCTCCTCTTAGGCTTCGTATAATGATCTCTTCCTCCGGGAATGATAGCCTCCTCTTGGGCTTCGTACAAGGACCCGTCGGCTTCTTAAAAGATTCCAGCCTCCTCTTGGGCTTCGTACAAATTGTCTCGACGACCTCCTAGAGGTATAGGAACAGAACTTAGTCATCCTCATAGAACAGTCCTTTCATAGAGTCTACTACTGTTTCTCGAAGCATAGTACAAAAGATAAAACTCTAGACACGGACAGTCTAACTTCCTTGAGTCTCAAAGACATTCTCAAGCACCCTTCGTTAAATAGGAAGGAAACCCGCAGACTCGGATAGTCTCAATACCCTTTGGATTTCCCGTTTCCTCAAAGAAAAGGAAATATTCCTGATCCTCAAATCAAATCCCTGAGTACAGCGTTGCTCATATAAGAACTGATTTTCTCTTTTAAATCAGTATATTGGATCTGTCACTCAACTGAAACAGTTACAATAGCCTCCATCTCGGGCTTCGTACGAGATACCAAAATTCTCCCCAGTGGAGTCAAAACAACCTTTTAGCCTCTCTCTCAGGCTTTGTATGTGACACAAAAGATTCCCTCGTAGAGTCAATCACCCTTTTTTTTGCCTCCATCTCGGGCCTCGTACGAGATATAAATCCCTTAAGCAAAAGTCGAACTCTTTGCTAGCCTCCTCTTAGGTTTTGTATAACGATATGCCCCGCTGGGTCAAAAACCTTTAGCCTCTCTCTCGGGCTTTGTACGAGACACAAAATAGCCTCCTCTTAGGCTTTGTATAATGATTTTCCTAGCGGAAATTAGCCTCCTCTTAGGCTTTGTATAAGAAAACCACTGGTTGATCCAATCAACCTTTTAGCATCAAAGCTGTGCCTCGTTCGCAGTACACAAACATCAACAACTCCTTTCCCTTCATCTAATCGCTGTAAGCGGAAAGCCTCTGGATCATCTACATCCATGCCACAGTCCCTCTTTTAGCATGAGAAATTCCTAAGGAAAGATGGCATTGCTCTACACTGAGTTAAAGTCTTCTCCTTCAGGTTAAAACACTTTCTTCGGAAATTATGGCATTGCTCGGATCCACGTATCCTAGTTAAAGTAATTCTCCTTCTCCCCTCTTTAGAGATGACAAATTCTCTCTAAAGTCGAGGTCTTTTAGCTTCACATCCTGGGCTTTAAACAAGATACAAATCACCTTTCGCTTCATGTCTTGGGCTTTGAACAAGACACCAAAAACCAATTTCCTCCCAAAGAATAGGAGAAACTACGAACGCTCTGATTTCCCTGTTTCGGTAAACGGGAATACGTAGGCATAAGATCGAAAGAAAAGATCTTAGCGAGCGCAATCAACAAAAAACCCAAATCCCATATCTCCATCAATTAAAAGCAGTAATTTAAAAACATCAGTCCTAACATCCTAATCCTTATTCCCCGCCAGAAACCCTTTGCCTAGAAAAAAGAAAGAAAGAACATGTATTGGCGAAATACGAATAACCAGTACAAAGGCCCCCCCCCCCACATTGATAGCATCCGTAACCTAACAAACTGCTGTTTAAACTCAGTATGCAAGCAGGGTTAATTGGAGACATCTATTTCCCTTCCTTATTCAGCTCACAATAGGATAAAAAATGAATCGACCTGTAGTTTTAAGCTCAACCGCAGAGAACGATCCGCGCTTAAGAACCGCGTCCAAAATCGCTCGCTACACCACCATCTGGACAAATCATTCACCATACTTTCTAGGAACAGATGCTAAGCAATAATCCCAGGTCAACACCTAGGCGACTTGTGAGCGAATGTAGAACCCCTCCCATGATTCTCCAAACCTCTGATGAAAAAATGTTAAAACAATTGACATAACATCCTTAATCTTGTCTTTCAAGGATAATCAATTAAATACTTGTGAATATCACAAATAGCAATTGATCTTAAATCCATGTGGTTTAACCCTTCTTCAGATTCTAGCATCTTCTGAATCTTCTTCATGACAACCATTATGACAACCATTCATACCACAAAAGCCTTCCAGGTTAGGTCAGTGTCTTGATCTTTCACTCCACCCTGAGCAAAGAACTGAAGTGATGTTTCAACATCATTTTCGACATCAGTCTAAATCACATTAAACATCTACTAGGATTTGGAGACTACAACCATAGTAATCCACACATATATCTTGCAGCAAACACACGAGAACATATCAACATCTGATCAACTTCCAAGATCAGATCAACAAAATTGCAGTAACTTGCATAACACACTCTTCCAGAAGCTTCTTCTTATAAGAACAAGGTTCAGACCTCTTGTCTAACTTAAGAGTGATAACATACCATAGACAATCTGCTACTTCCAATCCTTTAAGCCCCAAAATTGAAAGAGCTCATGCATACACCAGTTGACCACAGGCTGATTTACACTGCTACTGCACACAAACTCTTGGATGCATTTTCCCTATAAAATTATCCTCAAACATTTTATCTTAAACAAGGATCATCTCCTTCTCTTCTACTATCAAGATTACTACCTTTTCTTCAACCAGCTCCAGCTGAGATGCTATGACATTATGAACAACATCTCAAAAAATTGTTCAACTTCACAGCTTCAGTGATCCTTCAAAACAGCTACAATCTACTAGGACTTTGACTCAGTATTTACCATAAACTGCTGATGTGTAGCGCGATGTCTAGACATTAGGATTGACATATCAAGCTCAGCTTCTTTCTTGATGAAACTTTCTCCAGTTCATGATTTTGAAAATCAGAAACATGTATCTTCACAAGAGAATTCATCTTCAGATATACCAGAACTACATTGGACACCATAACCAGGAAGATCTCCTAATTAGGTCACCATAAATACGCTTAAGAGGTAATTTATCAAGATCTTCACTCCCGCGTGAAAGATTTTACAGTGATACTCTTTTGCTTTGGCTCCACCCTATTTTTTCATCATCAATGTTCTGGACAGATTGGTCTTCAATACCTGATTTGAAATATATTCTTCTTCTGCTGAGGAGACCAAACTCTAAAGTCTTTCCAAGAAAATACCTTCCTAAAGTCTCATCACCAGAGACACAAGAAACAACCAGGGTTACATCATATACCATGCAGCGGAACACACAACAACTCCTCAACACCCTTCAGGCACTACTCAATAATCCTTGCACACCATCACCATAGGTTTGAAAATAAATCAAACTCACGACAGCAGTTCTCCACCAAAGCTACACACCAAGTCCATAACTCAGCAAAACTATCTTCCTTGTTCATGAACCAGAAAGTATCTTCCCTAGATCTCATCCAGAAATAGACAGGATGCCTGCTCTGATACCATTTGAAATTCTGGTATAACAGATCCCAGATGTACTACATGATGTCGAGACATCTGGTCTGACATAAACAGTAAGGCAATTATAGACAGTTAAATAAGTTGCTGAAAAGTAAAGTGCACACAGAATTTGTTCACCCAGTTCGGTCTAACAACCTACATCTGGGGGCATACCAAGCCAAGAAGGAAGTCAACTATTAGCAGTACTAAATAACAGACTCAACAATACCAGTTGGCAATCTACTCACTTAATCCCTACCCAATGACCCTTCTACCTAAGTTCTCCCTAGGTAAGAGACTCCATCTCACTTCCAATTATCGCAATGATGTCTAGCAGTCAACATCTCAGTTACTGCATCAACAACTTGATTTCCAACAACTCTCTAAACACATAAAAATAGAAGACACACTCCTATAACAATACCTAGAAATGACCCTAATGACTAGGAACAATGCTTAGAGTTGCTTAACAGCTTCCTCTAAGAACAATACATCTCTTACCTACAGGCTTCGAGATAAACACGATGACCATCCCACAAACCAGGTGGTTCATCAACCAACCCAGCCCTTATAATTTACATGATGGTTGGCCTGTCTAAAACTAAGTTACAATGCTTCTATTTATAACCTATTTCCCAACTAGATTTGGGCCTTCAAATCACAACAAATCTGCTGCTCCAAATCTGCAAAAGATTCTGCTACAAAATAGATCTTCAATCAAATCTTCAATTAAATCTTCAATTAAATCTTCAATTAAATCTAATTATTCTCCATATCTTTTTGCATGAAAATAGTAACAATATCTGCTCAATATAAGATTGCAACAGAATATATTTGTCCCATGATATCCGCCTGCAATCTCTTCACCAGATCTTCTCAAAACACACTTAAACAAATACAGCCCTAACAAAACACATCAGACTGATGTTCTGATGTTCTGTCAACTGATGTCAAGACATCAAGTTTAACATCAGCATATAAAACTTCAACCCTGCAACAACTAATGTTAGGAACCAATGTTAAGACATCAGACATATGACATTAACATTGTTCAACTTTGTTTTACTAAAATTCCAGTCAAAACAAGAACTAACACTTCCACTTTTGAACACTGTCAGCATAGTGGAAGGAGATGTTATCCAAAGGAACATCAGGGACTATTCCAGAAATTCTTTTTAACACAGTCCTTTTCACAGGAGTGATGTCCTGGACATCATCCTCAACATCAAAGTCAGAATCAGAATCAGCCCTAATCTTCCTCTTTTTGGAGGAAGTGGACACTTTGCTCTAGGATTTTGGAGGTCCTACAACAGTAGTCTTTTTCTTACCACTAACAACTTTCACTTTAGGAGAGGTATCCACATATTTCCCTTTTCTTGTCTTCAACCTCTTAGCAATACCAGGATGCACATTTGTAATTAACTCGTTGTCAGAGGGAACATCAACAAGATTCACAACAACATCATCAGAGTTAACAATTTTTTCCTTACTCTGATCAGCACCAACACTCTTCTTCCCTGAACTAGAGACCTCACTAACACCCTCGCTTCTTCCTTCCTTAAGCACATAATTAGCTAATTTGTGCAAATTTGCAGTCTCAGTATCTTCCTCAGAATTTGAAGAGTCTACATTTCCTTCCTCACTTTGATGTGCATCCAAAGTAGGAACAACATCAATTTTAGACAGAGGGACATTAATCCCAGGAACCCTACGCTCTCCATACAATAGACTAATGACAATACTTTTAATGGTTCGATCCACATACTTACTACCTTCCCTATGATCATAAGAAGACTCAACAGTGGTTTTAGAGGAGTTACCTGCAGGTGTACGTTTGGAACTTCTTACATGCAGTTTGCTGGGCCTTGTCTTTTCAGTTCCAGAATGGGGAATCATGGATAATGGAGCAACGTCAAGAACAGCTTCAGGAGAGATACCTTCCGAAGAAACCCTAGATTTCGAAGGGGTAGGATTTTTAGCAGGAGAGTTCTTAGACGGAGAAGAATGTTGTTGAGACATCGTAAACTTCATGCAAATGCTTGAACTTGGAGTAGAAAGACTTCTTTTTCTGAGAGGGAAGGTGAAAGAACTGAGCAAGAAAGGATGGATGTAGCGTGTGGGAACAATGTGATGAAATGATTTCCTATGGTAGGGTGGCTGCTTTTGTTGGAAACTTAAACGGAAGTAAATGATATTACCACAAAATAGTAAATGATTTTTAAAATTTTTAAATACCAATGAAAGCTTCCCACATGTCATTAATTGCTACAGATCTTCATAAATACAAATGCCTAATTTTCCTCTTAAGGTTTCAAATTGGATTGCATCCAAAGCCTTAGTGAAAATGTCAGCTAACTGCTCTTCTGTGGCCACATGTTCCAAAGAAATAACCTTGTCTTCTATGAGTTCCCTTATGAAATGATGACGGATATCAATATGTTTGGTCCTGCTATGTTGAATAGGGTTCTTGGATATGTTTATAGCACTCAAATTGTCACAATACAATGTCATGACATCCTGTGTGACATTATATTCAGTGAGCATTTGTTTCATCCACACTAGTTGAGAACAACTACTTCCAGCTGCTATATACTCTGCTTCAGTAGTAGATAGAGAGACACAATTTTGCTTCTTGCTAAACCATGATATAAGATTGTTCCCCAAGAAGAAGCAACCTCCTGAAGTGCTTTTCCTATCATCAGCACTTCCAGCCCAATCAGCATCACAATATCCAGATAAAGTGTAGCCAGATCCATGTGTGTATAACATACCATAATCACACGTTCCATTTACATATTTCAGAATTCTCTTGACTTGATTGATATGACTCACCTTGGGTTCAGCTTGATATCTAGCACAGACACCTACAACAAAAGCAATGTCAGGCCTGCTAGCTATAAGATACAGTATGCTTTCTATCATACGCCTATATAAACTTTGGTCCACATTAACACCATTTTCATCCTTGGACAGTTTTAGATGAGTAGGATCAGGTGTTCTTTTGTGACTGGCATTCTCCATTCCAAACTTCTTAACTATGTTGTTGGCATATTTACTCTGAGATAGAAATATAGAGTCTTCCATCTGCCTGACTTGCAACCCAAGAAAATAACTTAACTCACCAACAAGACTCATCTCAAATTTAGACTGCATTTGCTGAACAAAATGTTTAACCATCGTATCTGACATCCCACCAAACACAATATCATCAACATAAATTTGAGCAACCATGAGTTTCCATCTTTCATCTTTGACAAAAAGAGTCTTATCTATGCCACCTTTTATGTATCCATGCTCAACAAGAAATTAAGTAAGTCTCCCATACCACGCTCTTGGAGCTTGTTTCAAACCATATAGAGCTTTCTTCGACTTATAAACATGTGCAGGATAGGTTGGACCAATGAATCCCTTAAGTTGTTCCACATATACTTCCTCACTCAAATAACCATTTAAAAAGGCATTCTTGACATCCATCTGAAACAACTTGAACCCTCAAGATGCAAGCAACTCCCAATAGTAGTCTGATAGATTCAAGACGAGCAACGGGAGCAAAAGTTTCATCAAAGTCAACCCCTTCAATTTGAGCATATCCTTGAGCAACCAGTCTAGCTTTATTTCTTGTGACCACACCTTTTTCATCTGACTTGTTCTTGTAAACCCATTTTATTCCAATCACATTTGTTTCTTCAAGTCTTAGAACCAGCTCCCATACTTCATTTCTTTTGAATTACCCTAGCTCTTCTTGCATGGCATTAATCCAGAATTCATCAGTTAAAGCTTTCTTGATATTTTTGGGTTCAATTTTTGACACAAAACAAGAGCTTGTGATGACTTCTCTTGATCTGGTAGTGACTCCCTCATTTGGATCACCTATGATAAGGTCTCTAGGATGATCCTTCTGAATTCTGATGGAAGGTCCTTTGTTTACTGGCTCAGAATCAGGTTCTACAACAGTAGGATTGGGATCAACATTTTTGTTTGAAATTTCTACAGATGTATCAAGGAATGTTCCAACATCGTCTAGAACATCAGTCTCCTTATGCAAATCATCAACAACAACATTTATGGACTCCATCATAACCTTAGTTCTGGAGATGAACACTCTATAGGCTCTGCTGTTAGTAGAGTAGCCCAAGAATATTCCTTCATCACTTTTTGGATCCATCTTTCTTCTTTGTTCACGATCTGCCAAGATATAGTATTTGCTACCAAACACATGGAATTATTTAACAATAGGTTTTCTTCCCTTCCATATCTCATACAGGGTAGTAGTGGTTCCTGTTCTTAGGGTCACTCTATTATGAACATAGCAAGCAGTATTCATAGCTTCAGCCCATAAATGGTAAGGCAGTTTCTTGGCATGAATTATAGCTCTAGCAGATTCCAGGATAGTTATATTCTTTCGTTCCACAACTCCATTTTGTTGTGGAGTAATGGGAGAAGAGAATTCATGGCCAATCCCTTCAGAGGAACAGAATTCAACAAAATTTTGATTTTCAAATTCCTTCCCATGATCACTTCTGATTCTAACAATATTACTCTCCTTTTCTCTTTGAAGTCTTAGGCAAAGATCTTTGAACACATCAAACACTTCAGATTTTTCTCTAATGAAGCTCACCCAAGTATATCTGGAGAAATCATCCACAACCACATATGCATACTTCTTCCCACCAAGACTTTCCACTTGCATAGGCCCCATCAAATCCATGTGAAGTAGTTCCAATACTTTTGAAGTACTGAGTTGTTTAATCTTCTGATGTGACATCTTGGTTTGCTTTCCAACTTGACATTCACCACATACCCTTCCTTCTTCAATCTTTAGTTTAGGTATTCCTCTGACAGCTTCCATGGAGATGATTCTTTTCATGCCTTTTAGATGTAGATGACAAAGTTTTTGGTGCCACAACTTCACTTCATCATCTTTAGCTAGAGAACAAATGGATGAGTAACTAGAATCTAGAGGAACCCATAAGTAGCAGTTATCCTTAGATCTGACTCCCTTCATGATCACTTCATCCTTTTCATTTGTAACCAAACATTCAGATTTGGTGAAGTTGACATTGAATCCTAGATCACATAGTTAACTGATGCTGATCAAATTAGCAGTTAACCCTTTTACCAGCAGCACATTATCAAGGTCTGGAACTCCTGAGCAGTTCAACTTTCCAACTCCCTTGATTTCACCCTTGGCTCCATCACCAAAAGTCACATAGCTTGTGGAGTGAGATTTGATGTCAACCAACAAATTCTTAATCCCTGTCATGTGTCTAGAACAGCCACTATCAAAATACCAATCCTCCTTAGTTGAGACTCTGAGAGACATGTGAGCTATCAAGCTGGTGGCAGCAGTCTTGGGAACCCATTGTCTTCCATTAGTAGAAATGTTTGTATTTTATCTAGGTTGAGGAGCAGGTTTGGGATATCCATAGAGTCTGAAGCAAAAAGGTTTTATGTGACCAAACCGCCCACAGTAATGGCATCTCCATCTTTGGAATCTCCCTCTTAAGCGGTTGGGATGACCACTCCTATGATGTTGAGGCATATTATGTTTAGGTTCAGATACATGTTTTCTTCCATGATGTTTAGACATCTGATGTGACATGTTACGTTTAGGTCCAGAAGAACTCTCATCAGAAGATGATTTCTTTTCTCTCTCAAATCCCAACCCAGTAAGATCACCTGCCATTTTTCCACTCTGAAGGATTTCGTCCAATGTGTCAGTTCCACTGTTCAGCATTCTGACAGACTTGGTCATTTGATCAAGTTTAGAGTTTAACAACATGACTTCATTCTCTAGCTCAACTTTTTCAGCCTTCAGTTGAATGATAAGTTTCTTCTGTTTCTCCCATTCAAGACATACTTCTTCACTTCTGAGACACAACTTTTTGTAAGAAGCTGCAAGCTCTTCAAAGGTCAGTTCATCATCACTAGAATCTCCATCAGAGACACATCTTCCAGTCAAGGCAGTCACATGTTTAACAGATTCTTCATCAATTTCACTTTCAGAGTCCTCATCAGACCAGGAGACAGCTAGGCTTTTCTTTTGTTTCTTGAGTTAAGTAGGACATTAAGCTCTAATGTGACCAAATCCCTCACAACCATGGCACTGAAATCCTTTTCCTTGAGTAGATTTTTCTTCAGACCTTGTTCTCCTTCCACCATCATTGGACCTGCTGATGTCAGATGAGTTGTTCTTGACATTTGATCTTGACTTTATGTCTATTCTCTTCATTACCTTGTTAAACTGTCTTCCTAGTAGAACTATAGCATTAGATAGGCTATCATCACCATCCAGGGGACTCTCCTCCTCTTCATCTTCAGTATTGGAAACAAATGCTATGCTCTTGGCTTTCTTTTCAGGTCTGTCACTTATTCCTAGTTCAAATGTTTGAAGAGATCTAACAAGTTCATCAACCCTCATCTTGCTGATATCCTGAGCTTCTTCTATGGCAGTCACTTTCATGTCAAATCTCTTGGGGAGAGATCTGAGAATTTTTCTTACCAGCTTTTCATCAGACATCCATTCACCTAGGGCACTTGATGTATTGGCTATTTCAAGAATATTCATGTGGAAGTCATGTATGCTCTCATCTTCCTTCATCTTTAAGTTTTCAAACTTGGTAGTCAGCAGTTGAAGTCTTGACATCTTTACTTTGGAAGTACCTTCATGAGTAGTTTTGAGTATGTCCCAAGCATCTTTAGCTATCTCACAAGTGTTCACCAATCTAAATATGTTTCTATCAATTCCATTGAACAAGGCATTCAAAGCTTTAGAGTTTCCAAGAGCCAGTTCATCCTCCTCCTTAGTCCATTCTTCCTCAGGTTTCAGATCAGATGTTTCTTTTCCATCTTTCCCAATAATGACAGGATGTTTCCATCCTTTTAAGACAACTTTCCAACCCTTACTATCCAATGATTTCAAGAAGGCCACCATGCGTGGTTTCCAATAATCATAGTTAGATCCATCCAAGATGGGTGGTCTATTCACAAATCCTCCTTCCTTATCCATAGTACCAGAAAATGTCGTCCCTAGATCTCACCCAGAAACAGAACAGGGTGCCTGCTCTGATACCAATTGAAATTCTGGTATCAGATATGAGATGTCGAAGTAGATGTCACGGCACTAATATGTGAACAATGATCAATATAAGAAAGATATAAAACAGTAAACAATAGCAAAGAGGCACAAGCAATTGTTAACCCAGTTCGGTGCAATCACACCTACGTCTGGGGGCTACCAAGCCAGGAAGGAAATCCTCTAAATAGAATTAGTTTGAAGACTCTCAGTAAACACACTCCAGTTTACAATCTTCTCACCTAATCTCTACCTGTGAGATTTCTATCTAAGACACTTAGACACGAGACACCTCTCACTCCCCCTCAATCACATGCAGTGATAACTACAGAACAATACCAAAGAGACGAACATACTTCAAATACAAAACTTGATCTTGCTTAAAAGCTTCAATCAAGAACAAAACGCTCATACTTAAAAGCTTAGAGTGGACACAATACAACTCAACTACTCAGTCCAATTCACACATCTAACAGATGAATGAATGGCTAAAAAAAACAATACAATGTTAAAACCCTAAAACTTGAACGCAGCTTGCAATAACTTATTCTCTCTACACAACAATTAGGGTTAAACATCTTTAAATAGTAATACACTCCTTGGGCTTGGGCATTAGCAGATCTTTGAATCAAATAATAATTAAAGCTAATTATTCTCCATATCTTTTTGCACGAAAATAACAACAACCTAATCTTCAAAATATCACAGAAATTGCTTGCTTCAATTTAAAGATACTCCAAGATTTTCGCACGCAATTACTCAACAGATTGAAAAAAGAAAGCAACAAATAAAACATAACATTCTCAACAGAATGTTCTGGTAGCAGATGTTAGGACATCGTGTTTGACATCATGCACAAAGTCCTGCAATACTAAGGCACACCACCTGCAGAATGTTAGAACCAACATGTCAAGACATCAAGTAAAACATCTTGATGAACCACTTTGTTTTAGCAAAATTGCTGCCAATACAGAACTAACAAGATGGAATGATAATTAGCTTCTCCTCACACCCGATGAAAACCGAATTAGCAGAAAGCCAATCCATTCCCAAAACAACATCTACTTTCTTAAGCGGCAAACAATTAAGGTCGATCTGAAAAACTCTCTCATCCACAGACAAGACACAATTTTCACACACTAAAGGTGTTTCAACCATCTCATCCATGGCAGTGGTAACCACCATGGGAGGAGATAACAGAATAGTTTGCAACCTAAGTCGCTTCACACATTGCATCGACACAAAAGAGTGTGTTGCTCCACAATTAAATAATACAAAACAAGGATGCCCATTAACGAAACACGTACCAGCAATCAAAGAGTTATCACCCTTTGCTTTCTTCGCATCTAAAGTATAAACTCGGCCGACACTCTTACCTTGCGCCTGATTCCTATTCTGAGGGCAATCCCCTCACCAAATGACTTATCTTCTGACACTGAAAACACCTCACACCTTCAATACCACACCTTCCATAATGATTCCTTCCACAATTACGACACACAGGAGGCACACTAGTCCTAGAACTCTGAACTTGCTTCCCTTTAAAAGCTTGTTGTCTCGGCCTAAATTGTTGATTTGATCTTCCACGATCACTTTCATTCGACCTACTCATATACCCCTCAGCTTGAACTTTCTTTAAACTATTCTCTGCCACATAACATTGCCTTAGCAATTCAACATAACTAGTGAACTCTCTTTGAGACACGCTATGCGAAATATCGGCCTTCAAACCAAAAAGAAACTGGTCAATTTTCCACCTCTCGTCCGGAGCATACATGGCTTGTCTAGAATAAGTAGCTATAATCTCGAATTTCTCAGCATAAGCAGCTACGGTCAAAGTACCTTGTCTCAATTGTTGGAAGTCAAATTCCTTCTGGGTCCTCAAAGAACTAGGGAAATAATTCTCCATAAAATTAATCTTAAATCACTCCCAAACCTTAGGTACCTCTTGAACAGTCATCAGGGCTAAGACACTCTCCCACCACCTCATGGCAGGACCCTTCATCAAATGAGAAGCGAATACCACCTTATTCTCCTCACTAAAGTAGACTATCAAGAAAATTCTCTCCATGCCAGCTATCCATTTATGAGCTTTAACAGGATCTAACCCGCCATGAAATTTTGGAGAATTCAGGCAGATAAAATCTCGAAAACTTCCACCTACAGCATCTGGAACAACTATTGGAGGATGAAGACCCCCATTCATTTGTTGTACCATCTGCTGCATGAACTGGTTCTGCTGCTGCTACATCTGTTGCAAAAACTGAGGCCATGGGACATTCTCCTCGCCGCCCGGCGGATTTGTCCCAACATGAATGGTTCTGGGTCGACCACGATTGCTTCTGCATCCGTCATCCATGTTCCTAAATGTCATACAGATAGGATTAAGTTTATCAGGCTCAATACCATAAATATAACACTTAAGACCAATGGCGACACAACGCATATGAAACGGAAAGAAATACTTATACTATTTCATGGCTAGGTCGAGGATACGACCTGCTCTGATACCAACTGTTACACCCACATATAATATACATACATCAAAGCATAAATATAATACATGAATCCAAGTGTTTGGTACTGAAATACCATAAGTTTCTAGTTAACACATTATATACATTACATGCCCAAAATACCTAATACAAAAAATCTATGGCATTATGTATACAAGATGTCCCAAGATGCTAAGAACTAGATCAAAACAATGATCTCAAAATAATCTCCACAACGGAAGTCTTGCCATCCCAAAAATCCAAGGAACGTAAGGATAATCAAACAGCCTTATCCTTACCCTTCGCGGAACCTGCTGTACCTGTAATATAATCAACAACATGGGGTGAGATA
The DNA here is from genome assembly GCA_022829125.1 of Lathyrus tuberosus. Taxonomy (NCBI): domain Eukaryota; kingdom Viridiplantae; phylum Streptophyta; class Magnoliopsida; order Fabales; family Fabaceae; genus Lathyrus; species Lathyrus tuberosus. The sequence goes on from JALAZF010000995.1 coordinate 194,750, forward strand.
TTAAATCTCAGGGAGTTCCCTATCTTATGGATTCTCTCGGCTTTACAAGGTTATAACCATCCTAACTCAAGTCAAGGGGAAGGGAAGTGACCTTGAGTTCACAATCTCACACTATATGGAAACATGTTCATGAGTTCATCAACTCAAAATATCACTAATCGATAACCACACCAAGGCATCCCCTTTTCCCGCCCGCTTCTACGTCTAGAAGTCGACCCGAGTCATGGATCCTTGTAGTTACTTGGCATACGAAATGAATTCGGGTTCTACGGGCCATTAACCGTTATGAACCGTCACTTCACACGGGCCATAAACTGTCACAAGTCTCTTTACCCTTAGGCTCCATTCGTACTCACACGCGGGAATCAAACCTGCCAAGTAATTGTGCACATGGTTCAGAGGAGCTCGAGACTCATGAAACCGCACCCAAATGAAACGGTTACGATTACATGATCACACACACAAACGTGATTGTATTCGACAATCACAAGGCCACAATGCCTTAAGGCCATATTCGCCTTTTCTAATAATCACAATAGTTCACACATGTTCCATACTAGTGTTTCACTATCATCTAGATCATTACTCGGTAAGGATGCACCTTTCTACAACTCATGCCCGAGCATCGCCGTCTAGAGTTTTCTATTAATTTCTAGTCACATACTAGATTTTACTATAGTTTCATATTGAGGTTTCCTCACTCTTCCTATTCTATTTTCATTTTAGCATGCATATTCACTCACAATCATGTTTAATCCACAATAGGATGAGCAAAACATATTACAATTACACAGTAGAATTTCATAGGATAATTTAACATAATTATACCACTTTTGGATTTCCTCCGATTATTTAGTCAGGCCACAAAACGTATATTTTTCACCTTCGTCATATAGAATATTCTCATAGCTTTCTATCGGTACCAAGAATACTTAAATCGGATGAACGAGTCAAAAGTTATGAATTTTAAAAGAAAATGAAATTTATTTGAAAACTCCCAGGAGCGCCCGGCGGTACAAATTTCGCCCGGCGGTGCCCCCTTCGCCCGGCGAAGCAGCGACGTAAATCCCATGCCAAAACCCAAAAGTTACAGAATCAAAACATGTTGCGCCTCTTGGCTTTCGCCCGGCGGAGCAGCGGCATAAGCCTTGTGTCGCCCGACGCTCAAAGCGCCGCCCGGCGGTACACACCAGAAGTATAATTTTCTGCTGCGTGCTCATGGTTCCAAGGGTTCCAAAATTCACCCTTTCCACACCAAATCATTTCCAAACCACAAAACAAGTATCAACAATTGATCATATGCATAATACAACTGCCCTACGCAATTTATATTGATTTTCATCCGTTAGAAACATGATTTTAGCAAAATTACTCATTTCTCACAATATCTAACCTAGCTCTAGAACTAAAAAAACTCTACAACTAAAGTCTCTATCTAGAACCCACCTGGATTAGAGGATGATAATAAAGAAGATGAGATGAATTGATGAAGAAGAGATGATGATTCTTGATCTTGAGCTCTTAGGGTTTTCTTCCTCTTTCTTTCCTTTCCTCTTCCTTCTCTCTAACTTCTTTCTATCTTTTTCTCTCTTTGTTTCTATGTATGGAAAAAGGGTGGAAAGAAATGATATAGAAAAATATCATTAATTAGTAATACTACTAATTGTCCAAATAATCTCTAAAGCTCCAATAATTAAAATCTCAGAGTCAAATAATATTAATTGGATTTGTTCTGAGCTCATCAGTTACTCGAATTTATCTTTGCAGATAAATTCTCACAGTACACCGGAACCCAGTTGATCATACTAATATTATCCAGAGCAAAATAACTTACGGGGTATTACAAGTGTATACAGATATGTTTATGTGATAACACTTATCGATAAATTCATCGTATGATAAACAAGAGACTTCAATATTAAACAATTTAAGTTTGTCAAACACAACAATTTACTTTCGTTCCAACAAAATTTAAATTAATAACCAACTCCATCCATCAATTAAAATTAACAACCAAAAGAAATTTAGTGAAATTTTTTTAATGACTAACAAACTCCAAAAATCGTCAAACCAAAATTTTAACCAAAGCCTAAAAGCCAATCTAAAATGCCAAAATCCTCAAACTTCATCGTCTTTACCAATTTCGCATTGTATATGTGATATCAATTCTGTAAATCATTTTATTATTAAATCATTAGATCATCAATAATCAATTATCCTCCCACAAAACATCGTATATATTAGTAAATACATAACATATCATTTAAATTTATAATTACTCAATTATTTATCTTACAATTCTCGTGTTTACTTCCATAAAACAAACTAGACAAAATTAATTAATTTCAAAACTATTTTACTTGCACAGACCTAATAACTTTATAAGGACGCGATGTAGAAATTTTTGTGTTGTTGGAGAACATATTTTGGCTTGTGTTTCAATTAGCTGGCGATAAACCTCTGAATATTTAGGTAGATGTTGCAAAATATTCGTAGAATTTAATTTAATGTTCTTCTCAATAGATGATGAACAAGCACCTGATTGGACGAATCTTGAATGTTGTTTATGACCTGGAGTTTCAGTGAAGAAGCTTTTTGTTTTTGCATCATAAGGTAGAGTTATACTGATGGCTGGAGATGGAAATTTCTTCGGTTAAAAAGAATCTATGAGAATTTCGTCACCTTTTGGAGTTGATCTATAATAATCTTTACCTCTGTTGTTTTCTTTGTCAAGGGACTTTGCTTGATCAATTTGCATCCTAGTTAATGGATTAACTGGTTTAAGCAGCACAAGAACAAATTTACCAATGACAAATAATGGATCTGGAACATGAGTTTCAGGTGACAGTGGTTTCATGATATCCGATAAATATGAATGTAACTCATCATCCAATTCAAATTCATGAGAAATATTATTAATGCCAAAATTGCTACGTGATTCTTGATTCAATGTGTCTTTGTGGTGAGCCATCTTCTGATTCAACAACAAAATAAAAAAAAATATATAAAATAAGTAGTGGGATATCTATGAACAATAAATAATTATGGAAGGTTAGTTAAATTTTCTATTGCAATTAATAACATTAATTTTTTTTTGTTTTAAAAAAATCTAATAGAAATAAGAATTTGACTATTTTAATGAATATAATTAGGTTTTGAGTTATAAATTAGGAGAAGAGTTCATTAACCATTATTTTTATGGAACGTCATTGAAATAATTAAAATATAGGAATATAGCAAGAATTTATACTATATAATACACTTCATGAAGAAGTCAACCATATGTGTAAATAAATGAATCTTTGATATATTCTAACTCTTTTTAAGTTAATGCATGGAATTCAAATATTTTTAAAAGGAACATTAAATGAAAACAAAGAAAAGAAAAATGATAATAAAAGAAATAGTAAAGATTATCATAAAATTATAATCAATAAAATCAGAACCTATGTGTTTGTTAGATCTGTATACATTCTATAATATTATAAATTGATATGATCTTAACACTCAAGTGAAACAAGTTTTTTTTTTTTTTTTTGTATATTGACAACTTTTTTATTTAAATAAAATCTAATAAATTCGATTTCTAACATTAATTTATGAAAACTCTACATGTGAATAGATCAAACAAAAGTTATGTAAAAAAAATTAATAATAAGTTATACAAACATATCACGCTCACATGTATGTTTGATAAAACAAATTACAACAGAGAATATATGATTCTAACTTTAGTATTAGAAATTTAACAAAAACTATCTCTCTAGAACACATGACAAAAAGTTATTTAAATTTTTTTTTTCAAAACAATAAAGAAAAACTCTTTAATTTCAGAAAATCATTTAAACTCTTGATATTCATATCTTTAAATTGAATAACTAATAAATATTTTTATAACAAAGATAAAATGAAATGTAAAAAAAATCAAGAATTCACAAAGAACAAAGAGTACAAAAAATAAAAAGTATTCGCAAAACACATAAAAATACACACAAATAATAGCTATGAACCAAAAATAAAATGTATCAACATTGAAACACATAAAAACTAAAACTTTTAAAAACTAAATAAGGGGACTTATAAGACAAATCACCTACCGGAAGGGCAAAAAAAAAGTGTGAACAAAACGAGAAGAAGAAAATAAAAGATTATTGTACATGATTTTGAAAATTGATAAAGAATATATATAGCCGAAAAAGAGGGGAAACAAGGAAAAAGGTAGAAAAAAGGATAAACATAATTTTATTACTCTTCCTTTTCTTCTTTGACTTTTTTATAAATTTGAAAATTCAACACGAGAAAAAATTGTAATCATTAATTATTTAATTTATATTACTATTAAAGTCTTTCTTTATACAATGTATAACTAAGGGATGTCACATTTTATAAATAAATTTTAGTTTTTATTTCTATATTGTGTGAATATTAAACCTAATAAATCCTTTTATCATGCATGAATATAAATATGAAATGAATTTTACTGAAAATAGTCCCAAATCATATTAAATTATTAATAAGAAAAGTTACATTCAAGACCGTATACAATTCATTTTAAAAAATAATATTTATTCTCTTTTTGCATTTCATAACCAAGTTCTCAACCTTGAGATTAATGACAATTTTAAAAAAATAATAAAATTATTACTTATTTAAAAATATTGATAAACATATAAAGACATCAAATTGAAAGTTAAAATAAAAAATATTAGGTAAAGTTATGGTTTTAATTCTTTTATTTTATCTAATTGACAATATTAATCTCTTTATTCTAAATTCAAACATTCTAATTCTAATATCACATTTTTTTCACTTGAATTTCTCCTTATATCATATTTAAATGTTGCATCACATGTGAAAACCTGAAAAATCAATGTATATAATTTTTGTGAAACTTTAAAGAAAAAACTAGTTGTAACGCCCTGTATAATATTTATCTAGAATAATACCATAAAAGTGTTTTATTTGGTGCTGACAAAATCATAAGTGCTTAATGGCATAATTCACATACTTGACCATTTCTAATACATAAATACAACCTATGGTACAAGGCATGAAAATTAGCCAAAACAATAAAAATCTAAGAATAAGGTACAATATTCTTCATTGTACAAGAAAATAATAATACACAGCAGAATAAGATCAACTAAGCTTCTCTTGAAACATCCAAGCATAACTCCACTTGTAAATCATACCTGCAATTGTTTCCTGAAAATAATCAACAATAATGGGGTGAGATATTAAATCTCAGTGAGTTCCGTATCTTATGGATTCTCTCGGCTTTACAGGGTTCTAGCCAAATCCTAACTCAAGTCAAATGGAAGGGAAATGACCTTGAGTTCTCAATCTCACACTATATGGAAACATGTCATGAGTCTGTTAACTCAAAATGATCACGAATGGGATATGTCATGAGCATGTTAACTCAAGACTCTCACTAATCGATAACCTTACCAAGGCATCCCCTTTTCCCGTCCGCTTCTACGTCTAGAAGTCGACCCGAGTCATGGATCCTTGTAGTTACTTGGCATACGAAATGGATTCGGGATCATCATCCTGTTAACCGTGAACCATCACTTCTCGTACTACACGCGGGAATCAAACCTGCCAAGTAATTATACACAAGTTTCAGAGGGGCTCGAGACTCATGAAACTACATCTCAAGGGAAACAGTTACGATTACGTGATCATATACAGAACGTGATTGTATTCGACAATCACAAGGCCACATTCGCCTTAAGGTCTCTTTTGCCTTTTCTCATAAAACACAAAGGTTTACACACATGTTCCATACTAGTGTTCACTCTATCTCCTAGACCATTACTTGTCAAAGATGCACCTTTCTACATCAAATTCACGAGCATCACCATCTAGGTTATCTACTCTAGACCATTACTCGTCACGGATGCACCTTTCTACATCGAATGCACGGGCATCGCCATCTAGAGTCTCTATCAATTCCTAGCCATTACTAGGTTCCACAATCATTTTGTTTTGGGGTACAGTTTCCTCACTCTTCCTAATTTATATTTTAACATGCATTGTAATACCCCGTAAATTATTTTACTCTGGATAATATTCGTTTGATCAGTTGGGTTCTGGTTTACTCTGAGAATTTAATTGGATAAAAATAATTAGAGTAAACTGATGAGCTCAGAGCAGATCAAATTAATATTTTTCTGACAGTGAGGTTTTAACTTTTGGTGTTATAGAGACTTTTGGACATTTAGTAGTGTTACTACCTAATTGAGTTTCTCTATATCATTCATTTTTCCTTTTTTCTCTTCGTTTGGAGAAAAGATAGAAAATAGAAAGAAAGAGAAAGTAGAGACAAGGAAGAGGAAAGTAAAGAAAAAGAAGAAAAGTTCAAGAGATCAAGGTCAACAACCATCATCAACTCTTCATCATTTCATCTCATCGTCTTCACCATCATCTTCTAATCCAGGTGGGTTGTAGATAGAGACTTTAGAGTATAATTTCTTGAGGTTTTAGAGTTAGGTTGGGTTTTGGAAAAAAATGGGGTTTTGTGTAAAATCAAAGAATCTAACGGTTGAAGTGTGTTATAAATTGCGTAGTATGATCAATATATGTATAGAATCATCCATTGATAGTTGTTATGATGTTTGTTATTGAATTGAAATGTGAGGGTTTTGTGTGGAAATTGTGAAATATTATTGGAAATTATGTTTGTGAAGTTTGTGGAATAACCCAAGAGAGAACCATGATCACACACCCCTATTGGTTGATTGGGTATAGTTTTAGGGCTGAAAGTGTGGTTGCAAGGCTGCTGTGAAAAGGAATTTTTTCTGCATAACGCAGAGCGCGCTTAGCGCGGTATTTACCGCTTAGCGCGTGTAGCGAGCGATTTTGGACGCGGTTCTTAAGCGCTGGTCGTTCTCTGCGGTTGAGCTTAAAACTACAGGTCGGTTCATTTTTTATCCTATTGTGAGCTGAATAAGGAAGGGAAATAGATGTCTCCAATTAACCCTGCTTGCATACTGAGTTTAAACAACGGTCTGTTAGGTTACGGATGCTATCAATGTGGGGGGGCCTTTGTACTGGTTATTCGTATTTCGCCAATACAGGTTCTTTCTTTATAGGGCTTGGGCAAAAGGTTTCTGGTGGGGAATAAGGATTAGGATGTTAGGACAGATGCTTTTGAATTACTACTTTTAATTGATGGAGATATGGGATTTGGGTTTTTTGTTGATTGCGCTCGCTAAGATCTTTTCTTTCGATCTTATGCCTACGTATTCCCGTATACCGAAACAGGGAAATCAGAGCGTTCGTAGTTCCTCCTATTCTATGGGAGGAAATTGGTTTTTGGTGTCTTGTTCAAAGCCCAAGACATGAAGCGAAAGGTAATTTGTATCTTGTTCAAAGCCCAAGATGTGAAGCTAAAAGGTCTATTTGTGTCTTGTTCAAAGCCCAAGACGTGAAGCTGAAAGACCTCGACTTTAGAGAGAATTTGTCATCTCTAAAGAGGGGGAAGGAGAATTACTTTAACTGGGATACGTGGATCCGAGCAATGCCATAATTTCTGAAGAAAGGGTTTTAACCTGAAGGAGAAGACTTTAACTCAGTGTAGAGCAATGCCATCTTTCCTTAGGAATTTCTCATGCTAAAAGAGGGACAGTGGCATGGATGTAGATGATCCAGAGGCTTGCCGCTTACAGCGATTAGATGAAGGGAAAGGAGTTGTTGATGTTTGTGTACTGCGAACGAGGCACAACTTTGATGCTAAAAGGTTGATTGGATCAACCAGTGGTTTTCTTATACAAAGCCTAAGAGGAGGCTAATTTCCGCTAGGAAAATCATTATACAAAGCCTAAGAGGAGGCTATTTTGTGTCTCGTACAAAGCCCGAGAGAGAGGCTAAAGTTTTTGACCCAGTGGGGCATATCGTTATACAAAGCCTAAGAGGAGGCTAGCAAAGAGTTCGACTTTTGCTTAAGGGATTTATATCTCGTACGAGGCCCGAGATGGAGGCAAAAAAAAGGGTGATTGACTCTACGAGGGAATCTTTTGTGTCTCATACAAAGCCTGAGAGGGAGGCTAAAAGGTTGTTTTGACTCCACTGGGGAGAATTTTGGTATCTCGTACGAAGCCCGAGATGGAGGCTATTGTAACTGTTTCAGTTGAGTGACAGATCCAATATACTGATTTAAAAAGAGAAAATCAGTTCTTATATGAGCAATACTGTACTCAGGGATTTAATTTGAGGATCAAGGATATTTCCTTTTCTTTAAGGAAACGGGAAATCCAAAGGGTATTGAGACTGTCCGAGTCTGCGGGTTTCCTTCCTATTTAACGAAGGGTGCTTGAGAATGTCTTTGAGACTCAAGGAAGTTAGACTGTCCGTGTCTAGAGTTTTATCTTTTGTACTATGCTTCGAGAAACAGTAGTAGACTCTATGAAAGGACTGTTCTATGAGGATGACTAAGTTCTGTTCCTATACCTCTAGGAGGTCGTCGGGACAATTTGTACGAGGCCCAAGAGGAGGCTGGAATCTTTTAAGAAGCCGACGGATCCTTGTACGAAGCCCAAGAGGAGGCTATCATTCCCGGAGGAAGAGATCATTATACGAAGCCTAAGAGGAGGCTGTGAATACTTCTAAGAAGCCGTAGGGTCCTTGAATAATGCCCAAGAGGAGGCCGATGCTTTTAAGAAGCCCGTGGGTCTATCATCTCCTTTCCATTAGGAGAGATAACTCTTTTAAAGATGAAAACCACTGGTAAACGTGCGAGGTTTACTATCCAGCGACTTTTAGCTTTTAAAGAGGGTTCCTTAGTTAAGGTCCAAGATTATGACCGTAGTGGGTACCCAAACCCCGAGACATTCAAGGCAAGCTATCCACAAGGAATAGATCAAGTCAGGAAAGTTTGAGAATTTGGAAGAAACTCAAAGATGCCATTCACAGAGAATACATTCATCTTTGGGAATAGAGTTCCTTGACAATTCCTAAGGAGAACAGCCGAAGAGAAGACTGTATCTGGTGCTCCTATTGGGGATCTAGGCGTCTATTTCTACGAATAAGTGAAACGGCGTCACCTAGTTCTAGACGTAGTTGCCGGGGAAACTCGAAATATCTATACTATTATTACACAGTAGATATGAGTTTATGAAAGGAGACTTACAGTGAGCAGCCCCACAATACAGTTTATAATATGAAAGCAGTAAATGAAAGCGATAACCACTTACTCGGTTGTAGTGCTTCCATGCTGTTTGGTTAGTTGTTCAACAAAGAAAGATTGAAAATAACAATATATTCAAAATCAAAGGAGAAAGTGCTTTGAAAAAGAAAGATTTGGGGCTTACAGCTCAAGGAGAGGCCCAGGGTTTTATCAGTGAGCGCACTGTTGAATTTGTACAGAGGGACTTATACAAGTGACTGGGGCCCAAAAAGGTTTTCTGTACAAAGGGATGGGTCTTACACTCTCTCAAGAGGCCCAAAAAAAAGTTTAAAGAAAAGAGAGAGGCTTATAACACGAGGGTAGGCCCAAATGATTTTTCGTTTAAAAATGGCGATCGCGCCGAGGTTTTCTTTTAACGCAGAGGGACTTATACAATAAGTGAGGCCCAAAATGTTTTGGTTAAAAGGGGGATTGGGTCTTACACTCTAATAGAGGCCCATAGTGTTTTGAATGGGTCTTATAGCTCAAGGAGAGGCCCATATGAGTTTTGAAAAGGCGACGATCGCGCCGTTTGTTTTTTGACGGTATCGGGGCTTATACAATAAGTGAGGCCCAAAAATGATTTGGTCAAAAAAAAGGATTGGGTCTTACACTCTAATAGAGGCCCATAGTGTTTTGAAAATGATTTATGAGGGTTGAATTAATCCAAAACCCTAATTTGTTTTCAAAATGTATTTAATTGAATAAAAATTCAATTAAAATGATAAAAAATTGTTTAACACATGGAAAACAAATTGTGATCTTGGATTAATGCTTCAAAAATTAAGTATTGACCTACAAAGTAATTAGAAAGCATTAAAAGTTGCAAAATCAATGTAGAAAAAATATTTAAAATGCCAAAAACAATTAAAATATTAATTCTTTACAAAAATATCAATTATATGAAATAAATAATATTTTTGGGATTTTTTTGTGAAAATAAAATATTTTAACATTTTTGTGAATTATTAAAAAAAGAATCAACTCAAAATCATTAAAACTGAGAGAGAAATTAATTTTTGAATCAATTAAACAAAATCACAAAATTCAAATATTTGAATTTAGGAAAATGGCGCCAAGAACAACACCAAGAACACGCGCGTTTTTCAGTTTGCCCAGATTTGCATTTTCTATCCAATCTCCATGAATACTTGATTATAACATGCAATCAACATATCATTATGCTCGCCTCAACCTCACGATCATGTCTATGTACTTTAATTTCATTTAAATTAAACATACAACAAGAAATCACGAAGAGACCTCAAGAACCCTAATTTCTGCATGAAGGCTAGGATTTTTGATACACGATTCAAACAATGCAATTAATTGAGGGAAAATATTCCATGCATGATTATGAACATATGGCCAAATTATTGTACGAGGAAATATGCATAGATTGAGAGATGACCAAGTTTAGGCTTACCTCCAAGTCGTGACAGCAAGAGCAAATCAAATTCTGGGTTGGAGGTGTTACAGATGAGTTGTGATGATCTTAACAGCTTCCCTACACCATATGGAGTGTGTTTGAACACTTGGATTGAATTGAAATGGACTGGATCAGTTTATGGCATCTCAGCTGCAACTTCACTTCAAACTTGTGTGGATGGCAAGTGATTTTGTAAAATTGATGTTTCAGATGTTATGTGAGTGTTTGATCAGCTCATATGTGATGTATGTGAGGTGTGTGAGTGATTGGTTTGTGCAGAATTGCTCTCAAACTCAAAACCCGATAGTTACCTTGCTAAGAAAGGCATTTTTGCCAAGAGAAAGAGATTTTGAGGAAAGCATCTGTTAGATGGCTTTGGTGTACTCAAACTGACCACAATTGAGCTCTATTTATAGTAGAGCAAGTTTGTTTTGCAAGGAATAGTGCATGGCAGCTGGTAAGTAGGTTTCCTCAATGTTGGCCAATGGAAATGAAAGTGTCCTCTAGCCATTGACTAGAGGTTAGGGCACAGAGCTTTGGTCCCCTTGGTCTTGGATAAGTCTTGACTGATTTCAGATGAGAATGGCTCAGTCCATGCCACCTTGATGGTTCCATTGAATGCCTCATTCCAAATTTGAAGTCTTGTCCCTATTTTGGCCATTCTAGGTTCAACATGCTATTTCTTGTTCCTTGGACCTTGGAGGCTTGGCTCAGTGATTGTCCCCTTTGGATTCAATCCTCTGAGGTGTCCATGTGGATTGGAGCAATTGCAATTGGCTGATTTTGGCAAATCGAGCCAAAATGCAAATTCTGCCTTGCCTTGACAGATTTCAGCAAGGCAACTTGCCAATGTTGTATCTCATGATGTAGGTTGAATTTTGCAATGTTCTTGGCCATTTTGGAAAGCCCTAACATGATACAACAACTGTTTGAACAAGTTTGGTTTTGATCTCTTTTGATTCCAAGTGAAAAATCCCCCTACATTTGGCAAAAAGTGAGGCAAAATCTGACTTAGTGAAAATTTCACTAAGTGTTGGAAAAAGTGACATTTTCACTTTTCAGCCACTTTGATCACTCCATAACTCAAAATCCTTAATGAATTGGAATGACTTGTAGTTGAAGTTTTTGTAGGTGATAGTGAGGGCTACAAATCCATCTTTGGATGAGAAAAAATGGCCTTGTGGTTTAGGAGTTATGGTCCTCCAAAGTTGGTACCTTTGCCACTTTATTTTTAACTTAGAAAAATTTCTAAGTTTTATGGTTACCCCTTTTACAAGTTATCTCACTTTTCTTGATTTTTCTTGATGAATGATGATTCAAATCATACATTAACATCATTTTAGGGTTAAAAATCCATTTTGGTGAAAAATCTCAAAAAGTCAAAGTTGACTTTTGTGCACAGTTGACTTTTTATCAAATGAATTCCAAACTGTGCAATTCTTCAGGAAATCATGTCCTTGACCAAAATCAAACTTGATGGACATGTTCCATGGGTGTCATAGGGTATATTCAATCATGTATTAGGGTTTGGGAGCATGTCTTGGTCAAAAGTCAAAGTTACAGTTGACTTTTCCCTTAAAACCCTAATTGTGGTGCAGATGAAAATGAAACTTGTTGCTCAAGCTTCTTGGATCAATCCATTGTTCTAAATGGATCAATATGGTATATTAGAGACCCTCAAATCATGTCTTGAGGTCTTGGCTCATGGTTTGTCCCAAAAGTCAACTTAGGGGTGAATTAGGTCAAGAAACCCTAATTCCTGATTTTTGATGAATGCATCCCCTGAGGCAAAATTGACTTGATGCATGGGTTCATGAGGTTCCATGAAGCATATTAGGTTATGTTTTGGATCATTGCCTTATGCCCAGATGAAAATTTCCATCTGGAGGCCCTGGTTGACCAAAACCCTAATTTGGCGACATTGTCGATCTTGAGACTTGATCCACCTAGAAGGGAGCAGCCTTGTGCTTAATCCTTGAAGTGAGAGTCCTTTTTGATCCATTGTGGATATTTGAGAGATTAGACAAGTTGAAGATCATGTCATTTCTTGATTGATCCTTTGTCTAAGCACTCAAAGAGGGCTTGAAACCCTAATTTTGATTGTATTGGATGCTCACCCATCTTTGGGGAGACTGATGAAGCATGATGGTTCATCCATATTGTGATGATGATTTTCACAATGATGGGAAATCTAAGTGGTCAAAATTTGGGGTATTACAGATGCCCCTATTTAATCTTCTTGGACCCGAAGGTGTGAATGACGAAGGGATTCGAGCATTCGGGGTGCAAGAGGATTAAATATCGGAATATCCGAAATTTTGATGGTGGTTATGAATGGTAGCTTAGACATTCATCTTCTATAACTAAGCAATGATGCTTAGAAAAGGTAAACTTCCCCTCGATCCTGGTTTTCAGCCATGGAACTGGTCTCAGTTTTCTTTTGAAATAAACCTCCCCTCGTTCTTGGTTTCCTACCAAGGAACTGGTCTTAGTTTCTGATTTAAACTTCCCCTCGATCCTGGTTTTCAGCCAAGGAACTGGTCTTAGTTTCTGATTTAAACTTCCCCTCGATCCTGGTTTCCTACCAAGAACTAGTCTTAGTTTCTTTTGTCAATAAACTTTCTTGACAAGGGACGCTATTCATAGCGGCTTTCCTCAAACTTCTCGCCGAATTTTCCTGGGGAGATACCATTTGAGTGGAAAAAGTTTTGATGTCAGACTTGCTGGGGAACCCAGTCGTCTGAGTTGTAGAGTTGTACAAACTTCTCTGTTGGAGACGCCATCTGTCGATTCTATTGGGGAAAGCGAGTCTCTTGAAAGACTGTTTTCGTTTGGGATCTTTCATCATACTTTTCTCGGGATCTTCCCGGAGAAACGCCATATGATGGGGTCCAATTTTGTGGGGCCGATGACCTTTTCATCAGCGGTCCTTTCGGAGCAAAACTGGCATGCTGCCGAATCTCTGATCACGAGGCTTTCTCTGGGGATTTTCCTTAATCCGGGAAAGCGAGGATATCATCTTCAATGGCGAAGAGTGACATTTGTTGAATGTTCTCTGATCTTTCAGAGGTTTAAGTTATCAAAGTGGCCAAGTGCCAACTCTGATCTAAAGATACACTGGTGGCGAGATTGTGCAGACGCAACACTTCCTGACGAGGAAAGAACTGACAAACTCGATTGAGAAAACTGTTTATCACTAGGGGACAAGACCGACTCAAGTGATAGTGATGCAATACGAAATGCGAACGCAAATAAAATGCATGAAGTATGTATGTTTATGCTGACAAAACAGACGCGACATACAGACTAATGGATGAACACAATTGGATACTCGGCCATCGCGGGGCGAAGAAGTACCATTGATTCAAAATAGCAATTCCACCTTGCTTAGGAGAGATAGTCCCGTTGGGAGCTATGTTGATCGGGCTTAGGAGATGAGAACTCGGCCGAGGATGTCAGACGAAACAAGGTCTCTGGCACAGTTGATCCCTTCATTCAGGCAAACTGGTTTAGAAGGAGTACTTTGATTCTGCACTTTGAAGTTCGCTTACTTCGGGAGAAGCGATCGATGTTCTTCTGATGTTTAACAGTCAAAAGGAATGCCATCTTTAATTTAAAAGCAGAAAAAGTTTTAACAAGTAAATTCAGTTTTGTTTTATTTCAAGAATCGCTGATAAAGTTTAAACAACGTCGTTCTGTAAAGCTAAAACAAGTTAAGAATTACAAACAAAAGCACAAGGGCTCAAATTTTATTGATAAGATGGAGATCAGCCAAACGCGTGATTCCAAAGAGTATATACAAAGTTAGAAAATGGTAATTTATAGGGAAAAGGGCTACGTTGAAACATAACGACCACTATCCTTCTACCAACTTTGAGTTCGGGACATCCTGGGCTTCCGTCGAAGATGACCTTTGACTGGAGATTTCCTCCGATAGATGATGTTGTAACTGCTGCTGAGGGACTTGCCTCTGTTGAACATAGTTACTTGCCATTATCCCTAATTTTTGCCTGGATTGTACTATGAGATTTTCAATCCATCGGGATGATTTTTTTCATGTCTCTAACTTTTGCCTGGACCGCCCTTTCGGGTTTTCAATCCACCGAGACGTTTTTTTTTAGTTTAGGCGAAGTATTTCTTGACTACATCAACATTCGTGGGGTAGGCAAATTCCTCTCCGTCCATGGTTGCAAGTCTCAAGGCGCCGCCTGAGAAAGCTTTCGTGACCACATAGGGGCCATCATAATTCGGGGTCCATTTGCCCCGAGAGTCAGTGAGAAATGATTGTATCTTCTTGAGCACGAGGTCTCCTTTTCTAAAGACACGAGGCCGAACCTTTTTGTCGAACGCCCTCTTCATTCTTTGTTGATACAACTGACCGTGGCATAGTACCGTGATTCTCTTTTCTCCGATCAGGTTCAGTTCGTCGTGTCGACTTTGACACCATTCAGCTTCGGTGAGCTGAGCTTCCATCAATACCCTGATTGACGGGATCTCTACTTCTATGGGAAGCACTGCTTCCATTCCATATACTAGAGAGAAAGGGGTAGCCCCTGTTGAAGTGCGGACAGATGTGCGATAACCATGAAGAGCAAAGGGTAGCATCTCGTGCCAATATTTATAGGTTACAACCATCTTTTGAACGATCTTCTTGATGTTCTTGTTAGCCGCTTCTACCGCTCCGTTCATCTTGGGTCGGTAGGGAGATGAGTTATGGTGTTCAATCTTGAACTCAGCACACAACTCTTTCATCATCTTATTGTTCAAGTTAGATCCATTATCAGTAATGATCTCGCTTGGAACACCATAACGGCAGATGATATTGTTTTTGATAAATCGGACCATCACTTGTCGGGTTACATTGGCGAATGACGCTGCTTCGACCCACTTGGTGAAATAGTCAATGGCTACCAGAATGAACCGATGTCCGTTTGAAGCCTTGGGCTCAATCATGCCAATCATATCGATTCCCCATATGGAAAATGGCCACGGGGAAGAAAGAACTTTGAGATGTGATGGCGGTACATGAATTTTGTCGGAGTATATCTGACACTTGTGACACCTCCTCATGTACTTGTAGCAGTCGGATTCCATGGTCAACCAATAGTACCCGGCTCTGAGAATTTTTCTCGCCATTGTATGTCCGTTGGCATGAGTGCCAAAGGATCCTTCATGAATTTCTTTCATAAGCATGCCTGCTTCTGGTCTGTCTACGCATCGGAGCAAAACCATGTCAAACTTTCTCTTATAAAGAGTGTCACCGCTCAGGAAGAAGTTTCCAGCCAATCTTCTGAGGGTTTTCCTGTCTTTTCTGAGTGCCCCAGATGGGTACTCTTGTTTCTGATGGAAGCATTTGATATCGTGATACCAAGGTCTGTCGTCTATGACTACTTCAATCATGAAGATGTAAGCGGGCCGTTCAAGGCGCATGATGTCGATCTTAGGTATGTCATTCCATCGACCTACACTAATCATGGAAGAGAGAGTGGCTAATGCATCAGCCATGTGATTCTCATCACGAGGGATGTGATGAAAGTCGACTCTGTTGAAGAAGGGTAGCAACCTTCTTGCATAGTCCTTGTAAGGAATCAATCCTGATTGGTATATGTTCCAATCTCCTTTTATCTGGTTAATAACCAGGGCTGAGTCGCCGTATACGTCCAAGTTTTTGATTCTTAAATCAATCGCTTCTTCGAGACCCATGATACATGCTTCGTATTCGGCCTCATTGTTCGTACATTTGAACGTAAGTCTGGCAGTGAAAGGAATGTGGGAACCCTGAGGTGTAACAATGATTGCCCCAATTCCATTTCCATAATGATTAACTGCTCCGTCAAAGGTAAGTCCCCACTGGGAACCTGGTTCTGGCCCTTCACTGGGTAGCGGTTCATCGCAATCTTTCATTTTTAGATACATGACATCTTCGTCTGGGAAGTCAAACCCGATTGATTCTTGATCGTCAATCGGTTGATGAGCCAAATGATTGGCTAAAATACTTCCTTTAACGGCTTTCTGAGCGTGGTACTCTATGTCATATTCTGATAGTAACATCTGCCAACGGGAAATCCTTCCCGTGAGAGCAGGTTTTTCGAAAACGTACTTGATTGGATCCATTTCGGAGACCAACCAAGTAGTATGACGAATCCTGTACTGGAGAAGACGTTTGGCTGCCCAAGCCAAAGCGCAACAAGTTTTCTCAAGCCTTGTGTACCGAGTCTCGCAGTCGGTGAATTTCTTGCTTAGATAGTAAATGGCAGACTCTTTCCTTTTAGTTTCGTCTTGTTGGCCAAGTACACATCCCATTGAGTCCTCTAGGACCGTGAGGTAAATGATTAGTGGTCTTCCTTCCACTGGAGGTGATAGGATCGGAGGATTCAACAGGTATTCCTTAATACTGTCGAAGGCGGTTTGGCAAACTTCTGACCAAACGCAATCCTGGTTCTTTTTGAGTAATTTGAAAATCGGCGCACATGTCGCGGTCATAAGGAATATGAATCTGGAGATGTAGTTCAAACGTCCCAGGAATCCTCTGACTTGTTTTTCAGTTTTCGGAGAAGGCATTTCTTGAATGGCCTTGACCTTGTCAGGATCAACTTCAATTCCTTTCTGGCTGACGATGAACCCTAGTAATTTCCCTGAACGGACACCGAAGGTGCACTTGTTGGGATTCAAGCGGAGCTTGAATTTTCTTATACGTTCGAACAATTTTGACAGATGTTCAACGTGCTCATCCTCTGTTCTTGATTTTGCAATCAAATCATCGACATATACCTCGATTTCCTTATGTATCATATCATGAAACAGAGTAGTCATGGCCCTTTGATAGGTTGTCCCGGCATTCTTCAAACCGAACGGCATTACCTTGTAACAAAAGGTACCCCATGGGGTAATGAACGAAGTTTTCTCCATGTCTTTCGGCGCCATTTTGATCTGGTTATAGCCCGAGAATCCATCCATGAAGGAGAATACTTTGAACTTTGTTGTGCTGTCAACCAGCATGTCCATGTGTGGTAAAGGAAAGTCGTCCTTTGGACTTGCCTTGTTTAGATCTCTGTAATCAACACACATTCTGACCCTTCCGTCCTTTTTGGGAACGGGTACGATGTTGGCTAACCATTGAGGATATTCCGATGTAGCAAGGAAACCCGCGTCAATCTGTTTCTGTACCTCCTCCTTGATTTTGATGGCCATGTCCGGGTGAGTGTGTCTCAACCTTTGCTTTACTGGCAGATATTCTGATCTTAACGGTAAGTGATGTTCCACGATGCTGGTATCCAACCCTGGCATATCCTGATAGGACCAAGCGAATACATCGGGGAATTCTTTGAGAAGCTTTATCAAACTCTCTTTGACAGTTGGACTGAGCAGTGCTCCGATCCTGATTTCTTTTCTCTCTTTTTCTGAACCCAAGTTTACCGTTTCCAACGGCTCTTTGTGAGGTTCAATGGACCTTTCCTCTTGTCTGAGTAGTCGGGAGATCTCTTCTGGAATTTCGTTGTCATTTTCTTCTTCAGCCTCGAATACCGGGAACTCAAAGTTGGAAGAAGGCATCGGATCGTATGTTTCAACGGGGTATAAAACAAGCAATCTGCATGACGTGATGATTCGTGTTTAGAAGAGATAGAGAAAATGCAAGTGTGTGCAGTGTTTTGATTTTACTGCTTGTTTTTATGATTGAATGTTTTTTAGGATTACCATTTTCTGAAAAAGCAACAAGAGAAAACAGCAATTAATGCGGAAATTACAGAACGACGTTATTTTATTAATGAACAAGTCGAATCTTGAAACTACAGCCCTATAAAATAAAACTCTGCCGCTTTGGGCAAAGCGAAGAGGGAAATTTACAAAAAGCGAGCCCTATCAAAACATCCGTTTCACCTGGGCAGGGTGAAAGGTTAAAGATGGCAATTACTTTGACTGACGAACGACCTTCGGAACCTCGACAGCAACCCATTGGCGGCGAACTCCTCGGTGAATCACAAAGTCTGGCACCTTCCTTGATTTATCTTCAGAAATGACGCTGATTTCTGGTGGAGCAGGATCATTGGAATCTGTCTCCCAGGCAGAATTGTCGTAGGAGGATTCCTCTGTTGCATTTTGCATAGCATTGGTGCTCTCAGTTGTATCTCCCCATCCAGTTGACTGGATACCTTCGAGCCTGATACGAGAGCTTTCGGGAGTAGTGTACTTGACCATATAGTCGTATTTTCCACTTGGTTGTCCCAGGGTGTCCCAAACTTCTTTGGAACTGGAGAAGTCATCCCTCTCGATGACGTTGACCTCGGGAAAAGCATAGTTAATGAATTCTAGTCCTGCAAACGTTGCGAATTCATCTTCATGTTGAGTAGTTTCTGAATGACCTGAGTGTTGATCCCATGACATGGTGGGGACACAGGTATTCTGTTCAATGATGCTCAGCTGAGTTTCATTACTCAGCTGACTTTCTTGCCCCAAGTTTCCTGGGTAAGGCTGCCACATTGGCAGGCCATCCATCGGGCCATAGTAATTGTGGTCAAAGTTGTCTTTCATCAGAGTGTCCTCCTCTAATGAATTTGTCGGAGCACGGCATCCTTCCGGATCACAATCTCCGTAGATCATTTCGACATCTGATGTTGGTATAAATCCTGGACTTTCTGTAGGAAAGCAAAAAGGCATAGGCACCTCTTCCTGAGACATATAACCGTCCTCATTAAGATAGGACTTCCACTCTTCATCTGCGTCAGAGGGATCTTCCTCATTGATAGCATGAACTGTCTGAGACACTCGGTGAAGAAAACCTCCACTGTGGAAGAAGTTTCGAAGGGGATGAAGACTTTCATCGTTGGCGGCCGTCTGGGTACAGGTTGCAGAAAAACCAAGACCCTTCTTTATTTTATTGTCAATAGGAATGACAAGCCGTCCCCATCCTGTCGTATCGGTACTCTCGACCGCTTTGATAGCATCTTTGTATGAAGAAATTGAAATTCCTTCTTTGAATTGATCGTTCTTGCTCACCGATAGTGCTTGGAACTGTGTTCCAATAACCTCCTCAGGTTCTATACCAGTAGATGATGACAAGTTACTCACAAGCAAGGCTTGTTCCCCACAAACCGTGACAAGTTGATCGTTCTTGACGAACTTTAGCTTTTGGTGGAGGGTTGAAGTAACCGCTCCAGCCTGATGTATCCAAGGTCTTCCTAATAAACAACTGTATGTTGCCCGGATGTCCATGACCTGGAAAGTGACTTGGAAAGTGTGAGGACCAATAGTTATGGGAAGATCCACTTCGCCGATAACTGTTTTTCTGGATCCGTCGAATGCTTTGACGATGACCTCGCTGACTCTCATCGGAGGGCCCTTAAATGATAATTGCATCAAAGTGGACTTCAGCATAACATTCAGGGCTGACCCTGTGTCTACCAGTACGTTGGCTAAAGCATCGCCCTGGTAGTTAACCATAATGTTGAGCGCCATGTTATGATGGCGACCCTCTTCAGGTAATTCCTTATCACTAAATCCCAAATTATTGCAGGAAGTGATGTTAGAGACAATACTATCGAACTGTCTGATTGTTACATCCTGTTCCACAAAGGCTTGCTCCAAGACTTTCTGTAGAGCCTCCCTGTGGGCTTCTGAACTGAGTAACAGCGATAATACTGAGATCTTTGAAGGATTCTGTAACAGTTGATCAACAATGTTATATTCACTCCTTTGGATGAGCTTTAGCATCTCATCTTTGTCTTTTGAAAAGTCGGGATTACTAGATTGACCGATTGGCGGATCAGGAATTTCTGCCTGAAGTTCCTTTTCTTTGTTGGATTCTCCAACCCCTCGGTTGAAGATTCGACCGCTTCGTGTTACACGACTGATGTCTGTAATATTCACGACGGAGGGTAATGGAATTTCCTTTCCATTCTCAATTATTGTTGCACCATATTTGTAAGGGATCGCCTTAGCTGATTCATACGGTAATGGCCCCGGTAGATAGATGACTATGGGAACCTTCTGATTTTTTTGACCGTCATAAGTAACCTCGATTCGTTCCCGGTTGGGAACTCTAGATTCGTCAAGTAGAGGAATGATGGCAAAAACATCCCTGATCTGGTGATGACCAGAGATCGTGACAACATCCTCAACCTGATCGGCAAGGTAGTTCGGCGGCCAAATGATGGGTCCTGAACCTGGATATGAATGAATTTCTCCGTGATCGATCTGACCCTGAAGAGCTGCTCTCACAAGGTAACACCCTTGGTTACTTTCCGAACAGACGCTACAACTGTCATAGTTGTGTGGTGGCACCTGGCCACGCCCACTTTGAATGCAATGCAACCTTACTAGGTTATCTTCCATTGATCGGACATCCTGACTTTGACGACGAGTAGGATTCCTATTATTGATACTAATCTGCTGAGTATCTTCGTCCATATAGATTGGCATCCACCAGTGATTTAACAAGTGCTGAAGTGCCTCCTGGACAAGGGTACAACCTCGATCGTTTTCGCAACCCGCTTTACAGCTTTGATAGGCATGTGACCTTAAGAATCTGAGTCGGACCTGCTCAGCATGTAACTCTACCAGGTTGGTATTCATCACGCGAATGTCAAAGATCTGAACCATGTTGATTTGATAGGAGTTCCTATCATGGTAGTCTTGGATCCATCCAAGATCCATCTGATGCTGGAGGGCCTCTTGTATGAAAGAGCATCCCTGTTTGTTTACCGAGCAAATCAGACAGGAACTGTAATCGTGCCGCGGCAGATTATGATACTGGCTTTGCCTTGAGTGCATCGCCACCAAGTTGACATTCATCACACGGATGTCGTGGTTTTGAATGACGTTGGAATTCGTGTAAACCATGTTAACTTCACGAACTCGGTGCTCTTGGATCCATCCAAGATCCATTTGTTCCTGTAGAGCTGATTGCACTACCGAACATCCTTGGTTATCTTTAGAGCAGATATCACACTGGTGATAGTTATGAGGTGGCACATGGCCATATCCACTCTGTCTACAATGCATCTTGACCAGATTGGTCCCCAATAAGAGTACATCGTGAATTTGATAGACATTGTTAGTCTCTTTCTCAATCAGATTGACTGCAGCCTTCTCATGTTGAGGCAGCGGGTTCGTAAGGACATTAGGATTCATATCCTTGAAAGATAAGAGCCCGCTCCTAACAAGCTTTTGCACGTCGGATTTGAAATTGAGACAAGTCTCAATGTTATGCCCTGAACCTCCTTGATGATAAGGGCATGTTTGATCCGCTTTAAACCAAAAAGGCGGATTTTCCGGAACTGAAAGGGGAGACTTAGTCTGAATGTGCCCCTTAGCCAGCAGTAACGGAAACAGCTCCGCGTACAACATGGGTATAGGATCAAACCCTGATGGCCATGTTGTACGGTTGTTGTTATATGGAGGACGAGCCTGCTGAAGAGGCTGTTGTGTCCTTTGTTGATCAGGCTGGCTCTGTGCAACCTGAGGTTGATACATAGGAACGGGCGCGGGGCCGATAGCAGGAGTAACAGCTGCTACTGGCTGGTAACGACGCCTTTGCTTTCCGAGAGAGATATTCCCAATATCTTGCTCTTTTTTCTTAGGGAGAGCACTACCGTATTTTTTAGCACCGCTCGTTGATCCAGTGTCTTTTACCAAACGTCCTTCTCGCACGGCTTCCTCAAGACGTAAACCCATGCCGACCATTTCGGTGAAATCACTGGGCGCACTGGCGACCATTCGGTCATAGTAAAATGAGATTAAGGCCTTTAAGAAGATCTTTGTCATCTCTTTTTCCTCAAGAGGTGGACAAATTTGAGCGACAATTTCACGCCACCTTTGAGCATACTCCTTAAAGGTTTCCTTATCCTTTTGCGACATTGATTTGAGTGGATCTCTGTCGGGTGCCATGTCCAAATTGTACTTGTATTGTTGGACGAAGGCAGTACCAAGATCTCTGAATGTACTGATCGTAGTACGGTTTAAACCCATGTACCATTTGAGTGCGGCACCGGTCAAACTATCCTGGAAGTAGTGAATCAGAAGGTCCTGATTCTCCGTCTGGGCTGACATCCGCCGAGCGTACATCACCAGATGGCTCTGAGGGCAAGAGTTACCCTTGTATTTTTCAAAGTCGGGCACTTGGAACTTATGCGGGACTTTTACATTTGGGACCAAGCAGAGGTCTGCGGCGTCCTTCCCAAATAGATCCTGACCGCAAATGGCTTGCAGCTCTTTCTGCATTTCCAAGAACTGTTCCTGGAATTCCTCCATTCTGTCAAACATAGTTTCCTTCTTACCAGAAGGGGTTGGTGGAATCTGTCCTTCCGGGACAGTGTGCACCACAGGGGGTGGTACCGTGACTACGACAGTAAGTCTTGGCGCCTCCCGAAGTTTGTAACCTTCAGGAGTCTTGAGTATGCCCCTGGCATCTTCGCTTTCCCGAAGTTTGTAACCTTCAGGCCCAGCGGCTTCTGTTGCGATTCCCTGATCTTCAGTGATCGGCGGAACATATCCTTCCGGGATATAGTTAACATGCATGCCCCAAGGACGATCTTTCGGCATCTGATACCTAGGATCATACTTTTCTATGATGGGCGTTGAGGTGATCTCTAAGATCACAGTTCTTTGTAGTTGAGCTTCTGCCATGGCTTGCATGTCGTTACGAAGCTTTTTCATATCCTCTCTCAGAGTGTCGATCACTTCTTTTAACTCTCTGTTTTCTTCCTCAAGATCATCCATCTTTTTCTGACGATTGGCCCGAGTATTATACGAATGAGACAGTTTGACTCCAGAATCGAGACACAAACGTGAGATTCGTAGGGAAGAAGAATACACGATGTGAGAATGATGAATGCAATGATTATATTAATTGTTTTTAGGTTTATTTAAAATAAACTTCGACAATTAGATTGCAAATATCAAACAGTGGGGAAACCCCTTTTTTTTTGAAATTCAAAGGATTACAGAAATGGAAATACAGTAGATTACAAAGTGCAGAAACAGAAACCTAAACTAATGGGTCCCAAGTCCTCTTCTTTGACCGGGGCGCTTGGGCCGTTGTCGGGTTGTCATTCCCTTGCCAGGTGAAAGGAGTGAGCAAATTCCTTTGGTCATCTTGATTCTCTACAGCATGCTGCTCCAAAATTTCAATCAGAGCATCTTTCTCTTTTAGTAGTTGCTGTATTTGGATACACTCTACGTTGAGGGTGCGGTACTTGTTCTTCCAAGACCTCCTTTCCTTTTGAACTTTGTTGAGAGTAACCTGAAGCTTTTCAGTTTCCATCATGAAGTACATGACAGTTTCCCTTGGTGGAAGAATTTCGTAACGAGGATAAGGCATCTTTAGCTTGAGAGGTCTAGTTTGTACCCAATGGAGATAAGGCTCCACTGAGATACAATCCGGTTTTCCCAGAGACTCTCGTCCTTTCTTATGAACCTGTTTCCAAGCTTGCACTATTTCCATCTTCAGTGCTCTGTCATTTTCTCCTTCTTTGAAGAAAAGACCCTCCAGATGAACACCCAGTGGGATGTGTCTCATCGGGTATCCAAATTGACGAAGAACTAATATCGGATGATAGTTGATTCCTCCTTTAGTTCCTATGAGGGGTACGCTGGGGAAGTTTCCACAACGGTCAATGATTCTGATTCCCTCATAAATCCTATTACACCAATCTATATCAAAGTTGGTGAGGGACATGATCTTCTGCGACCAACGTAAGACATTCTTGCAATCCCAAAAAGCAGCAGACTTGGGCAAGTGAGAGATAAACCACTTGTAAAGCAAAGGTACACAGCATGTGATCTCCCCTCCGCTGTACAAATTTCCTAAGTGTACAGAATGATACGCATCTGCGAGCAAAGTCGGCACAGGGTTTCCAATGAGAAAAACCTTAATAGCGTTGATATCGACGAAGTTATTGATGTTGGGAAACAAAAATAACCCGTAGGTGAGCAAGACAAAGATGCTTTCAAAAGCAGTCATGTTCCCGATACTAGCAAAGTATAGAGCTTTCTTGGTTAGGAACTGGGCTAGCAAACCTTGGATGCCACCCATAGTAATCATGTGAGTCCTGACCTCAGACTCGTCCAAATGAATTGCTCTTGCAATGATCTAATTCTTTGGAATTTCTTCCAGTCCAGAAAATGGAGCTCGATCTGTGATATGTAAATCAGTCAGATGAGAATACTCCTCCAGCGTTGGTGCTAGCTAGTAATCCGAGAATGTGAAACAATGATAAACCGGATCGTAGAATTGAATGAGTGCATCCATGATTCCCTTAATCACATGGACTCTTAACAGTGGCAGCAAACCACCGTGCTTGGCTCTGAAAGCCTCTGGGTTAACGATCATCCTCGCTAACCTTCTCAAATCCCCTAGTTTTGGAACCTTGAAGGTATACTGGCGAGTTCTCCTTCTACCGAAATCCATTAACGTAATCTTTTTCTCTGATATTTGCAATCACAGTCTTAGTTTAATTTAAAAAACAGAGAGACTAGAAGAGAAAGTTTTTTGAATGTTTTAATGTTTTATTAAATGGATGCATGAATGCAGCACACAAAAACATAGAAAAAACATGGGGTCAGAGGGTCGTTGTCATGAAGTCAAGGCTCTACCCATCCCCAAAGGTTTATACTAGGGTGATTTTTGTACCTGTACTCATTATCATCAGCTCCTCCCAGGAAGGCAGACAACAAGCGGATCGCCAGCGAGTTGTGTGCAATCTTAGAGTAAGTGCCATTCACCGAGAATAGATCACCAGCCTCAAATGAGGGTAGTATCGCGTAACAACTATTTCCGATAGCTTCCACACTACGAAAAAGGTTGGCTTTTCTTAAGTGTATACTCAATCTCACCACATGCGGCATCACACGCATTCCCATTAGCAGAAAAATAAACACGTATAGCAATTAGGAAAAGCAGTATATATATTTGTCCTAATCATCCTAGACTTATAAAGCTACGATTATTAAGTTCTTGACAGAAAATGGGTTCCCCGGCGGAAGCCCCAATCTGTGG
The DNA here is from genome assembly GCA_022829125.1 of Lathyrus tuberosus. Classification (NCBI taxonomy): domain Eukaryota; kingdom Viridiplantae; phylum Streptophyta; class Magnoliopsida; order Fabales; family Fabaceae; genus Lathyrus; species Lathyrus tuberosus. The sequence continues at coordinate 220,340 of JALAZF010000995.1, forward strand.
TTCCCTGCCTAAGAGATGGACCAGCATAGGTCAATCTTTCTCTTCGGTAGAGTTCCCATTTTCCGTAGAAAACGGGGATGATGCCCTAAGGCAGAAAAGGAGACTCCCCAGCAGAGTCGCCATTTGTGTAATTTTTCACACAAGAGAAAAAGAAAGAAAGGAACGGGCCCCACGGTGGGCGCCATTTTTCTGTTGGCGGCCACCGCCATGAAAATGACTTACCCAAGGTTTAAATAGTAAGAAAGAAAGATCGAGCCCCACGGTGGGCGCCATTTTTCTGTAGCGAGCGATTTTGGACGCGGTTCTTAAGCGCTGGTCGTTCTCTGCGGTTGAGCTTAAAACTACAGGTCGATTCATTTTTTATCCTATTGTGAGCTGAATAAGGAAGGGAAATAGATGTCTCCAATTAACCCTGCTTGCATACTGAGTTTAAACAGCGGTCTGTTAGGTTACGGATGCTATCAATGTGGGGGGGCCTTTGTACTGGTTATTCGTATTTCGCCAATACAGGTTCTTTCTTTCTAGGGCTTGGGCAAAAGGTTTCTGGTGGGGAATAAGGATTAGGATGTTAGGACAGATGCTTTTGAATTACTACTTTTAATTGATGGAGATATGGGATTTGGGTTTTTTGTTGATTGCGCTCGCTAAGATCTTTTCTTTCGATCTTATGCCTACGTATTCCCGTATACCGAAATAGGGAAATCAGAGCGTTCGTAGTTCCTCCTATTCTATGGGAGGAAATTGGTTTTTAGTGTCTTGTTCAAAGCCCAAGACATGAAGCGAAAGGTGATTTGTATCTTGTTCAAAGCCCAAGATGTGAAGCTAAAAGGTCTATTTGTGTCTTGTTCAAAGCCCAAGACGTGAAGCTGAAAGACCTCGACTTTAGAGAGAATTTGTCATCTCTAAAGAGGGGGAAGGAGAATTACTTTAACTGGGATACGTGGATCCGAGCAATGCCATAATTTCCGAAGAAAGGGTTTTAACCTGAAGGAGAAGACTTTAACTCAGTGTAGAGCAATGCCATCTTTCCTTAGGAATTTCTCATGCTAAAAGAGGGACAGTGGCATGGATGTAGATGATCCAGAGGCTTGCCGCTTACAGCGATTAGATGAAGGGAAAGGAGTTGTTGATGTTTGTGTACTGCGAACGAGGCACAACTTTGATGCTAAAAGGTTGATTGGATCAACCAGTGGTTTTCTTATACAAAGCCTAAGAGGAGGCTAATTTCCGCTAGGAAAATCATTATACAAAGCCTAAGAGGAGGCTATTTTGTGTCTCGTACAAAGCCCGAGAGAGAGGCTAAAGGTTTTGACCCAGTGGGGCATATCATTATACAAAGCCTAAGAGGAGGCTAGCAAAGAGTTCGACTTTTGCTTAAGGGATTTATATCTCGTACGAGGCCCGAGATGGAGGCAAAAAAAAGGGTGATTGACTCTACGAGGGAATCTTTTGTGTCTCATACAAAGCCTGAGAGGGAGGCTAAAAGGTTGTTTTGACTCCATTGGGGAGAATTTTGGTATCTCGTACGAAGCCCGAGATGGAGGCTATTGTAACTGTTTCAGTTGAGTGACAGATCCAATATACTGATTTAAAAAGAGAAAATCAGTTCTTATATGAGCAATACTGTACTCAGGGATTTAATTTGAGGATCAGGGATATTTCCTTTTCTTTGAGGAAATGGGAAATCCAAAGGGTATTGAGACTGTCCGAATCTGCGGGTTTCCTTCCTATTTAACGAATGGTGCTTGAGAATGTCTTTGAGACTCAAGGAAGTTAGACTGTCTGTGTCTAGAGTTTTATCTTTTGTACTATGCTTCGAGAAACAGTAGTAGACTCTATGAAAGGACTGTTCTATGAGGATGACTAAGTTCTGTTCCTATACCTCTAGGAGGTCGTCGGGACAATTTGTACGAAGCCCAAGAGGAGGCTGGAATCTTTTAAGAAGCTGACGAATCCTTGTACGAAGCCCAAGAGGAGGCTATCATTCCCGGAGGAAGAGATCATTATACGAAGCCTAAGAGGAGGCCGTGAATACTTCTAAGAAGCCGTAGGGTCCTTGAATAATGCCCAAGAGGAGGCCGATGCTTTTAAGAAGCCCGTGGGTCTATCATCTCCTTTCCATTAGGAGAGATAACTCTTTTAAAGATGAAAACCACTGGTAAACGTGCGAGGTTTACTATCCAGCGACTTTTAGCTTTTAAAGAGGGTTCCTTAGTTAAGGTCCAAGATTATGACCGTAGTGGGTACCCAAACCCCGAGACATTCAAGGCAAGCTATCCACAAGGAATAGATCAAGTCAGGAAAGTTTGAGAATTTGGAAGAAACTCAAAGATGCCATTCACAGATAATACATTCATCTTTGGGAATAGAGTTCCTTGACAATTCCTAAGGAGAACAGCCGAAGAGAAGACTGTATCTGGTGCTCCTATTGGGGATCTAGGCGTCTATTTCTACGAATAAGTGAAACGGCGTCACCTAGTTCTAGACGTAGTTGCCGGGGAAACTCGAAATATCTATACTATTATTACACAGTAGATATGAGTTTATGAAAGGAGACTTATAGTGAGCAGCCCCACAATACAGTTTATAATATGAAAGCAGTAAATGAAAGCGATAACCACTTACTCGGTTGTAGTGCTTCCATGCTGTTTGGTTAGTTGTTCAACAAAGAAAGATTGAAAACAACAATATATTCAAAATCAAAGGAGAAAGTGCTTTGAAAAAGAAAGATTTGGGGCTTACAGCTCAAGGAGAGGCCCAGGGTTTTATCAGTGAGCGCACTGTTGAATTTGTACAGAGGGACTTATATAAGTGACTGGGGCCCAAAAAGGTTTTCTGTACAAAGGGATGGGTCTTACACTCTCTCAAGAGGCCCAAAAAAAAGTTTAAAGAAAAGAGAGGGGCTTATAACACGAGGGTAGGCCCAAATGATTTTTCGTTTAAAAATGGCGATCGCGCCGAGGTTTTCTTTTAACGCAGAGGGACTTATACAATAAGTGAGGCCCAAAATGTTTTGGTTAAAAGGGGGATTGGGTCTTACACTCTAATAGAGGCCCATAGTGTTTTGAATGGGTCTTATAGCTCAAGGAGAGGCCCATATGAGTTTTGAAAAGGCGACGATCGCGCCGTTTGTTTTTTGACGGTATCGGGACTTATACAATAAGTGAGACCCAAAAATGATTTGGTCAAAAAAAAAGGATTGGGTCTTACACTCTAATAGAGGCCCATAGTGTTTTGAAAATGATTTATGAGGGTTGAATTAATCCAAAACCCTAATTTGTTTTCAAAATGTATTTAATTGAATAAAAATTCAATTAAAATGATCAAAAATTGTTTAACACATGGAAAACAAATTGTGATCTTGGATTAATGCTTCAAAAATTAAGTATTGACCTACAAAATAATTAGAAAGCATTAAAAGTTGCAAAATCAATGTAGAAAAAATATTTAAAATGCCAAAAACAATTAAAATATTAATTCTTTACAAAAATATCAATTATATGAAATAAATAATATTTTTGGGATTTTTTTGTGAAAATAAAATATTTTAACATTTTTGTGAATTATTAAAAAAAGAATCAACTCAAAATCATTAAAACTCAGAGAGAAATTAATTTTTGAATCAATTAAACAAAATCACAAAATTCAAATATTTGAATTTATGAAAATGGCGCTAAGAACAACACCAAGAACACGCGCGTTTTTCAGTTTGCCCAGATTTGCATTTTCTATCCAATCTCCATGAATACTTGATTATAACATGCAATCTACATATCATTATGCTCGCCTCAACCTCACGATCATGTCTATGTACTTTAATTTCATTTAAATTAAACATGCAACAAGAAATCACGAAGAGACCTCAAGAACCCTAATTTCTGCATGAAGGCTAGGATTTTTGATACACGATTCAAACAATGCAATTAATTGAGGGAAAACATTCCATGCATGATTATGAACATATGGCCAAATTATTGTGCGAGGAAATATGCATAGATTGAGAGATGACCAAGTTTAGGCTTACCTCCAAGTCGTGACAGCAAGAGCAAATCAAATTCTGGGTTGGAGGTGTTACAGATGAGTTGTGATGATCTGAACAGCTTCCCTACACCATATGGAGTGTGTTTGAACACTTGGATTGAATTGAAATGGACTGGATCAGTTTATTGCATCTCAGCTGCAACTTCACTTCAAACTTGTGTGGATGGCAAGTGATTTTGTGAAATTGATGTTTCAGATGTTATGTGAGTGTTTGATCAGCTCATATGTGATGTATGTGAGGTGTGTGAGTGATTGGTTTGTGCAGAATTGCTCTCAAACTCAAAACCCGATAGTTACCTTGCTAAGAAAGGCATTTTTGCCAAGAGAAAGAGATTTTGAGGAAAGCATCTGTTAGATGGCTTTGGTGTACTCAAACTGACCACAATTGAGCTCTATTTATAGTAGAGTAAGTTTGTTTTGCAAGGAATAGTGCATGGCAGCTGGTAAGTAGGTTTCCTCAATGTTGGCCAATGGAAATGAAAGTGTCCTCTAGCCATTGACTAGAGGTTAGGGCATAGAGCTTTGGTCCCCTTGGTCTTGGATAAGTCTTGACTGATTTCAGATGAGAATGGCTCAGTCCATGCCACCTTGATGGTTCCATTGAATGCCTCATTCCAAATTTGAAGTCTTGTCCCTATTTTGGCCATTCTAGGTTCAACATGCTATTTCTTGTTCCTTGGACCTTGGAGGCTTGGCTCAGTGATTGTCCCCTTTGGATTCAATCCTCTGAGGTGTCCAAGTGGATTGGAGCAATTGCAATTGGCTGATTTTGGCAAATCGAGCCAAAATGCAAATTCTGCCTTGCCTTGACAGATTTCAGCAAGGCAACTTGCTAATCTTGTATCTCACGATGTAGGTTGAATTTGGCAATGTTCTTGGCCATTTTGGAAAGCCCTAACATGATACAACAACTGTTTGAACAAGTTTGGTTTTGATCTCTTTTGATTCCAAGTGAAAAATCCCCCTACATTTGGCAAAAAGTGAGGCAAAATCTGACTTAGTGAAAATTTCACTAAGTGTTGGAAAAAGTGACATTTTCACTTTTCAGCCACTTTGATCACTCCATAACTCAAAATCCTTAATGAATTGGAATGACTTGTAGTTGAAGTTTTTGTAGGTGATAGTGAGGGCTACAAATCCATCTTTGGATGAGAAAAAATGGCCTTGTGGTTTAGGAGTTATGGTCCTCCAAAGTTGGTACCTTTGCCACTTTATTTTTAACTTAGAAAAATTTCTAAGTTTTATGGTTACCCCTTTTACAAGTTATCTCACTTTTCTTGATTTTTCTTGATGAATGATGATTCAAATCATACATTAACATCATTTTAGGGTTAAAAATCCATTTTGGTGAAAAATCTCAAAAAGTCAAAGTTGACTTTTGTGCACAGTTGACTTTTTATCAAATGAATTCCAAACTGTGCAATTCTTCAGGAAATCATGTCCTTGACCAAAATCAAACTTGATGGACATGTTCCATGGGTGTCATAGGGTATATTCAATCATGTATTAGGGTTTGGGAGCATGTCTTGGTCAAAAGTCAAAGTTACAGTTGACTTTTCCCTTAAAACCCTAATTGTGGTGCAGATGAAAATGAAACTTGTTGCTTAAGCTTCTTGGATCAATCCATTGTTCTAAATGGATCAATATGGTATATTAGAGACCCTCAAATCATGTCTTGAGGTCTTGGCTCATGGTTTGTCCCAAAAGTCAACTTAGGGGTGAATTAGGTCAAGAAACCCTAATTCCTGATTTTTGATGAATGCATCCCCTGAGGCAAAATTGACTTGATGCATGGGTTCATGAGGTTCCATGAAGCATATTAGGTTATGTTTTGGATCATTGCCTTATGCCCAGATGAAAATTTCCATCTGGAGGCCCTGGTTGACCAAAACCCTAATTTGGCGACACTGTCGATCTTGAGACTTGATCCACCTAGAAGGGAGCAGCCTTGTGCTTAATCCTTGAAGTGGGAGTCCTTTTTGATCCATTGTGGATATTTGAGAGATTAGACAAGTTGAAGATCATGTCATTTCTTGATTGATCCTTTGTCTAAGCACTCAAAGAGGGCTTGAAACCCTAATTTTGATTGTATTGGATGCTCACCCATCTTTGGGGAGACTGATGAAGCATGATGGTTCATCCATATTGTGATGATGATTTTCACAATGATGGGAAATCTAAGTGGTCAAAATTTGGGGTATTACAGATGCCCCTATTTAATCTTCTTGGACCCGAAGGTGTGAATGACGAAGGGATTCGAGCATTCGGGGTGCAAGAGGATTAAATATCGGAATATCCGAAATTTTGATGGTGGTTATGAATGGTAGCTTACACATTCATCTTCTATAACTAAACAATGATGCTTAGAAAAGGTAAAATTCCCCTCGATCCTGGTTTTCAGCCAAGGAACTGGTCTCAGTTTTCTTTTGAAATAAACCTCCCCTCGTTCTTGGTTTCCTACCAAGGAACTGGTCTCAGTTTCTGATTTAAACTTCCCCTCGATCCTGGTTTTCAGCCAAGGAACTGGTCTTAGTTTCTGATTTAAACTTCCCCTCGATCCTGGTTTCCTACCAAGAACTGGTCTTAGTTTCTTTTGTCAATAAACTTTCTTGACAAGGGACGCTATTCATAGCGGCTTTCCTCAAACTTCTCGCCGAATTTTCCTGGGGAGATGCCATTTGAGTGGAAAAAGTTTTGATGTCAGACTTGCTGGGGAACCCAGTCGTCTGAGTTGTAGAGTTGTACAAACTTCTCTGTTGGAGACGCCATCTGTCGATTCTATTGGGGAAAGCGAGTCTCTTGAAAAACTGTTTTCGTTTGGGATCTTTCATCATACTTTTCTCGGGATCTTCCCGGAGAAACGCCATATGATGGGGTCCAATTTTGTGGGGCCGATGACCTTTTCATCAGCGGTCCTTTCGGAGCAAAACTGGCATGCTGCCGAATCTCTGATCACGAGGCTTTCTCTGGGGATTTTCCTTAATCCGGGAAAGCGAGGATATCATCTTCAATGGCGAAGAGTGACATTTGTTGAAGGTTCTCTGATCTTTCAGAGGTTTAAGTTATCAAAGTGGCCAAGTGCCAACTCTGATCTAAAGATACACTGGTGGCGAGATTGTGCAGACGCAACACTTCCTGACGAGGAAAGAACTGACAAACTCGATTGAGAAAACTGTTTATCACTAGGGGACAAGACCGACTCAAGTGATAGTGATGCAATACGAAATACGAACGCAAATAAAATGCATGAAGTATGTATGTTTATGCTGACAAAACAGACGAGACATATAGACTAATGGATGAACACAATTGGATACTCGGCCATCGCGGGGCGAAGAAGTACCATTGATTCAAAATAGCAATTCCACCTTGCTTAGGAGAGATAGTCCCGTTGGGAGCTATGTTGATCGGGCTTAGGAGATAAGAACTCGGCCGAGGATGTCAGACGAAACAAGGTCTCTGGCACAGTTAATCCCTTCATTCAGGCAAACTGGTTTAGAAGGAGTACTTTGATTCTGCACTTTGAAGTTCGCTTACTTCGGGAGAAGCGATCGATGTTCTTCTGATGTTTAACAGTCAAAAGGAATGCTATCTTTAATTTAAAAGCAGAAAAAGTTTTAACAAGTAAATTCATTTTTGTTTTATTTCAAGAATCGCTGATTAAGTTTAAACAACGTCGTTCTGTAAAGCTAAAACAAGTTAAGAATTACAAACAAAAGCACAAGGGCCCAAATTTTATTGATAAGATGGAGATCAGCCAAACGCGTGATTCCAAAGAGTATATACAAAGTTAGAAAATGGTAATTTATAGGGAAAAGGGCTACGTTGAAACATAACGACCACTATCCTTCTACCAACTTTGAGTTCGGGACATCCTGGGCTTCCGTCGAAGATGACCTTTGACTGGAGATTTTCTCCGATAGATGATGCTGTAACTGCTGCTGAGGGACTTGCCTCTGTTGAACATAGTTACTTGCCATTATCCCTAATTTTTGCCTGGATTGTACTATGAGATTTCCAATCCATCGGGATGATTTTTTTCATGTCTCTAACTTTTGCCTGGACCGCCCTTTCGGGTTTTCAATCCACCGAGACGTTTTTTTTTAGTTTAGGCGAAGTATTTCTTGACTACATCAACATTCGTGGGGTAGGCAAATTCCTCTCCGTCCATGGTTGCAAGTCTCAAGGCGCCGCCTGAGAAAGCTTTCGTGACCACATAGGGGCCATCATAATTCGGGGTCCATTTGCCCCGAGAGTCAGTGAGAAATGATTGTATCTTCTTGAGCACGAGGTCTCCTTTTCTAAAGACACGAGGCCGAACCTTTTTGTCGAACGCCCTCTTCATTCTTTGTTGATACAACTGACCGTGGCATAGTGCCGTGATTCTCTTTTCTCCGATCAGGTTCAGTTCGTCGTGTCGACTTTGACACCATTCAGCTTCGGTGAGCTGAGCTTCCATCAATACCCTGATTGACGGGATCTCTACTTCTATGGGAAGCACTGCTTCCATGCCATATACTAGAGAGAAAGGGGTAGCCCCTGTTGAAGTGCGGACAGATGTGCGATAACCATGAAGAGCAAAGGGTAGCATCTCGTGCCAATATTTATAGGTTACAACCATCTTTTGAACGATCTTCTTGATGTTCTTGTTAGCCGCTTCTACCGCTCCGTTCATCTTGGGTCGGTAGGGAGATGAGTTATGGTGTTCAATCTTGAACTCAGCACACAACTCTTTCATCATCTTATTGTTCAAGTTAGATCCATTATCAGTAATGATCTCGCTTGGAACACCATAACGGCAGATGATATTGTTTTTGATAAATCGGACCATCACTTGTCGGGTTACATTGGCGAATGACGCTGCTTCGACCCACTTGGTGAAATAGTCAATGGCTACCAGAATGAACCGATGTCCGTTTGAAGCCTTGGGCTCAATCATGCCAATCATATCGATTCCCCATATGGAAAATGGCCACGGGGAAGAAAGAACTTTGAGATGTGATGGCGGTACATGAATTTTGTTGGAGTATATCTGACACTTGTGACACCTCCTCATGTACTTGTAGCAGTCGGATTCCATGGTCAACCAATAGTACCCGGCTCTGAGAATTTTTCTCGCCATTGTGTGTCCGTTGGCATGAGTGCCAAAGGATCATTCATGAATTTCTTTCATAAGCATGTCTGCTTCTGGTCTGTCTACACATCAGAGCAAAACCATGTCAAACTTTCTCTTATAAAGAGTGTCACCGCTCAGGAAGAAGTTTCCAGCCAATCTTCTGAGGGTTTTCCTGTCTTTTCTGAGTGCCCCAGATGGGTACTCTTGTTTCTGAAGGAAGCATTTGATATCGTGATACCAAGGTCTGTCGTCTATGACTGCTTCAATCATGAAGATGTAAGCGGGCCGTTCAAGGCGCATGATGTCGATCTTAGGTATGTCATTCCATCGACCTACACTAATCATGGAAGAGAGAGTGGCTAATGCATCAGCCATGTGATTCTCATCACGAGGGATGTGATGAAAGTCGACTCTGTTGAAGAAGGGTAGCAACCTTCTTGCATAGTCCTTGTAAGGAATCAATCCTGATTGGTATGTGTTCCAATCTCCTTTTATCTGGTTAATAACCAGGGCTGAGTCGCCGTATACGTCCAAGTTTTTGATTCTTAAATCAATCGCTTCTTCGAGACCCATGATACATGCTTCATATTCGGCCTCATTGTTCGTACATTTGAACGTAAGTCTGGCAGTGAAAGGAATGTGGGAACCCTGAGGTGTAACAATGATTGCCCCAATTCCGTTTCCATAATGATTAACTGCTCCATCAAAGGTAAGTCCCCACTGGGAACCTGGTTCTGGCCCTTCACTGGGTAGCGGTTCATCGCAATCTTTCATTTTTAGATACATGACATCTTCGTCTGGGAAGTCAAACCCGATTGATTCTTGATCGTCAATCGATTGATGAGCCAAATGATTGGCTAAAATACTTCCTTTAACGGCTTTCTGAGCGTGGTACTCTATGTCATATTCTGATAGTAACATCTGCCAACGGGAAATCCTTCCCGTGAGAGCAGGTTTTTCGAAAACGTACTTGATTGGATCCATTTCGGAGACCAACCAAGTAGTATGACGAATCATGTACTGGAGAAGACGTTTGGCTGCCCAAGCCAAAGCGCAACAAGTTTTCTCAAGCCTTGTGTACCGAGTCTCGCAGTCGGTGAATTTCTTGCTTAGATAGTAAATGGCAGACTCTTTCCTTTTAGTTTCGTCTTGTTGGCCAAGTACACATCCCATTGAGTCCTCTAGGACCGTGAGGTAAATGATTAGTGGTCTTCCTTCCACTGGAGGTGATAGGATCGGAGGATTCAACAGGTATTCCTTAATACTGTCGAAGGCGGTTTGGCAATCTTCTGACCAAACGCAATCCTGGTTCTTTTTGAGTAATTTGAAAATCGGCGCACATGTCGCGGTCATAAGGAATATGAATCTGGAGATGTAGTTCAAACGTCCCAGGAATCCTCTGACTTGTTTTTCAGTTTTCGGAGAAGGCATTTCTTGAATGGCCTTGACCTTGTCAGGATCAACTTCAATTCCTTTCTGGCTGACGATGAACCCTAGTAATTTCCCTGAACGGACACCGAAGGTGCACTTGTTGGGATTCAAGCGGAGCTTGAATTTTCTTAGACGTTCGAACAATTTTGACAGATGTTCAACGTGCTCATCCTCTGTTCTTGATTTTGCAATCAAATCATCGACATATACCTCGATTTCCTTATGTATCATGTCATGAAACAGAGTAGTCATGGCCCTTTGATAGGTTGCCCCGGCATTTTTCAAACCGAACGGCATTACCTTGTAACAAAAGGTACCCCATGGGGTAATGAACGAAGTTTTCTCCATGTCTTTCGGCGCCATTTTGATCTGGTTAGAGCCCGAGAATCCATCCATGAAGGAGAATACTTTGAACTTTGCTGTGCTGTCAACCAGCATGTCCATGTGTGGTAAAGGAAAGTCCTCCTTTGGACTTGCCTTGTTTAGATCTCTGTAATCAACACACATTCTGACCCTTCCGTCCTTTTTGGGAACGGGTACGATGTTGGCTAACCATTGAGGATATTCCGATGTAGCAAGGAAACCCGCGTCAATCTGTTTCTGTACCTCCTCCTTGATTTTGATGGCCATGTCCGGGTGAGTGTGTCTCAACCTTTGCTTTACTAGCAGACATTCTGATCTTAACGGTAAGTGATGTTCCACGATGCTGGTATCCAACCCTGGCATATCCTGATAGGACCAAGCGAATACATCGGGGAATTCTTTGAGAAGCTTTATCAAACTTTCTTTGACAGTTGGACTGAGCAGTGCTCCGATCCTGATTTCTTTTCTCTCTTTTTCTGAACCCAAGTTTACCGTTTCCAACGGCTCTTTGTGAGGTTCAATGGACCTTTCCTCTTGTCTGAGTAGTCGGGAGATCTCTTCTGGAATTTCGTTGTCATTTTCTTCTTCAGCCTCGAATACCGGGAACTCAAAGTTTGAAGAAGGCATCGGATCGTATGTTTCAACGGGGTATAAAAAAAGCAATCTGCATGACGTGATGATTCGTGTTTAGAAGAGATAGATAAAATGCAAGTGTGTGCAGTGTTTTGATTTTACTGCTTGTTTTTATGATTGAATGTTTTTTAGGATTACCATTTTCTGAAAAAGCAACAAGAGAAAACAGCAATTAATGCGGAAATTACAGAACGACGTTATTTTATTAATGAACAAGTCGAATCTTGAAACTACAACCCTATAAAACAAAACTCTGCCGCTTTGGGCAAAGCGAAGAGGGAAATTTACAGAAAGCGAGCCCTATCAAAACATCCGTTTCACCTGGGCAGGGTGAAAGGTTAAAGATGGCAATTACTTTGACTGACGAACGACCTTCGGAACCTCGACAGCAACCCATTGGCGGCGAACTCCTCGGTGAATCACAAAGTCTGGCACCTTCCTTGATTTATCTTCAGAAATGACGCTGATTTCTGGTGGAGCAGAATTGTCGTAGGAGGATTCCTCTGTTGCATTTTGCATAGCATTGGTGCTCTCAGCTGTATCTCCCCATCCAGTTGACTGGATATCTTCGAGCCTGATACGAGAGCTTTCGGGAGCAGTGTACTTGACCATATAGTCGTATTTTCCACTTGGTTGTCCCAGGGTGTCCCAAACTTCTTTGGAACTGGAGAAGTCATCCCTCTCGATGACGTTGACCTCGGGAAAAGCATAGTTGATGAATTCTAGTCCTGCAAACGTTGCGAATTCATCTTCATGTTGAGTAGTTTCTGAATGACCTGAGTGTTGATCCCATGACATGGTGGGGACACAGGTATTCTGTTCAATGATGCTCAGCTGAGTTTCATTACTCGGCTGACTTTCTTGCCCCAAGTTTCCTGGGTAAGGCTGCCACATTGGCAGGCCATCCATCGGGCCATAGTAATTGTGGTCAAAGTTGTCTTTCATCAGAGTGTCCTCCTCTAATGAATTTGGCGGAGCACGACATCCTTCCGGATCACAATCTCCGTAGATCATTTCGACATCTGATGTTGGTATAAATCCCGGACTTTCTGTAGGAAAGCAAAAAGGCATAGGCACCTCTTCCTGAGACATATAACCGTCCTCATTAAGATAGGACTTCCACTCTTCATCTGCGTCAGAGGGATCTTCCTCATTGATAGCATGAACTGTCTGAGACACTGGGTGAAGAAAACCTCCACTGTGGAAGAAGTTTCGAAGGGGATGAAGACTTTCATCGTTGGCGGCCGTCTGGGTACAGGTTGCAGAAAAACCAAGACCCTTCTTTATTTTATTGTCAATAGGAATGACAAGCCGTCCCCATCCTGTCGTATCGGTACTCTCGACCGCTTTAATAGCATCTTTGTATGAAGAAATTGAAGTTCCTTCTTTGAATTGATCGTTCTTGCTCACCGATAGTGCTTGGAACTGTGTTCCAATAACCTCCTCGGGTTCTATACCAGTAGATGATGACAAGTTACTCACAAGCAAGGCTTGTTCCCCACAAACCGTGACAAGTTGATCGTTCTTGACGAACTTTAGCTTTTGGTGGAGGGTTGAAGTAACCGCTCCAGCCTGATGTATCCAAGGTCTTCCTAATAAACAACTGTATGTTGCCCGGATGTCCATGACCTGGAAAGTGACTTGGAAAGTGTGAGGACCAATAGTTATGGGAAGATCCACTTCACCGATAACTGTTTTTCTGGATCCGTCGAATGCTTTGACGATGACCTCGCTGACTCTCATCGGAGGGCCCTTAAATGATAATTGCATCAAAGTGGACTTCAGCATAACATTCAGGGCTGACCCTGTGTCTACCAGTACGTTGGCTAAAGCATCGCCCTGGCAGTTAACCGTAATGTTGAGCGCCATGTTATGACGGCGACCCTCTTCAGGTAATTCCTCATCACTAAATCCCAAATTATTGCAGGAAGTGATGTTAGAGACAATACTATCAAACTGTCTGATTGTTACATCCTGTTCCACAAAGGCTTGCTCCAAGACTTTCTGTAGAGCCTCCTTGTGGGCTTCTGAACTGAGTAACAGCGATAATACTGAGATCTTTGAAGGAGTCTGTAACAGTTGATCAACAATGTTATATTCACTCCTTTGGATGAGCTTTAGCATCTCATCTTTGTCTTTTGAAAAGTCGGGATGACTAGATTGACCGACTGGCGGATCAGGAATTTCTACCTGAAGTTCCTTTTCTTTGTTGGATTCTCCAACCCATCGGTTGAAGATTCGACCGCTCCGTGTTACACGACTGATGTCTGCAATATTCACGACGGAGGGTAATGGAATTTCCTTTCCATTCTCAATTATTGTTGCACCATATTTGTAAGGGATCGCCTTAGCTGATTCATACGGTAATGGCCCCGGTAGATAGATGACTATGGGAACCTTCTGATTTTTTTGACCGTCATAAGTAACCTCGATCCGTTCCCGGTTGGGAACTCTAGATTCGTCAAGTAGAGGAATGATGGCAAAAACATTCCTGATCTGGTGATGACCAGAGATCGTGACAACATCCTCAACCTGATCGGCAAGGTAGTTCGGCGGCCAAATGATGGGTCCTGAACCTGGATATGAATGAATTTCTCCGTGATCGATTTGACCCTGAAGAGCTGCTCTCACAAGGTAACACCCTTGGTTACTTTCTGAACAGACGCTACAACTATCATGAAGTGCCTCCTGGACAAGGGTACAACCTTGATCGTTTTCGCAACCCGCTTTACAGCTTTGATAGGCATGTGACCTTAAGAATCTGAGTCGGACCTGCTCAGCATGTAACTCTACCAGGTTGGTATTCATCACACGATTGTCAAAGATTTGAACCATGTTGATTTGATAGGAGTTCCTATCATGGTAGTCTTGGATCCATCCAAGATCCATCTGACGCTGGAGGGCCTCTTGTATGAAAGAGCATCCCTGTTTGTTTACCGAGCAAATCAGACAGGAACTGTAATCGTGCCGCGGCAGATTATGATACTGGCTTTGCCTTGAGTGCATCACCACCAAGTTGACATTCATCACACGGATGTCGTGGTTTTGAATGACGTTGGAATTCGTGTAAACCATGTTAACTTCACGAACTCGGTGCTCTTGGATCCATCCAAGATCCATTTGTTCCTGTAGAGCTGATTGCACTACCGAACATCCTTGGTTATCTTTAGAGCAGATATCACACTGGTGATAGTTATGAGGTGGCACATGGCCATATCCACTCTGTCTACAATGCATCTTGACCAGATTGGTCCCCAATAAGAGTACATCGTGAATTTGATAGACATTGTTAGTCTCTTTCTCAATCAGATTGACTGCAGCCTTCTCATGTTGAGGCAGCGGGTTCGTAAGGACATTAGGATTCGTATCCTTGAAAGATAAGAGCCCGCTCCTAACAAGCTTTTGCACGTCGGATTTGAAATTGAGACAAGTCTCAATGTTATGCCCTGAACCTCCTTGATGATAAGGGCATGTTTGATCCGCTTTAAACCAAAAAGGCAGATTTTCCGGAACTGAAAGGGGAGACTTAGTCTGAATGTACCCCTTAGCCAGCAGTAACGGAAACAGCTCCGCGTACAACATGGGTATAGGATCAAACCCTGATGGCCATGTTGTACGGTTGTTGTCATATGGAGGACGAGCCTGCTGAAGAGGTTGTTGTGTCCTTTGTTGATCAGGCTGGCTCTGTGCAACCTGAGGTTGATACATAGGAACGGGCGCGGGGCCGATAGCAGGAGTAACAGCTGCTACTGGCTGGTAACGACGCCTTTGCTTTCCGAGAGAGATATTCCCAATATCTTGCTCTTTTTTCTTAGGGAGAGCACTACCATATTTTTTAGCACCGCTCGTTGATCCAGTGTCTTTTACCAAACGTCCTTCTCGGACGGCTTCCTCAAGACGTACACCCATGCCGACCATTTCGGTGAAATCACTGGGCGCACTGGTGACCATTCGGTCATAGTAAAATGAGCTTAAGGTCTTTAAGAAGATCTTTGTCATCTCTTTTTCCTCAAGAGGTGGACAAATTTGAGCGGCAATTTCATGCCACCTTTGAGCATACTTCTTAAAGGTTTCCTTGTCCTTTTGCGATATTGATCTGAGTGGATCTCTGTCGGGTGCCATGTCCAAATTGTACTTGTATTGTTGGACGAAGGCAGTACCAAGATCTCTGAATGTACTGATCGTAGTACGGTTTAAACCCATGTACCATTTGAGTGCGGCACCGGTCAAACTATCCTGGAAGTAGTGAATCAGAAGGTCCTGATTCTCCGTCTGGGCTGACATCCGCCGAGCGTACATCACCAGATGGCTCTGAGGGCAAGAGTTACCCTTGTATTTTTCAAAGTCGGGCACTTGGAACTTGTGCAGGACTTTTACATTTGGGACCAAGCAGAGGTCTGCGGCGTCCTTCCCAAATAGATCCTGACCGCAAATGGCTTGCAGCTCTTTCTGCATTTCCAAGAACTGTTCCTGGAATTCCTCCATTCTGTCAAACATAGTTTCCTTCTTACCAGAAGGGGTTGGTGGAATCTATCCTTCCGAGACAGTGTGCACCACAGGGGGTGGTACCGTGACTACGGCAGTAAGTCTTGGCGCCTCCCGAAGTTTGTAACCTTCAGGAGTCTTGAGTATGCCCCTGGCATCTTCGCTTTCCCGAAGTTTGTAACCTTCAGGCCCCGCGGCTTCTGTTGCGATTCCCTGATCTTCAGTGATCGGCGGAACATATCCTTCCGGGATATAGTTAACATGCATGCCCCAAGGACGATCTTTCGGCATCTGATACCTAGGATCATACTTTTCTATGATGGGCGTTGAGGTGATCTCTGAGATCACAGTTCTTTGTAGCTGAGCTTCTGCCATGGCTTGCATGTCGTTACGAAGCTTTTTCATATCCTCTCTCAGAGTGTCGATCTCTTCTTTCAACTCTCTATTTTCTTCCTCAATATCATCCATCTTTTTCTGACGATTGGCCCGAGTATTATACGAATGAGACAGTTTGACTCTAGAATCGAGACACAAATGTGAGATTCGTAGGGAAGAAGAATACGCGATGTGAGAATGATGAATGCAATGATTATCTTAATTGTTTTTAGGTTTAATTAAAATAAACTTCGACAATTAGATTGCAAATATCAAACAGTGGGGAAACCCCTTTTTTATTGAAATTCAAAGGATTACAGAAATGGAAATACAGTAGATTACAAAGTGCAGAAACAGAAACCTAAACTAATGGGTCCCAAGTCCTCTTCTTTGACCGGGGCGCTTGGGCCGTTGTCGGGTTGTCATTCTCTTGCCAGGTGAAAGGAGTGAGGAAATTCCTTTGGTCATCTTGATTCTCTACAGCATGCTGCTCCAAAATTTCAATCAGAGCATCTTTCTCTTTTAGTAGTTGCTGTATTTGGATACACTCTACGTCGAGGGTGCGGTACTTGTTCTTCCAAGACCTCCTTTCCTTTTGAACTTTGTTGAGAGTAACCTGAAGCTTTTCAGTTTCCGTCATGAAGTACATGACAGTTTCCCTTGGTGGAAGAATTTCGTAACGAGGATAAGGCATCTTTAGCTTGAGAGGTCTAGTTTGTACCCAATGGAGATAAGGCTCCACCGAGACACAGTCCGGTTTTCCCAGAGACTCTCGTCCTTTCTTATGAACCTGTTTCCAAGCTTGCACTATTTCCATCTTCAGTGCTCTGTCATTTTCTCCTTCTTTGATGAAAAGACCCTCCAGATAAACACCCAGTGGGATGTGTCTCATCGGGTATCCAAATTGACGAAGAACTAATATCGGATGATAGTTGATTCCTCCTTTAGTTCCTATGAGGGGTACGCTGGGGAAGTTTCCACAACGGTCAATGATTCTGATTCCCTCATAAATCCTATTACACCAATCTATATCAGAGTTGGTGAGGGACATGATCTTCTGCGACCAACGTAAGACATTCTTGCAATCCCAAAAAGCAGCAGACTTGGGCAAGTGAGAGATAAACCACTTGTAAAGCAAAGGTACACAGCATGTGATCTCCCCTCCGCTGTACAAATTTCCTAAGTGTACAGAATGATACGCATCTACGAGCAAAGTCGACACAGGGTTTCCAATGAGAAAAACCTTAATAGCGTTGATATCGACGAAGTTATTGATGTTGGGAAACAAAAATAACCCGTAGGTGAGCAAGACAAAGATGCTTTCAAAAGCAGTCATGTTCCCGATACTAGCAAAGTACAGAGCTTTCTTGGTTAGGAACTGGGCTGGCAAACCTTGGATGCCACCCATAGTAATCATGTGAGTCCTGACCTCAGACTCGTCCAAATGAATTGCTCTTGCAATGATCTGATTCTTTGGAATTTCTTCCAGTCCAGAAAATGGAGCTCGATCTGTGATATGTAAATCAGTCAGATGAGAATACTTCTCCAGCGTTGGTGCTAGCTAGTAATCTGGGAATGTGAAACAATGATAAACTGGATCGTAGAATTGAATGAGTGCATCCATGATTCCCTTAATCACATGGACTCTTAACAGTGGTAGCAAACCACCATGCTTGGCTCTGAAAGCCTCTGGGTTAACGATCATCCTCGCTAACCTTCTCAAATCCCCTAGTTTTGGAACCTTGAAGGTATACTGGCGAGTTCTCCTTCTACCGAAATCCATTAACGTAATCTTTTTCTCTGATATTTGCAATCACAGTCTTAGTTTAATTTAAAAAACAGAGAGACTAGAAGAGAAAGTTTTTTGAATGTTTTAATGTTTTATTAAATGGATGCATGAATGCAGCACACAAAAACATAGAAAAAACATGGGGTCAGAGGGTCGTTGTCATGAAGTCAAGGCTCTACTCATCCCCAAAGGTTTATACTAGGGTGATTTTTGTACCTGTACTCATTATCATCAGCTCCTCCCAGGAAGGCAGACAACAAGCGGATCGCCAGCGAGTTGTGTGCAATCTTAGAGTAAGTGACATTCACCGAGAATAGATCACCAGCCTCAAATGAGGGTAGTATCGCGTAATAACTATTTCCGATAGCTTCCGCACTACGAAAAAGGTTGGCTTTTCTTAAGTGTATACTCAATCTCACCACATGCGGCATCACACGCATTCCCATTAGCAGAAAAATAAACACGTATAGCAATTAGGAAAAGCAATATATATATTTGTCCTAATCATCCTAGACTTATAAAGCTACGATTATTAAGTTCTTGACAGAAAATGGGTTCCCCGACGGAAGCCCCAATCTGTGGTTCCCTGCCTAAGAGATGGACCAGCATAGGTCAATCTTTCTCTTCGGTAGAGTTCCCATTTTCCGTAGAAAACGGGGATGATGCCCTAAGGCAGAAAAGGAGACTCCCCAGCAGAGTCGCCATTTGTGTAATTTTTCACACAAGAGAAAAAGAAAGAAAGGAACGGGCCCCACGGTGGGCGCCATTTTTCTGTTGGCGGCCACCGCCATGAAAATGACTTACCCAAGGTTTAAATAGTAAGAAAGAAAGATCGAGCCCCACGGTGGGCGCCATTTTTCTATAGCGAGCGATTTTGGACGCGGTTCTTAAGCGCTGGTCGTTCTCTGCGGTTGAGCTTAAAACTACAAGTCGATTCATTTTTTATCCTATTGTGAACTGAATAAGGAAGGGAAATAGATGTCTCCAATTAACCCTGCTTGCATACTGAGTTTAAACAGCGGTCTGTTAGGTTACGGATGCTATCAATGTGGGGGGGCCTTTGTACTGGTTATTCGTATTTCGCCAATACAGGTTCTTTCTTTCTAGGGCTTGGGCAAAAGGTTTCTGGTGGGGAATAAGGATTAGGATGTTAGGACTGATGCTTTTGAATTACTACTTTTAATTGATGGAGATATGGGATTTGGGTTTTTTGTTGATTGCGCTCGCTAAGATCTTTTCTTTCGATCTTATGCCTACGTATTCCCGTATACCGAAACAGGGAAATCAGAGCGTTCGTAGTTCCTCCTATTCTATGGGAGGAAATTGGTTTTTGGTGTCTTGTTCAAAGCCCAAGACATGAAGCGAAAGGTGATTTGTATCTTGTTCAAAGCCCAAGATGTGAAGCTAAAAGGTCTATTTGTGTCTTGTTCAAAGCCCAAGACGTGAAGCTGAAAGACCTCGACTTTAGAGAGAATTTGTCATCTCTAAAGAGGGGGAAGGAGAATTACTTTAACTGGGATACGTGGATCCGAGCAATGCCATAATTTCCGAAGAAAGGGTTTTAACCTGAAGGAGAAGACTTTAACTCAGTGTAGAGCAATGCCATCTTTCCTTAGGAATTTCTCATGCTAAAAGAGGGACAGTGGCATGGATGTAGATGATCCAGAGGCTTGCCGCTTACAGCGATTAGATGAAGGGAAAGGAGTTGTTGATGTTTGTGTACTGCGAACGAGGCACAACTTTGATGCTAAAAGGTTGATTGGATCAACCAGTGGTTTTCTTATACAAAGCCTAAGAGGAGGCTAATTTCCGCTAGGAAAATCATTATACAAAGCCTAAGAGGAGGCTATTTTGTGTCTCGTACAAAGCCCGAGAGAGAGGCTAAAGTTTTTGACCCAGTGGGGCATATCGTTATACAAAGCCTAAGAGGAGGCTAGCAAAGAGTTCGACTTTTGCTTAAGGGATTTATATCTCGTACGAGGCCCGAGATGGAGGCAAAAAAAAGGGTGATTGACTCTACGAGGGAATCTTTTGTGTCTCATACAAAGCCTGAGAGGGAGGCTAAAAGGTTGTTTTGACTCCATTGGGGAGAATTTTGGTATCTCGTACGAAGCCCGAGATGGAGGCTATTGTAACTGTTTCAGTTGAGTGACAGATCCAATATACTGATTTAAAAAGAGAAAATCAGTTCTTATATGAGCAATACTGTACTCAGGGATTTAATTTGAGGATCAGGGATATTTCCTTTTCTTTGAGGAAACGGGAAATCCAAGGGGTATTGAGACTGTCCGAGTCTGCGGGTTTCCTTACTATTTAACGAAGGGTGCTTGAGAATGTCTTTGAGACTCAAGGAAGTTAGACTGTCCGTGTCTAGAGTTTTATCTTTTGTACTATGCTTCGAGAAATAGTAGTAGACTCTATGAAAGGACTGTTCTATGAGGATGACTAAGTTCTGTTCCTATACCTCTAGGAGGTCGTCGGGACAATTTGTACGAAGCCCAAGAGGAGGCTGGAATCTTTTAAGAAGCCGACGGATCCTTGTACGAAGCCCAAGAGGAGGCTATCATTCCCGGAGGAAGAGATCATTATACGAAGCCTAAGAGGAGGCTGCGAATACTTCTAAGAAGCCGTAGGGTCCTTGAATAAAGCCCAAGAGGAGGCCGATGCTTTTAAGAAGCCCGTGGGTCTATCATCTCCTTTCCATTAGGAGAGATAACTCTTTTAAAGATGAAAACCACTGGTAAACGTGCGAGGTTTACTATCCAGCGACTTTTAGCTTTTAAAGAGGGTTCCTTAGTTAAGGTCCAAGATTATGACCGTAGTGGGTACCCAAACCCCGAGACATTCAAGGCAAGCTATCCACAAGGAATAGATCAAGTCAGGAAAGTTCGAGAATTTGGAAGAAACTCAAAGATGCCATTCACAGAGAATACATTCATCTTTGGGAATAGAGTTCCTTGACAATTCCTAAGGAGAACAGCCGAAGAGAAGACTGTATCTGGTGCTCCTATTGGGGATCTAGGCGTCTATTTCTACGAATAAGTGAAACGGCGTCACCTAGTTCTAGACGTAGTTGCCGGGGAAACTCGAAATATCTATACTATTATTACACAGTAGATATGAGTTTATGAAAGGAGACTTACAGTGAGCAGCCCCACAATACAGTTTATAATATGAAAGCAGTAAATGAAAGCGATAACCACTTACTCGGTTGTAGTGCTTCCATGCTGTTTGGTTAGTTGTTCAACAAAGAAAGATTGAAAACAACAATATATTCAAAATCAAAGGAGAAAGTGCTTTGAAAAAGAAAGATTTGGGGCTTACAGCTCAAGGAGAGGCCCAGGGTTTTATCAGTGAGCGCACTGTTAAATTTGTACAGAGGGACTTATACAAGTGACTGGGGCCCAAAAAGGTTTTCTGTACAAAGGGATGGGTCTTACACTCTCTCAAGAGGCCCAAAAAAAAGTTTAAAGAAAAGAGAGGGGCTTATAACACGAGGGTAGGCCCAAATGATTTTTCGTTTAAAAATGGCGATCGCACCGAGGTTTTCTTTTAACGCAGAGGGACTTATACAATAAGTGAGGCCCAAAATGTTTTGGTTAAAAGGGGGATTGGGTCTTACACTCTAATAGAGGCCCATAGTGTTTTGAATGGGTCTTATAGCTCAAGGAGAGGCCCAGATGAGTTTTGAAAAGGCGACGATCGCGCCGTTTGTTTTTTGACGGTATCGGGACTTATACAATAAGTGAGGCCCAAAAATGATTTGGTCAAAAAAAAGGATTGGGTCTTACACTCTAATAGAGGCCCATAGTGTTTTGAAAATGATTTATGAGGGTTGAATTAATCCAAAACCCTAATTTGTTTTCAAAATGTATTTAATTGAATAAAAATTCAATTAAAATGATCAAAAATTGTTTAACACATGGAAAACAAATTGTGATCTTGGATTAATGCTTCAAAAATTAAGTAGTGACCTACAAAATAATTAGAAAGCATTAAAAGTTGCAAAATCAATGTAGAAAAAATATTTAAAATGCCAAAAACAATTAAAATATTAATTCTTTACAAAAATATCAATTATATGAAATAAATAATATTTTTGGGATTTTTTTGTGAAAATAAAATATTTTAACATTTTTGTGAATTATTAAAAAAAGAATCAACTCAAAATCATTAAAACTCAGAGAGAAATTAATTTTTGAATCAATTAAACAAAATCACAAAATTCAAATATTTGAATTCATGAAAATGGCGCCAAGAACAACACCAAGAACACGCCCGTTTTTCAGTTTGCCCAGATTTGCATTTTCTATCCAATCTCCATGAATACTTGATTATAACATGCAATCTACATATCATTATGCTCGCCTCAACCTCACGATCATGTCTATGTACTTTAATTTCATTTAAATTAAACATACAACAAGAAATCACGAAGAGACCTCAAGAACCCTAATTTCTGCATGAAGGCTAGGATTTTTGATACACGATTCAAACAATGCAATTAATTAAGGGAAAACATTCCATGCATGATTATGAACATATGGCCAAATTATTGTGCGAGGAAATATGCATAGATTGAGAGATGACCAAGTTTAGGCTTACCTCCAAGTTGTGACAGCAAGAGCAAATCAAATTCTGGGTTGGAGGTGTTACAGATGAGTTGTGATGATCTGAACAGCTTCCCTACACCATATGGAGTGTGTTTGAACACTTGGATTGAATTGAAATAGACTGGATCAGTTTATGGCATCTCAGCTGCAACTTCACTTCAAACTTGTGTGGATGGCAAGTGATTTTTTGAAATTGATGTTTCAGATGTTATGTGAGTGTTTGATCAACTCATATGTGATGTATGTGAGGTGTGTGAGTGATTGGTTTGTGCAAAATTGCTCTCAAACTCAAAACCCGATAGTTACCTTGCTAAGAAAGGCATTTTTGCCAAGAGAAAGAGATTTTGAGGAAAACATCTATTAGATGGCTTTGGTGTACTCAAACTGACCACAATTGAGCTCTATTTATAGTAGAGCAAGTTTGTTTTGCAAGGAATAGTGCATGGCAGCTGGTAAGTAGGTTTCCTCAATGTTGGCCAATGGAAATGAAAGTGTCCTCTAGCCATTGACTAGAGGTTAGGGCACAGAGCTTTGGTCCCCTTGGTCTTGGATAAGTCTTGACTAATTTTAGATGAGAATGGCTCAGTCCATGCCACCTTGATGGTTCCATTGAATGCCTCATTCCAAATTTGAAGTCTTGTCCCTATTTTGGCCATTCTAGGTTCAACATGCTATTTCTTGTTCCTTGGACCTTGGAGGCTTGGCTCAGTGATTGTCCCCTTTGGATTCAATCCTCTAAGGTGTCCAAGTGGATTGGAGCAATTGCAATTGGCTGATTTTGGCAAATCAAGCCAAAATGCAAATTCTGCCTTGCCTTGACAGATTTCAGCAAGGCAACTTGCCAATGTTGTATCTCACGATGTAGGTTGAATTTGGCAATGTTCTTGGCCATTTTGGAAAGCCCTAACATGATACAACAACTGTTTGAACAAGTTTGGTTTTGATCTCTTTTGATTCCAAGTGAAAAATCCCCCTACATTTGGCAAAAAGTGAGGCAAAATCTGACTTAGTGAAAATTTCACTAAGTGTTGGAAAAAGTGACATTTTCACTTTTCAGCCACTTTGATCACTCCATAACTCAAAATCCTTAATGAATTGGAATGACTTGTAGTTGAAGTTTTTGTAGGTGATAGTGAGGGCTACAAATCCATATTTGGATGAGAAAAAATGGCCTTGTGGTTTAGGAGTTATGGTCCTCCAAAGTTGGTACCTTTGCCACTTTATTTTTAACTTAGAAAAATTTCTAAGTTTTATGGTTACCCCTTTTACAAGTTATCTCACTTTTCTTGATTTTTCTTGATGAATGATGATTCAAATCATACATTAACATCATTTTAGGGTTAAAAATCCATTTTGGTGAAAAATCTCAAAAAGTCAAAGTTGACTTTTGTGCACAGTTGACTTTTTATCAGATGAATTCCAAACTGTGCAATTCTTCAGGAAATCATGTCCTTGACCAAAATCAAACTTGATGGACATGTTCCATGGGTGTCATAGGGTATATTCAATCATGTATTAGGGTTTGGGAGCATGTCTTGGTCAAAAGTCAAAGTTACAGTTGACTTTTCCCTTAAAACCCTAATTGTGGTGCAGATGAAAATGAAACTTGTTGCTCAAGCTTCTTGGATCAATCCATTGTTCTAAATGGATCAATATGGTATATTAGAGACCCTCAAATCATGTCTTGAGGTCTTGGCTCATGGTTTGTCCCAAAAGTCAACTTAGGGGTGAATTAGGTCAAGAAACCCTAATTCCTGATTTTTGATGAATGCATCCCCTGAGGCAAAATTGACTTGATGCATGGGTTCATGAGGTTCCATGAAGCATATTAGGTTATGTTTTGGATCATTGCCTTATGCCCAGATGAAAATTTCCATCTGGAGGCCCTGGTTGACCAAAACCCTAATTTGGTGACACTGTCGATCTTGAGACTTGATCCACCTAGAAGGGAGCAGCCTTGTGCTTAATCCTTGAAGTGGGAGTCCTTTTTGATCCATTGTGGATATTTGAGAGATTAGATAAGTTGAAGATCATGTCATTTCTTGATTTATCCTTTGTCTAAGCACTCAAAGAGGGCTTGAAACGCTAATTTTGATTGTATTGGATGCTCACCCATCTTTGGGGAGACTGATGAAGCATGATGGTTCATCCATATTGTGATGATGATTTTCACAATGATGGGAAATCTAAGTGGTCAAAATTTGGGGTATTACGGCGCGGTCTGGAGAATTTTCGCCTCCATCAGGCCGAGAGTAGTGCGCTTAGCGCGGGTGGGGCCCGCTTAGCGCGACCGGGAACCAAAGAAAAAACTATTTTCTTCTAAAATTCATAACTTTTGACTCGTTCACCTGATTTAATATTCTTGGTACCGACGGAGAGCTATCAATGTACTATGTCTAATCCAACTGAAAAATACTAGTTTTGGTGCCTGATTAAATAAGTCGGAGGGAATCGGATTTGGTGTAACTTGTGGATTTGTTGAATTTTGTGATTCTATTATATGATTGACTTGTGTTTACCTATTTATCTTGTTGTTATGCATGTTTGGGAGTATATGCATGTTAAAATACGAAATAGGTAGAGTGAGGAATATACTATAACTATATCGGAACCTAGTAACGGCTAGGAAATTGTGGATTAATGGAATGGCGACGCTCGTGCGTGAGGGGCCGAGGCGTGCGTCTATTACCGAATGGTATGGGAATAATTACACTAGTATGGATCATGTTTTATTGTGTTTATTTGAGAAAGACAAAAGAGGTCTTAAGGCGAAGGTGGCCTTGTGATTGTCGAATACAATCGCGTTTGTGTGTGTGATCACGAAATCGTAACCAGTTATCTTGAGTTGCAGTTTCATGAGTCTCGAGCTCCTCTAAAACGTATGCATGACTACTTGGCAGGTTTGATTCCCGCGTGCAGTACGAATGACGCTCTGGGAACGTATGCTTGTGACGGTTAATGGCCCGTGTGAAGTGACGGTTCATAATGGTTAATGACCCGTAGAACCCGAATCCATTCGTATGTCAAGTAAGTTACCAGGATCCATGACTCAGGTCGACTTCTAGAGGTGGAAGCGGACGGGAAAAGGGGATGCCTTGGTGAGGTTATCGATTAGTGATGTTGTGAGTTAAAGCGACTCATGAACATGGATCCATATAGTGTGTGTGAGTACTCAAAGTCACTCCCATTCCCCTTTCGACTTGAGTTAGGTGTGATAGAACCTTGTAAAGCCGAGAGGACCTATAAGATAAGGAACTCACTGATATTTGATGTATCCCACCCCACGTTGTTGATTATATTACAGGTACCACAGGTTCGGCGAATGGTAAAGATAAAGTTGTGTGACTTTCCTTACCTTACTACCTTAGCTTTTTGGGATGGCAAGACTTCCGTTGTGAAGATTATTTTGAGATCATTAATTGATCTAGTTCTTAGTGTTGGAACATCTTGTATATATAATGCCATAGTTTTTGTATTAGGTATTTTGGGCATGTATATGTATAATGTGTTAACTAGGGACTTATTGTATTTCAGTACCAAAAATGTGAATTCATGTATGATATGGATGCTTTCATGTATTATATAATATTTAGGTATTACAGTTGGTATCAGAGCAGGTCGTATCCTCGACCTAGCCATGAAATAGGATAAACATTTCTTTCCGTTTCATATGCGTGGTGTCGCCATTGGTCTTGCGTGTTATATTTATGGTATTGAGCCTGATCAACTTAATCCTATCTATATGACATCCAGGAACATGGCAGACGGGCGCAGAAATAATCGCGGTAGACCCAGAACTACTCTAGCTGGAACAAATCCACCAGGTGACGACGGGAATGCCCCTTTGTATCAATTCATGCAACAGATGCAGCAACAACAGAATCAGTTTATGCAACAAATGGTACAGCAAATGGCTGGAGGTCTGCATCCTCCAGTGGTTGTTCCAGAAGTTACAAGTGGAAACTTTAGGGATTTCATCTGTATGAATCCTCCAGAATTTCAGGGAGGGTTAGATCCGGTAAAGGCTCACGAGTGGATAGTCGGCATGGAGAGGATTTTCTTAATAGTCCAGTGTAGTGAGGAAAATAAGGTGGTTTATGCTTCTCACTTGTTGAAGGGTCCTGCCATGAGATGGTTGGAGAGTGCCTCCGCCTTGATGACCATTCAAGAGGTACCCAAGGTCTGGGAGCAGTTTAAGGTAAATTTTATGTAGAAGTATTTCCCAAGTTCCTTAAGGACTTAGAAGGAATTCGAGTTTCAACAGTTGAGGCGGGGTAACTTGACCGTGGCAGCTTATGCAGAGAGGTTTGATGTGATGGCTGCTTATTCTAGGCAGGCTATGTATGCTCCGAACGAGAGGTGAAAGATTGATCAGTTTCTTTTTGGTTTGAGCGCTGAAATTTCACATAGAGTGTCTCAGAGGGAGTTCACTAGCTATGCCGAATTGTTAAGGCAGTGCTACGTGGCAGAACACGGTTTGAAGAAGGTGCAAACGGAAGGAGAATTGAGTAAGTCGAATCAAGGTGATCGAGGAAGATAAAATCAACAATTTAGACCAAGACAACAAGCTTTCAAAGGGAAGCAAGTTCAAAGTTCTAGGACCAGTGCACCTCCAGTATGTCACACTTGTGGTAGGAATCATTATGGGAGGTGTGGTATAGAAGGTGTAAAGTGTTACCAGTGTCAGAAAGTGGGCCATTTGGCGAGGGATTGTCCTCAGAGTAAGAATCAGACACAAGGGAGGAATACCGGCCGAGTGTATACCTTGGATGCGAGGAAAGCAAAGGGTGAAAACTCTTTGATTGCTATTACGTGTTTTGTTAATGGACATCCTTGTTTTGTGTTATTTGATTGTGGAGCTACACACTCGTTTGTATCGATGCAATGTGTGAAGAAACTTGGGTTGCAAGATGTTCCATTATCTCCACCCATGGTGGTTACTACTGCCATGGATGAGATAGTGGAAACACCTCTAATGTGTGAGAATTGTGTTTTGTCTGTAAATGATAGAGTTTTTTAGATCGACCTTATCTGTTTACCGCTAAATAAAGTTGATGTCGTTTTGGGGATGAATTGGCTTTCGGCTAATTTGGTGTCTATCAGTTGTGAGGAGAAGCTAATCATCATTCCATCTGTTGAGGCTACTCCGAAGGATGTGTTAACAACTATTTTAGAATGTACGGTGGGAATGATAAATTTCTTGTTTGAGAGGGAGAAATCTGTTTTACTCGTTCTTACTAAGGAGAGGAGTAGTGACCAGCAAGTGCTGAGTATTCCTGTAGTCGGTGAGTTTCCTGAAGTTTTTCCCGAGGACGTTACTTCTCTTCCTCCGGAGAGAGAGGTTGAATTCTCTATTGACCTGGTACCGGGAACGACTCCTATATCCGTTTCTCCGTATTGGATGGCACTGCTTGAATTAAGAGAATTAAAGGACCATTTGGAGGACTTAATGGCTAAGCATTTTTTTAGACCTAGTGTTGCACCATGGGGAGCTCCAGTGTTGTTGGTAAAGAAGAAAGATGGTGGGATGTGTTTGTGCATTTATTATCGTAAGTTGAATAAAGTCACCATTAAGAACAAGTACCCCTTACCAAGGATAGATGACATGTTGGATCAATTGAAAGGAGCCTGTGTGTTCTTGAAGATTGATTTACGGTCGGGTTATCATCAGATCCGTGTGAAGAATTCCGATGTACCTAAGACTGTGTTTAGAACCCGTTACGACCATTACGAATTCTTGGTGATACCTTTCGGTGTGACTAATGCTCCAGCTGTTTTTATAGAATACATGAACCGTATATTTCAAGCTTACTTAGACCAATTCGTCGTGATCTTTATTGACGACATTCTTATTTATTCTTGTACTCCACAAGAGCACGGAGAACATCTGAGAATTGTCTTATCGGTATTGCAAGAGAAGCAACTTTTTGCTAAGTTAAGCAAGTGTGAATTTTGGATTTCGGAAGTTAATTTTCTTGGACATGTTATATCTCAAGGTGGTGTGGCAGTGGATCCGTCGAAGGTAGAAGCAGTGATTAATTGGGAGAGACCGAGGAATGCTTCAGAAGTTAGAAGTTTCTTGGGATTGGCAGGTTACTATAGAAGGTTCATCAAAGGTTTTTCTCAATTGGCCTTACCAATGACAAAGCTTACTCGGAAGGATTGTGCTTATGAGTGGGATTCGAGTTGTGAGCAAAGCTTTATGAAATTAAAGGAAAGTTTGATGATGGCTCCTGTGTTAATCATTCCCGATCCTAACAACTCTTACGAAGTATTTTGCGATGCTTCTAAGATGGGATTAGGAGGTGTTCTGATGCAAGGCGGTCAAGTTGTAGCTTATGTTTCTCGACAATTAAAAGTTCATGAGAAGAATTATCCAACTCATGATTTGGAACTAGCAGCGGTTGTATTTGCGCTGAAGGTGTGGCGTCATTATTTGTATGGTGTACGGTTTGAAATGTTCAGTGATCATAAAAGTTTGAAGTATTTATTTGATCAGAAGGAGTTAAATATGCGGCAAAGAATGTGGATGGAGTACTTAAAGGATTATGACTTAGAATTAAAGTATCATCCAGGAAAAGAGAATAAGGTAGCAAATGCATTAAGTTGGAAAAGGGTACATGGTGCCGAATTAATGATATTGGAGTATGCGTTGTTGGAAAAGTTTAGAGATCTTAATCTTCAATTTGTGTGGACTCCGAATGGTGTAATCATGGGAAATTTGAATGTCAATTCTACTCTAAGAATTGAGATTCAACAAGGACAAACTTTGGAGGAGAAGTTCCAAGAGATGTTATTTCAACCGGGCTTTACACGAGCAGCGGATGGGATTGTTCTGTTTAACCAAAGGATTTGTATTCCGAATGATGTGGTATTAAAAAGAAAGATTTTAGATGAAGCTCATAAAGGTACTTTTACGATACATCCTGGTTCTTCGAAGATGTATCAGGACTTAAAGAAGGATTATTCGTGGCCAGGAATGAGAAAGGATATCGTGGTGTATGTCTCTGAATGTGCATTGTGCCAACAGGTAAAGATTGAACACCAAAGACCGGGCGGTCTGTTACAACCTTTAGAGATTCTAGTTTGGAAGTGGGATAGTATTTCTATGGATTTTGCAGTAGGCTTACCCCGTACACAAGGTGGTTATGATTCGATTTGGGTGATTGTGGATCGACTAACGAAATCTGCGCATTTCTTAGCCGTGAAGACTACATACAAGGCAAGTCACCTTGCAAGGTTGTTTATTTATGAAATTGTGAGATTGCATGGTGTTCCCTCTAGCATTGTGTCCGATAGAGATCCAAAGTTTACTTCAAGGTTTTGGAAGGTTTTCCAACAAGCTATGGGAACAAAGTTGTGTTTGAGCACGTCGAATCATCCGCAAACGGATGGTCAGACTGAGCGAACAATACAAACGATTGAGGATATGTTAAGAGCTTGTGTGCTAGAAAGTAGAGGAAATTGGAAGGAACTTCTACCGTTGATCGAATTTTCTTATAACAACAGTTATCATACGAACATCGGTATGGCTCCTTACGAAGCATTGTATGGGAGAAAGTGTAGAAAACCTTTGTGTTGGGCGGAAGTTGGGGAAGATAGAATTTTGGGACCCGAGATTTTTCAAGAAACTACGGAAAAGATTCGAATAATCTGTGAGAAGGTTAAACAAGCACAAGATCGTCAGAAAATTTATGTGGATAACCGTAGGAGACCTTTAGAATTTGAGGAAGGTAACCATGTATTTTTGAAAGTTACTCCGAGATTGAGATTGAAATGACCTTTTAAGTCATGCAAGTTAAGCCCGAGATACGTGGGACCGTATCAAATCTTAGAAAGGATTGGTGAAGTAGCTTACAGATTGACCTTACCACCCTCAATGTCAGAAATGCATGATGTTTTTCATGTATCTCAGCTCCGAAAGTTTATTCCTTACCCTCTTCAGCCAGTCTTACCGGAATCAGTGGAAATAGAAACAAACTTGATTTTTGAACCTCAACCGAGTCGTATCACAGGAAGGGAAACAAAGGTATTAAGGAACAAGGACATTCCTCTTGTGAAGGTGCAATGGGATGTGACACATCCGGGTGATGCAACTTGGGAATTGGAATCCGAGATGCGAGAAGTTTATCCTCATCTTTTCAGGTAATTATTTTAAATTCATGGGAGAATTTCTATTCAAGGGGGGGGGGGGGAGGATGTAATACCCCGTAAATTATTTTACTATAGATAATATTTGTTTGATAAGTTGGGTTCCAGTTTACTCTGAGAATTTAATTGGATAAAAATAATTAGAGTAAACTGATGAGCTCAGAGCAGATCAAATTAATATTTCTCTGACTCTGAGGTTTTAAGTTTTGGTGTTATAGAGACTTTTGGACATTTAGTAGTGTTACTACCTAATTGAGTTTCTCTATATCATTCATTTTTCCTTTTTCTTTTTATTTGGAGAAAAGATAGAAAATAGAAAGAAAGAGAAAGTAGAGAGAAGGAAGAGGAAAGGAAAGAAAAAGAAGAAAAGTTCAAGAGCTCAAGGTCAATAACCATCATCAACTCTTCATAATTTCATCTCATCTTCTTCATCATCATCTTCTAATCCAGGTGGGTTCTAGATAGAAAGTTTAGAGTATAATTTCTTGAGGTTTTAGAGTTAGGTTGGGTTTTGGAAAAAAAATGGTGTTTTGTGTAAAATCAAAGAATCTAACGGTTGAAGTGTGTTATAAATTGCGTAGTATGATCAATATATGTATAGAATCATCCATTGATAGTTGTTATGTTGTTTGTTATTGAATTGAAATGTGAGGGTTTTGTGTGGAAATTGTGAAATGTTGTTGGAAGTTATGTTTGTAAAGTTTGTGGAATAACCCATGAGAGAACCATGATCACACACCCCTATTGGTTGATTGGGTATGGTTTTAGGGGTGAAAGTGTGGTTGGAAGGCTGCTGTGAAAAGGAATCTTTTCTGCATAACGCAGAGCGCGCTTAGTGCGGTATTTCCCGCTTAGCGCGGTCTGGAAAATTTTCGCCTTCATCAGGCCGAGAGTAGCGCGCTTAGCGCGGGTGGGGCCCGCTTAGCGCGACCTGGAACCAAAGAAAAAACTATTTTCTTCTAAAATTCATAACTTTTGACTCGTTCACCCGATTAAATATTCTTGGTACTGATAGAGAGCTATCAACGTACTCTGTCTAATGAAAGTGAAAAATACTAGTGTTGGTGCCCGATTAAATAAGTCTGAGGGAACTGGATTTGGTGTAACTTGTGGAATTGTAGAATTGTGTGATTCTATTTTATGATTGACTTGTGTTTACCTATTTTTCTTGTTGTTATGCATGTTTGGGAGTATATGCATGTTAAGATACGAAATAGGTAGAGTGAGGAATATACTATAACTATATCGGATCTTAGTAACGACTAGGAAATTGTGGATTAACGGAATGGCGGCGCTCGTGCGTGAGGGGCTGAGGCGTGCGTCTATTACCGAATGGTATGGGTATAATTAAACTAGTATGGATCATGTTTTATTGTGTTTATTTGAGAAAGACAAAAGAGATGTTAAGGCGAAGGTGGCCTTGTGATTGTCGAATACAATCACGTTTGTGTGTGTGATCACGAAATCGTAACCGGTTATCTTGAGTTGCAGTTTCATGAGTCTCAAGCTCCTCTGAAATGTATGCATGACTACTTGGCAGATTTGATTCCCGCGTGTAGTACGAATGGCGCTCTGGGAGCGTAGGCTTGTGATGGTTAATGGCCCGTGTGAAGTGATGGTTCATAATGGTTAATGGCCCATAGAACCCGAATCCATTCGTATGTCAAGTAGGTTACCAGGATCCATGACTCGGGTCGACTTCTAGACGTAGAAGCGGACGGGAAAAGGGGATGCCTTGGTGAGGTTATCGATTAGTGATATTGTGAGTTAAAGCGACTCATGAACATGGATCCATATAGTGCGTGTGAGTACTCAAAGTCACTTCCCTTCCCATTTCGACTTGAGTTAGGTGTGATAGAACCTTGTAAAGCCGAGAGGACCTATAAGATAGGGAACTCACTGAGATTTGATGTATTTCACCCCACGATGTTGATTATATTACAGGTACCACAGGTTCGACGAAGGGTAAGGATAAAGTTGTGTGACTTTCCTTAGTACCTTAGCTTTTTGGGATGGCAAGGCTTCTGTTGTGAAGATTATTTTGAGATCATTAATTTATCTAGTTCTTAGTGTTGGAACATCTTGTATATATAATGCCATAGTTTTTGTATTAGGTATTTTGGGCATGTATATGTATAATGTGTTAACTAGGGACTTATTGTATTTTAGTACAAAAAATGTGAATTCATGTTGATATGGATGCTTTGATGTATTATATTATATTTGGGTGTTACATGCATACTCTCTCGATCATGTTTAACAACAATATTAGACAAAGCAAATTACAATTGCATTTTAGAATTACATATAATAATTCAATCATAAGTTATACAAAAGCATATTACAATTGTATAATAGAACCACATATAATGATTCAACCACAAGTTATATCACCCTTAGGTTCCCTCTGATTTATTTAATCGGGCAATGAAAACAATATTTCTCACTCTTATCCCGTAGGATATTTTCACAACTTTGCATTGGCTATAACCATGCCTCGATCGAATTTACGATCCAATAGATATGGATTTTCAACATATCATATAAACCTTATTTTCATTCATTTTCCACTAAATAATTAATCCCACATCATAGCTTTCCAACGATACCAAGAATGCTTCGATCGGAATCACGGTTCAAAAGTTATGAAGGAAACAAAATGGGAAAATCGGTCATGTTCGCTGCCATGTTTGCAAGGCGAACCCTGGCGAACAAAACAGAACAAAAAGGGCATAAAGTTCGCTAAGTGAACTCTAGGCGAACCTTCGCCTTCCCTTCGCCTTGGGTTCGTTAGGCGAACCCTGCGAAACCCTGAATTTTCAGCAGCGCTAAAATAGGTCATTTGGGGCCAAAACTCTCATTTCTTCACCCAAAACACTTCCAACTCATACTCTAACAACCCCAATCATAACCCGACTATAATACTCAATTTATTTTACATTTCATCTGTTAGATGTCATTGATTTATCCCTTTAATCATTTTCTCTCAAATCTAACCTATGTTCTAAACATATATTTCTAGAACTTAAAGTGTCTAACTAGAACCCACCTGATAATCGAAGAGGAGGTTGAAGAAGATGATGAATATTGAAGATGATCCATAAGCTTTTCTCTCTTCTTCCTCTTTCTCCACTTTCTCTCTCCCTCTTACTAACTTATTCTTCTTCTTTCCTTTTTCTAACAAACATATATATATATATATATATATATATATTATATATATATATCTATTGTAGTACCCTAAATTTTGACCAGTGTTTTTCAATCTTTTGGGATTTTTCTTGTGCTATTAGGAGGATGTCATTCAGTGTCATTTGGGCTTTTGGGGGGTTTGCTAGTACTTTTCGACTTATTTTGGGGTTTGGTTTCATGTAAATGTTTTTTTGTACTTAATTAGGAATGAAAAGTGTTAGATTAATTTTAGAAATTTGGGTTAATTATTTTAATATTAGGAAGTAAAGTGTTTTTAATTGGGATTTCATTTTAGTGCTTACTATTTTAGATTTTTATTAGGGTAGAGCTAATTGGGTATTATTTCAGAATTCGGGCTTTTTAGATTAATTAGGGAATAATCAGGTTTTATTTTAGAGTTAATTAGTTATTATTTAAGTGTCTTTTTATTTTTATATTAAATTTCTATTTGCTGGGCTTTTAATATTGTTTTAATTAATCTTTAGAGTTTAAATATATATTATCAGTTATTAATTAGGGATAATTTTATGTTATTAATTAGAAATTAGAATTTAGGTGATAATTAGGAGGGGCCGATTGGGATTTTTATTATTATTTTTCATTTATTATTTATTTGATTAGTATAGTTAAATTTGAAATATTAATTATTATTTATTCTTTATTTTCTTTTTATTTTTTATTTCTGGTCAAAATTGTTGACCGAAGGAATCACGCCCTTCCTCTCGCCCCAAACCCTAATTCACGTTGAAAATTGGAAAGATCAAATCAAATAGAATCTTTTTATTAATTTTACAATTAGATTTGTACAAACGATTACAAAATCAAATCAAAATCTGGAGATAACAACAAATCAAACCCTAGTTACAACAAAATCAAATCTCAATTCAGAAATTCCTAAATCAAAATCTAATAATTATTTGCTAAACCTAATTTTTGAGCCTATATAAACTCAAGAACAATTCAGAAAAAGAAACCAGAAGCTAAAAAAAATTGTTGCGGCGAATCACCCCCAAATCCACTTAAAGCTCGTACTAAGAGAATTAGGGTTCATCATCAGAACCCTAAATTCCCTGAGCAAAGCCCTTTCGTACCTGCAAACATAAAAGGAGATTAAAAGGAGGGATAAACAAAGTAAAAGGAAAATACAACCAGTTTCACTGTACGAAAGGTAAAAATCCATAAACACTTAGCTTTCATTGTATTGCCTCGTTGCGTTTTGGTTGTGATTCGTGTTGATTGTGAGGTTTCTTAGTTTAAGTAGGGTTAGAGTTCGTTAGGTAGGGTTAGGGTTCTTCACGTCAGGGTTAGGGTTTATCCCATAACCCTTATGGTTCTTGGGGTTTGTACGATTCTGGGGTTTGGATGAATGTTCAAGGTTAGGGTTCTTCCAAACCCTAGAGAACTGGGTTGATTTCTGGATTTTTAAGGTAGGGTTCTTTGTTTTAGGGTTAGTTTTTTTGGAAGTTGGAATTTCCGGTTGAATCCTCAACTGGATTCTGGAAATTTGAGGGTGGTTGTGGGGCGTCGCACGGTGGCCGGACAGCTCACCGGCAATGGAAGTAGAGAGAAACGAGAGAGAGAGTTGAGATAAAGAGAGAAGGAGAAGACAGAGAAAGAAAGAAAAGAGAGAAATGAGGGCATTTTGGGAGGAACCGTGCTAAAATACTCTCCTTCCTCACTGCTAGATTTAGGATGCGTGGCCCTTTGCTGGCCGCGCGATTCATGGACTTTGACTCCACCTGTGGAAGAAGGATCTTGGTGCTACCTTCGTGGACTTTCAATCTCAGCCATCCATTTAGTTTACCTTGGGGAGTATGCTAATCAAGCGTGTAAAAATTGATTTGGCATAACATTAGTCAACACGATCTAACGCACCAGATTGAGAGTCAGCTGTGTGACTCTCTTGTGTGAACCATCACTCACAATGGGTTTTTTGGCCATTTGGGCTTAACGCCCAATGCTGTCTGCATCCCCCAAAGACTAGCCCACTAATCATTCAAAAGCAAATACGCCCCCAGATTTTATTTTTACATAATTAAGTTAATAACTTAATTTAATTATGTAATTAGGTTTTAAATTTTAATCAGGGTTTAGGAATGGGGTTTCAGGTTTTTTAAATAATTAAATTAATTACTGAATTTGATTATTTAATTAGGAAATTGATTTAGGGTTTATAAATAGGGTTTTAGGGTTTTTTATTTTAACTACTTAATTTAATTACTTAATTAGGATTTAGATTTTAATTAGTTTAAAAGTGGGATGTTGGGGGGTGTTAGTGTAATACCCCGTATTATCTAAATGCTCAATTGAATATCAGATGAGTATCTATGTGCTCTATTTTTGGTAAATTGGATTAATGGAATATTCTAAGTGTTTTAAGTATTATCAATTGGGATCAATAGAGCAACTAGTGAACTCTAAAGAGATAAATTATTTTATTAAAGAGACGGGTTAATATTTATTAATCCGAGAAAGTAATTTTACGGTAATTCTAATAATTGATCAATTGGGTTGAGACGACAAAATATCAATTTGGAGATATTTTACCCTGTTGGATTTATATTATATATTAATGATTATGTCAGGATTTTGGAATAGTGTCGTTTTGTCGACTTTTATCGTTTAATGGTGGGTAATTGTTGTTGAATTATGTGTTTCCATTATGCGATTGATGATTATTTTGCCTATGCTCTTATTGTCAAACATGTTTGTATATATATGCATGTTAAAATATGAATTAGGAAGAGTGAGGAAACTTTACCCCAAAACAAATGGTAGAGTAAGATTGTTATAATTCTAGGTTGTGAATAGAATTGTGAAACACTAGTATGGAACATGTGTGTGAACCTTTGTGTTCTTTGAGAAAAGGTGTTTGTGGCCTTAAGGAATTGTGGCCTTGTGATTGTCGAATACAATCACGTTTGTGTGTGTGATCACGTAATTGAAACCGGTTATTTTTGTGAGTGCGTTTCATGGGTCTCGAGCTCCTCTGAAACATGTGCACAACTACTTGGCAGGTTTGATTCCCGCGTGCAGTACGAATGGCGCTCAGGGAGCGTATGCTTGTGACGGTTAATGGCCCGTGTGAAGTGACGGTTCATAACGGTTTATGGCCCGTAGAACCCAAATCCATTCGTATGTCAAGTAGGTTACAGGGATCCATGACTCGGGTTGACTTCTAGACGTAGAAGCGGACGGGAAATGGGGATGCCTTATGGGTTATCGATTAGCGATATTTTGAGTTGATGAACTCATGGCATGTTTCCATATAGTGTGAGATTGTGAGATTGTGATATCAAAGTCATTTCCCTTCCCCTTGACTTGAGTTAGGATTGATAGAACCTTGTACAACCGAGAGAATCTATAGGATAGGGAACTCACTGAGATTTGATGTATCTCACCCCACTATAGTTGCTATATTTCAGGTACAGGTTTGGTTACAAGTGGAGCAACGCATAGATGTTTCAAGAGAAGCTTAGTTAAGCTTATTCTGCTGTGTATTCTTTTATTGTATACAATTGACTATGTTGTATATTATTCTTAGTTTTTATTATTCTGGCTAGTTTCCATGACTTGTGCCATGTGGTGTCTTTATGTTTTAGAAATGGACAAGTATGTGAACTATGCCATTAGGCGGTTTTGATGTATCAGTACCAAATAAAGTGCTTGTATTGTATTATTCGAGATATATATTATACAGGGCATTACAGTTGGTATCAGAGCAGGTTGTATCTTCGACCTAGCCTTGAAACATCATAAGTAAATTTATTCCTGCCTCTTAAGTGTGTCTTGCCAGCATGAAACTTAATATCATGCTATGTAGTGTGGGGTCTGATCAACTTAATACTATGTATGTGATAGGTAGAATCATGGTTGAGCGACCACGAGGATTCCGAAGTGTTGTCGGAATTTGTGTTGTGAGGGAAGGCTCAAGCCAAGAATTAGTAATGAGGAGTTTTGGGTCAGCTCAGTTGAGATCTTGGTAGAAGTTGTGCTTGAGTACCATGGAATGAGAAAGTGGTGTGTTGGTAAGTAATCCTTTAGAATGGATGGAGTCTGAAAGTTGAGGACCTCTATCGGACGATGGTTTAAGGTATTGGGGAATATGTAAAATCGCTAGTAGAGCTGGATTGACCACTGATATGGATAAGGATTTCAAGTAATGTCATTCAGTGAAAAAGAAAGGTTGTTTTATGGAACGCGTAGCGTACGGTCCGGAAGTGAGATAAGTTTTGGTGCTTTAGTTTCTAAGGTTGTTATGGTATCTTAAAGAGACGAGAGTACGTTAAAGAGGGTGTTCGGAACAATACCTTCCGACTGGTTAAAAAGTTGAGAGTTAAAGGAGTTCGGCTTTATAGGAACCTAAAGTAGCAAGGAAGTGTGAGAAGGAACATAAGGATGTGTTTACATGCGTCCAGTGAACCAAGTATGCGCCGGGAGTAGGGTATGAGATGAATTGTGTATCTTCAGTTATGAAGAGAGATTAAGTTCGGGATAATACCTCAGGATTTTTGTTTTCAGTAAGGGACCAGTTTGGAATTTGTTAAGCTACCCAAGGAACCGTATAAGGTATTATGTTGGAGAAGGAACGAACTCCTTTTAGTAACGAAAGGAGTGTGTGTTAAGGGAATCGTAGTAAGATGGTTTCATAGTTGGACCTATGAGGATTGCAAAGGAAAGAAAAGTAAACGCAGTGTGGAGAGCGGTATCAACGGTATGTTAAAAGGAAGCAACAACGGATTGTATTTTGGATGAGTGTGCGATGGAATCTTAAGGTGTTGATGAACCTATAGTTAAAAGGAAGTGTATTTACGGGTGGTTCACCGGGGAGGAACTCAAATAGTATGACGTAGAATAAGAAGAGTTACACCTTGGTATTAAGAACAAGCGTAGTTGTAGCACCGTAGTCACAAATGTATGTGAAGGATTCTTATTCTTGAGACAACTGTGAAGGGACGTACTTTGTGGAATAGTGAGTACTGTATTTGCAGAGGCAAGATTGTGGTAAATCAACGAACAACAAACTAGGACTTAGTACAAAATTAGTGCAAATCATGGAACGTTTTATACCAGAAGAGTTTTGTAAATCGTTGATGAGAATTGTGGGTTGCGAGGCTTTATTAAGTAATTTGGTGTACAGTGAATGGTAGTGACGGGTAAGTAATCTCGGTTATGTGTGTGAAGTGATGAAAAGGTTCTTCAAGAGGATGCATTACTCCGATCTATTTTTAAGTATAGAGAACTTCTGTAATTGTGAATAATCGGATTATTAGGAATCTACCCTTTTGTTGGACTAAGGACGTTGTTGTTTTAATTCTCACCAACAAGTTCAAGTGAGAGAATAAGGTTGTATGCTTGGTATGGGATGCCCATCGTTGCATGGTACCGTGTAATAGTTGCATGTTTGGTTCTGCTTATGGGCAACTCAAGTATGAGTGTGGCTAAAACCCTAAGGTGTCGTCATTATTGGCTTTCCGATAGTGTAGTTGTTTGAGCAGAAATAATGAACTATCCCGCTGAAGTCTTGTGGTGTGATCGTTCCAAGATTTGGAATTTTGCCTGCCACTTGGTTGGAGTGGGTCTTCAGAATGTGTTGACTTTG
The DNA here is from genome assembly GCA_022829125.1 of Lathyrus tuberosus. Taxonomy (NCBI): domain Eukaryota; kingdom Viridiplantae; phylum Streptophyta; class Magnoliopsida; order Fabales; family Fabaceae; genus Lathyrus; species Lathyrus tuberosus. The sequence continues at coordinate 260,131 of JALAZF010000995.1, forward strand.
TCGGTTTTACCTGAGTGGATCATGGTTGGTGAATGTTATACCAGTTAAGGAACCGCGAGTTGGAAATGATATTTCAAGTTAGAACAAATCGGATTGATGGTTGAGTATGGATGGCTTTGAATTAATAGGAAAACTGATTTTTGATGCTGCAGCAGTGTTAGCCGACTAACCAATGGGGGTTAACCGATTAACACGTGCAAGGGTGGTGTTTTACAATGAATTTTGAGAAGTTAACCGATTAGCTCAGAAGGGTAATCGTTTAACAGGTGTGTAAATTGTGAAATCCCTTAGGACATCATCTGCATTTTGTTATCTTATGTTGCTCCGGGTGGAGAGTATTGTGCGAATGGAAAACGGGATGCAAGTAAATGAAAGACAGAATTTTGTTTTGGAATCGGAACTTGTGGAAGGGTGTTACGTAGTTGACCATTTGTCAGACAAGAAGAGAATTTGACTTTGAGGAAGTAACCTGGTGAATTGGTGAGTGGTGAGGAAACTCACAAGTGTACCCCGGAAGGGTTGAGTATTGATAAGTAGTGATTTGTATATGTTTGAAGTTCCGTGATGGTGTTACATGTGATTGATTGAGCCCTTGAATTAACAAGAAACCTTAAGCAAGTCAGAAACCTATAAGAAGAATTAATGGGGAATGTGGTAACTAGAAACGAAAGTTGTTAGTCTACTTTAGATGAATTATTCCGAGGTTGGAATGGATTGGGAGTTGTGTACGTTATGGTTGTAGCAGTGTAACTCCTATGTCTTTATCGTCGGGAGAGTGTGGGACAGATGTTATAATATTGTGTGTTGGCAAAGAAATTGTTCTACCATAAGGTGTCAGTAAGCTTCTTGTAGCATTGGTTAGTAAAGACCCCATTGGATAAGTGTGTTCTCCATAGACTGTTAGCTACTTGGTAGTGCTTAAGAATTCGTGGTATTACACTGTCAGTTTTGTTTGGATTTGTGCAGTGGAAGGTGACAGGCGAAAGCGTTCAGTCAGAATTGGAGATTTGAAAGTTGGTTGCTTATAAGTGTGAGGATAAGAAGATCTCATTCTAAGTGTGTTACCTTTTGGTATGCCACAAAAGGAATGGAATATTGGATTTAATGAGTACCTGGTACAGCATCAGACCAGATGGAACAGGTAAAGAAGTCGTTGACTAATTATGAAGTGGTTTTGGATGTTGGAAGATTTATGAAAGGATAAGTCGTCAGAAATTGCACGGGGATAAGGAATCACTGAATTACCTCACGAGGATGGGATGAGTGTTTGTTATCCTAAACCAATATAAGGTGTTACCGTTTTGTTTTGTAACTCGGTAGAGGATGTTGAAGGGTACATTCTTTCTGAAGTAAGATGCGACTAAGTGTTTTGTAAGGAACAACAGATAAACTATGGGAAAGAGCTAAGTTCGAAGTTAACCCAATATTGGATAAGAGTATGACTAAGGAACCGAAGTTGATAATTAGTGAAAATAAGGATTTTGGTCCGTGGAGTTAAGTTGGAATTGGAATACGTCAGGAAGTTGAACGGAAGTAGAGCTAAGTGTGGGTCTAAGACCAGGATACAAGTTGGGGTTATTGCCGAGTAGAGGAAATTCGGGGGCGAATTTCAATTTAAGGGGGGGAGAGTGTAATACCCCGTATTATCTAAATGCTCAATTGAATATCAGATGAGATCAGATGAGTATCTATGTGCTCTATTTTTGGTAAATTGGATTAATGGAATATTCTAAGTGTTTTAAGTATTATCAATTGGGATCAATAGAGCAACTAGTGAACTCTAAAGAGATCAATTATTTTATTAAAGAGACGGGTTAATATTTATTAATTCGAGAAAGTAATTTTATGGTAATTTTAATAATTGTTCAATTGGGTTGAGACGACAAAATATCAATTTGGAGATATTTTACCCTGTTGGATTTATATTATATATTAATGATTATGTACATATATATATATATATATATATATATATATATATATATATATATATATATATATATATATAAGAAAAAGAAGAAAACAAGGAAGTAGAAGAAGAAGAAAAGAAGAAAGAGAGAAAGTGGAGGAAGAGGAAGAAGAGTGAGAAGATGGATCATCATCGTCTTCAAAATCCTCTTTGGTTACCAGGTGGGTTCTAGTTAGACATTTTAAGTCTAGAAATATAAGAATTGAACTTAAGTTAGATTGAGAGAAAATGAATTCTAACGGATGAAATTTGATATAAATTGCATAGAATACTTGTTAATTGTGTTGGAACATATTTGGATTGATATATTGTGATTTGGAACTGGTTAGATGAGAATTGGAGAGGTTTTGGGGAGAAATTTGTAACGGGAACAATGCAGGAAAAATTTTGGGTTTCGCTGCCCATACGCGTATGGGACAGGGCAATACGCGTATTTGGTTGGGCAATTCGCGTATGGAAAGGAAGGATTATAGGCATTACGCGTATGGGATTGGGCAATACGTGTATGGACTGAGGCAATACGCGTATTGGTTTGTTAGTGGACTTTTTAGGGATTTTTGGTCTCTGCCCATACGCGTATCACTTTGGGCAATACGCGCATGGATGGGCGAGTGAGCAAGGCAATACGCGTATGGCACAAGGGAATACGCGTACGGCCAGGAGGGTGCAGAATTGTGTTTTTCGTGATACCAATTCTCGTTATGTCCATAACTTTTGACTCGGTTATCCGTTTTTAACATTCTTGATATCGTTGGAAAGCTAATAAAATGTATTTTCTTATTAAAATGGTTTTAAGATCGTTTTCCGATTTAATTATGTCGAGATTTTGGAATAGTGTCGTTTTGTCGACTTTTATCGTTTAATGGTGGGTAATTGTTGTTGAATTATGTGTTTCCATTATGCGATTGATGATTATTTTGCCTATGCTCTTATTGTCAAACATGTTTGTATATATATGCATGTTAAAATATGAATTAGGAAAAGTGAGGAAACTTTACCCCAAAAAAAATGGTAGAGTAAGATTGTTATAATTCTAGGTTGTGAATAGAATTGTGAAACACTAGTATGGAACATGTTTGTGAACCTTTGTGTTCTTTGAGAAAAGGCGTTTGTGGCCTTAAGGAATTGTGGCCTTGTGATTGTCAAATACAATCACGTTTGTGTGTGTGATCACGTAATCGTAACCGGTTATTTTTGTGAGTGCGTTTCATGGGTCTCAAGCTCCTCTGAAACATGTGCACAACTACTTGGCAGGTTTGATTCCCGCGTGCAGTACGAATGGCGCTCAGGGAGCGTATGCTTGTGACGGTTAATGGCCCGTGTGAAGTGACGGTTCATAACGGTTTGTGGCCCGTAGAACGCGAATCCATTCGTTTGTCAAGTAGGTGACAGGGATCCATGACTCGGGTTGACTTCTAGACGTAGAAGCGGACGGGAAAAGGGGATGCCTTATGGGTTATCGATTAGTGATATTTTGAGTTGATGAACTCATGGCATGTTTCCATACAGTGTGAGATTGTGAGATTGTGAACTCAAAGTCATTTCCCTTCCCCTTGACTTGAGTTAGGATTTATAGAACCTTGTACAGCCGAGAGAATCTATAGGATAGGGAACTCACTGAGATTTGATGTATCTCACCCCACTATAGTTGCTATATTTCAGGTACAGTTTTGGTTACAAGTGGAGAAACGCATAGATGTTTCAAGAGAAGCTTAGTTAAGCTTATTCCGCCGTGTATTCTTTTATTGTATACAATTGAGGATGTTGTATATTATTCTTAGTTTTTATTATTCTTGCTAGTTTCCATGACTTGTGCCATGTGGTGTCTTTATGTTTTAGAAATGGACAAGTATGTGAACTATGCCATTAGGCGCTTTTGATGTGTCAGTACCAAATAAAGTGCTTGTATTGTATTATTCTAGATATATATTATACAGGGCATTACAGTTGGTATCAGAGCAGGTCGTATCCTCGACCTAGCCTTGAAACATCATAAGTAAATCTATTCCTGCCTCTTAAGTGTGTCTTGCCAGCATGAAACTTAATATCATACTATGTAGTGTGGGGTCTGATCAACCTAATACTATGTATGTGATAGGTAGAATCATGGTTGAGCGACCACGAGGATTCCGAAGTGTTGTCGGTATTTGTGTTGTGAGGGAAGGCTCAAGCCAAGAATTAGTAATGAGGAGTTTTGGGTCAGCTCAGTTGAGATCTTGGTAGAAGTTGTGCTTGAGTACCATGGAATGAGAAAGTGGTGTGTTGGTAAGTAATCCTTTAGAATGGATGGAGTCTGAAAGTTGAGGACCTCTATCGGACGATGGTTTAAGGTATTGGGGAATATGTAAAATCGCTAGTAGAGCTGGATTGACCACTGATATGGATAAGGATTTCAAGTAATGTCATTCAGTGAAAAAGAAAGGTTGTTTTATGGAACGCGTAGCGTACGGTCCGGAAGTGAGATAAGTTTTGGTGCTTTAGTTTCTAAGGTTGTTTTGGTATCTTAAAGAGACGAGAGTACGTTAAAGAGGGTGTTCGGAACAATACCTTCCGACTGGTTAAAAAGTTGAGAGTTAAAGGAGTTCGGCTTTATAGGAACCTAAAGTAGCAAGGAAGTGTGAGAAGGAACATAAGGATGTGTTTACATGCGTCCAGTGAACCAAGTATGCGCCGGGAGTAGGGTATGAGATGAATTGTGTATCTTCAGTTATGAAGAGAGATTAAGTTCGGGATAATACCTCAGGATTTTTGTTTTCAGTAAGGGACCAGTTTGGAATTTGTTAAGCTACCCAAGGAACCGTATAAGGTATTATGTTGGAGAAGGAACGAACTCCTTTTAGTAACGGAAGGAGTGTGTGTTAAGGGAATCGTAGTAAGATGGTTTCATAGTTGGACCTATGAGGATTGCAAAGGAAAGAAAAGTAAACGCAGTGTGGAGAGCGGTATCAACGGTATGTTAAAAGGAAGCAACAACGGATTGTATTTTGGATGAGTGTGCGATGGAATCTTAAGGTGTTGATGAACCTATAGTTAAAAGGAAGTGTATTTACGGGTGGTTCACCGGGGAGGAACTCAAATAGTATGACGTAGAATAAGAAGAGTTACACCTTGGTATTAAGAACAAGCGTAGTTGTAGCACCGTAGTCACAAATGTATGTGAAGGATTCTTATTCTTGAGACAACTGTGAAGGGACGTACTTTGTGGAACAGTGAGTACTGTATTTGCAGAGGCAAGATTGTGGTAAATCAACGAACAACAAACTAGGACTTAGTACAAAATTAGTGCAAATCATGGAACGTTTTATACCAGAAGAGTTTTGTAAATCGTTGATGAGAATTGTGGGTTGCGAGGCTTTATTAAGTAATTTGGTGTACAGTGAATGGTAGTGACGGGTAAGTAATCTCGGTTATGTGTGTGAAGTGATGAAAAGGTTCTTCAAGAGGATGCATTACTCCGATCTATTTTTAAGTATAGAGAACTTCTGTAATTGTGAATAATCGGATTATTAGGAATCTACCCTTTTGTTGGACTAAGGACGTTGTTGTTTTAATTCTCACCAACAAGTTCAAGTGAGAGAATAAGGTTGTATGCTTGGTATGGGATGCCCATCGTTGCATGGTACCGTGTAATAGTTGCATGTTTGGTTCTGCTTATGGGCAACTCAAGTATGAGTGTGGCTAAAACCCTAAGGTGTCGTCATTATTGGCTTTCCGATAGTGTAGTTGTTTGAGCAGAAATAATGAACTATCTCGCTGAAGTCTTGTGGTGTGATCGTTCCAAGATTTGGAATTTTGCCTGCCACTTGGTTGGAGTGGGTCTTCAGAATGTGTTGACTTTGTCGGTTTTACCTGAGTGGATCATGGTTGGTGAATGTTATACCAGTTAAGGAACCGCGAGTTGGAAATGATATTTCAAGTTAGAACAAATCGGATTGATGGTTGAGTATGGATGGCTTTGAATTAAGAGGAAAACTGATTTTTGATGCTGCAGCAGTGTTAGCCGACTAACCAATGGGGGTTAACCGATTAACACGTGCAAGGATGGTGTTTTACAATGAATTTTGAGAAGTTAACCGATTAGCTCAGAAGGGTAATCATTTAACAGGTTTGTAAATTGTGAAATCCCTTAGGAACATCATCTGCATTTTGTTACCTTATGTTGCTCCGGGTGGAGAGTATTGTGCGAATGGAAAACGGGATTGCAAGTAAATGAAAGACAGAATTTTGTTTTGGAATCAGAACTTGTGGAAGGGTGTTGCATAGTTGACCATTTGTCAGACAACAAGAGAATTTGACTTTGAGGAAGTAACCTGGTGAATTGGTGAGTGATGAGGAAACTCACAAGTGTACCCTGGAAGGGTTGAGTTTTGATAAGTAGTGATTTGTATATGTTTGAAGTTCCGTGATGGTGTTACATGTGATTGATTGAGCCCTTGAATTAACAAGAAACCTTGAGCAAGTCGGAAACCTATAAGAAGAATTAATGGGGAATGTGGTAACTAGAAACGAAAGTTGTTAGTCTACTTTGGATGAATTATTCCAAGGTTGGAATGGATTGGGAGTTGTGTGCGTTATGGTTGTAACAGTGTAACTCCTGTGTCTTTATCGTCGGGAAAGTGTGGGACAGATGTTATAATATTGTGTGTTGGCAAAGAAATTGTTCTACCATAAGGTGCCAGTAAGCTTCTTGTAGCATTGGTTAGTAAAGACCCCATTGGATAAGTGTGTTCTCCATGGACTGCTAGCTACTTGGTAGTGCTTAAGAATTCGTGGTATTCCATTGTTAGTTTTGTTTGGATTTGCGCAGTGGAAGGTGACAGGCGAAAGCGTTCATTCAGAATTGGAGATTTGAAAGTTGGTTGCTTATAAGTGTGAGGATAAGAAGATCTCGTTCTAAGTGTGTTACCTTTTGGTATCCACAAAAGGAATGGAATATTGGATTTAATGAGTACCTGGTACAGCATCAGACCAGATGGAACAGGTAAAGAAGTCGTTGACTAATTATGAAGTGGTTTTGGATGTTGGAAGATTTATGAAAGGATAAGTCGTCAGAAATTGCACGGGGATAAGGAATCACTGAATTACCTCACGAGGATGGGATGAGTGTTTGTTATCCTAAACCAATATAAGGTGTTACCGTTTTGTTTTGTGACTCGGTAGAGGATGTAGAAGGGTACATTCTTTCTGAAGTAAGATGCGACTAAGTGTTTTGTAAGGAACAACAGATGAACTATGGGAAAGAGCTAAGTTCGAAGTTAACCCAATATTGGAATAAGAGTATGACTAAGGAACTGAAGTTGATAATTAGTGAAAATAAGGATTTTGGTCTGTGGAGTTAAGTTGGAATTGGAATACGTCAGGAAGTTGAACGGAAGTAGAGCTAAGTGTGGGTCTAAGACCAGGATACAAGTTGGGGTTATTGCCGAGTAGAGGAAATTCAGGGGAAAATTTCAATTTAAGGGGGGGAGAGTGTAATACCCCGTATTATCTAAATGCTCAATTGATTATCAGATGAGATCAGATGAGTATCTATGTGCTCTATTTTTGATAAATTGGATTAATGGAATATTCTAAGTGTTTTAAGTATTATCAGTTGGGATCAATAGAGCAACTAGTGAACTCTAAAGAGATCAATTATTTTATTAAAGAGATGGGTTAATATTTATTAATCCGAGAAAGTAATTTTATGGTAATTCTAATAATTGATCAATTGGGTTGAGACGACAAAATATCAATTTGGAGATATTTTACCCTGTTGGATTTATATTATATATTAATGATTATGTACATATATATATATATATATATATATATATATATATATATATATATATATATAAGAAAAAGAAGAAAACAAGGAAGTAGAAGAAGAAGAAAAGAAGAAAGAGAGAAAGTGGAGGAAGAGGAAGAAGAGTGAGAAGCTGGATCATCATCGTCTTCAAACTCCTCTTTGGTTACCAGGTGGGTTCTAGTTAGACACTCTAAGTCTAGAAATATAAGAATTGAACTTAAGTTAGATTGAGAGAAAATGAATTCTAACGGATGAAATTCGATATAAATTGCATAGAATACTTGTTAATTGTGTTGGAACATATTTGGATTGATATATTGTGATTTGGAAGTGGTTAGATGAGAATTGGAGAGGTTTTGGGGAGAAAATCGTAACGGGAACAATGCAGGAAAATTTTTGGGTTTCGCTGCCCATACGCGTATGGGACAGGGAAATACGCGTATTGGGTTGGGCAATACGCGTATGGAAAGGAAGGATTATAGGCATTACGCGTATGGGATTGGGCAATACGCGTATGGACTAAGGTAAAACGCGTATTGGTTTGTTAGTGGACTTTTTAGGGATTTTTGGTCTCTGCCCATACGTGTATCACTTTGGGCAATACGCGTATGGATGGGCGAGTGAGCAAGGCAATACGCGCATGGCACAAGGGAATACGCGTACGGCCAGGAGGGTGCAGAATTGTGTTTTTCGTGATACCAATTCTCGTTATGTCCATAACTTTTGACTTGGTTATCCGTTTTTAACTTTCTTGATATCGTTGGAAAGCTAATAAAATGTATTTTCTTATTAAAATGGTTTTAAGATCGTTGGCTGATTTAATAATGTCGGGATTTTGGAATAGTGTCGTTTTGTCGACTTTTATCGTTTAATGGTGGGTAATTGTTGTTGAATTATGTGTTTCCATTATGCGATTGATGATTATTTTGCCTATGCTCTTATTGTCAAACATGTTTGTATATATATGCATGTTAAAATATGAATTAGGAAGAGTGAGGAAACTTTACCCCAAAACAAATGGTAGAGTAAGATTGTTATAATTCTAGGTTGTGAATAGAATTGTGAAACACTAGTATGGAACATGTGTCTGAACCTTTGTGTTCTTTGAGAAAAGGCGTTTGTGGCCTTAAGGCATTGTGGCCTTGTGATTGTCGAATACAATCACGTTTGTGTGTGTGATCACGTAATCGTAACCGGTTATTTTTGTGAGTGCGTTTCATGGGTCTCGAGCTCCTCTGAAACATGTGCACAACTACTTGGCAGGTTTGATTCCCGCGTGCAGTACGAATGGCGCTCAGGGAGCGTATGCTTGTGACGGTTAATGGCCCGTGAGAAGTGACGGTTCATAACGGTTTATGGCCCGTAGAACCCGAATCCATTCGTATGTCAAGTAGGTTACAGGGATCCATGACTTGGGTCGACTTCTAGACGTAGAAGCGGACGGGAAAAGGGGATGCCTTATGGGTTATCGATTAGTGATATTTTGAGTTGATGAACTCATGGCATGTTTCCATACAGTGTGAGATTGTGAGATTGTGAACTCAAAGTCATTTTCCTTCCCCTTGACTTGAGTTAGGATTGATAGAACCTTGTACAGCCGAGAGAATCTATAGGATAGGGAACTCACTGGGATTTGATGTATCTCACCCCACTATAGTTGCTATATTTCAGGTACAGGTTTGGTTACAAGTGGAGCAATGCATAGATGTTTCAAGAGAAGCTTAGTTAAGCTTATTCCGCTGTGTATTCTTTTATTGTATACAATTGAGGATGTTGTATATTATTCTTAGTTTTTATTATTCCATGACTTGTGCCATGTGGTGTCTTTATGTTTTAGAAATGGACAAGTATGTGAACTATGCCATTAGGCGCTTTTGATGTGTCAGTACCAAATAAAGTGCTTGTATTGTATTATTCTAGATATATATTATACAGGGCATTACAGTTAGTATTTGGATAAATAATTAATTTTTATTTCATTCTAACTTTTGGATTTGTTTTTTTAATAAGCAATTTTATATATTTAATTGGGTTATTTCTTAAAAACATGAAGATATTTTTATAAAAGGAATTTTATTTTAGTTTCGTTTCGGGGATGAGATATTTTGGAAATTGTAAGTTTTATTAAAATTTGGGGTTTGGGATTTGTTATAAAAAATCATTGTTTTTGGGTTTTTATCTACAGTGGATAAATGGGGGTTTGGGATAAAAATAAATTGAAGTAAATTCAATTTAAATGAGGAGATTTAATTCTTTTATTTTTGGAGTATTTTAAATTTGGGAGTTATATTTTTGAAATTGGAATAATTTAGGGATTAATGTAATGGTATCTTGGTTCTCTTTATTTTCTTATTTTTATGAAAATCTAGAAATTCATTGTATAGGTTATAATAGGATTCTTTTAATGATTTCAAAACAAGGGATAAAGCTCTTTGTCCAGGAGTCTAAATAAAGGATGGGGTTTGGGGATAAGGCTTTTAGGTTCCAAGAGTTAAAATATAGGGCAAAGGGATAAGGGATTTTGGAATAAAACTCTCCGTCCGAGAGTATAAACAATGGATAAGGGATAGAACTCTCCATCCGAGAGTATAAACAAGGGATAAGGGATTTAAGGGATAGAACTCCTTGTCTAGGAGTATAAATAAAAGATTAAGGGATAGAACTCCTTATCTAGGAGTATAAACAATAGATTAAGGGATAGAACTCTTTATCCAAGAGTATAAATAGTGGATTAAGCTTGGGATTAGGGTTAGGAATAGGATTAGAGGGGTAAGAATAGGGGAGGTGAACTACGGTTACTTTGATCCTTCAAAATTGGAGGTACGTAGGCATAGGGTTGTGAACCCTAGCGAGTATAATAATAAAAAACTTAGGATTCTTTTGTAAATAAGTAAAAAGTCAGACGACAAACAAACATACCCTAAAATCTAAGAAGGATCCCATTGAGAAGCGAGGGGTGCCTAACACCTTCCCCTCACTTAACCGACTCCCGAACCTTAGGAATCTCTACCCTTAGGATTAGGATTTTAGGTTTATCATTTATTTTCCTTAAAAAAATATGATGGAGGCTCGATATTTTTGTCGGCCGCGACAGCTGGCGACTCTGCTGGGGACGCGTCCCTAAAGAGAGTCCCTTCTAACTTTAGGCTTTAGGGTTTTGTTTGTTTGTCTTGGGTGTTTATGGTTTTTGTTTGTTTTTTATTTTCTCTCAGGTTTTATTTTATATATTTGTTTATTTATTTTATTTGACCCTTTTTGTTTTATTTTGTCATCATGCATTGGATTGGGGCAAATGATGTGTGAAGCTAAAGCCCAAGCTTGGAGTATAGGTGGAACGAAAATGTTTTGGAGGAATGTGACATCTCAACAATTCATTGATGCCACACTCAGAATAGATCCTTCCAAAGGAGTCCTCATGGAAGGGCTAGCCCCTAACGTAGAGGATGATTTGGATGTGGTTCAAGACTCTGAGAACTTTTTTCCTACCCCTTGCCAACTCATGGAGACCCTATGTATTCAGCCCTCAAGGGCTGTTACTAGGCTCCTACTCAGATTTATCCTGAAGGATTACCATAGGAAGGCTTGCTCCTTCTCATGGTAAAACAAGGGTATAGTCTGTACATTATAGGGTCGTTATGCTGTCCAAACTTTATGTCCTACATGTGAGGGGATTGGGTAGACAAAACATAGATCTAACCTATCATAGGGAGCCTACTTTTACTAGGGCATGCTTGCATATTACCTTTACCCTAACCAAAGTATATAAAATTTGCATTTATCATCCTCATAAATTCTTTTTTTGCATTATCATGTCACAGGAATCTTAAATATTTTTAAAAAAAAAGGGGTTAAAGTCAAAGGCAATGGAATTCGGAAAAAGGAAAACTATCACAATTAGAGTAAGAACGTCTGACATAGATGGCTTAAAAGCTTATGTTATGGGGTTACCTCAGGAAAGGGGAAAGTCCCTGATTCGTAAGTATGGGGATATATTGGATCTTGTTACTACTCCTATTTAAGAAGAGGGTCTAACCGCCTTGGCTCAGTTTTACGACACAGAACTAAGGTGCTTCCAGTTTCAAGACTTTCAAATAGCCCCCACTCTAGAAGAAGTTCGTAGGATACTAGGTCTCCCCAAGAGTAACAAAGGTTCATTCAAGGCTTTAGGGTATCGCCATTCCTTCAAAGAAATGGCAAGCTATTTTCATATCCATAAAGAAGACTTGCAAGCCAACTTAAGGGTTCAAGAAGACTTTCATGGGTTTTCTAAAGGGTTCTTGGAGAAGAGAGCCAGTCATTTTGCTGCCTGCAAAAATTGGGCAGCCATGGACACTATCATGATACTCCTTATCTTTGGGTTGGTTTTATTCCCGAGCGCGAAGAACTTCGTTGACATCGTTGCCATTAATTTATTCTTGGCTGTAACTGTTAGAGAAGAAGATCCTACACTGGCTCTCCTCGTTGATATATACTTTACCCTTCACCAAAAATTTGAAAGAAGGGGAGGGGCTATGTTATGTTGCTCTCAGTTATTGTACAAATGATTGTGCTCTCACCTAGTGAGGGATTTAAAGGATATGAAAAAAATGAAAGCCTATCCTTGGTCTCAATATTTAGTATCTCTTATTGATAAAGACATCTTGTGGTTCCCTTAAATACTCCATCGAGACGACGTGATCCTAAGCTGTAGGGATTTTCCTAATGTACCCTTGATAGAATCGAGAGGGTGCATAAGTTACAATCCTGTCTTAGCAATGAGGCAATTGGGGCATCCATTGGCCTACAAGCCAGAGGATAGGTTGTTAGAAGGATTCGTCCTACAAAATGTAACTGGAAATCATCCTGATGTTCTAAAGATTGCTCAGGCTTGGAGGCAGAGTATCAAAGGGAAGAGCAGTCTTAAAAGACTAAGGGAAGAATCTATGGTACCGTATATACAATGGATGCAAGAAAGGGTGAGCATAGTGAAGTTGCCTTTTACTCTGGATCGTCCTATTAATCCAAGGGTTCCCCCACCTGCTGTAATCTCCATAGAAGAAAGTGAAAGACTCAAAGAGACTATTTCACAATTGAAAAAAGAAAAAGAAGAGTGGGAAGGTAAATTTTACCAAGCCACTGGAGAAAGCAATCAACTAAGAAGGAGTCTCAATGAAGTTATGGAGCAGTCAAGGATCAACAAGGGGATAGCCCAGATAGAGGAAGAGAAGAAGGAGCAAGCTTACGCCGACCTTCAAGCTGTGAGTTCACATCTTAAGGGTCACAAGGATGAGTTAGATAGAGCCTGGCGTCAAAGGGATGAGTGGAGGGACATTTGGATGACATCAACGCAAAGAGAATTCAAGGATGGATGTGATAAGCGTATCCACAACCTAGAAGCTGATGTCCAAAGCTTAGCTAACGCTCTTCTCGAGAGCAAAAGGCAAGCCTTAGATGCAACTGTGCGAATGATATCAGCTGAAGAACTTCTTGCCCTGCGACCAGAAGAATAGAGGGAAACTCAGGAAGAAAACCGAGAGCTTAGAAGACTATATGAGGAGCTTGAGGAGTCTTACGAAGAACTTAGAGAGTGGGGCACCTATATTGAAGAACATAACCAACAATTAGAGCAAACCACTGAGGAGGATAGAGGAATCATGGCAAAGTTACAAAGAGATGAGGCATATTATCGAGAAGGGTATCAGAAGTTGGTCTTACTATCCAACGATCTCATCCACGAGATCCCTCGAAGTTTAAATGAGGTTGAGTACATGGCTGATATCTTCAAGCCAATAAAAGAGATCGCCGATTTTCTTGCACTTTGTCATGAGATGGTAGAGGAGTTTAGGGCAAGGATTAGGAGGAGGATTTAGCTTTTCTATGTAATGACTTCTTACGTTTGGTTTTCAGTTATGAATAATTTAAGGGTTTTTCCCTAGTTTGGTTTTCCTTATGTAATAAATGGGGCTTTGACCCTAGCACTCTCTTTTCATGAATATAAGTATTTGTTTTTCCATTATCCTTGGCTTTACTCTTAATAAATAAAAGTTTAAGATTCCTGAAATAAAAATAAATTCCGCATACTCATACATTCATGCATGCATAACATAATAAAAAAACATCAAACGGAAATCATTTTTCAATATCTTCTCTCAGAATCATCGCAACAATCTGACGTCTCGACCCAACACCCGTGCTCACCAAAAGAAAGCAATGGAACAAATGGAACTAAACCACGCTGCTCTAAAGGGAGATGTGGATGCTGTCAAAGGAAATGTGGAGGAAATGAAGGACAAAATCGACCAACTGACTCAAGCTATTCAGAATCTGATAGCAAGAGACACCGAGGCTAGTAACCGTAGGAGTGTCCCTACCCCTCCTCCCCAGTATGAAGATAATAATCCTCTCTTGGGATTTGTGTCTGACTTGGAACGTGAAGCATTAGAGGCTACTAAAGCGAAGACTAACACTTAGCCTCCTATAGGGTCTGTTCCTCCACCTGAGCATAATGGAGAATCACGACCTATACAGATACCTGTCACTCGTGAGGTCTCTGATGACTGGTACCTCCAATATGGAGAGGAAGATTCCAGGCAGGTAGTTCGTGAAACTAAACTGGCTGCCATGGAAGGAAGAGGAGCGGATGAAAAGTATAAGATAATTGAAGAGCAATTAAGGGTTGTGGAAGGATCCAAGGTCTTTGGGGTTGATGCTTTGGAAATGTGTCTGGTACCTGATGTGGTCATACCTTCTAAGTTTAAGGCACCTGACTTCTAGAAGTATAAAGGGGTTAGTTGCCCAAAAAACCACATCCGGACGTTCGCCCGAAAGATGGGTGCCCATGCTAAGAATGAGAAGCTGATGATACACATTTTCCAAGACATCCTTAGTGGGGCGTCCTTGGACTGGTATATGCAATTGGAGAGGGCTTACATTAAGACTTGGGAAGACCTTGCAAGCGCCTTTTTGAAGCAGTACCAATATAAAGTGGACATGGCGCCTAATCGCATGCAATTACAAAACATGTCCCAAAAAGGGAATGAATCTTTTAAGGAATACGCCCAAAGATGGAGGGAACTTGCCTCTCGTGTACAACCTCCGTAGCTAGAAAGTGAGCTGGTAGATATGTTCATGGGAACATTGCAAGGGTTATACTACAAAAAGATGATTGGGTCTGTCTCAACTGGGTTTGCGGATTTAGTTATCATTGGGGAAAGGATCGAGAATGGATTAAAAAGCGGAAAGATTGGAAAGTCGTCTTCTAGTCAACATAACAACAAAAGGTACTGTGGAAACAGCTCGAAGGAGGCCAATGCCATTTCTGCTGATAGGTATACTCAAGTACCTTATAACCCTTACGTGGCGGCTACGGCCTCTAGTCAAGCGTCTCCTACGCTCCAAATCCAGCAGCCAAGGGCGCCACCTCCGCAAAATCAGCAACAACAGAAGTATCCCCGAAGGGAACAAAGGAGGCAATGGAAGGACTTTGACCCTATACCCACTACCTATACTCAGATCCTGCCAATGCTAATCCAACAGGGATTGGTATATATATATATGCTAATCCAAAAGGGATTGGTATATATATATATATATATATATATATATATATATATATATATATATATATATATATATATATATATATTATAAATCCATGGACTTAAATAAAAAGTAGAGATTAAAACATTTAGGCTAAATTTCCGTTTTAGTCCCCCCATTTTCTTTTTAAACAGTTTTGGTCCTCCATCCCAATTTTGATCCAACTGTTCATGCACTGTTCATGTATTGTTCATGTACGGTCATGCACTGTTCATGTACGGTGCATGTACAGTCATCGTTTTTTTAATCAAAATTGAGATGGAAGACCAAAACTGTTTTAAAAAAAAATAAGGGGACTAAAACCGTGAATAAACCAAAACAAAGGAACCAAAATTATAATTTAGCAAAACATTTATTAAAAGGATCACATGCCATCTCTTTTTCCCTTTAGTAAAAATTCTCTTGTCACTGGGTTGTTGTTCTCACTCATATTACAACTTTTTATTTTCCAAAATTCATATCTCATAACTGAACCAAGTGATTAAATTGTAATAAATGTTTTAATCTCCACGATTTTTTAAATGCCCAGGGCTTATAATATTTGCTCTCATTCATACAGAGTGGCGGAGGCAGAAAAATTAAGAAGGTTTGGCAAAAATTTAAAGACCACAAGTTCATATTATATATAATATACTAATAGTCATCGATCAAAATAGAATCAAAATATAAATCCAAATTCAACTTTTTAAAGAGCAAAGAATCGAATGCAACACTAACACATTTTCTCAAAATAAACAGTTACATCAAAGAACTATCACTAATAACATATCAAATTTGCTAATATGGTATCAACCCGAGTATGACTTGGAACAACTCAATTTGCTTAACAACTACAACAATTCATAGAATGCATAATATATGGGACAAAGTCAACTTGACTACGTTAATTTGCCAAAAAAATCAAACAACTCATAAAAAGCATAATATATTTACTAGTTTTAAATAGACTAATTCAAGTCCAAATGTCATTTACATTTTAAGTAGTTGAGTGATATTAAACAGAAATCAAGTTCGAAATAACTTAAGTTTGAATAAAATTCAAAATTGATAATTGATCTCATGAGATTTCCAAACAAATGTAAGGACTTGCATGTACTCCTATTTATATCAACTATCATCCTTTGAGAAAAACTATAATAATGCAGGAAGTTTCATCCGTACTCTCACTTTTCAATGCCTCTGAAATATAGAATTCTTATATGATTCTTAAAAATAAACACAGTAAAATGAGTTTTTCATAACTAATACTAAACAACAAGTAACACAAAAAAGTACATGATTTTGGGGACTTCGACAATTTTAACTAATTCATCAAGATACATAAAACAATGATATGATATGGGACAAGTTGATCAATAAAATTTTACCATTTTTTCTCTTTAATTTTGTAGGTTTTATGTTTCTTTTTTTATTCTTTAAGGTTTCTAAATTATTTTTATTCTTTTTTTGTTGCAATGAAATATTTTTAATTTGATTTTTTAGAGTTTACTTTTTAATTTTGTGAGTTTTTAAGTGAAATATATGTTTGATTACAAATAACCATAATAAGTCTAGAAAACAATTTCTAATAATTGTTTAGATTAAATCATGTTTACAAAGTATACAAAAGATTAATATCAAAATAAATTTATTAAATTTATAAAAAAATAACATAAGTGAAGTTTTGGTAAAACAGAGAAAAATGTTTTAAAAATAAGAAATTTTATCATTTTTTTATTTCATTCCATTATTTTATTTTCATTAAATAAATTGGTCAATTTTCTCTCATTTTTGTTTTTTAAACAAAAAACATATTTATTTTATTTGTTGACAAAATATATTTATTAATTTTATAAATTTGACACGTATATCAATTGTGTTTTGTTTTTGTTGATAAGGTATACATGTTTTTTTTAAGTAAAACACTATTTTAAAAAGAAATCACTTTTTTATTAATATGATTTTCAAATTATGCACATACAAAATTATTTATCATATCATTTTTTTTATAACATTATGTTACTTAAGTGGATAACAGTCAAATTATCTCCTCAAGCTCAATCCTAACTGCCACCCCTATCACTCTTTCTCCTCATTATATACCTTCGTTCTTGACCACATCATAGTGGGAAAAACTCAAGTTCCACATTGATTATAGATACAATCTACAAAGGGTTTATATAGAGTGGCATCCCTCACCATACCAATCGGTTTTGTAGGAATGAGTTAGGGCAATCTCTAATTCTATCATGGTATCATAAGCCTATTGATTCGGACCACCCACCATTTTTATATGCGCACCAAACCTAAAAAAAGTTGGGCGCAAGGGAATGTATTGGAAAAACTAAGTCCCATACATCGATAATTCGGGCCGCCGAACGATTATATCCACGCACTAAGCTCAATAGTGTTGGGCGTGAGGAGGTGTATTGGGAAAAACCTAAGTCCCATATTGGTTAAAGATACAATCTACAAAGAGTTTATATAGTGTGGTACCACTCACCTTACCAACCGGTTTTGTACGAATGTGTTAGGCTAAACTCTAATTCTATCACACCATTACCACCAATTTCTTCTACTCATAATATAGTTTTTTCTATTCATTAAATTTCTCTAATCGACGAAAGATGACGCCGGGGATACACCACTAAAAGCTTCATTTTTGTCCATTCAAAAGATTATTTACATATTTTAGTAATTGATTTGAATAAATATATGGTGCATTTTAAAATGAAGATCAGGGTTTAGGGTGTATAAATATATGTTTATGTCATAACACTTATCGATAATATTGATCATTCTATGATGAATCATATAAAGAAAATGTATCATTTAGCAATATAAGTTTCTCAAATATAACAATTTACTTAGTCTCTAACAATATTTAAATTTAAAATAAATTCAACCCATTAATTAAAGCACCAACAAAACTAAAAGAAGGAAAGAAAAAAAAAATATATATATATATATATATATATATATATATATATATATATAGCAAAAATAAGGGGAAAAAAGAGAATTGAAAAAAAAATAAGGACAAACGTATTACTCTTTCCTACAAATAAATTGGAAAGAGTACTAAATTTTGATTTGGCTTTTTTTTTTCATTCTATGTGGAAAATTAAATTTCATTCAATGTTTCAATCATTATAATATTTGATGCATGAATCTAAATAATCAATAATTTTGAATAAAAATACTGTATTATCATATCAAATTATTATTTATTATAGTATCTTTATTTGAACTTTGACCTTGAATTCAAAGTCAAAGTTGTAATAATCATTCAAACACCAGCCTTTGTAATGCCCTGTATAATATATACCTAGAATAATACTATACAAACATTTTATTAGGTACTGACACCATCATAAATGCCTAATTGCATCATTCACATACTTGACCATTCTAAAACATAATACAATCTATGGTACAAGATATGGAAACTAGCCAAAATAATAAAATCTAAGATCAATATACAATATCCTCAATTGTATATAACAAAATAATACACTGCGGAATAAGCTCAACTAAGCTTCTCTTGAAACATCCAAGCATAGTTTCACTTGTAAATCAAACTTGGAAACAACGCCTGAAAAATAACACCAACAATGGGGTGAGATATTAAATCTCAGTGAGTTCCCTATCTTATGGAAACATGTTCATGAGTTCACCAACTCAAAATATCACTAATCGATAACCTTACCAAGGCATCCC
Source organism: Lathyrus tuberosus (assembly GCA_022829125.1). Lineage (NCBI taxonomy): Eukaryota > Viridiplantae > Streptophyta > Magnoliopsida > Fabales > Fabaceae > Lathyrus > Lathyrus tuberosus. The sequence continues at coordinate 279,168 of JALAZF010000995.1, forward strand.
CTTTTCCCGTCCGCTTCTACATCTAGAAGTCGACCCGAGTCATGGATCCTTGTATTTACTTGACATACGAAATGGATTCGGGTTCTACGGGCCATTAACCGTCACAAGTCTCTTTACCCGTAGGCTCCATTCGTACTCACACTCAGAAATCAAACCTGCCAAGTAAACATGCATACATTTCAGAGGAGCTCAAGACTCATGAATCTACAACTCAATTGAAACAGTTACAATTACGTGATCTCACACACAAACATGATTGTATTCGACAATTACAAAGCCACAATGCCTTAAGGCCACATTCGCCTTTCATAACAAACATACAGGTTCACACACATATTCCATACTAGTGTCTCACTCTCCTCTAGACCATTACTCGTCAAGGATGCACATCTACATCGAATGCAGGAGCATCGTCATCTAGAGTTCCTATCACAATCCTAGTTACAACCTAGAATCATACCATTTGTTTTGGGGTAAGGTTTCTCACTCTTCCTAATTCATTTTAAGCATGCATATTCTCTCATTCATACTTAACAATAATTAGATATACATGGTTTAACAAAATTTGCATATAACAATATCAATCATAAAATACACATGATAGCATAACATGTCAAACATAATCCACATAGTAGTTTACACACACTTTTAAGGCATACAAGCCACTACTATCAACTACCAAGCATCCTTGGTTAAATCATGGTCTAACATTACCATTTACTAGCACATTGGATTCTCTTTCCAAGGCTTAAAGTCCCATATCAATTGGGTTCTCGATTCATGAATTTCGGTAGGAACAAGGATCCATACCATTCACATTCATTACATTTCCATCTTTATCTTATCAATCCACGACATAAACATATGTTTCTACTTCACTATCACAAAGAGCTCTGGAGTAGCTCTCCAAGCTTCCAGCCGTGCCTCAATCTGAGTTACGGATCAAAAGTTATGAAGGAAATAAAATGGGAAAATCTGTCATGTTCGCTAGGCGAACTCTTCAGCGAACAGATCAGAACAAAAAGGTCATAAAGTTCGTTAAGCGAATTCTAGGCGAACCTTCGCTTCGGGTTTGCTAGGCGAACTCATCGGCGAACAAAAGAGAACAAAGAGGGCATAGAGTTCGCAAAGCGAACTCTAGGCGACTTTTCGCCTTCCTTTCGCCATGGGTTCGCTAGGCAAACCCTGCGAATCCCAGAATTTTCATCAGCGATAAAATAGGTCATTTGGGGCCAAAATCTCTCTTTTCTTCACCCAAAACACTTTTAACTCATACTCTATCAACCCCAATCGAAACTCGACTATATTACACAGTTTATATCCCATTTCACCCATTAGATTTCATTGATTTATCCGTTTAATCATTTTCTCTCAAATCTAAACTAAGTTCAAACATGAAATTTCTATAACTTAGAGTCTCTAACTAGAACCCACCTTAGAAATAGAAGAGGAGGTTGAAGAAGATGATGAATAATGATGATGATCCATGCTTCTTCTCAAGCTTTTCCTCTTTGCCTCTTCTCTTCTCTTCCTTTCCCTTCTTCTGTTTTCTTCTTTTTTCTATTTCTCCACTTTCCTTCTCTTTCTTAACATATATATATATATATATATAAATATATATATATATATATATATGTGTGTGTGTGTGTGTATATATATATATAAATCCAACAGAGTAAAATATCTCCAATTGATATTTTGACGTCTCAAACCAATTGATCAATCATTAGAGTTACCTTAAAAAAATCCTCTCTTGGACTAAAATAATTGCTCAGTCTCTTTAATAAAATAATTGATCTCTTCAGAGTTCACTAGTTGCTCTATTGATCCCAATTGACTATACTTACATCACTTAAAGGATTCTTCAAATCCAATTAACCAAAGATAGAGCACATAGACACTCATCTGATCTCATCTAATATCCAATTGAGCACTTAAATAATATGGGGTATTACACTCTCCCCCCCTTAAATTGAAATTCGCCCCCGAATTTCCTCCACTCAACAATAACCGCAACTTGTATCACTGTCTTAGATCCACACTTAATCTTTACTTCCATTCAAATTTCTGACGTACTCAAATTCCAACTTGACTTCACAGACCAAAATCCTTGTTTCACAATTCATCAAACTCCACGTCCTTAATCATACTCTTGTTCCAATATCGAGTGAACTTCTAACTTTGCTTCTCCTCAATTCATCGGTTGTTTTATACTAAAACACTTGGTCACATTCTACCTTCGGAAAGAATGTACCATTCCATATCCCTCTACTGAGTCACAACAAAACTGTATCACCCTATCTTGGTTTAGGATAACAAACACTCATTAAATCTTCACGATGTAATTCAGTGATTCCTTATCTTCATGTAGTCACTGACGACTATCCTTTCATAAATTTCTTAACGTTCAAAATCACTTCATAAATTGTCAAACAACTCCTTTACTAGTCCCACTTAATCTGATGTTATGCATTGTAACCATTAAGTCCGATATTTCATCTCTTTTGTATCACACCAAAGGTAACACACTTAAAACAAGATCTCCTTCATTCCATACTTACAAGCAATAATCCGTCTAAATTCTTATTATTCTGACATAACTCTTTCATTTATTACCTCCGACTGCGCAATCCAAAATCTCACAACGGAATGCCTCGAATTCTTAAGTACTACCAGGTAGCTAACACTCACCAATTCACAAATAAAACTCCACATACCCACACACACACTTTTGAAGTACATACCACACTTCTCAGTTGGATCCACTTCTCTCAATTGTTTTATTTCACAAACAATCCAATTCAAATGCTTAATTCTGGGACACCCGATTCTTACTCGTACTTGGGAAGATAACCTTCAAATTTCCTTCTCTGGGTAAAACACAACTGCACACAACCGGTAACCCTCTCACGGAGCCAAAATCCAATACCATGAACTCACAGAAGATAGGTCTTACTAACTCTGACCAACCGCTCATATCTTACTAACACCATAATTAAAATACCGAAACGATCTTTACAAGATCAATACTTCGTGATTATTCTCTAACTTCGTCTTTAAGACTCGCAACGGTAATACACCTAAGACTTTCTCACGCTCAACACAATTCACAAGATTACTTCCCCAAAAGTCAAACTCCTCGTCGTCTGAACAAATGGTCAACTATGCAACACCTTTTCTCTCAGAGAGGTCAGAAAAGTTAAAGAAACATATTGATAAGGTATTGGTGTTTTTTTAAGTAAAACATTATTTTAACAAGAAATCACTTTTTTATTAATATGATTTTCAAATTATGCGCATACAAAATTATTTATCATATCAATTTTTTTATAACATTATGTTATTTAAGTGGATAACATTGTCGTTTATGTTTCTTTAACTTTTCTGACCTCTCTGAGAGAAAACAGTCAAATTATCTCCTCAAGCTCAACCCTAACTGCCACCCCTATCACTCTTTCTCCTCATTATATATGTTCGTTCATGACCACACCATAGTTGGAAAAACTCAAGTTCCACATTGATTAAAGATACAATCAACAAAGGGTTTATATAGAGTGGCATCCCTCACCTTACCAACTGGTTTTGTAGGAATGAGTTTGGGCAAACTCTAATTCTATCATGGTATCACAAGCTTATTGTATCACAAGCCTATTGGGCGCAAGGGAGTGTATTGGAAAAACTAAGTCCCATACATCGATAATTTGGGCCACCCAACGTTTATATCCACGCACCAAGCCCAATAGTGATGGGCGTGAGGAGGTGTATTGGGAAAAACCTAAGTCCCACATTGGTTAAAGATACAATCTACAAAGAGTTTATATAGTGTGTCACCCTTCACCTTACCCACCGGTTTTGTAAGAATGTGTTAGGCCAAACTCTAATTCTATCACACCATTACCACCAATTTCTTCTACTAATAATATAGTTTTTTCTATTCATCAAATTTCTCCAATCGCCGAAATTGAGGTCGGGGATACACCACTAAAAGCTTGATTTTTGTCTATTCAAAAGATTATTCACATATTTTAGTAATTGATTTGAATAAATATATATGGTGCATTTTAAAATGATGATCAGGGTTTAGGGTGTATAAATATATGTTTATGTCATAAAACTTATCGATAATATTGATCATTCTATGATGAATCATATAAAAAATGTCTCATTTAGCAATATAAGTTTCTCAAATATAACAATTTACTTAGTTTCTAACAGTATTTAAATTTAAAATAAATTCAATCCATTAATTAAAATAAAACGAAGAGAAAAAATAAGCAAGTTTGTTTAATGAGTAACAAATTTTGATATTCATCAAACTAACAATTAGCCAAAGCTTGAAAATCTTTCTAAAATGCCAATCTCCTCGCACTTCACCAACTTTTCCAATTGTACATTATATTTGCGATATCAATTCTCGAAGCATTTGTATTATGAATGATCGAGTTATCACCAAATCAAATATCATCCTACAAAAGATCTTATATATTAATACATACATAAAATATCATTAAAATACATATTTAATTCAATTTATTAGCTTACAATTCTCGTTTTAAGTTGCATAAAACAAATTAGATAAAATTAATTAATTTCTAAACAATGTTACCTGCATGTGTCTAGCAACTTTATAAGGACGCGACGTAGAGTTTTTGTTGCTATTGGAGAACTCATGTTGGCTTGTGTTTTGAATAAGTGATGATAAACCTACAAATGTTAATTAGTTAGGTGTTGTACAATATTCATACATTTTAATTTGAGTACTTTTATCAAATTTTTAGGAACACACACCTGGTTGGGAGACACTTGAATATTGTTTGAGATATGGAATTTTTGTAGATTTCTGTTTTACTACATTAGAAGGAACGGTGATACTAATGGCTGGTGATGGATATTTTTTAGGGAAAAAAGGATCTATGCAAATTCCATTGCCTGTTGGATTTGAAAGACCTTTGTATTTTTCTTTTTCAAGAGAGTTTGTGTGTTCAATTTTCATCTGTGTTAATGGATTATCATATTCGAGCACCATAGGAATAAATTTTCCGATGGCAACGAACTCATAATATCCGAATAGTCTGAATGTAACTCATCGTCCACTTCAAATTCATGAAAAAATTTATTTATTTCAGAATTGATATGTGATTCTTGATTCCATGTGTTTTTGTGATAATCCATCCTCTAATTCAACAACGAAATTAAAAAATCAAAATCAAAAGGATAATAAGTAGTGGGCTATCTATTATAAGAGCTTATACTATCTAATACATTTCATAAAGAGTTTATGCAACATAATCAAAATAATTAAAATATAGGAATATAGTAGGAAAATTTTCAACATGAATCTTTGATATACTTCTAAATGTTTGTAAGTTATTATGCATATAATTCTTATATTTTTTAAAGAGAAATAGAATAAATACAAAGAAAGGAATAATGATAAAAAAATATAGTGAAGATTATCATTAAGTTATATTCAAGAAAATCAAAACCTATCTCTTTGTTAGATCTACATACATTCTATAATATTATCAATTCATATGACAACACTCAATTGAAAGAAGTTTTTTATCGACTTAAATATTTTATTTAGAATTCAATTAAAATCTAATAAATTAAATCTAGCGCATAACCTATAAAAACCCTACGTAAGAAATAGATTATATGTAACATTTTGTACAAAAAATAACACTAATATATCTTTGATCACATGTATATTTGATAAAATAAACTATAATAAAAAATATGTGTTTCATGTCAAAACTTTAGAAGTAAGTTTCTCTAGAACACATTAAAATATATAAAAATTTAAATTTATCAAAATAACAAAGAAAAAAATCTTTCATTTCAACAAATAACTCAAATCATTGATGTTTATGTCTATCAATAAAATAATTTTTTAAAATATATATAAAATATAATAAATTAAAATCAAGAGTTCACTAAGAGAAAAAAAAATATTAAACGTAAAAAAAAATTATTTGAAAAACCCATAAAACTACTCACAAAAAAGATAGCTACGTCACAAAATTCATTTGTACCATTATCAAAACACATAAAAATTAAAACTTTGGAAAAGTAAATAAAGAAAATTATAAGACTTACCTTTCTACTTAACGGTGATTGTGCAAGAAAAAAGCACCAACAAAACAAAAAGAAGAAAAGAAAAAAAGTTGAGTGTGATTTGAAAAGTTGATAATGAATATATATATATATATATATAGCAAAAATAAGAGAAAAAAAAGATAAGGACAAACTTATTACTCTTTCCTACAAATAAATTGGAAAGAGTAATAACTTTTGATTTGATTTTTTTTCATTCTATGTGAAAATTAAATTTCATACAATGTTTCAATCATTATTATATTTGATCCATGAATTTAAATAATCAATAATTTTGAATAAAAATACTGGATTACCATATCAAATTATTATTTATTATAGTATCTTTATTTGAACTTTGACCTTGAATTCAAAGTTAAATTGTAATAATCATTCAAACACCAACCTTGGTAGGTAGTCTGTCGTGCAACACCGGCCACAAATTAAATTTTTCTCTAGATTTAAAATGGTTTTTAATGAGAATATTTTTCCAATTGACAATAATTTTTTACCTTGAAGATATTTATACATGTCTGTTGTTCAATATCCCCCTTGTTAAAGACTCATGTTTCAATAAGTACTGTTGGTAACCAAGTCTTTTCACTTCACAATATTTTTTATTATCGAAGAAGTGGCAGTGTTGGGTTGTCAATGCATAACAGACTCCACCTTCATAAAGTATGTATCAACCCACCTGATACATAATTTGTTAGCCTTGGTGTGCATGTCGCTTTAGCAAAGTAGCATTCTCCCAATCCACCTGGGCAGTTATGTTATGTTTCCCATAGTGTTTTTGTTCACACACTTTGTCCCAAGCCACAAGAGCTTTGCTGCCTATAGCTTTCCCAGATCACAAGAAATTTCTACAAATAGATTCAAGGTGTTTGATAATTTCCGTGGGGATGGGGAAAAACTGCATCCAATAACTAGACACAGCCAAAAGAACACTTTTCATTAACTGACATATACCTGCATAGATCAGTAGCTTGGTTGTCCAATGTTGAATTACAACCAGCATTTTGTTAAGCATTGGTTGTCATTGATTACTAGTAATTTTCCTGCTGGATAAAGGGACACCAAGGTATTTGAATGGCAGCTTACCTTCAACAAAAACCAATGACAGTCAAAATCTTCTGTTGTTCATGCACATTAGTCCCTCCAAAATTGGCGTCACACTTAGCTGGGTTAGCCCTAAGCTATGTAGCCTCACAAAACTAATGGAACACATCCATCAGTAATTGAACTGATATCTCATCGCCTCTGGTAAAGAGAAGAAGATCATCAACAAAACACACATTAGTGATCCTGGGTCTGGCACACTTTGGATGGTAGTTAAAATTGGGGATGTTTTGCAAAGATACCAAACTTCTATAGAGGTATCCCATGATCAATACAAAAAGAAGGGGGGATCCTGGATCACCTTATCTCAACCCTATCTCTGCTTTAAAAATCCTGCTCATATTATAAGTGATCAAGTACCTATAAGATGCAGACCTAACATCCACCATAATTCAAGTTTTGAATTTACTAGGGAAGTTCATTTCCTACAAAATTATCTCCAAGGCATCCCATTCCACAATCTCATATGCCTTTTGGAGATTAATTTGCAACGGGCATTTGGGAGAAATATGATTCCTATTATAGCACCTAATTAATTCATGTGCCCTATTTTTGTGCTAGTTTCATAATATAGTGGTTTTCATTCATACTCCACTTATTTTTAAATTTTTTGTCCTTCATGATCTCTAATTAGGATACTCTACTATTGTTTCTATGTAATGTCGAGTTCCACAAGGATTCTCACATAAGAAACACACAGCTTGTTGGATTTATAATCATCTCTAAACAAGGGGTTGCCTAAAGCACTTCTTATTTTCCCTAAACTTTTTGGACCCAAAAGATGGTGTGGGAGGTGAGGAAGTTTGACCCAAATGGAAAGAGTCTAAAGCGTATCTCTTTGAAAATTAAACTCAGGTTTCCAATCTTTAAGGATCATCGGCATGTTATAAATCGTATAAGGACCTCTCATCTGAACCATCTCTTTTTCAGCAAATGATCTAAACCTCAGAATGAAGAATCCTTCTTCATTATAAAACATTTCTAGAAGCTTAATGAAATTCCAACACCTTGTCATGAATTGTTTCACAGGATTCATACTCAAACCTTTTCCCAGGAGATACATGATGAGAGAAGCTTCCCAATATTTCATCTCAGATTTGACATCCTCTTCTTTAATTTCCACTTTAAGTTCTCCTTCAAATATTTTGGAGGAAATAAAATCAATGGTCATCCCATTTGATGGGATGCGATAGCCGCTGATGATATCGACCCAGAGCTTCGTGTTATTCTCCTCTCTCCGTTCGAGCCATTATTTTTTTTATTTCCACAGAAGGATTCTCATCTAGAGTTTGAGCAATAATCTCCTCCTCACTACTTTCCTAAAATCAATCGTCTTCCTTCTTGTTACTACCTTCCTTTGTAGTTTTTTTTGGTATATCTACGACAATCAATGTGAGTGCACATGGAGTTGTCACCCTGTTCTTCTTCGGCCTACCCCTCCCGTTCTTCATCGCAGATCTAAAAATTTGGCAAGAATCTATCTGATTTAATCCGTAATCTTAATATTAGGAGTTTAAACCATCTCAGGAATTGATCCCGCCAACAAACCCTGACAGACCGCTTGTCTGATGCAGACCCTAGCCGAAAGTCACTAGAGCTCACATAAAATCTATAATTATATATTTAATTGATATTAATATTAAAGACTTATAGAGAATTGATTTACTATTGTCTTTTTGTCTCTGTTGTTCTCCAAATCTGTTGTGCTCTTTATATAAAATTAATTATGTTTAGGCTTAAATAATGTTTTCGTCCCTGTAAGTTGGCGAGTTTTTGGTTTTCATCCCTTAATTTTTTTTTTCGGTTTTAGTCCCTATATCTTACTTTTTGTTGGTGTTTAGTCCCTAAAACCAAAATCCGCAGCGATTTTCCTTAAAAACAAAATCCGCAGGAAAATCCGTAGGAAAATTCGCAGGAAAATATGCAGGAAACCTCTGTAGGGATTAAACACCAACAAAAAGTAAGATATAGGGACTAAACCCGGAAAAAAATAGATTCAGGGACGAAAACAAAAAACTCGCCAACTTACAGGAACGAAAACATTATTTAAGCCTTATGTTTATTAATAATATATGTGAAATAGATATATTCACATATAAAAATGAAGACGGTATTAAGAATAACATGTGACAAAAAAACATGTTAAAACAAAAATCTATTTTAAAATTATAACATATGTATTTATTACAATAAACATTTATTTATATAACATATTTTTATGTTAAAAAAATAAAAGTTAATGTTATAAGTTATGAAAAGTAATTTAAAACAACTTATAAATATTCTATTATAACATTCTATTTTTAAAAAATTATGAAAAGTAATTTAAAACAACTTATAAATATTATTACTAATTATTTTTAATAATTTCAAAAAACTTAAAATTAATGTTATAATTTATTCTAAATAATTTCAAAAAAATTTATATTAATAAATCAATTTAATAATTTTTTTATAAATTAATTTTTAAAAAAACTTATAAATCAATTCAAATAAACTTAAATACTAATAAAATTGGAACATTGATAGATTACCATCCATTTTCTTATAAAATATTAATGGGAAGAATAAAAAAGAGACATATTCCATTTTAGAAGGAAGGAATATTGAATTTATCGTATAGTAGCATTTGGCTTTATCTTTGAGGTTGTATATTAATAAAAATCAATGGGTCATCATTAGTTGATTCTTCCGAATCATATGAACCATCCGTATATACCATTCCATTTATTCTTTCTATTTAAATAATTTTCATTTTTACTTTTGTATTTTTTTCAGATTTAAAGAAATTTTATTTTAAATTTATCTATAATATTTTTAATTAATATTATTGTAAAAAAATAATGATATAAAACACGACAAAATATATTATAGAATAATATTGTCATATTAAAAACATCAAAAATGATTGATTATACTAGTCTTACAAATACATGTAAAAAAAAGGAAGGATGAATATATATATATATATATATATATATATATATATATATCATTGACTTAAATAAAAAGTAGAGATTAAAACATTTAGGCTAAATTTCAATTTTGGTCCCCCTGTTTTGGTTTATTCACGGTTTTAGTCCCCCTATTTTCTTTTTAAACAGTTTTGGTCCCCCATCCCAATTTTGATCCAACTGTTCATGCACTGTTCATGTATTGTTCATGTACGATCATGTACTGTTCATGTACGGTGCATGTACAGTCAGCGTTTTTTTATCAAAATTTAGATGGGAGACCAAAACTGTTTAAAAAAAATAAGGGCCTAAAACCGTGAATAAACCAAAACAAAGGGACCTAAATTGTAATTTAGCAAAACATTTATTAAAAGGATCACATGCCATCTCTTTTTCCCTTTAGTAAAAATTCTCTAGTCACTGGGTTGCTGTTCTCACTCATAATACAACTTTTTATTTTCCAAAATTCATATCTCATACCTGAACCAAGTGATTAAATTGTAATAAATGTTTTAATCTCCACCATTTTTTAAATTCCCAGGGCTTATAATATTTGCTCTCATTCTTACAGAGTGGCGGAGGCAGAAAAATTATGAAGTTTTGGCAAAAATTTAAAGACCACAAGTTCACATTATATATAATATATTAATAGTCATCGATCAAAATAGAATCAAAATATAAATCCAAATTCAGCTTTTCAAAGAGCAAAGAATCGAATGCAACACTAAATATCACACTTTCCCAAAATAAACAGTTACAACAAAAGAACTATCACTAATAACATATCAAATTTTCTAACACTATACCAAAGAAGGGCTTAGACAACGCTTTTTTTGGGCTTAGACAGCGCTTAAAAGCGCTGCCTATTCTAGCGCTGCTATAAGTAAAGACAGCACTTTAGTTAATGAGAAAGCGATGCTAAATGTCAGCTTTAGCCAGCGCTTTTACTTTGAAAGTGCTTTCTGTTTGTCACTTTAGCCAGCGCTTTGTCTTTAAAAGCGTTGTCTAAAGAACCCCTTTAGGCAGCGCTTTGACTTTAGACAGCGCTTTTGGTTATCTTTAGACATTGCTTTAGACGGCGCTTTTCTTTAAAAGCGTTGTCTATTCTCTACTTTAAGCGGCGCTTTTTATTTAAAGCGCTGTCTAATCCCCACTTCAGGCAGCGCTTTTTTCTTTGAAGCGCTGTCTAATGTCCACGAAATTTTGTATATATAAAACTTAAAAAAAGCGCTGTCTGATATATACAGTAAATATTTACCAGATTATCACCATATTTTGCACCAGGTTTTCACCACATTTTGCACCAGAATATGCATTTATAATTTGCACCAAAATTTCATAAATTAGAGCTTCAATCCAATAAATATGCACCAAATTTGTCTATTTATATATACATCTTTAATCCAATAATTTATATATTCAAAAAATTGATGATATTCAAGCTAAAAAACAACAACAATTCATATATCTTGTTAGCTACAAAAAATCTGATATTCAAGCTAAAAAGCAACAACAATGAACTTGTTAGCTCTATCCTCTACATCTGCACATATAACCTGAAACAAAATAACAACATCATTAGACAAAATATAGAAGAAAACAAAGAAGGCATTGTTCTTATCTGATATTCAAGCTGCAAGCATTGCCAGATTTGATATTCATGCTGCAAGCATTGCCAAAAATGTCAACAAATGATCATGAGTTATTGAATATTGCCAAGTGCCTATGAAAATCAGTATATGATTCCAACCTTCTATGGCCAAGATATCAATCAATATTTGGCAGCACCAACACAATTTATGATTCCAACCTTCTATAACAAACAACAACAACATTGCAACACAATTTAATATACTAATGACGACATATTATCTCATCAAAACTCAAACTTATATATACTCAAAATTCTCATCAATGAAAGAAAGACAATATACCTTATAAAACTCTCAGCTCAATAATGAATTGACACCATTCCTCCTTAAGTTCATCCAATTGATCTTTTGAGTAATGAGCACATTTGAATTCATCAAAGTACTACATAATAATATAACATAGTATGATTTAGCTAAAACTATTTAAATATATGAGACATATGTGGTAAATATTAAAATAATTCCTAAGTTAGAAATCCATACCTTGGATGGAATATCTATTCGATCCAAAAGAAGAGTTTCTTTCATAAACCTCAACATGAAATATCTGCAATCTATTCCATTACGCTGACGAGGACACTACACATGGAAAGAAAATAGGGATATATATCAGGATATAACCCTTAACTAGTTTTATCAAGTATCATCACTAATATAATCAAAATTGTGAAAATATACCTCCACTCTAATCCATGTAATGTTGTTGGCTTTGCTCTTTGGAACTTGAATATCTCTTTGTGATCAAAAAATATAAATGAATATTTAGAACATGTCACATAAATAAATAAATATACACACAAATATTTAGAACAATCTCACTTACGTATCAATCAACTTCTTCATATCTGGGTATGTTGCTTGATCATTGTGTAAAGAATCCAGATAATATACAATTTCTCTTGTCGGATTAATTGCCACCAACAACCAATGTCCACTGTAAGATTAAACAAAGGTTAGATGGAAACTTTCTACACAACTTCAAAAAACAAAAAATTATAATAGATGAAGTTAGAATGAAAATCTAACCCATTGCGAGTATTATATGGTAAAAAGAACAACCTTTCTGTATCTTTGCTGGCCATAAATAAACCGAGTACATACTGTATGACTTCATCTGGTTTCTGTACGATTAACCATGAGTTGATAGTCATGGGAGATAAGAAAGCGAATATTTGTTCCAATCCACGCGGGCGCATCAATTTGTCATACAGAAACCTTAAATAAAAACATCATTAACATATTAGACTATTCATTTGAAATGAATAAATAAATTGTTCAATTAATTAAACAAAGTTGATCGGAGTATACCTAATGTATGTATCGACAACACCGATGCCTATTTCCAAATGTTTAAAAACTTGCTCCATATCCTCTCTACCAACTGTTTCCGAATATTCAAAACCAAAAATAACTTCCTCCAAAGATATAAGCCGAGTACCACCATCCAGAATATCTGTTATAAGTAAACATGTCTGAAGGCACGACTTATACTGAGAAGTAGGTTTTTTTCTAGTCGCGGTCTTCTTAGCAACACCCTTTGTTTGTGTGGGAATGTTACTAATTTCAGGCATCTTACCCCTACTGACTTGTTCAATCTCTTTAGCTTGAATCTAAATATCATATAATTAGTTAGGTGAAGTATAAGATCACGAATTAACATTTTCCATGCATAAATATCATATAATTATGTTGTACCTCTTTTCTCGATGCAACTGACTCGGTTTGCCACATAATCCCCTTATCATTTGATTTGGATTTTGTTGAAGTCTAACATTACCATGTAAAAAAAAATGTACGTAAAATGCCCGTAAAAAATTTGAATACCCAAAGGTTCATAATGGCTTTAAGCTTACCTTATCATCTAGACAAATGAGGCTTGACAGCCATGCAACAAACTATCCTATTGCATCTCCCAACAATGTTGCATCCGAAACATCGTCAGGTAGTGGTAATAAGGCACCCCCCTCTAAAACAATATCAATCGATACTTTCAAAAATCCAGTGGGGAGCGGTTTATGGTGAAGCATTTCTCCCAAAGTGTTATGCACTTTTCCCTTGTTAACCATCCGATAAGTCGGTGACGATAAATAGAGTTGACAACGGGAAATGCCCTAAAACCAATAATAAATATGACATTGTTAATGTGTATATATGTGAATTAAATAAATTAAGCTAATTTAATTTCATAATAATATATATAATTACCTCGAGAATATTCGGTTGAAAATTACAATTGATACTATCTTTTTCACTAGTATCTTTAAAAGCTGAAGCTTGATCTCTTTCTTTTTGATCTCTTTCTTTTTCCTTTTTCAATTCACGAACTTCAGATTGTAATGCTTCCAACTTTTCCTGCAGTTCTTTATTGCTAGCCGTTTTTTTCTTTGGTTTTTTCAAGGATGTTGGAGTGATCCCATATCCCTTACCCCTCACACGACCAGATACTCACGAACATCTAATGCTCGACTAAGTAGGCTCCTGCACTCATTGTCTTCATCTGGAGATATAGACTGAGATAGAGTCTCCTGAAATTCATATGAATATCGAAAATTTGACTTAATTATATGTTAATAAACTTTTGATTTAATTCAAGCAATAATGTTATACTTACACATTTCTCAAAAATTTGTTGAACATCTTCTTTAACAACTCCATCCTTACCCACACGGGGTTCCTTCCACAAAACATGTTCCGGAAGAGATGTTTCATAACTTTTTTCTCCATTGTTAACTACACATTAAGCCAAATAACATGATCAAAAATAACTCATGATGAACAAGTATATCATTGCAATTTATAGATATTTACTATAGATTGTTGTAAGCGTGCATATCCCATACGCCCTTTTTTTGTATGGATACGCGGGACTTGATGCTCGTTGCCAATTTATGTCACTTACACTCTCAAATTCTGGAGTTTTTCGTTTCGATTTAAAAGTTTCCCATTCTTGAGGTGTAATCAAATCTGCATATTTCTGTGGAAGCTCTGCATCAATAAATTTTTTATCCGCATCCTTAGGAAACTTGTTTGATAAAAAAGATCTAAACCCTCTATGTATTTTTCCGGCCAATCTGAGTATATAATCTTTTATGGTATCATCAATGTTGAAAGACCTCTACGAAAATCATACACAGAGTGCGTTAGTATAGGTGATTTAAATACATAATCGTCATTAAAAACAAATAACATCACATATGGTACCTGTATCTCAATCCATATTTTGTCTTTAGCGTCTTTCAACGCTTTGTTTCTCCAATCATCACAAGTAATTGGAACTTCTCTCCTTGCAACTGAACCAAGATAACTTTTCAACGTTGAACCGTTAGGCTCAATTAGTTGGTTATCTTGACTCCAATGCACATCATGTTTTATGCCTCGATCTCTATCACGAATGAGTCTCTTCATAATTGTTATTCCTCGTCTATTTTCCCTTTCCACTGCATTACCGGTCTCATCTCCATCATGAATAGAATCATCATGTGGGTGATCCTCGTTACTAGCCATCTAACCTGTAATAAGAGATTGTAATAGTTACAATTCCAACGAAAACTCATAAACATTTTTACTGAAACACTGAATTAGCCGACACTCTTATTGAGTTCTACTATTTCGTTTTGTTTTCTTTCCACAATCAACAGAACAGAACAAATTGGAATTAAAGTTCAAACAAACAAAAAACCTAGAGTTCAGAACAACAACATCAACAGAGTCAGAAAATGGGGAACGTTACAGTTCCTTTTGTAGGGATGATACTTGCAGAGTGTGTTCAAGTTGCGTTAATCATATTAAGCGAACCAGTTATGGCACAAGGAATGAACTATTCCAACGAAAACTATCAAACTTCATAGCAATGAGTAACAAGAGAAGAAAATAATTGAAAACCCTAAATTGATGAACACTAAACTAAGCATAGAAATTAAGAACCGAATGAATCAAAGAAAAAGTATACCGTGAAAAAGCTTCAGTTAAAAGATTCCAACTCTATCTTCTTCCTCTGATTGTGGAACCCAGGAGCCTCGCCGGAGAGAGCAAACAGCCTTATGAAGGAATGGATGTAATAACGACTATGTAATAAAAGATTGATGATTACAATGAAGAGGACGGAGGTGCGTGAGAGAAGAAGAGAAGATTTTTTCTGGGTTTAGGGTTTTTCGCGAGAGAAGAGAAACAGTTCTGAGAATAGAAAGAATGAATAGAATTTGTTTTTTAATTTTAATTTTAAACGACTTTAGCCAGCGCTTTTGTGAAGTGCTGACTAATGAGTGCTTTTAGCAGCGCTTTCGCTTTCTAGTTGAGCCTTTAGCTGCGCTTTGAGTAAAGTGCTTTCTAATATGGGCCTTTAGCAGCGCTTCGTACATGGGCCTTTAGCAGCGCTTTTGAGAAGCGCTGTCTAAGGTGGGACTTTTAGCAGCGCTTTTGAAAAGCATTGTCTAAGGTAAGCCTTTTAACAGCGCTTTTGAATAGCGCTGTCTAAGGTGGGCCTTTTAGCAGCGCTTTTACACAATTTCGTACATACTTTCCGTGTTTTATTTTTTATTTAACTTATAAAAGCGCTGTCTAAGGTGCGCTGCCTAAAATCATTTTTGGCGTAGTGTAATATGGTATCAACCCGAGTATGACTTGGAACAACTCAATTTGCTTAACAACTACAACAATTCATAGAATGCATAATATATGGGACAAAGTCAACTTGACTACGTCAATTTGCCAAAAAATCAAACAACTCATAAAAAGCAAAATATATTTACTAGTTCTAAATAGACTAATGCAAGTCCAAATGTCATTTACATTTTAAGTAGTTGAGTGATATTAAACAGAAATCAAGTTCGAAATAACTTATGTTGAATAAAATTCAAAATTGATAATTGATCTCATGTAATACTTGTAATGCCCTGTATAATATATACCTAGAATAATACAATACAAGCATTTTATTTGGTACTGACACATCAAAAGTGCCTAATGGCATAGTTCACATACTTGTCCATTTCTGAAACATAAATACAACCCATGACACAAGTCATGGAAACTAGCCAAAAAAAATAAAATCTAAGAATATACAATATCTTCAATTGTATACAACAAATACACAGCGGAATAAGCTCTACTAAGCTTCTCTTGAAACATCCAAGCATAGCTCAACTTGTAAATCAAACCTGCAAGTACCTGAAATAAAGCAACTATAGTGGGGTGAGATACATAAAATCTCAGTGAGTTCCCTATCCTATAGATTCTCTCGGCTTTACAGGCTTCTATCCATCCTAACTCAAGTTAAGGGGAAGGGAAATGACCTTGAGTTCACAATCTCGCAATCTCACACTATATGGAAACATGTCATGAGTTCATCAACTCAAAGTATCACTAATCGATAACCACACCAAGGCATCCCCTTTTCCCGCCCGCTTCTACGTCTAGAAGTCGACCTGAGTCATGTATCCTGGTAACCTACTTGACATACAAATGAATTCGGGTTCTACGGGCCATTAACCATTATGAACCGTCACTTCACACGGGCCATTAACCATCACAAGCATACGCTCCCAGAGCGCCATTCGTACTGCACGCGGGAATCAATCCTGCCAAGTAGTTGTGCACATGTTTCAGAGGAGCTCGAGACCCATGAAACGCACTCGCAAGATAACCGGTTACGATTACGTGATCTCACACACAACGTGATTGTATTCGACAATCACAAGGCCACAATGCCTTAAGGCCACATTCGCCTTTTCTCATAAACACAAAAGTTCAACATGTTCCAAACTAGTGTTTCACACTCTCCTAGACCAATCTCGTCACGGATGTACCTTCCTACATCAGGTGCCCGAGCCTTGCCATCTAGGTTATCTACTCCAGTCCAGAACTCGCCAATGAATGCACGAGCGTCGCCATCCAGAGTTTCTATCACAATTCTATTCACAACCTAAAATTTTAACAATCTTAACTATGCCATTTGTTTTGGGTTAAAGTTTCCTCACTCTTCCTAATTCATTTTAGCATGCATATTCTCTCATTCATTTTAACAACAATATTAGATAGATATGGCATAACACAAATATTACAAATAAATACATATAATCACACATCACATAAAACATTACTTTCGAGTTCCCTCCGATTCATTTAATCGGGTATCGAAATCAATACTTTTCACTTTAATCCCGTAGGATATTTCCACAGCTTTCTAACGGCTATCACTACGCCGCAATCGGACTTATGATCCAACAGATACCAATTCCAACATTTCACAAAACACTACTTTCATTAATTTCCCACTAAATCATTTATCGGATAGAGGGTCGTTTTATCTTTCCAATGATACCAAGAACGTCCCGATCCGAGTTACGGATCAAAAGTTATGAAGGAAACAAAACTGCACAACTGTCATGTTCGCTAGGGGAACCTCCCAGCGAGTGTTCGCTACCGCCTTCGCTAGGAGAAGCTCCAGGAGAATCAACAACCAGACCATAACAGACACAAAGTTCGCTAGGCAAACGTCGTTGGCGAACATTCGCTGACCTTCGCTATCGGGTTCGCTAGGCGAATCCTCGAAAGTTTGTTCACTGGGCTTCGCCCCAGGTTCGCTAGGCGGACCCTGGGAAACACAACATCTCAGCAGCATTGTTACTCATCCAATATAATTATTTTCTCAATCCAAACACTTCCAAATCACACCATAACAATCAAAACATACTCCAATCATAACAATAAGTATTCTACACAGTCTATACCATATTTCATCCGTTAGATTCATTGATTTTATCCGATTAATCATTTTCTCTCAAATATAACCTAAGTTCAAATCATTGATTTCTAGAACTTAGAGTTTCTATCTAGAACCCACCTGATAATCGAAGAGGAGTTTGAAGAAGATGGTGATGATGATGATCCATGGGTTTCTCTATTCTCCCTTCTTCTTCTCTTCTTCACTTTCTTTCCTCTTCTTCTCCTTTTTCTATCTTCTTCTTTCTATTTCCTTTTCTTTTTCTTTCTCTTACCAAATATATATATATATATAAACCAATATTATATAATATAATCCAATAGAGTAAAATACCTCCAATTGATATTTTACCGTCTAACACCAATTGATCAATTATTAGAGTTACCTTAAAATCCTTTCTCGATCTAATAATTATTAATCTGCCCCTTTCATAAAATAATTAATCTCTTCAGAGTTCACCGGTTGCTCTATTGATCCCAAATATCAATACTTAAAATACTTAGAGGATTTTATCAATCCAACTTACCAATGATGGAGCGCATAAATACCCATATGATCTCATCTGATATCCAATTGAGCATTTAAATAATACCGGGTATTACAATACCCCATATTAATTAAGTGCTCAATTGGATATCAGATGAGATCAGATGAGTATTTATGTGCTCTATCTTTGGTTAATTGGATTAATGGGATCCTCTAAGTGTTTTAAGTATGGTCAATTGGGATCAATAGAGCAACTGGTGAACTCTAAAGAGATCAATTATTTTTATGAAAAAGACAGATTGATATTTATTAGTTCAAGATGGTATTTTAAGGTAACTCTGATAATTGATCAATTGGCTTGACATGACAAAATATCAATTGGAGATGTTTTACCCTATTGGATTATATTAAATAATAAGTTTATATATATTTGAAAGAATAGAAAGAAAAAGAGAAGAATGTTGGGAAAGAAGAAGAAAAGGGAAAGGGAGAAAGAAGAGAAAGAGGAAAAATGGAAAAGAAGGAAGAGCTTAGATCTTCAGCATCTCTTCATCGATTCATCATCTTCTTCAACCTCCTCTTCAATCATCAGGTGGGTTCTAGTTAGACACTCTAAGTTCTAGAAATATAAGTTTTGGACTTAGGTTAGATTTGAGAGAAAATGAAATCTAACGGATGAAATTCGTTATAAATTGCGTAGTGTAGTTGTAATATGCATGTGATCAACTATTGATACTTCTTTTGTTGTGGGTAAAGGATCTGGTGTGGAAAGGGTGGGTTTTGGAACCCTTGGATCCATGAAAACACAGTAGAAAATTCTGCTTCTTGTGCGAATCGTCGGGCGGCGCTTTGAGCGCCGGGCGACGTGAAGCTTACGCCCCTGCAGCGCCGGGCGAAAGTCAAGAGGCGCTGATGGTTTTGCTTCTGTAACTTTTGGGTTTTTGACAAGGGATTTACGTCGCTGCTTCGTCGGGCGAAGCACAGGCGCAGGGGCACCGCCGGGCGAAAATTTGTACCGCCGGGTGCTCCTGGGAATTTTCATTAATTCTGTTTTCTTTAAAAATCTATAACTTTTGACCCGTAACTCGGATTGAGACGTTCTTGGTATCATTGGAAAGCTATGACAACTTGAGTATGTTGTGGGATTAATTATTTAGTGGAAAATGAATGAAATAATGTTTGTATGATATGTTGAAATTCCATATCTTTTGGATTGTAAATCCGATAGAGGCATGGTTATAGCTGATGCAAAGCTGTGAAAATATCCTACGGGATAAGAGTGAGAATATTGTTTTCATTGCCCGATTAAATAAATCGGAGGGAACCTAAGGGTGGTAACTTGTGATTGAATCATTATATGTGATTCTATTATACAATTGTAATGTGCTTTTGTATAACTTTTGATGAAATTATTATATGTAATTCAAAATGTGCAATTGTAATATGCTTTCCCTAATATTGATGTTAAACATGATTGAGAGAATATGCATGCTTAAAATATGAATTAGGTAGAGTGAGGAAGCCTTACCCCAAAACAAATGGCATAGTTTAAGATACTGGAACCTAGTAACGGCTAGGAAATTGATGTATGACAAAATGACAATGCTCGTGCAAGAGATGCCGAGGCGTGTGTCCATTACCGAATGGTATAAAAACGAGTGAAACACTAGTATGGAACATGTGTAATTGTTATGTTTTATTGTTAAAGGAATGAGAGGCCTAAAGGCTAATGTGGCCTAGTGATTGTCGAATACAATCACGTTTATGTATATGATCACGTAATCGTAACCATTTTTCTTTTGAGTTGCCCTTGAGAGGCATTCATGAGTCTCGAGCTCCTCTGAAATGCAGGCAGAATTACTTGGCAGGTTTGATTCCCAATGTTATAGTACGAATGGAACCTACGGGTAGAGACTTGTGATGGCATGAGAGGCCATGTGAAGTGACAAATTAAGGAGATAATGCATCCCTTAATTCCGAATCCATTTCGTATGCCAAGTAACTACAAGGATCCAGGACTCGAGTCGACTTCTAGACGTAGAAGCGGACGGTCAAGAGGGATGCATTGGTACGATTATCGATTAGTGATATTTTGAGTTGATGAACTCATGAACATGTTTCCATATAGTGTGAGATTGTGAACTCAAAGTCATTTCCCTTCCCCTTGACTTGAGTTAGGATTGTTAGAACCTGGTAAAGTCGAGAGAATCCATAAGATAGGGAACTCACTGAGATTTGATGTATCTTACCCCACTATTGTTGATTATTTTTCAGGAGGTATTTGCAGGTTTGGTTTACAAATGGAGCTATGCTTGGATGTTTCAAGAGAAGCTTAGTTGAGCTTATTCCGCTGTGTATTATTTTCTTGTACAATGAGGAATATTGTATATTGATCTTAGATTTTATTATTTTGGCTAGTTTCCATGACTTGTGCCATATGTTGTATTTATGTTTTAGAAATGGACAAGTATGTGAATTATGCCAATAAGCACTTATGATGGTGTCAGTACCAAATAAAAATACTTGTATGGTATTATTCTAGATAAATATTATACAGGGCATTACATCTCATGAGATTGCCAAACAAATGTAAGGGCCTGCATGTACTCCTATTTATATCAACTATCCTCCTTTGAAACAAACTATAATAATGCAGGAAATTTCATCCCTACTCTCACTTTTCAATGCCTCTGAAATATAGAATTCTTATATGATTCTTAAAAATAAACAGAGTAAAATGAGTTTTTCATAACTAATACTAAACAACAAGTAACACCAAAAAGTACATGATTTTGGGAACTTCGACAATTTTAACTAATTCTTCAAGATACATAAAACAATGATATGATATGGGACAAGTTGATCAATAAAATTTTACCATTTCTTCTCTTTAATTTTGTAGGTTTTATGTTTCTTTTTTTATTCTTTAAGGTTTCTAAATTATTTTTATTCTTTTTTTGTTGCAATGAAATATTTTTAATTTGATTTTTTAGAGTTTACTTTTTAATTTTGTGAGTTTTTATGTGAAATATATGTTTGATTACAAATAACCATAATAAATCTAGAAATCAATTTCTAATAACTGTTTAGATTAAATCATGTTTACAAAGTATACAAAAGATTAATATCAAAATAAATTTATTAAATTTATAAAAAAATAACATAAGTGAAGTTTTGGTAAAACAGAGAAAAATGTTTTATAAATAAGAAATTTTATCATTTTTTTATTTCATTCCATTATTTTATTTTCATTAAATAAATTGGTCAAATTTCTCTCATTTTTATTTTTTTAACAAAAAACGTATTTATTTTATTTGTTGACAAAATATATTTATTAATTTTATAAATTTGACACGTATATCAATTGTGTTTTGTTTTTGTTGATAAGGTATACATGTTTTTTAAAGTAAAACACTATTTTAAAAAGAAATCACTTTTTTTATTAATATGATTTTCAAATTATGCACATACAAAATTATTTATCATATCATTTTTTTATAACATTATGTTACTTAAGTGGTTAACAGTCAAATTATCTCCTAAAGTTCAACCCTAACTGCCACCCCTATCACCCTTTCTCCTCATTATATACGTTCGTTCATGACCACAACATAGTGGAAAAATCTCAAGTTCCACATTGATTAAAATACAATCTACAAAGGGTTTATATAGAGTGACATCCCTCACCTTACCAATCGGTTTTGTAGGAATGAGTTAGGGTAAACTCTAATTCTATCATGGTTTCATAAGTCTATTGATTCGGACCACCCACCATTTTTATATGCGCACCAGACCCAAAAAGAGATGGGCGCAAGGGAGTGTATTGGAAAAACTAAGTCTCATACATCGATAATTCGGGCCGCTGAACGTTTATATCCACGCACCAAGCCTAATAGTGTTGGGCGTGAGGAGGTGTATTGGGAAAAACCTAAGTCCCATATTGGTTAAAGATACAATCTACAAAGAGTTTATTCAGTGTGGTACCCCTCACCTTACCAACCGGTTTTGTAAGAATGTGTTAGGCCAAACTCTAATTCTATCACACCATTACCACCAATTTCTTCTACTCATAATATAGTTTTTTCTATTCATTAAACTTTTATAGAGGAATTCATTTACCACCAATTTCTTCTACTCATAATATAGTTTTTTCTATTCATCAAATTTAGGGTGTATAAATATATGTTTATGTCATAACACTTATCGATAATATTGATCATTCTATGATGAATCATATAAAAAACTGTATCATTTAGCAATATAAGTTTCTCAAATATAACAATTTAGTTAGTTTCTAACCGGATTTAAATTTAAAATAAATTCAACCCATTAATTAAAATAAAACAAAAAGAAAAAATAAGCAAGTTTGTTTAATGAGAAACAAATTTTAAAATTCATCAAACTAACAATTAGCCAAAGCTTGAAAATCTTTCTAAAATTCCTATCTCCTCTCACTTCACTAACTTTTTCAATTGTACATTATATTTGCGATATCAATTCTCAAAGCATCTGTATTCTGAATGATCGATTTATCACCAAATCAAATATCATCATGCAAAAGATCTTATATATTAATACATACATAAAATATCATTAAAATACATATTTAACTCAATTTAATAACTTACAATTCTCGTTTTAAGTTGCATAAAACAAATTTGATAAAATTAATTAATATCTAAACAATGTTACCTGCATGTGTCTAGCAACTTTATAAGGACGCGATGTAGAGTTTTTGTTACTATTGGACAACTCATGTTGGCTTGTGTTTTGAATAAGTGATGACAAACCTACAAATATTAATTAGTTAGGTGTTGTACAATATTCATACATTTTAATTTGAGTACTTTGAACAAGTTTTTAAGAACACAAACCTGGTTGGGAGACACTTGCATAATGTTTGAGATATGGAATTTTTGTAGAAGGAACGATGATACTAATGGCTGGTGATGGATATTTTTTTAGGTAAACAAGGATCTATGAAGATTCCATTACCTTTTGGATTTGAAATACCTTTGTATTTTTCTTTTTCAAGAGAGTTTGTGTATTCAATTTTCATCTGTGTTAATGGATTCTCTGATTCGAGCACCACAGGAATAACTTTTCCGATGGCAAATAATGGATCCGGAACATCGGTTCCAGGTGACAACGAACTCATAATATCCGAATAGTCTATATGTAACTCATCGTCCATTTCAAATTCATGAAAAAATTTATTTATTTCACATTTGATACGTGACTCTTAATTCCATGCGTTTTTGTGATAAACCATCCTCTTATTCAACAACGAAATTAAAAAAATCAAAATCAAAAGGATAATAAGTAGTGGGCTATCTATTATAAGAGCTTATACTATCTAATACATTTCATAAAGAATTTATGCAACATAATCGAAATAATTAAAATATAAGAATGCAGTAGGAAATTTTTCAACATGAATCTTTGATATACTTCTAAATGTTTGTAAGTTGATATGCATATAATTCGTATATTTTTTAAAGAGAAATAGAATAAATACAAAGAAAAGAATAATGATAAAAAATATAGTGAAGATTATCATTAAATTATATTGAAGAAAATCAAAACCTATCTCTTTGTTAGATCTACATACATTCTATAATATTATCAATTCATATGACAACACTCAATTGAAAGAAGTTTTTTTATAGACTTAAATATTTTATTTAGAATTCATTTAAAATCTAATAAATTAGATCTAGCGCATAACCTATAAAAACTCTACGTTGTACAAAAAATAACACTAATATATCATTGATCACATGTATATTTGATAAAATAAACTATAATAAAAAATATGTGTTTCATGTCAAAACTTTAGAAGTAACTTTCTCTAGAACACATTAAAATATATAAAAACTTAAATTTATCAAAATAACAAAAAAAAAATTCTTTAATTTCAAAAAATCACTCAAATCATTGATGTTTATGTCTATCAATAAAATAATATTTTAAAAGATATATAAAATATAATAAATTAAAATCTAGAGTTCACAAAGAGAAAAAAAAAATTATAAACATAGAAAAAAGTATTCGAAAAACCCATAAAACTACTCACAAAAAAGGTTGCTACGTCACTAAATTCAATTGTACCAATATCAAAACATATAAAAATTAAAACTTTATAAAAGTAAATAAAGAAAATTATAAGAATTATTATAATAGAGAGTGATATTAGATATTTTATTTAGTAGTTTTAATATATTATTTAGTATTTTAATATTTTTAGAATGTTCTTAAGGTTTTGAGATTATGCCACATGTATGACTATTATGCATTTAGAGTTCTATATATTAAAGTGTAATGTAACACCCTCAATCTATACCCCCAATTAAATAAAGCAGTAAAAGAAAATTCAAAATTTCATCAGAGTGTATCTAAATTATCATGGCATAGACTGGGAGAATCACATTATATTGAAACAAACATACAACACCTGCTCATAAAGATATGCAACAGTGGGGTAGCAATCAACAGAGGAACTCAGTTCCTTACACCCACATTTCAGATTTTAGAATAAAAGCGGAAAATCTAAAACTGAATAACATATATACATATATATCATGAAAGGTTTGTCATACATCAAGTTGTACATGCAAAAGCCAAAAGATATATATATACATAATACACAAATATCACAAACGGCCTCCCTAACTACCCGGTGTCACATATCAGAGCCGACCGACAAAAGAATGAAGACGCAAGGCTTCACAAAAATACCTCCAGCAACTCTAATCTGCAATGCCTCATAGAGCATTATAAAACAGCAGAAGGGTGAGAAAAACAATCATCATATAATTGCATACAATTATATATAACACAAAAATACACATATATACGGTCCTCACCACAACTTACACCACAATTCAAACACAATACAACACAAGGTATAATTCATATCTCCATCACCAAGGTATACCAACCATACACATATCCACATATCAATTTATCAATTTTATCCACAATTCCACACATAAACAACTCATTAATGACTTATGCAAATGCAAGAGACCGACACAACGACTCTATGCATATGCACATGCGGTACCGACTTCCATTGTTTCTCATCACTAGTTCACTCAGGAACTCTGCTGGAATCATCGCTCGTTACATCACTGTAACTCCCCGTCGGGCATACGATGTCCCCCGTCGCTCACACCCCACACGGGCACACGATGTTTATGGATCGCTCACACCCCACACGGAAACACGACCCGATCGCTCACACCCCACATGGGCACACGATCGTCTATAATCATCGCTCACACCCCACATGGGCATACGACGTTATAACGAATTCCCTCTGGAATCCAAACCGTCACTCAGGACGTCTCAACAATGCATATCATGATGCTTGACATACAAGGACTCATGACATTTAATATGCACACATAAATGCATTCTTCTACATCAACAAAACCACACTTTGCACTTATGCCCAAAACAATGCATTTAATTACCATGCGGCCACAAATCATCACAACACCATTTAAACACATGCATTTACATTATACAACAGCACCTTGCATAATACCCATCAATTACGCACAATTATAACGACAAAAGTTGACAAACCGACACTATTACAAATTCTCGACATAATTAAATCGGCTAACACTTTCCAAACCATCATAATAAGAAAGTACAGCTTAATAGCTTGCCAACGATACCAAGAATCTAAAAATCGGATACACGGAACCCAAATTACGAAAGAAAACGAAAAACGATATTTTGAAAAGTCTCAGTTTACCATTTTCCTGGCTATACGCGTATTGCCCTGAGCCATACGCGTATTGCCCAAATTTCTTGCCATGTCATACGCATATTGCCCAAGGCCATACGTGTATGGGCAGAGACCATTTTTCCCCAAAATTCACGTGTAAAAGTCCATACGCGTAATGCCCAACTCCGTACGCGTATGCCCTAAAATGTTACGCGTACGATACGCAAATGGGCAGATGGCCTAGAAAATTGAAGATCCATATGCGTATTGGCCCCAAAACACGCCCATGTTACGCGTAATGCCAAGGTCCATACGCGTATGAACATGCCTCACACGCGTATGACCTGGAAAAACCAGAAAAATTCCTGCATGTTCTTGCTGTTACGGGTTCAACCCAAAAGCCCCCAAATCCTCATCCAATAATCAGAAAAACACCAATACAATATCTAACAACAAGCATCTATCATGTACCAACACTAATGAACACTAAAAACATGATTTCCAACACATTTAATCGATTTCCAATCAATTTTACATAATATAGGGTTTACTAAATTTTTTCAATTCAATCCAATAACAACCACAAACACATATACATAATCATATATAAGCATACAATTACTGAGTTTCGCACCCTTACCCGATTAAATCGATTCTAGAAGTTGATCTCTTTGAATTTCCAAGTTTTTCCCACTATTTCTCTTCTTCTTCTCTTTTCTCCTCTTTTTCTTTCTTCTCCTTTTATTTCTTTCTATTTTTCTCTCTTCCTATTTTCTATTCTTTCTACTTAATGAAAATTATCATGAAATGACCAAAATACCCCCACACTCAAATATCTCGCAAACGTTTCCAAAACCCGATAAAATATCACAACATTGAAAAATAACATATTTTCAGATAAAAGTCGAAAATAAAATAAAATAATAATAAAATAATAAAAAAGACTCGATTAAATAAAAACACATAAAAACTGGGGCGTTACAACTCTCCCCCACTTAGAAATTTACGTCCTCGAAAATATACCTGAGACGAACAACTCTGGATACAACTCCCGCATCCGACTCTCCAACTCCCAAGTCAAATTGCCCTCAGCAGCGCCTCCCCACGCCACTTTCACAAGTGCAATATCCTTGCCTCTCAACCGCTTCACCTCGCGATCCAAAACCCTAACTGGTAATGCCTCGACCGTAAGGTTCTCCCTTACTTCAACCTTATCCATCGGAATCACATGCGACGGATCCGGAACATACTTCCGAAGTTGTGAAACATGAAACACATCGTGCAAATTCGACAGATTCGGCAGCAACGCCACCCTATACGCCACAGCACCTACTATCGCGGATATCTGGTACGGACCAATAAACCGAGAAGTAAGTTTCTTTGATTTCAATGCACGACCCACCCCCGTTACCGGCGTAACCCTCAAAAATACATGATCGCCCTCTTGAAACTCAAGATTTTTCCGTCTCCGATCATAATAACTCTTTTGCCTACTCTGAGAAGCCTTCATTTTCTCACGAATAAGCTTCACTTTTTCCGTCGTCTGTTGCACCAACTCTGGTCCAACCACCGTTCTCTCACCAGACTCGTGCCAACACAACGGTGTTCGACACCTTCGTCCATACAATGCCTCAAACGGTGCCATTCCAATACTAGAATGAAAACTGTTATTATACGTAAATTCAATCAATGCAAGATAACTATCCCACGCACCACCTTGTTCCAAAACACGCGCTCTCAACAAATCTTCCAATGAATGAATCGTCCTCTCCGTCTGACCATCCGTTTGCGGATGATAAGCCGAACTCAATCTCAATTTAGAACCCAACGCCTTCTGTAAACTTTCCCAAAATCTCGAGGTAAATCTAGGATCGCGATCCGAAACAATACTCAATGGAACCCCATGTAACTTCACAATCACACTGATGTAAATCTCAGCTAACTGGTCCAAAGAAAAACTGATGTCAATCGGAACAAAATGAGCCGATTTAGTCAGTCTATCAACAATCATCCAAATAGTATTATGCCCTCGCTGAGTATTCGGCAACCCCGTCACAAAATCCATGGAAATGCTATCCCACTTCCATTCAGGAATATCTAACGGTTGCAACAAACCATTAGGCCTCAGATGTTCTACTTTCGATTTCTGACAAGTCAAACATGCATAAACAAACTGAGCCACATCTCTTTTCAATCCAGACCACCAAAAAATCTTCTTCAAATCCTGATACATCTTATTCGCTCCCGGATGTATACTCAAATTACTCCGGTGTCCTTCTTCCAAAATCATCTTTTTCAACTCCGCATCATCAGGAATACAAATTCTACCTCGCAATTTAAAACACCATTAACATCGACTTGAAAATAACTATTCGCATCTTTTTCTCCCAACAACATCAAATCCACAAATTTCACATCCAACTTCTGTTTCTCACTAACCGTCATCAGAAAATCATTAGTAATCGTCAGCATACCAAGCCTCACGCTATCCGACGTCACTTCACAAACCAAACTCAAGTCCCTAAACGATTCCAAAAGTTCCCACTCCTTAACCATTAAAGCGTACATATGTAACGATTTCCGACTCAATGCATTGGCTACCACATTAGCTTTACCAGGATGGTAATTCAAGCCAAAGTCTTAGTCCTTCAAAAATTCTAACCATCTACGTTGCCTCATATTTAACTCTTTCTGATCAAACAAATATTTCAAACTTTTATGATCACTAAAGACTTCAAACCTTGCACCGTAGAGATAATGCCTCCAAATCTTCAACACTAAAACCACAGCCGCTAATTCAAGATCATGAGTAGGATAATTCTTCTCATGCACTCTCAACTGCCTCGAAGCATAAGCCACCACCTTACCTTCTTGCATCAGAACACCACCCAGACCTATCAAAGAAGCATCACAATAAACCACAAATGGTTCATTAGGATTCGGCAAAATCAAAATCGGAGCTATCGTCAATCTTCTCTTCAGCTCATTAAAACTTTCCTCGCACCGAATATCCCAAATGAACGCTTGCCCTTTACAAGTCAACTGGGTCAAAGGAAGTGCTAGCTTAGAAAAACCTTCAATAAACCTTCGATAATAACCAGCCAAACCCAAAAAGCTTCGAATTTCAGTAACAGATCTCGGAGCCTCCCATTGTAGAACTGCTTCTACTTTAAATGGATCCACAACCTTACCATTACCTGAAATTACTTGCCCAAGAAAACTCACCTCCGACAGGCAGAATTCACCCTTGGACAATATGGCAAAAAGCTTCCTTTCTTTCAAAACCTGTAAAACAATACGCAAATGTTCCGCATGCTCCTCCCAAGACTTAGAATAAATCAAAATGTCATCAATAAACACAACAACAAATCGATCTAAATGCTCGTGAAAAATACGATTCATGTACTCCATGAACACGCCTGGCGCATTAGAAACCCCGAACGGCATCACAGAATATTCATAATGACCGTAATGTGTCCTAAAAGCCGTCTTCTGGATATCTTCCTCTTTCTCCCTTATCTGATGATACCCCGATCTCAAATCAATCTTACTGAACACACACGCACCAACCAACTGATCCATCAGATCATCAATCCTTGGAAGAGGATACTTATTCTTAATCGTCACCTTATTCAACTGGCGATAATCAATACACAATCGCATACTTCCATCTTTCTTTTACACCAATAAAACTGGAGCACCCCAAGGAGAAACACTTGGTCTCACAAACCTCTTCTCCAACAACTCATTCAACTGTTTCTTTAACTCAACCAACTCAGATGCCGACATACGATAAGGTGCCATAGAAACAGGTCTAGTACCAGGAACTAGATCTATAGAAAACTCCACCTCTCTCTCTGGCGGCAAGTCCGAAATATCCTCAGGAAACACTTCCGGAAATTCACACACAACAGGAAACACATCAAGTGAAACTTGACTATCCACAGTCAAAGATGCAAACAGCCCAAACAACTGAGCTTCATCCGCCAAAAGTCTCTTCAACTCTTTGGTAGATAAGAAACTCGAGTCTTCGTTTTCCTCAAGAAGAGGAAACCTTACTAGCTTATGATAACAATCAATATGAACTCGATTGAATTGCAACCAATTCATTCCCACAACCACATCTAAACCTTCCAACGGTAAACACACCAAATCCATCTCAAAGTCTTTACCATAAATGGTCAAAGGACAACTTAGACAAACCAAAGAAGTAGTTACTGACCCCATTGCTGGAGTATCAATAACCATTTCACCACCCATCAAAGACAACACAAGATTCAAACGCTTCGCGCACTCAGACGAAATAAACGAATGAGTCGCTCCAGTATCAATAATAGCAACTAAAGGAGTACTATTAATAAAACAAGTACCTCTGATCAGACAATCTGCACTTGAAGTTTGAGTCCCCGCTAAAGCAACTACCTTCCCACTAGCTGGAGCTTGCTTCGGTTTCAGACACTTGGTACTAATATGACCAGGTTCACCACAGTTGTAACATTTTACCACATTCTTCCTGGCACAATCAGCTGCAACATGCCCTACACCTCCACAATTAGTACACTTCCTCAAATCTTTCCTGCACTAAAACTGATGATGCCCCAACTCACCACATTTTTAACACCTCATAGGACCAGACATTCCTCCTCCACTTGACCTTTTCTCGAAATTTCCCCTCTGTTTACCCTTATCAGCTGGTGTCACATACGGAACACCACGGAACTGTTGCTTCCCTTTCCTCTCGCTCACACTCTTATAGTGAGTAGAACGAGCCTTACTGTCCTCCTCATAAATCCTACAACAATCCACCAAATCAGAAAACCTCTGAATCCTCTGATATCCAATTGCCTGCTTTATCTCAGGACGCAAGCCATTCTCAAACTTAACACACTTGGAAAATTCCGCAGTCGCTTCAGCATAATGAGGATGAAACTGCACAAGTTCCACAAACTTAGCAGTATACTCAACAACAGACATATTACCTTGTTTTAGTTCCAAAAACTCGATTTCCTTCTTTCCTCTTACATCCTCAGGAAAATACCTCCTCAGAAACTCCATACTAAACACAGCCCAAGTAATCTCCTCCTCTGCAGCTTCCAACACATGACGAGTACTAACCCACCAATCATCAGCTTCTTCCAATAACATGTGAGTACCCACTCTCACCTTCTGATCTTCCGCAGAATCCATCACTCGGAAAATCCTTTCAATCTCTTTCAGCCAAATTTGAGCACCATCAGGATCATATCTTCCTTTGAAGACAGGCGGTTTGTTCTTCCTGAACTCATCATTACCAGCAGCATGAGGTGCACCCTGCACCGCACGAGCCATAGCCTGCATAGCAGCAGCCAAAGCAGCATCGTTCCTACCAGCCATATTCTGTTCATTTCCAATAACAGAAACTATGGTTAAACAAACAACTCCAACGCCAAAACCGACAAGGACAGACACAAACTGACACGAACTGACACGGACTGGCTCTGATACCACTTAATGTAACACCCCTAATCTATACCCCCAATTAAATAAAGCAGTAAAAGAAAATTCAAAATTTCATCAGAGTGTATCTAAATTATCATGGCATAGACTGGGAAAATCACATTATATTGAAACAAACATACAACACCTGCTCATAAAGATATGCAACAGTGGGGTAGCAATCAACAGAGGAACTCAGTTCCTTACACCCACATTTCAGATTTTAGAATAAAAGCGGAAAATCTAAAACTGAATAACATATATACATATATATCATGAAAGGTTTGTCATACATCAAGTTGTACATGCAAAAGCCAAAAGATATATATACATAATACACAAATATCACAAACCGCCTCCCTAACTACCCGGTGTCACATATCAGAGCCGACCGACAAAAGAATGAAGACGCAAAGCTTCAGAAAAATACCTCCAGCAACTCTAATCTGCAATGCCTCATAGAGCATTATAAAACAGCAGAAGGGTGAGAAAAACAATCATCATATAATTGCATACAATTATATATAACACAAAAATACACATATATACGGTCCTCACCACAACTCACACCACAATTCAAACACAATACAACACAAGGTATAATTCATATCTCCATCACCAAGGTATACCAACCATACACATATCCACATATCAATTTATCAATTTTATCCATAATTCCACACATAAACAACTCATTAATGACTTATGCAAATGCAAGAGACCGACACAACGACTCTATGCATATGCACATGCGGTACCGATTTCCATTGTTTCTCATCCCTAGTTCACTCAGGAACTCTGCTGGAATCATCGCTCGTTACATCACTGTAACTCCCCGTCGGGCATACGATGTCCCCCGTCGCTCACACCCCACACGGGCACACGACGTTTATGGATCACTCACACCCCACACTGGCACACGACCCGATCGCTCACACCCCACATAGGCACACGATCGTCTATAATCATCGCTCACACCCTACATGGGCACACGACGTTATAGCGAATTCCCTCTGGAATCCAAACCGTCACTCAGGACGTCTCAACAATGCATATCATGATGCTTGACATACAAGGACTCGTGACATTTAATATGCACACATAAATGCATTCTTCTACATCAACAAAATCACACTTTGCACTTATGCCCAAAACAATGCATTTAATTACCATGCGGCCACAAATCATCACAACACCATTTAAACACATGCATTTACATCATACAACAGCACCTTGCATAATACCCATCAATTACGCACAATTATAACGACAAAAGTCGACAAACCAACACTATTACAAATTCCCGACATAATTAAATCAGCTAACACTTGCCAAACCATCATAATAAGAAAGTATAGCTCAATAGCTTTCCAACGATACCAAGAATGTAAAAATCGGATACACGGAACCCAAGTTACGAAAGAAAACGAAAAACGATATTTTGAAAAGTCTCATTTTACCATTTTCCTGGCTATACGCGTATTACCCTGAGCTATACGCGTATTGCCCTGAGCCATACGCGTATTGCCCAAATTTCTCGCCATGCCATACGCGTATTGCCCAAGGCCATACGCGTATGGCCAGAGACCTTTTTTCCCCAAAATTCACGTGTAAAAGTCCATACGCGTAATGCCCAACTTCGTACGTGTATGCCCTAAAATGTTACGCGTACCATACGCAAATGGGCAGATGGCCGAGAAAATTGAAGATCCATATGCGTATTGGCCCCAAAACACGCCCATGTTACGCGTAATGCCAAGGTCCATACGCGTATGAACATGCCCCATACGCGTATGACCTGGAAAAACCAGAAAAATTCCTGCATGTTCTTGCTGTTACGGGTTCAACCCAAAATCCCCCAAATCCTCATCCAATAATTAGAAAAACACCAATACAATATCTAACAACAAGCATCTATCATATACCAACACTAATGAACACTAAAAACATGATTTCCAACACATTTAATCGATTTCCAATCAATTTTACATAATATAGGGTTTACTAAAATTTTCCAATTCAATCCAATAACAACCACAAACACACATACATAATCATATACAAGCATACAATTACTGAGTTTCGCACCCTTACCTGATTAAATCGATTCTAGAAGTTGATCTCTTTGAATTTCCATGTTTTTCCCACTATTTCTCTTCTTCTTTCTTTTCTCCTCTTTTTCTTTCTTCTCCTTTTCTTTCTTTCTATTTTTCTCTCTTCCTATTTTCTATTCTTTTTACTTAATGAAAATTATCATGAAATGACCAAAATACCCCCACACTCAAATATCTCGCAAACGTTCCCAAAACCCGATAAAATATCACAACATTGAAAAATAATATATTTTCAGATAAAAGTCGAAAATAAAATAAAATAATAATAAAATAATAAAAAAGACTCGATTAAATAAAAACACATAAAAACTGGGGCATTACATGTAATGTGTTATTTGAGAGGCAATCAAGAAAAATGTTATCTTTAATTTTTACTTTTCTTTAGATAGTTTTTAATTCTCTCTTTTATCATTGAAACCCTAGTCTCAAATCATTGATAGGAAAACTTCCTATCAATTTGGTGCTTTCATCATGTACTCAAATCCTCCTATGGATTATCCTTATCATACACCTTCATATCATCCATGGAGCATTCCTCCTACTTATCCTACAAAACCCTCTTTTCCAACTCCTACCACACCTTCATTTCCATCTTTTCCATGGGAACTCTTTTCACCCTATTACACAAATCCATGTGTTACAACCCCATATTTGTATTTTAATCATGGGTATACACCACCTCCACCTAACTCATATTCATCCTATTCATCATCTCATTATTCATACTCCTACAATAATTATCATCAACAACTACAACCAACAACTACCTCTTCTACAATTAGTCCTAAATATCAAAATCATTCTAGTATTAAAAAAGATTTTGAAAAACATTTGCAAGCATCTCATCTCAATTTTAAAATAAGAAAAACTAAAAAAAATCTTACCCTTATTTTCCCCTTTCTCGTTCGCGTTTCAAACCCACTCAGAATTTTTCATTCCAATTACTTTCTCATTCCACCACCGTTGCCAACAACAACAACAACAATGTCAACCCTAATTCCCCTCTCACCAATAGATCGAACCGACTTGCCACCGGAATCAGCACCGGAAGGAGGTTATCAGCTGGTGGTAATTACTCCGATGCTACTGAAGAAACTGAGTATGTCTCATACACAGTTCACAAACAAGCCTCCCGGAAGAAAACGCGAGAAATAACCCTAACTACATCTCCGGTACTATCTTTACCGGAGGTTTTAACTCCGTTACATGAGGTCATGTCATCGAAGGCTCCGAGAACCGTGATAGTCAGCCGATGAAATCTAAATTGATCTGTGGTATGAAAGGATGTGATGAGGCGCGTGTTGTACCCCAAATTTTACCCTCATT
This sequence comes from Lathyrus tuberosus, assembly GCA_022829125.1. Taxonomy (NCBI): domain Eukaryota; kingdom Viridiplantae; phylum Streptophyta; class Magnoliopsida; order Fabales; family Fabaceae; genus Lathyrus; species Lathyrus tuberosus. The sequence goes on from JALAZF010000995.1 coordinate 314,852, forward strand.
TTTCTGCTAGTTGATGTTATATTTATTTTTATATCTTTATCTGTCTTTATTTTAATTTATATTCAATGCGGCATATTTTTATTTCATTTATATTTAAGTTGTGTTATTTTTATTAAAGTTAATCTTAATTTAATTTAATTTTAATACTTAGTTTAAATAATTAGATTAATTATTCATTTAGTTTATTTTCCTAACTAATTTTAATTTAGAATGTTAATTAGTTTATTATTATTTTTATTAAGAAAAAGAAGCATTATCCATTTTCACATCAATTATCTATTTATCTCTAACCATAAACCTTTTTTTTTCAATTTTAGTCCAAATCCACCCAAGATTCAATTTCTTTTAATTAGAATTCAAGTCCAATTCAAATTTCATGCCCATTTTATTTTCTTCTATCCAATGTCTAATTTTCCTCCATTATCCTTTTATTAACAAATCTCTAAGGTTATAATTCAAAAAGACCATGGCCTTTTCTTTTTCTCTTGTTACGTTTATAATTTACAAAAACAAGCTCGTAGTGAAAACTTTCCAAAGGACCAAAAGAGCAATGAAAAGGAGCATTGGTCGTGTAGAAACATAACACTCATATGTCTAGCAACTTGAACCAAGTCTGGACCCTACCAAGTACACTCCAACGGATTTTTTTCCATCACTTCCAATACTTCTCATTTCCCACAAAACCTGTGGAAAAAGCCACCAAAAGGGTTTCAGCTGTCATTGTACTTGAAGAGTGGATATATAAGTTACCATGCTTTTTGTTGCACCACAAGAAAGGTCGTATCATTGGAGCTGTATGGCTAGGGCATGGAATAGAGTACATCATGGGAACTACAAAGATAACTTTATAACTGGACCAAAGGTACCACTATGTGGTACTTGACATGTTAACTTTTGAAAGGTTCCATGATATACGAAGGACTACCATGCTGTAAACGGGAGACCATCGTGTAATATTTTGGGCACCATGTTGTGTTTGGTTGATCAACAAAGAAGTCCATGCGTGCAGTATTTACTCAACGGCTCTATTTGCAAGAAAAAAAAGTCCACTAAGTTTCAAGGCTATTATCCAATCTGATTTGCCTATATAAAAAGGTCTCCATTTTCGTTTGTGGGGGGACAATAAACAACAATACCTCAGAACAAAACTCTGTCCCATCCACCACGAAATACACCATTCAGAGGGCTCACCCTTCGTCAATAACATCAACACAACAACCATTAACACAACACCATATCTTTTGTTACAAGAACAACCATCAACAAAAACACCCACAAAATTCCAGAGTGAACACGATACACCAACAACAGCCAGTATTCACTTCGTCCACCGCACCTTTGTTACTCATCGTCACTTCCGGTGCCAAATTTTTACTACTGCAAACTCCGTTCATCACCGTATCTTTTGGCTGCAACTAGCACGAAAGTTTCAACGGTTACGACATCTTCAACACAACTGCCGCGTTTACACGTCACAAACAAAGGCACCCGTATCATTTACAACCTTTTGAATGTTTCATGTTTCATTGTGCTTCCATGAGAATGTTCTTGTAGCATGTCCTGATGTCATTGCGTGAACATCTCCTGCATCGGGTACGTGTCGTAAACCGTTTCTCGCTTGCTATTTTTAGTATATGCATCGTGTTCTCATGAAGGTTAGTTTGGCTTTCGATTGTGAATGTGAACTATACATTGAAGAGTATAATGTTTACCACTCTGTGTGATGCTAATTATTTTTGCGTGGGTGACTGTAATATTATTTTATATTGAGTGTGTATGTGTTAGTGTTATTATTATGCATGTTATTGTATGTGATTGTTGTTAGTGATAGTCATAAAATCGTAAAATTGTGTAGTGTCTTGTAATAATGTTGTACTTCGTCATAGGATAATGTGTGTTGTATGTACTGTATGTGTATGTGTAAGTTCTGACTATCTGTGATGTATTGTGTGTAGTATTAGATGCTTGTTGTTGTTTGAACAATATTGTTTATGTGTTATGTATGTGTGTGTGTGGATGATGTGCTGTGATTTATATGAGCATTATCATGTTTGTGGGTGATAAATATTGCATTCAGATTTAAGGTTTGAATCTCTAAGTTTTACTGGTATGGGACTGAGGTGAGCAGCCGTGTGAGGTTAGTGAGATGCATGACGACATTAACAGTTTGGAACATGTCGATTCACACGTCCATATTATGCATCTAAGTTAACTTTAAACGATAATATGTCTGGTTGTTTGAGCTGGCTTTATGTATCTTTGTCTGTTATCTCGCATCATGTCAAACTCATGACTTTCATGTCCATTTTATCCACGTTTAGGCTGCTGTCTTGAGTCGTTAGTGTTCATTATTATCCTATTCTGTGAGCACTACATATTGATGTCTTATGTTGTGGATTTTGGTTAAGATTTGATGATAAAATGGCAGAAAGTGTAGAGACATCATTTTTTGTTTTCTTGGATTCACGTTTGGTTTCTAAGTTTGGTTTCCATTGCATGAGAAAGTTGGAGGTGGCGAGTTATGTTTGGTTAAGTTGTATTTTGTCGTTTTGTAATTTAAATGACAAGGTGACCGATTGATGCCAATGTCACATGTATTTTGTACACAAACCACAACAATTTGTTGGCTTATGTTTTTTTTTGTTCTTAGACCGTGGGCCTGTGTTTCACTAATTACACCCCTGGTCAGAAGCCCACGCACTCAACAATTGACTTGTAGTTCATTTTGGTTTTGCCAGATGCACCCCCTGCGTTTTGTTCTTAAAAACTTTTTATTTTATTTACTTAAAATATTTTCTTTATTTCAAAAACTCCAAAATATTTTTATCTCTATTTTTAATTAGCAATTTATTTTTAATTGTTAATTGTTGTTCTCATTTTTAATTTTAATTGTCAATCTGTATTATTAATTTGTATTTTAATTGTTAATTGTTTATCAATTTGCATTTAGTTGTTAATTGTTAACCTTTAATTTTAATTATCAATATGCATCTTAATTGTGTGGTTAAGTGTTGATTTTAATTATTAATGTATATTTTAAATGTTAGTTTTAATTAGCTATCACTTGTGGATTAATTGATTAACATTTATTCATGAGCACCTTTATTGATCTTGAGTGTTATTTCACTAATGGTTTATTTAAGACTTGAATTAATCCATCCATGCTTGATTTATTATATATTTGACTTTAATATGAATATTATTCTTCTTTAAATGTTATCCTTATTAATATCATTCTCCTTATCTTTGTGAGTATTCCATATGTTTGTCTTCCTTAAGATTAAAACATATTGATATGTCCTTATAATGATCATGTCCATCTTATCCATATTTCATCATGAAGCATCTTGCCATCCTTATGCTTGTGTTGCTTTATCTCATCATATTATATCAATGTTTTATCTTTTTATCATGTCTTTAAATTATTCTTATCAACTGTTATTCCCCCTATTCCAAAGGAAGGTGATTAAGGTTGGCTCTTGAAGTCATTGACCCCTACCTTAACCTAAGTAACCTCTTAGGAGAAACTTCATTTCTTGGCCTCATCAGAGCCATAGAAATTACAACTAGCCTTAGGAGAGAGTTTTTAAACTCTTAGTGATATTCATCCTAATGAATTTATCACTTTCCCCTACTAACTAAAACATAACATAGGACCATTACAACTAGATTTAGAGAGTTCTTAAACTCTATAATGAGCTTGCACTCATTTCCCTTCTGAATATTGACCATAGTCAATAGTTCAGTAGAAGTAGAACTACGCATACTCTGATTCTATTCCCGAGGATACGTAGGCGTAAGGTGTGATGCCTTATCGAGTATACTTAGATACTAACCCCTAGGGTTTCAAACCTTTAGCATAGAACCTTTAGCAAACATAAGATAACAAACTAAACAAGAGGTTCCTGTAGAGTACTACAGATACTTAGGGTGCTAATACCTTCCATTTGTATAACCAACCCCCGAATCTTAGATCTCCCCCTTTAGGTTTTTCTAACGATCTTGAACCTTTCCTTTGGATAAATCAAAGTCGGTTGTAAAAGAAATATGATGCAAGTTAATTAATAGCTTGTTATCCGATTTTCACCGCAACAACGCGCTTAAGGGCTGTACTTGTGAGTGCGGGTTCAAAATTTGCAGAGATTGTTACAAAGAGTGTTGTGCAAATGGAAATGGAATTCGAGGTGGTGGTAATAAATGTCTGGGTTGTAAGGAACCTTACAACAATGTTAGTGATAGTGAGGAGGAGGAGGAAGAAGAGGTGTCTGAGTGTGAAGATCAAGCTTTGCCTTTATCTTCCATGGCGGAATTCAAGCTGGATAAGAGGCTTTTTCTTGTGAAATCTTTTAAGGCTCAGAATCATCCACAGGATTTTGATCATACTCGTTGGCTCTTTGAAACTAAAGGAACTTATGGTTATGGAAATACTGTAAGAAACTGCAGACTTGGGGATGCATGTAAACTGTTTGATTTAATGCCTGACTCGGATGAAGATAGTGCCTCTGACTCTGCACCTGATAAACAAGAAGATTATAGACCAGAAGAAGAAGATAAAGAAGAGGGTTACGCCGTACCAGATGACAATGTCGAGGAGTCTTCATTCCAATCTGTTTCGACAGATCCCGATGACGTTATCATCCCCACGAGGGAGTTCTTTGCATCCATGGTTGTTGATGCTGTAGTTACGATTGGGACTGATGATAGGTTAAATATGATTGGAATAAAGAAGGTTCCTGGAGGTAACATGCGTGACTCATTTCTTGTCAATGGCGTTGCCTTCAAAAAGACATTTTCATATGCTGGATTTGAGCAGCAGCCCAAGAAGTTTCACGATCCAAAAATACTATTACTTAATGTTGAGTTAGAGCTGAAGTCTGAGAAAGAAAATGCTGAAATAAGATTATCAGATCCATCACAATATCAATCAATTGTTGATGCAGAATGGAATATTATTTATGACAAAATGGATCGATGTGTTCAAAGTGGTGCCAAAGTTGTTCTCTCACGCCTTTCTATTGGTGATTTGGCTACACAGTATTTTGCAGATAGAGACATTTTTTGTGCTGGTCCTGTAGCAGAAGAAGATCTTAAGAGAGTTGCTGCTGCAACTGGGGGAACTGTACAAACATCTGTTAATAACATTATTGATGAGGTTCTTGGAACTTGTGAGACTTTCGAGGAAAAGCAAGTAGGAAATGAAAGGTTCAACATTTTCAATGGATGTCCATCTGGCCAAACAGCCACCATTGGTCTTCGTGGTGGAGCCGATCAGTTCATAGAGGAAGCTAAGCGAAGTTTGCATGATGCAATCATGATTGTCAGAAGGGCTATGAAAAATTCAACTGTAGTTGCCGGGGGAGGCGCTATAGATATGGAAATAAGTCGGTACCTAAGGCAGCATGCACGCACAATAGCTGGAAAGTCTCAGCTTTTCATTAACTCCTATGCCAAAGCTCTTGAGGTTATTCCTCGACAATTATGTGACAATGTTGGATTTGATGCAACTGATGTGCTTGCAGTTGAACTTCTGCAACGCGAATGCCATGTCAAGCAACCGTTGAGAGTTGTACCGTTGTTTGAGAAGCTTGCAGATCTGGAGGCAGCTCATGCCGCTTTGGCCAGGTTGTTTTCAATAGATTGGTACAAAAATCGGATCAAGGGGAAGCAAGAAGTCATGATTGGGTATTCTGATTCAGGTAAAGATGCTGGAAGGTTTTCTGCGGCATGGCAGCTATACAAGGCACAAGAGGATGCTTTGTCTTTGTTCTGTCACATGCTTTTGGACATAAATCAATTTCTTTTACGGCTAATGAGACTTTGGTTAAATAGGTTATGAGTGAGTTTGGGGTTGATTTGAGAGGTACTAATGTCAACCGTTATTTTAACTGCTTTACACAGTGGGATCCTGGAAAAGTTTCTATTATGACATTATTGTTACAACCTTGAGGACAAGGTTGATTTTGAAGGGGTAAGTAGTGATAGAGAGTGATATTAGATATTTTATTTAGTAGTTTTAATATATTATTTCGTATTTTAATATTTCTAGAATGTTCTTAAGGTTTTGAGATTATGCCACATGTATGGCTATTATGCATTTAGAGTTCTATATATTAAAGTGTAATGTGTTATTTGAGAGGCAATCAAGAAAAATGTTATCTTTAATTTTTACTTTTCTTTAGATAGTTTTTAATTCTCTCTTTTATCATTGAAACCCTAGTCTCAAATCGTTGATAGGAAAACTTCCTATCAGATTGCCTTTCTACCTAACGGTGATTGGGCAAGAAAAAAGCACCAACAAAACAAAAAGAAGGAAATAAAAAAAAGTTTAGTGTGATCTGAAAAGTTAATATCGAATCTCTCTCTCTCTCTCTCTCTCTATATATATATATATATATATATATATATATATATATATATATATATATATATATATATATATATAGCAAAAATAAGGGGAAAAAAGAGAATTGAAAAAAAAATAAGGACAAACTTATTACTCTTTCCTACGAATAAATTGGAAAGAGTAATAAATTTTGATTTGACTTTTTTTCTATCTATGTGAAAAATTAAATTTCATTCAATGTTTCAATCATTATAATATTTTGATGCATGAATCTAAATAATCAATAATTTTGAATAAAAATACTGTATTACCATATCAAATTATTATTTATTATAGTATCTTTATTTGAACTTTGACCTTGAATTCAAAGTCAAAGTTGTAATAATCATTCAAACACCAGCCTTTGTAATGCCCTGTATAATATATACCTAGACTAATACTATACATGCATTTTATTTGGTACTGACACCAACATAAGTGCCTAATGGCATCATTCACATACTTGACCATTCTAAAACATAATACAATCTATGGTACAAGATATGGAAACTAGCCAAAATAATAAAATCTAAGATCAATATACAATATCCTCAATTGTATATAACAAAATAATACACTGCGCAATAAGCTCAACTAAGCTTCTCTTGAAACATCCAAGCATAGCTTCACTTATAAATCAAACCTGCAAACAATGCCTGAAAAATAACAACAACAATGGGGTGAGATATTAAATCTCAGTGAGTTCCCTATCTTATGGATTCTCTCGACTCTACAGGGTTCTAGCCAAATCCTAACTCAAGTCAATGGGAAGGGAAATGACCTTGAGTTCACAATCTCACACTATATTGAAACATGTTCATGAGTTCACCAACTCAAATAATTACTAATCGATAACCTTACCAAGGCATCCCTTTTTCCCGTCCGCTTCTACGTCTAGAAGTCGACCCGAGTCATGGATCCTTGTATTTACTTGACATACAAAATGGATTCGGGTACCTTTCTACATCGAATTCACAAGCATCGTCATCTAGGTTGTCTACTCTAGGCCATTACTCGTCAAGTATGCACCTTCCTACATCGAATGCACAAGCATCGCCATCTAGAGTTTCTATCAATTCCAAGCCATTACTAGGTTCCACTATCATGTTGTTATGGGGTAAAGTTTCCTCACTCTTTCTATTCCATATTTTAACATGCATACTCTCTAGACCATGTTTAACAACAACATTAGACAAAGCATATTATAATTTCATTTTAGAATTACAGATAATAATTCAATCATAAGTTATACAAAAGCATATTACAATTGTATAATAGAATCACATATAATGATTCAATCACAAGTTATATAACCCTTAGGTTCCCTCCGATTCATTTAATCGGTTATCAAATCAATATTCCTCACTTTTATCCCGTAGGATATTTTCACAACTTTGCATCGGCTATAACCATGCCTCGATCGAATTTATGATCCAAAAGATATGGCTTTTCAACATATCACATAAACTTTATTTCACATAGTAGTTCACACACATTTTAAGGCATACAAGTTACTACTATTCTCTACCAAGCATCATTGGTTAAATCATAGTCTAACATTACCATTCACTACCTTATTGGAGAATCTTTCTAAAGGCTTTGGACTCGTGTCAATCGGATTCCAGATCCTTGAGTTTTGGTGGAATCAAAATTACATACGTTACATTTCTATATTTATCTTATCTATCCTTAGCATATAACCATGTTTCTACCTCACCATCACATAGAGCATTGGAATAGCTTTCCGACGCTTCGAACGGGGACCAAAACGGACTTACAGTTCAAATGTTATGAAGAAAACAAAATCTGACATGTTGGAAAAATTCTGTAACACTCGGGTCAGCGGGAGTCGACTCATGCGTCGACGCAAAGGTGCTTTAGGTCGACTCAAAATCCTGGAGGTCGACTCATAGTGTGCTGAATTTGCTAAAAATTCATTTTTAAACCGTTAAATGCCTTTCAGACCTCCGATTTCGATTCCGTAAAAAGCCCATGTCTCAGAATTCAACACACTATGATATTTTCCCAATTAAAAGGCCATCTAACATAATTACAAAATTAATACTAATATTATCAAATATGAAAACTAGGTTTTTCAACCAAACTAATCCAATTCAAACTCAATCCAACATACCCAATCATATTGAAACATAGAAGCAACATTATAACAACATTGAACATGTTAAACAACAACAACCATAGCAATTTCTCGTGGATAATGGAAGAAAACATAAAACATGCCAAAATCCCCAATTCTATTCTATGGTTTTTCAATCCTAACTTCAAAATACTAAGTCTCTATCTAGAACCCACCTCAATGCAAGATGATAATGAAGAAGATGAGTTGATTTGATGAAGATCCCAAGCTTCCTCTTCTTCTTGCTCTTCCTTTCCTTCTTTCTCTCTTTCCACGTTTTCCTTCTTCTTTCTCTTCAGAGCTCATTAGTTGCTCTATTGATCCCAATTTATAATACTTAAAGTACTTAGAGGATTCCATTAATTCAATTATCCAAAGATAGAATACACAAAAGCTCATCTGATATCCAATTGAACACTTAAATAATATGAGGTATTACACTATCTATTTTAAGAGCTTATACTATCTAATACATTTCATAAAGAGTTTATGCAACATAATCGAAATAATTAAAATATAAGAATATAGTAGGACATTTTTCAACATGAATCTTTGATATACTTGTTTGTAAGTTGATATGCATATAATTCGTATATTTTTTAAAGAGAAATAGAATAAATACAAAGAAAGAAATAATGATAAAAAATATACTGAAGATTATCATTAAATTATATTCAAGAAAATCAAAACCTAACTCTTTGTTAGATCTACATACATTCTACAATATTATCAATTCATATGACAACACTCAATTGAAAGAAGTTTTTTTTATAGACTTAAATATTTTATTTAGAATTCAATTAAAATCTAATAAATTAGATCTAGTGCATAACCTATTAAAACTCTACCTAAGAAATAGATTATATGTAAAGTTTTGTACAAAAAAAACACTAATATATCGTTGATCACATGTATATTTGATAAAATAAACTATAATAAAAAATATATGTTTCATGTCAAAACTTTAGAAGTAACTTTCTCTAGAACACATTAAAATATATAAAAAATTAAATATATTAAAATAACAAAGAAAAAATTCTTTAATTTAAAAAAATCACTCAATAGTACTGTTGGTTGCGGTATAGGGCAAGCAAGCAAAAATATTTATTTTCGGAAAGAATTCCCTCCGGGATTTATGTCGTGTCCACAGAGATCGGTTCGAGGGAAAGAATGCCGTTCGACAGTCTCTCGCGTTAATGAGTTTGGTTTTGAATGGTTTCAAACAAGAAAACAGAAAAGTAAATATTAAAACAAAAAGAAATCATTCTTCAGAGAGAAAAACTCGTCCGACAATGCATATAAATCACTCCTCACAAACTTAAACTTACCGACCAATTATACTCCACCTACAATACTCATCAATATCACCCAGCATCGCTCAAAACAAAGGTTATGTCTAACGTACAGTTGAGATAACAACCGTGTCACTCTCTTCGTCACTCTCGCGAGCGAAGCCTCGAGACACGGAAGGCATGAAAATTCGACGCCTATTGAAGATTTTTAGCTCCTAAATCCATCTCTAGAGTCCAGAAACTAACAGACAATCGTCCCTAATCGAAGTTCGCGAAGGTTATGTCTAACGCAACCCAAACCCCGCGCATAAAGCAAAAATCAGAGACAATCACCAATAAAGATTTGTAAAGCAAGTTTTATACAACGCCATGGGCGACAAATATACATGAGTTTGCAGCAAATACATATACAAAACCCAACCATAAAGAAAAACACAAAGAAAAAGAGAAATGAACCAAACATCCCGCGGATTGTCGGAGCCGGTCGACGATCAATCCACCTCGCTTCATCCGTATGCATGCTCCATAGGTGTTTTCTAAGCTCTCCAATGAAAAATGAAGTTTGATGGAAGTGGGATCAAGAAACCCCAAAACCATCCCAAACAAAATGACTGAAAATCTAATAAATACAATCAGAATTTCGCTGGTTCGCTAGGCGAACGTTTTACTCGCTAGGCGAGCCTCCAAAAATGGCACTTAAGTGCATCTGAAATGTTAAACCGCCTTTGCTTTCCTTCGCGGGTTCGCTAAGCGAACGATTTATTCGCCTAGCGAATGCTCGCTAGTTCATTCGCCTAGCGAACTATGGTCTTTTTCTCCTTTGCAACTTTCTGCCTCCATTCGCTGGGACCTTCACCAGCCTTCGCCAGGCGAACCTTCGCTATCACACTCGTTAGGCGAACATGACAGAAAAACAGCCCCTTATTTGACCACAACTTCTGAACCGAAACTCCGATTTACGCACGGTCAGAAGCGCTGGAAAGCTTATTCAATGCTCTTCAAAACAATGGCACAATGGCCTTTATTAGCTACCTACAAAAAATGAGACAAAATCAATTAAACCAAGTACTATTTACACGTAACGCAATATATACACTAAAACGTAAAATAAACTTATTTTTAAACAAAACGGGTTTTATTCAAACGATATCAACAAAAAGTATCGATAAGTGCAACAAAACATATACACAAAAATAGGTACAATTTGCACTTATCAAGTACCAATATCAAAACACATAAAAATTAAAACTTTAGAAAAGTAAATAAAGAAAATTATAAGAATGATTAGCTTTCTACTTATCGGTGATTGAGCAAGAAAAAAGCACCAACAAAACTAAAAGAAGAAAAGAAAAAAAAGTTGAATGTGATTTGAAAAGTTGATAACGAATATATATATATATATATATATATATATATATATATATATATATAGCAAAAATAAGGGAAAAAAAGAGAATTGAAAAAAAAAGAGAAGGAAAAAATTATTACTCTTTCCTACAAATAAATTGGTAAGAGTAATAAATTTTGATTTGATTTTTTTCATTCTATGTGAAAATTAAATTTCATACAATGTTTCAATCATTATTATATTTGATGCATGAATCTAAAAAATCAGTAATTTTGAATAAAAATATTGTATTACCATATCAAATTATTATTTATTATAGTATCTTTACTTGAACTTTTACATTGAATTCAAAGTCAAAGTTTTAATAATCATTCAAACACCAGCCTTGGTATGTAGTCTGTCGTGCAATACCGGCCACAAATTAGATTTTGCTCAAGATTAAGCATGGTTTTTAATGAGAATATTTTTCCAACTGACAATAATTTTTTTACCTCGAAGATCTTTATACATGTCTGTTGTTCAATATCTCCCTTGTTAAACACTCATGTTTCAGTAAGTACTTTTGGTAACCAAGTCCTTAAAATTCACAATATTTTTTATTATCGAAAAAGTGGCAGTGTTGGGTTGTCAATGCATAACATACTCCACCTTCATAAAGTATGTATCAACCCATCTGATCCATAATTTGTCAGCCTTGGTGTGCATGTCGCTTTAGCAAAGCAGCATTCTTTCAATCCACCGGTGCAGTTATGTTAAGTTCCCCATAGTGTTTTTGTTCACACACTTTGTCCCAAGCCACAAGAGCTTTACTACCTGTAGCTTTCCTATATCACAAGAAATTTCTACAAATAGATTCAAGGTTTTTGGTAATTTTCGTGGGGATGGGAAAAGCCTGCATCCAATAACTAGACACAACCAAAAGAACACTTTTCACTAACTGACATCTACCTGCATAGGTCAGCAGCTTGGTTGTCCAATGTTGAATTATGGCCCAACATTTTGTCAAGCAGTGGTTGTCATTGATTACTAGTAATTTTCCTGTGGGATAAGGGACACCAAGGTATTTGAATGGCAACTTACCTTCAACAAAACCAGTGACAGTCAGAATCTTCTGTTGTTCATGCACATTAGTCCCTCCAAAATAGGCGTTACACTTACCTATGTAGCCTCACGAAACTAATTGAACACATCCATCAACAATTGAACTGATATCTCATCGCCTCTGGTAAAGAGAAGAAGATCATCAACAAAACACACATTAGTGATCCTGAGTCTGGCACACTTTGGATGGTAGTTAAAATTGGGGATAATTTGCAAAAATACCAAGCTGCTATAGAGGTATTCCATGATCAAAACAAAAAGAAGGGGGATCCTGGATCACGTTGTCTCAACCCCATCTCTGCTTTCAAAATCCTGCTCATATTACCAGTGATAAAGTACCTATAAGATGCAGACCTAACATCCACCATAATTCAAGTACTGAATTTACCAGGGAAGTTCATTTCCTACAAATTTTTCTCCAAGACATCGTATTCCACCATGCCATATGCCTTTTGGAGATCAATTTGCAAGGTACATCTGGGAGAAATATGATTCCTATTATAGCACCTAATTAATTCATGTGCCCTATTTTTGTCCTAGTTTCATAATATAGTGGTTTTCATTCATACTCCCCTGATTTTTAAATTTTTTGACCTTCATGATCTCTAATTAGGATACTCTACTTTTGTTTCTGTGTAATGTCGAGTTCCACAAGGATTCTCGCGTAAGAAACACACAGCTTGTTGGTTTTACACTCATCTCTGAACAAGGGGTTGCCTAAAGCACTTCCTATTTTCCCCTAACTTTTTAGACCCAAAAGATGGAGTTGGAGGTGAGGGAGTTTGACCCAAATGGAAAGACACTAGAGCGTATCTCTTTGAAAATTAAACTCAGGTTTCCAATCTTTAAGGATCATCGTATAAGGACCTCTCATTTGAACCATCTCTTTGTCAGCAAATGATCTAAACCTCAGAAAGAATTATCCTTCTTCATTATAAAACATTTCTAGAAGCTTAATGAAATTCCAACACCTTGTCATGAATTGTTTCATAGGATTCATACTCAAACCTTTTCCCAGGACATACATGATGAGGGAAGCTTCCCAATATTTCATCTCAAATTTGACATCCTCTTCTTCAATTTCCACTTCTAGTTCTCCTTCAATAATTTTGGAGGCAATAAAATCAATGGTCATTCCATTTGATGGGATGCGATTGGCGCTGATGATATCGACCCAGAGCTTTGTGTTATTCTCATCTCTTCGTTCGAGCCATAGTTTTTTTTATTTCCACAGAAGATTTTTCATCTAGGGTTTGAACAATAATCTCCTCCTCACTACTTTCCTGAAATCAATCGTCTTCCTTCTTGTTACTACCTTCCTTTGTAGTTGTTTTTGGTATATCTACGACAATCAATGTAAGCGCACATGGAGTTGTCACCCTGTTCTTCTTCGGCCTACCCCTCCCTTTCTTCATCACAGATCTACAAATTTGGCAAGAATCTATCCGATTTGATCCGTAATCTGAACATTAGGAGCTTAAACTATCTCAGGAATTGATCCCGCCAACAAACCCTGACAGAGCGCTTGTCTGATGCAGACCCAAGCCGGAAGTCATTAGAGTTCACCGAAAATCTATAATTATATATTTAATTGATATAAATATTAAAGATTTATAGAGAATTGATTTACTATTGTCTTTTTATCTCTGTTGTTCTCCAAATCTGTTGTGCTCTTTATATAAAATTAATTATGTTTATTAATAATATATGTGAAATAGATATATTCACATATAAAAATGAAGACGGTATTAAGTATAACATGTGACAAAAAAACATGTTAAAACAAAAATCTATTTTAAAATTATAACATATGGATTTATTACAATAAACATTATTTATATAAGCTATTTTTATGTTAAAAAAATAAAGTTTAAACGTTTTATCTATATATGCTATTTTCACAAAACAATATAATAAAAATTTAATATTGTATAACTTAATTTTAAAAAATTATGAAAACTAATTGAAAACAACTTATAAATATTATTATAAATTATTTTTAATAATTTCACAAAACTTAAAATTAATGTTATAAGTTATTCTAAATAATTTAAAAAAAATATATATTAATAAATCAATTTAATAATTTTTTTATAAATTACTTTTTTAAAAAACTTATAAATCAATTCAAATAAACTTAAATACTAATAAAATTGGAACATTGATAGATTACCATCCATTTTCTTATAAAAAATTAATGGGAAGAAAAAAAAAGAGACATATTACATTGTAGAAGGAAGGAATATTGAATTTATCGTATAGTAGCATTTGGCTTTATCAATGGGGCATCATTAGTTGATTCTTCTGAATCAAATGAACCATCCGTATATACCATTCCATTTATTGTTTCTATTTAAATAATTTTCATTTCTACTTTTGTATTCTTTTCAGATTTAAAGAAATTTTATTTTAAATTTATCTATAATATTTTTAATTAATATTATTGTAAAAATATAATGATATAAAACACGACAAAAAAAATTATAGAATAATATTGTCATATTAAAAACAACAAAAATTATTGATTATACTAGTCTTACAAATTACATGTAAAAAAAGGAAGAATATATATATATATATATATATATATATATATATATATATATATATATATATATATATATATTATAAATCATTGGACTTAAATAAAAAGTGGAGATTAAAACATTTATTAAAAGGATCACATGCCATCTCTTTTTCCCTTTAGTAAAAATTCTCTAGTCACTGGGTTGCTTTTCTCACTCATATTACAACTTTTTATTTTCCAAAATTCATATCTCATACCTAAACCAAGTGATTAAATTGTAATAAATGTTTTAATCTCCACCATTTTTTAAATTCCCAGGGCTTATAATATTTGCTCTCATTCTTACAGAGTGGCGGAAGCAAAAAATTATGAAGTTTTGGCAAAAATTTCAAGACCACAAGTTCACATTATATATAATATATTAATAATCATCTATCAAAATAGGATCAAAATATAAATCCAAATTCAACTTTTCAAAGAGCAAACCATCGAATGCAACACCAAATATCACACTTTCTCAAAATAAACAGTTACATCAAAGAACTATCACTAATAACATTTTGGACCTTGACGATTATAGACCGATTTGCTTGGTTGGAAGTATATACAAGGTGGTAGCTAAACTCTTGGCGGGGAGATTGAAATAGGTTCTTGGCTCCTTGATATCTTCTAATCAAACGGCGTTTATTCCGGGAAGACATCTTTTGGATGGGGTTTTGATAGCGAATGTGTTGGTCGATTTTTATAAGAGGGAAGGGAAGAGTTGTATTTTATTGAAAGTCGATTTTGAAAAAGCATACGACAAGGTTAATTGGAACTTTCTTAGAAGAATGATGGGGAGTATGGGGTTTGGGTGTAGATGGATGAAATGGATGGAGATGTTGGTTTTCACTAGCCAAATGTCGGTTCTAGTTAATGGGAGCCCGACTAAGGAGTTCGTGGTTGAGCGGGGTTTAAGGCAAGGGGATCCTCTTTCCCCTTTCCTTTTTGTCATTGTGGCGGAAGGGTTAACGAGATTGGTGAACAAGGCGGTGGAAATAGGAGTTTATGAAGGAGCGTATTTTAAAAGGGATTGTAAAGTGGAGATTCTCCAATTTGCGGATGACACGTTACTCATTGGTGAGAGTAGTTGGAATCAAATTTGGGATTTCAAGGCGGTGTTAAGGAGTTTTGAGTGGATTTCGGGATTGGGGATTAACTACCATAAGAGTAAGCTTATTGGCATCAATACTAATAATGGTTTCTTGGAAGCGGCGGCCTCTCTTCTCTCTTGTAGGTTGGAGGATAATAAATTCTGCTTCCTCGGTCTACCTATTGGTATTAACCCGAGAAGGATTTCCTCGTGGACTCCGTTAGTGGATAAGATTCGGTCTCGGTTATCGAGTTGGAAGGGTCGGTTTCTTAGTTTCGGTGGTAGAATTACGCTTCTAAAATCGGTGCTAAGCACCCTTTCCATCTTTTGGCTTTCTTTCTACAAGATGCCGGTGAAGATTGTCAAGGAAATTACTCGTTTACAAAGTAATTTTTTGTGGGGAGGTTTGGAGGAAAAAAAGAGTATTCATTGGGTGGGGTGGAAGGAAGTGTGTCTCCCTATTTCCAAAGGAGGTTTGGGTATTAGAAGGATTGAAGAATTCAATGTAGCTCTTCTTCTTAAGTGGAAGTGGAGAATTATTAATCGGTCGGATATGCTTTGGTATCGTGTTTTGAAAGCTCATTATGAGGACATTTCCTTGTGCTTGGTTAAAGGGAGAGTTCTCAATAGATCTAATCCTTCGGTTTGGTGGAGGGATTTGGTTATGGTGGAAAACAAGTACGGGGAGGATATTTTAGTGAAGAACTCTAAATTCATTTTGGGTAATGGTTGTACTACTCCATTTTGGCATTCCGTTTGGCTGGATAATATCGCCTTGAAGGATCGGTTCCCTAATCTTTTCGAGATTTCCGAATTGAAGGATGTATCGGTGGCTTGTATGGGTGGATGGGAAAGAGGTAATTGGAAGTGGGGTGATTTGGGAGTGAAGGCTAACCTTTTTAATTTTTCTTTTAATTCTGAATTGCAGGTTATGTATGACCTTATTCAAGGCTATGGTCCTAATCTTTCTGCCAGTACAGACAAGGTGGTTTCGAGACCAGACTCGGTTGCCGGATACACAGTGGCAGGAGGTGCGGAAATTCTCTCTCAGTACAGTTCTGGAAATATTCATGCTGCTTCGGGAAGGCTGGCAGACGCTGTTTCTACTACTGTCCATGCTGGTGCGGTTTCTCTTAATGGAGTTGTCATGCCGTGGAATCTGCTGTGGAAATTGGACGTGCCGGCTAGAATAAAAGCATTCGGTTGGAGGCTTTGCAAAAAGAGGCTTCCATCTAGAGATAAGTTAAAGCTTTTTGGAATTATTTCTCACGATACTTCTTCGCTGTGTGTATTTTGTGCGGCGGAGGAGGAAACGTTGGTACATTCATTCTTGTCTTGTATGGTAGTGAAATTAATTTGGAGGGAAATTAGGGAGTGGATTGGTATGGAAGAGGATTTTTCGGAAGATTCGTTGTCTGTTTCTGATAGTTCTTTGAGATGGGTTGCTTTTTGTCAGATTCACAAAGTGAATGGTCGGAAAGCGGGTATCTTCTGGTTGGCTATTTGTTGGAACATTTGGTCTGTTAGGAATAGGATTATTTTTGAGAATCAAGGTTGGAATGTCCTTGATATGGTTTGGGACATTAAAGTCTCGGTTTGGAGATGGTCTATAGTTGGGAAAATTGGGAACTCCAATTGTAACTTCTACGAGTTTTGTAAAGATCCGTTGAATTTTTTATCGTAGTTCAATTGGTTCCCAATTTTCGGTTTTTTTTTCGGGATCGTGTTTTTTGTCTTTGTAATCTCGTCTCCCTTTTGTATCAGGTTTTGAGAACCCTTAGTTCTCTCATCAATATATCTTGCTTACAAAAAAAAAATAATAACATATCAAATTTGCTAATATGGTATTAACCCGAGTATGACTTGGAACAACTCAATTTGCTTAACAACTACAACAATTCATAGAATGCATAATATATGGGCCAAGTTAACGTGACTACGTCAATTTGCCAAACAAATCAAACAACTCATAGAATGCATAATATATTTACTAGTTCTAAATAGACTAATGCAAGTCCAAATGTCATTTACATTTTAAGTAGTTGAGTGATATTAAACAAAATCAAGTTCGAAATAATTTATGTTGAATAAAATTCAAAATTGATAATTGATCTCATGAGATTTCCAAACAAATGTAAGGACTTGCATGTACTCCTATTTATATCAACTATCATCCTTTGAAACAAACTATAATAATGCAGGAAATTTCATCCGTACTCTCACTTTTCAATGCCTCTGAAATATAGAATTCTTATATGATTCTTAAAAATAAACACAGTAAAATGAGTTTTTCATAACTAATACTAAACAACAAGTAACACAAAAAAGTACATGATTTAGGGGACTTCGACAATTTTAACTAATTTATCAAGATACATAAAACAATGATATGATATGGGAAGAGTTGATCAATAAAATTTTACCATTTCTTCTCTTTAATTTTGTAGGTTTTATGTTTTTTTTTTTATTCTTTAAGGTTTCTAAATTATTTTTATTCTTTTTTTGTTGCAATGAAATATTGTTAATTTGATTTTTTAGAGTTTACTTTTTAATTTTGTGAGTTTTTAAGTGAAATATATGTTTGATTACAAATAACCATAATAAGTCTAAAAAACAGTTTCTAATAATTGTTTAGATTAAATCATGTTTACAAAGTATACAAAAGATTAATATCAAAATGAATTTATTAAATTTATAAAAAAATAACATAAGTGAAGTTTTGGTACTACATGTTGAATTCTGGTTCGGATTTGTTGGACAATGATTTGGATATAAAATCCCTTCTCCAGTTTTTGTGGAAGTCTGTCATTCCTCCTAACATTAAAATCTTTGGGTGGAGATTGTGCTTAGATAGATTGGCAACTAGAGACAATTTGGTTTCTAGATTGATAATTGCTAATAACTCTGATAAGAAGTGTATTTTCTGTTCCCACTCTATAGAAGACTTGGATCATCTCTTCTTTAATTGTCAGTTTGCTATTTTGATTTGGAGGCAGATTTGTGCTTGGTTAGATATCGAGCATTTCTCGGTTTCGAATTACATCAACCATGCTAAGGAGTGGATGAAAAGACTTAAGGGTCGCGGTCACATGGCTACGATTTCGTCTTTTTGGTTTATTACTTGTTGGAGTATTTGGAGGACGCGTAATAATTGTTTATTTAGTGATTGTGGTTTTAATGTAAATGATATTGTTAATGAGATCAAAGTGTCATCGTGGAATTGGTTAATCCTAGGTAGGAAAGGTAGGGTCCCTTGTCGCCTCTATGATTGGTACAAATTACCTTTCGATTTCTTATAATTGTACTATTTGGTTTTGAGATTTCCTTAATCTCGCTTATTGAAGTGCTTATCAAAAAAAAAAAAAAAAATTTTATCATTTTTTTATTGCATTCCATTATTTTATTTTCATTAAATAAATTGGTCAAATTTCTCTCATTTTTATTTTTTAAACAAAAAACGTATTTATTTTATTTGTTGACAAAATATATTTATTAATTTTATAAATTTGACACGTATATCAATTGTGTTTTGTTTTTGTTGATAAGGTATACATGTTTTTTTTTAAGTAAAACACTATTTTAAAAAGAAATCACTTTTTTATTAATATGATTTTCACATTATGCACAAACAAAATTATTTATCATATCATTTTTTTTATAACATTATGTTACTTAACTGGATAACAGTCAAATTATCTCCTCAAGCTCAACCCTAACTGCCACCCCTATCACTCTTTCTCCTCATTATATACGTTCGTTCTTGACCACAGCATAACCATAGCATAGTGGGAAAAATTCAAGTTTCACATTGATTAAAGATACAATCTACAAAGAGTTTATATAGAGTGACATCCATCACCTTACCAATCGGTTTTGTAGGAATGAGTTAGGGAAAACTCTAATTCTATCATGGTATCACAAGCCTATTGATCCGGACCACCCACCATTTTTATATGCGCACCAGGCACAAAAAGTGTTGGGCGCAAGGGAGTGTATTGAAAAAACTAAGTCCCATACATCGATAATTTGGGTCACCCAACTTTTATATCCATGCACCAAGCCCAATAGTGGTGGGCGTGAGAAGGTGTATTAGGAAAAACCTAAGTCACACATTGGGTAAAGATACAATCTACAAAGAGTTTATATAGTGTGGCACCTCTCACCTTACCAACCGGTTTTGTAAGAATGTGTTAGGCCAAACTTTAATTCTATCACACCATTACCACCAATTTCTTCTACTAATAATATAGTTTTTTCTATTCATCAAATTTCTCAAATCGCCGAAGTTGAGGTCGGGGATACACCATTAAAAGCTTCATTTTTGTATATTCAAAAGATTATTCACATATTTTAGTAATTGCTTTGAATAAATATATGGTGCATTTTAAAATGATGATCAGGGTTTAGGGTGTCTAAATATATGTTTATGTCATAACACTTATCGATAATATTGATCGTTCTATGATGAATCATATAAAAAATGTATCATTTAGCAATATAAGTTTCTCAAATATAACAATTTACTTAGTTTCTAACAGTATTTAAATTTAAAATAAACTCAACCCATTAATTAAAATAAAACAAAAAGAAAAAATAAGCAAGTTTGTTTAAAGAGAAACAAATTTTAATATTCATCAAACTAACAATTAGCCAAAGCTTGAAAATCTTTCTAAAATGTCAATCTCCTCGCACTTCACCAACTTTTCCAATTGTACATTATATTTGCGATATCAATTCTCAAAGCATTTGTATTATGAATGATCGATTTATCACCAAATCAAATATCATCCTGCAAAAGATCTTATATATTAATACATACATAAAATATCATTAAAATACATATTTAATTAAATTTATTAACTTACAATTCTCGTTTTAAGTTGCATAAAACAAATTAGATAAAATTATTTAATTTCTAAACAATGTTACCTACATGTGTCTAGCAACTTTATAAGGACGCGACGTAGAGTTTTTGTTGCTATTGGAGAACTCATGTTGGCTTGTGTTTTGAATAAGTGATGATAAACCTACAAATGTTAATTAGTTAGGTGTTGTACAATATTCATACATTTTAATTTGAGTACTTTTATCATGTTTTTAAGAACACGCACCTAATTGGGAGACACTTGCATATTGTTTGAGATATGGAATTTTTATAGATTTCTGTTTTACTTCGTTAGAAGGAACGGTGATACAGATGGCTGGTGATGGATATTTTTTAGGTAAAAAATGATCTATGCAGATTCCATTACCTTTTGGATTTGAAAGACCTTTGTATTTTTCTTTTTCAAGAGAGTTTGTGTGTTCAATTTTCATCTGTGTTAATGGATTATCATATTCGAGCACCACAGGAATAAATTTTCCGATGGCAACTAATGGATCCGGAACGTCGTTTTTAGGTGACAACGAACTCATAATATCCGAATAGTCTGAATGTAACTCATCGTCCACTTCAAATTCATGAAAATTTTTATTTATTTCAGAATTGATACGTGATTCTTGATTCCATGTGTTTTTGTGATAATCCATCCTCTAATTCAACAACGAAATTAAAAAATCAAAATCAAAAGGATAATAAGTAGTGGGCTATCTATTATAAGAGCTTATACTATCTAATACATTTCATAAAGAGTTTATGCAACATAATCAAAATAATTAAAATATAAGAATATAGTAGGAAATTTTTCAACATGAATATTTGATATACTTCTAAATGTTTGTAAGTTGATATGCATATAATTCTTAAATTTTTTAAAGAGAAATAGAATAAATACAAAGAAAGGAATAATGATAAAAAAATATAGTGAAGATTATCATTAAATTATATTCAAGAAAATCAAAACCTATCTCTTTGTTAGATCTACGTACATTCTATAATATTCTGAATTCATATGACAACACTCAATTGAAAGAAGTTTTTTTATAGACTTAAATATTTTATTTAGAATTCAATTAAAATCTAATAAATTAAATCTAGCGCATAACCTATAAAAACACTACGTAAGAAATAGATTATGTGTAAAGTTTTGTACAAAAAATAACACTAATATATGTTTGATCACATGTATATTTGATAAAATAAACTATAATAAAAAATATGTGTTTCATGTCAAAACTTTAGAAGTAACTTTCTCTAGAACACCTTAAAATATATAAAAATTTAAATTTATCAAAAGAACAAAGAAAAAATTCTTTAATTTCAAAAAATAACTAAAATCATTGATGTCTATGTCTATCAATAAAATATTTTTTTAAAATATATATAAAATATAATAAATTAAAATCAAGAGTTCACTAAGAGAAAAAAAAATATTAAACGTAAAAAAAAATTATTTGAAAAACCCATAAAACTACTCACAAAACAGATCGCTACGTCACAAAATTCATTTGTACCAATATCAAAACACATAAAAATTAAAACTTTGGAAAAGTAAATAAAGAAAATTATAAGACTTACCTTTCTACTTAACGGTGAATGTGCAAGAAAAAAGCACCAACAAAACTAAAAGAAGAAAAGAAAAAAAAGTTGAGTGTGATTTAAAAAGTTGATAACGAATATATATATATATATATATATATAGCAAAAATAAGGGAAAAAAAGAGAATTGAAAAAAAAAAAGGAAAGGACAAACTTATTACTCTTTCCTACAAATAAATTGGAAAGAGTAATAAATTTTGATTTTACTTTTTTTCATTCTATGTGAAAATTAAATTTCATACAATGTTTCAATCATTAATATATTTGATGCATGAATCTAAATAATCAATAATTTTGAATAAAAATATTGTATTACCATATCAAATTATTATTTATTATAGTATCTTTATTTGAACTTTGACCTTGAATTCAAAGTCAAATTGTAATAATCATTCAAACACCAACCTTGGTAGGTAGTCTGTCGTGCAACACCGGCCAAAAATTAAATTTTGCTCTAGATTTAAAATGGTTTTTAATGAGAATATTTTCCCAATTGACAATAATTTTTTACCTCGAAGATCTTTATACATGTCTGTTGTTCAATATCCCCCTTGTTAAACACTCATGTTTCAATAAGTACTATTGGTAACCAAGCCTTTACACTTAACAATATTTTTTATTATTGAAGAAGTGGCAGTGTTGGGTTGTCAATGCATAACAGACTCCACCTTCATAAAGTATGTATCAACCCACCTGATCCATAATTTGTCAGCCTTGGTGTGCATGTCGCTTTAGCAAGTAGCATTCTTCCAATCACCTGGGCAGTTATGTTAAGTTTCCCATAGTGTTTTGTTCACACACTTTGTCCCAAGCCACAAGAGCTTTCCTGCATGTAGCTTTCCCATATCACAAGAAATTTCTACAAATAGATTCAAGGTGTTTGATAATTTTCGTGGGGATGGGGAAAAACTGCATCCAATAACTAGACATAGCCAAAATAACACTTTTCACTAACTGACATCTACCTGCATAGATCAGCAACTTGGTTGTCCAATGTTGAATTATGGCCAGCATTTTGTCAAGCAGTGGTTGTCATTGATTACTAGTAATTTTCCTACTGGATAAAGGGACACCAAGGAATTTGAATGGCAGCTTACCTTCAACAAAAACCAGTGACAGTCAAAATCTTCTGTAGTTTATACTCATCACACCAAAAGGGTTAAACCCATCAGTAGCTAGGCCAAGTCGTACATTTCGAGAATCCATAGCAAATTCTGGATGAAGTAAATCAAATGTTTTCCATGCCTCGGAATCTCTAGGATGTCTCATGATACCATCTTGATTAGCCTCCAATGCATGCCATTTCATAGACTTTGCAGTTTTAGAACACATAAAAAGTCTTTGCAATCTTGGCTTTAGTGGAAAGTAACGTATTATTTTTGCAGATTGCTTCTTCTTGTCATCCTTCCACCTAGACGTCTTGCATCGTTTGCATTCTTCTAAGTCTTTATTTTCTTCACCCCAATATAACATACAGTCATATGGGCAAGCATCTATCTTGGTATAATCAAGACGAAGTTTGTTGATGATTTTCTTAGCCTCATAGAATGAAACAGGAATCTTGGCATCAACAAACACATCTTTTAATAACTCTATAATCATAGTCATTGCTTTGTCACTTATTCCACACAAGCATTTTATATGATACAATTTGATTAGAAATGACAACTTTGAGTAGTTTTTACACCCTTCATATAATGGTTGATTAACATCTTTTAACAACTCAAAAAACTCAGCCTTATCTTCACCCCATGTCGAATTATGCCCTTCGTTGTTGTTCTCAGAAGATGGACCAAGATTATTCGGACTACTTTGGGTAAATCCAAATGCATCATGGACCATGTTTTCCATTGCATTTTGTGGTTGGAAGGTATCTTCTGCGACATGTGTTCTTTCAACTACTTTAGGCTCATTTATACTTGACCTTTCACTATGCCAGTTTCAAACTTTGTAATTTTTTGGAAAAGGTCTATTTTTGAGGTGTACATAAACCTCATCCCATGTTCCTCACTTCTTGAAACCACATTTTGAACATGGGCACTTTATCTTAAGACCGTCAATAGATTTATGGTGAAATGAAAAATTCAAAAAATTTATCAATCCATTTTCATATTCAAGTGTGTCTTGAGGTTTGTCCATCCATGATTTATCAATTGGCATGACTACAAAAAAAAAAAAAACCAAACCATTGCATCTTAAAATTAATGACTATCAAATCACGAGCAATCCTAAATGTAGTATAATAGCCAATAACAATATTAATGAGTATTAAATTTTAAATAGCCATTTATGAAAATATAAGATAAGAACTATATAGTAAAAAATATATATAAATGTGTAACATAATTTAAATGTTCAAACATGACAAGATGAGTATATAACAAGTACTTACTTCAATATGTCTTCGACAACAAAAAGAACTCCAATAAAACTTATATGACGTTTCTTTCAATTTTCTGCAAAAAGTGAATAACTTTTGTAAGTATGATTAGAAAATGCATGGAAGAAGTATAAAGAATCTAAATAAAAATGTTGGAGTTAATGTGGTGGTGAAATTTCAGCCATTCCAAAAACGATATATCTTATAGCACACTTAAATGAAATACACATCGTGTGACTTTGTCAGTATGGATGATGACACAAGGAAACATTCTAGGTTCGATATGGCGAGAATCCTGATTAGGACCAAGAGTGCGTTGAATCTCAATGAAGTGGTCAATCTGGACGTCAATGATAATGTTTTTCGTATTAAGATAGTTGAGGATTCTTTTGGTCCATTTGTTAAAGATTCTGTAATTAGGAGTAGAACCTGCTTTGAAGAAGATAGTTCAGACTTTGTGGATTCTCAATCTTATAATTCTGATGGTAGTGAAGTGGGTCTTAACAAGAATTTGGGAGGGGTGAGTAGGTATGGGGTGGAGGAAGTTGGTGTGAGGGCTGAAGGCAAGATTGGTCATGGTGATCGAGAGGGTGTTGAATCAGTCAGAAATTCTACTGAGGAATCTTCTCATATTCAGATTTTGTGGATGTTAATTATTCTAAATTAGGACAGGCTCTTGGTGATAGTCCCATTCTTGATGATTTGTGTAGATCCAGCAATGCAGGTGTAGCTGATCTATGTGATTTGGAGGTTAATTCGCTTAAGTCATCTGAGGTTGGATTGAGTCCAGACCAGGTTTCTTGTTCTGGGGATAAACATAATAGAGTTGAAGAGGGTATTGAGGATGGTAGTCAAATGAATCTTACTCTTAATGTTAGGCCTCCTATGGGGAGAGATTATATACCTATGTCTGATAATCTAAGTGATTTAGAGGTTGGTAGACCTATTGTCCAGGATAGTGTGGGTACTCAGGTTATTAAGAAGAAGAGTAAGAAGCAAATTATTGGAGATATTTATCAAAGACTGAAGATTCCGTTTGATCCTTCCTATTATTCTACTCTCCTTCAAGCTGAAAGTGCGTTTCTAAGGTATCACAAGAAGCAAGAAATGCAGGGGAAGGTTTCTGGGAAAGCTATGAATAATGACACTGTGTCAGTTCATGAAAACATTCCCTCTAGTTCAAATGACAATTCTATTTCTGATTCTGGTTTTGTTCAGTGTAATTTAAGGATAAAGAAGAAACTGGAGAATATGCCTGTCAGGGTGTGGGATACGATTCAACAGTTAGGAATAGAAGCTGATGAAGATGATGAGGTGTTTGAGAATATTTTGAGAAATTTAGAAGAGGCGGATAGAAAAGCAGTAGAAGGAAAAAAGGTGGAAGCTACTAAGTTTATATGAATATTGTATCCTACAATATTCGTGGGTGTGGTGGGGTATTGAAGAGAAAGATGATTAGAGAAACTTTGATTAAAGGTGGAGCAGAGATATGTTTTCTATAGGAAACGAAGTGTAGGTGTGTTTCAGATGAGTTAGTTTTTAGTGTCTGGAGAGATCGGTCTTGTCATTGGTCTCCATCCAATGCTAATGGGCTATCTGGAGGTTTAATCACCATATGGAAGTCAGATGTTTTATCTCCTATATGTAGTTACATGGGTCGTGGTTATCTTGGGATGCAAGCGTTTTGGAAAGGTAGAAGATGCTATTTGTTTAACATTTATTCTCCTACTAATATTGCCGAAAGGAGGGTCTTATGGAATGAGTTATTAAAGCTTAAAAATAGTCTGAGCCCGGGAGAGTGGATAGTAGGGGGAGACTTTAATTCTATTAAGAGCAGGGAGGAGCAGATTGGGTATTCTCGTCCCAATAGAAGACACATGGTAGAGTTTTCTGAATTCATCAATGCTCTAGGACTGGTGGATCTACCCTTAAGTGGTGGTCTCAAATTCTCTTGGTTCAAGTCTAAAGATACTGTCTGTAGTCGTCTTGATTGGTTCCTCGTTTTGCCTTCTATCTTTAATGATTGGAACATGGTCACTCAACCAATTGGAGAGAGGGATATATCAGATCACAGGCCAGTTTGGATTGCAGTTAAGAACACTAATTGGGGTCCCAAGTCGTTTAAGGTTTTGCCGTGTTGGTTCGACCATTGTGATTTTTTAGTTTTCATTAAGAAAGAGTGGGAAGAATATAAGATAACAGGAACAGCTTCGTATATATTGGCAGAGAAGTTAAAACATCTGAGGAATAGAATTCGTTGGTGGAATATAAATATATTCGGTTGGATTGATCTTAGTATTCAAAAGGAAGTTGGGGTTGTCAATGAAATGGAAGAATTGTTGGTTCAGAAATCTGGTGAGATCTCTAGAGAGGAGCTTTTGTGTAGGAACGATGCAGAAGATAATTTTTGGAAATCTACTAGAATTAAAGAGAGTATTCTGAAGCAAAAATCGAGATCCAAGTGGATAGCTGACGGAGATATTAATACAAAGTTTTTTCATAATGTGTTGAGGCAGAGGATTAATTTGAATACCATTAATGGAGTCATTATTAATGGTAGAGTGGAGGAGGATGTGCTGACGATAAAATAAGTTGCCAGGTCTCATTTTGCTAGCAGATTTAGTAGAGCAGATAGAGCCTTCCCTCGTATTGGAGGATCCGGTTTCAAATCTTTATCACTTGCAGAAAGTCAAGAATTAGAAGTTGATGTTAATATGCAGGAAATCAAGGAAGTGGTCTTTGGTTTTTCTGGGGATCGTAGCCCTGGGCCTGATGGCTTCAGCTTTGAATTCTTGAAAAAGTGCTGGGATGTTATAGGTCCAGAGTTCTCAAATTGCGTGTTGGAATTTTTTGAGGGTGAACAACTTCATAAAAGCTTTGCGTCTTCGTTTGTGGTTTTGATTCCAAAGATTGAAAATCCTGAAGACTTTGATGGATATAGGCCAATCTCTTTAGTCAGTTCAGTTTATAAGGTTATTTCTAAAATTCTTGCTAATAGGCTTAAGAAGAAAATTGGTGGTATTGTTTCAAATACTCAAACAGCGTTTTTGAAAGGAAGAAACATATTAGACGGGGTATTGGTTTTAAATGAGATTCTAGATTTTGCTAAGAGGTCTAAGAAGGAGTTAATGATGTTCAAAGTGGACTTTGCTAAAGCGTATGACAGTGTTGATTGGAATTATCTGCGAGAAGTGATGAAACATATGGGATTTGGTTCAAGGTGGTTGAGTTGGATGGATCTTGGAGTTTTTAATAGTTTTTCATCTGTTTTAGTTAATGGTAGTCCCTCTCAAGATTTTAGAGTGTCGAGGGGTCTCAAGCAAGGAGACCCTTTAGCTCCTTTCCTCTTCTGTTTGGCTGCAGAGGGACTGGAAATTATTATGAAACGTGCTATTGTTAGTGGTTTGTTTTCAGAATTCAAAGTCAGTTCAGACATTGGTTTCCACATGCTGCAATTTGCTGATGACTCTGTCTTAATTGGTGATGGTTCGTGGAAAAATATCATTGCGTTCAAAGCCATTTTGAAAGTTTTTCATCTCACTTCAGGTTTGGACATTAATTTTAGAAAGAGCTCGTTGATTTGTGTAGGGTTGGAAGATAGCAAGATCAGATCTGCAGAGTTATATCTTTCTTGTAAAATTTCTCCTTCTCAATTTTCGTTTCTTGGGATATTAATTGGAGGCAATCATAGGTTAATCTCTTTCTAGAAGCCGGTGATAGACATTATGCGTGCTAGATTGAATACGTGGAGGAGTCGGTTCTTATCAATGGGTGGTCGAGTGTTGCGGTGAAAATCAAATAACAAGCTATTAATTAACTTGCATCATATTTCTTTTACAACCGACTTTGATTTATCCAAAGGAAAGGTTCAAGATCGTTAGAAAAACCTAAAGGGGGGAGATCTAAGGTTCGGGGGTTGGTTATACAAAGGGAAGGTGTTAGCACCCTAAGTATCTGTAGTACTCTACAGGAACCTCTTGCTAATGTCTTATGTTTGCTAAAGGGTTCTATGCTAAAGGCTTGAAAACCCTAGGGGTTAGTATCTAAGTATACTCGATAAAGCATCGCACTTTACGCCTACGTATCATCGGGAATATAATCAGAGTATGCGTAGTTCTACTTCTACTGAATGATTGACTATGGTCAATATTCAGAGGGGAAATGAGTACAAGCTCATTGTAGAGTTTAGGAACTCTCTAGATCTAGTGGTAATTGACCTATGTTGAAGTTTAGTTAGGAGGGGAAAGTGATAAATTCATTATGATGAATATCACTAAGAGTTGAGGAACTCTCTCCTAAAGCTAGTTATAATTTCTATGGCTCTGATGAGGCCAAGAAACAAAGTTTCTTCCTAAGAGGTTACTTAGGTTAAGATGGGGGCTATGACTTTAAGAGTCAACACTATTCACCTTCCTTTGGAATGGGGGAAAAACAGTAGATAATAACAAGAATAGATAAATATAAAAGCTAAGACATGATATAATAGATAAAACAACATAAGCATGAGGGTGGCAATATGTTTATGACAAAGATATGGATAGGATGAACATGATTAAGAGAGTACATCAAATATGCTTCAATCTTTAGGAAGACAAACATATAGAAATGATATACAAGAACACATCAATATGCTTCAATATTTAGGAAGACAAACATATAGAATGATATCAAGGATGACAATTAAAGAAGGATAATATTCATATAAGAGTCAAGCATGGGACAAATTGATTCAAGAATTAAACAAGTCAATTAGTGAAATAGCACTTCAAGATTAACAAAGGTGCTTATAAATGATTAAACCAAACTTGATAATCAATTGACAACACAATTAGAAATACACATTGATATTAAAATTAAAGGTTAACAATTAATAACACAATGAAAATTAACATCACAACACCAAACATCAAGGATTAAATCCATCATGGAGGAAAAAGGAATAAACAAAATGTCAAGATTAGAATAAGTGAACATAGATAACTTAAAGGTAAACAACTAATCATTCTAATCTAATTAGATAATCCTAATAAAACGAAACTTAATTAAAAACAAAATCTAATAATTAACTCTAATTAAATAATTAAGTTCTAAATCAACTAACTAATTAATCTAAATAACAAACTTAACTAAAAAAACTCACTAATTAAATCTAGCTAAACCAAACAATAAATTAAGTTCAAATTTAACTAAAACTAACTAATTAATGTAATACTAAAAACTAAATTAATGAGTTAGAGTTAAAACTAAGTGAAGGGTGCCAATAGAAAGACTAAGCATGGGCCAAGGCTGATTGGTGAGCCCAAACCAAAGTGGGGCGCTGGGTTTTAGACAGGTCGGGTCGGTGGATCCAATACCCAATTCGGTTGGCTTAGATGGAAAGAGGAGAAAACAACACAGAAAAAAAACCTGGACGAAACAAAACTCACCGCTCTTCTAATCGCTCACACGACCCCAAACCTCACACGCTCTGCAATTCACAAAGCGAATCAGCTCCTCTCCTTCATTCCTTTTCTGTTCCGTCATCAACAACTCAGCGAAAACGTTCGCTCTCCGACCCTCGGATCCACACTCTTGTCTTCCTCATCTCTCATCATTTCCTTCGCGATTCGCTTGGTTCGTAATCAAGAAAGGTATCAAAGGAGAACAATAGAAATGAAGGCAAACACAAGGAATAGAAGTTACCTCTCCGATCGTCATCGGAGCGAAGAATAACCGATAAGAGAATCTCCTTCTGATCTTGTTCAAAGCTATCCTCTTTTCCCTTTTTATTCTGACGTAGGTCCCTCCGTCTTCTTGGTTTTACGGCGGCGGCGGCTATGATGGTTATCGTGTTGTTGCAACTGGCGATGTCGTTGATGATTTCCTCTGTAATGCGTGTGAATTGGTATGTATGTAGTGTGTTATTGTGATGTGGTGTTTTTTTGTGTTTTCACAGATGAAGGTCTTTTGGGAGTTTTGGATTTTATGTGAAGAGAAACATGGCGTGTTGACTGTTGTTATTGTGAAAGGTTTGTGAAAGTTTGAGTTCTTTAATGAAGAAAGAGGTCACTATGTATAAGAGATGGGGGTTCTGTGGTTTGGTTTTTGACAGTTGTTTTGTAATGTTGAGGAAGAAGAAGGCAAGTGTGTCTTTGGTGGGTTCAATGGTTATAACAGTTGGTGCGAATGAACATAATAGTGACCATGAGAGTTGCTACAATAAGTGTGTTTTGGTTTTTTTTACTGATATGTTTTTCTCTTTTGATTTTTGTATGGTTTTTTTTTGTGTTGAAATGAAGCTTCTTGTTGAACTGAAAATGGTTTCTGGGTTGAGATTTATGATGTTTTGAATTTGGAGACTGGCTTTGATTTTTCGGAACTTCTTCTGTTGTTTTTTTTTCTTTTGTGTCGTGGACTTCCTCCTTCTTATACAGGCTTCTCCTTTAATTTCAAAACTTGTTTTCCAATATGAATTTGTCCGTTGGGGTCATGTCCCTTTCGGTTCTGATATTGTTGTTGGTTTTGCAGTGTTCCAGGTTTACGTTGGAGAGCAGTACGATGTGGGCAAGGCGTACGGATGAGCAGGGATATGGTGTGAACAAGCTGGTGCAAAGTTGACGTAGCTTCTCGCATAACTTGTTTTTGGTCGAGTTACCTCTTTGTAAATAGAAAAAAAACAAACTATGGGCTTTGTAAAAAGAGAAAATGGGCCCATAATGGACATTG
The DNA here is from genome assembly GCA_022829125.1 of Lathyrus tuberosus. Taxonomy (NCBI): domain Eukaryota; kingdom Viridiplantae; phylum Streptophyta; class Magnoliopsida; order Fabales; family Fabaceae; genus Lathyrus; species Lathyrus tuberosus. Next base: position 346,334 of record JALAZF010000995.1, read on the forward strand.
GCTTTTAGGAAAACAAATTGATCTTTATTTGTTTTAAATTCTGAATAACATAACTAACTATAATTAATTTAAAATTAAAAGTTAAAATTAAACTAATTATATTAAAGTAAAAGTAAATTGGAATTAAAATTAAACTTAAATCAAATCTAAAATGATGAAGTTAATCCAATTACATTAAAAGTGATAGTGAAAGTAAATTAAATTTAGAATTGAAAATGATAATTGAAAATTGCTATATCAAAATTAAAATAAACTATATTAAAAGTTAAAACTCAATCAATTCTTAAAATGAGAGAAAATCTAAAATGAAATGGCTAACTAGCTAAAAACATGATTAATGCTAAAAACTAAGAAAATGCACGAATGGCCGATCGAAAATGATATGAGGGGATCAAACGAATCTGAGGGTAAAATTTGGGGTGCAACATCGAGTTACTTTAATTAATTCTGTCTTGAGTAATTTGCCAATCCATTACATGTCTTTTTATAGAATGCCGGCTAAGGTGGTTAGAACTCTCAAGTCAATTCAAAGATCGTTTTTGTGGAATGGCTTGGAGAAGAAAAATGGGATTTCTTGGATAAGCTGGCAAACGGTTTGTAGGAATAGAGATTTAGGTGGTTTAGGTGTGAAAGATCTAAAATTATTCAACTCGGCTTTGTTCCTTAAGTGGGCTTGGAGGATTTTAGAGAACAAGATTTCAATCTGGAATGATTTTATTAATTTTAGATATCCTTCCTGCTGCTGTGATTTTTTTAGTAGTAGTGAGGTTTTAAATTTGCAGGTGACTCCGTCTATTTGGTTCTTAGATCTTATGCGGGCCTTGAAAGTTGTGGCCAAAGGAAGGTTGGTTGATCTAATTGCTTATGAGATAGGAGATGGGAGTAGGGTGGATTTTTGGAGGACGAAATGGGCATTGGATGAGACATTTAGCAGGAGGTTTCCAGCGCTGTTTGGTTTAATAGAATCAAAATTTAGTCCAGTCAGTGATAATGGTTATTGGGAGGGAGAGATATGGAATTGGGATATTAAAGTGGACGTAAGTGAAGCACAGGATATGGCGCGGGTTCAGCTTGAAGAGCTGTATTTGATTTTGGCTGATATTCCCATAAACAAGAATGTCAATGGTTCAATTAAATGGTTGCTGGAGAATAATTTTGTTTATTCTGTTTCGTCTATGTATGTTTATTTGCAGGAGAAATTTGAAGACAATGTAGTACAGCTTGGAATTGAAATGAAAGTGGCATTTAAGTTAATTTGGCTAGCGCAAGTTCCGTTTAAGGTGAAAGTGTTTGGTTGGAGGATGCTTCATAAGCGAATTCCAATGAGGGATAATTTGATTCCGAGAGGAATTATCACTAATAGGTATGAGATGTCATGCCCTTTTTGCTTTCTCGAAACGGAGTCGTCTGAACATGTGTTATTTCTTTGTGGTAAGGCTATTATGGTGTGGAATTTCGCTTGTAAATGGTTGGGGATTCCATGTATATTGGGAGGAAATATGGTTTCTCATTTAACATGTTGGTTACAGGGTTGTGTCGATAGAGGGTTGGTTGTTAGAATAGCGGTAGGGTTATGGTTATCAATTTGTTGGATCATTTGGTTATGCCGTAACAATATTATTTTTAGGGATGAATTTTGGGATTTAGATACGATTTCAAATCGTATTCTAATTTATACTTGGTGGTGGATAGGTAGGCGTTATAATAGTACTTATTTTTGTAATTATTTCACTTGGGTTAACTCTCCGAGTGATTTTTGTAGCCGGTGATATTTGATCAGGCTATAGTTGTATACGGGTTGGGGTACCCCTTTGTACTCCGGTTTATACGAAAATTTAGCTTATTAACAAAAAAAAACATCGTGTGAAAAATGAATAGATTATATCTTAGTACAACAATTACATATAATGATTGATGTAACAAAAAAAAGAATAAATCAAATGTATAAAATCATATAGTAATGTGAATTTATCAGCGGAAAATGATGAATAAGAGTCGTTCAGGAACGATCCATAGATGGAGTGGAAACCTTAATTTGCTCTAAGCTTAGTCATCTATATGACTTGTTACTCTAAGAATCGTTCTAGAAGGACCCTTAGATGGAATGGAATATGATGTATGAGAGTCGTTGAATTGTGTTCATGATGCATGAATATTTGTCTCTTGATTCAAATTTGTTTTACAAGACCGGGCTTTATGTTCTCCCGATCTATTATATTGTTCTTTTTTATTTAATCTATTTTGGGTGTTACATACGTGCACCACATATGTTTAAAGAATATATTTATTAAACTATAGTTTATTAGTTATTTAAAGAATATGTTTATTAAACTATAGTTTATTAGTTATGATTTGTTTACTTGTAATATCAACAAACCCATATTTTTAAAATTTTTTTTAACACATCTTGCGTTTGACTGAGTTTACATCTACCTTTTAAAAAGGATTCATTCTTGATGTGTGTAACATTCTGATTTTTTATCTAAGATATTATTTAAAATTTTGTTTATTAAAAATTTACAGTTGTTTTTTTTAATTAGAAAATTAAATATTTAAACATTACAAAATAAATCATTTAGATAACATAATATATAATCATTTCATAAAATTTGTTTCCTAATAGAAAAGATATCAGAATGAAATAATTACTAAGCATCAAACCATTGTTACAATTTTTAATTAAAATTAATTCAAATACGTACGATTAGATTTATCTTAATAATATCAAAAAATTTAACAATAATTTTTATATATAATAAATTTGAAAAGAACAATCAATAAGCAATCAATATGTATAGAAAAACAATTAATATTGTAATCACTAAATTTCGTTATTAATAATTACTGTTATGTTTTTAGTTTAGTTAATTTAAATTCCATCATTAAATTACTAATAAGAAAAAAATCTGATCATTATTGCGAAAAGGTTTTTAAAATCATTCTACGTAATTAAAATAAGGGTGTTTCAATTTACTAAATTAACCATTTATAAAATAATTCTAATAATTTTAAATTCAAGTCCAAATAAATTATTTGGAGTAAAAATACATATTTTTAATTTAATTTATTCAACTTAACGTATACTAATTTAATAAAATCGATGGTTTAATAAGTTATTTAGATTTCTTACGTATAAAATAACTCATCTGATAAATAAAAATCATAAAAATTATTGAAACGAATATAAGTATTTACATTTTTTTAAGGTGTTATAATGGGCACCTTCTGTGAAAATTACATTAGCAGTCATCTAAAAGCTTTTCCAAAGAATGCAATTATGTTCCTGTTCTTGATTGAACCAACTTCAAATTAAACTACACTTTGTCAATCAAATCTACACTCAACACCTACTACTCCTCCAAATTACTCCATACAACTGAGAATGAACCTTGTCTCAAGTTCATGTAATGCTTTGATCAAGGAATTTTTACATTACTAACAGTTTGTTTTAGCTATGTCCTATTGAAGCTAAAACAAGTAGGGATGGAAATTCAATACTTTTTTTTGCAGTTTGTGAATATGGTTTGTGTCTATATCACTAATGTATCTCTATTGAGGAATTTTGTATATTATTGGATATATTAGTAAACTCATTCAACGATGTTATTCTCTGGGAATGAGGTGTTAAATGTTAAGATGTGGAATAAATTCACACTATTAAAGGTGGTGGCAATCTTTGCTTGGCAACTGAGTCAAGATAGTATATATAAGCGAAAACGTTAATTTTTTTATATTTTTTCTTTTATTTATTATTTATTAAAAGTAGGAATGAATTTTTTTCAAAAGTCCTTCAAATTCTGCAAAACTAGATTTAAAAAATGCAAAATAGGAGCAATTTCATCGAGAAAAGATTATCCCACAATTAGAAGGGATATGTGCTAATTGATTCAAAAAATAGAAGGGGTCATTTAAACTTACAGCTTCAGCTCCTTGCTTAATGAGAATGAGAGAGCTTACAGCTTCAACTCCTTGCTTAATGAGAATGAGAGAGCTATCTTTTGACTCAATTTCAGTCCCTATAATATAAAATGATACAGTAATTAAAATTCCCTCAATTTAACCCTTTAATTGAAAGTGTAAGAAATTGAATGCAACTACATTTTCAGTATCATGTCTGAGTTGAACGCCGAACACACCACATGCCAGCAAGGACCAAAAGTACTAAACTAACAAAACCAAAATTGAAAATTGCTGCAAGCCACACAGAATCGTGTGCACCCAACAACTTAGGCAAGGCAAAAATGTAAACAGTACAAAAGGAAAATCCAAAAGCCACATATAGAAATCCATGACTTGCATAAACGTATCATCAAATCTCTAAGCGCCTAAACCAAGTATAGTAAAACATCTTAATTAGCAAAAAAATTGAAATGCCAAAAGCGCCTCCATGAAAAGTTTCCTTTCCATTACATCAGTTGAAGAAATGTTGCCGACTTATAAAGATAAAAAACTCGGAATGCCCGGGATGCCAAACTCGGAATGCCCGGGATGCCAAAACCTTTGCCTGGAAGTTACATAGGACTACCCCAACAGAACATAGTCAAACTACAGAACATAGTCATATAGTGTTGAATAATCAATGAATTCATTATATTAGTTACTTTCTCATAGTGCTGTGACTACCAAAATTTTGGAATCTTTCTCATAGGGCTGTTCCTATTCCCAAGACCACTCCGTAAAAAGACGCCAATTTCCTTAGGAACCATGGCCTCAACAAAATGTTAGTGAAGCTATACAAAAACATAGAAAAATCAAAATTAAACTGACTAGTTCTCAAATATTCCAGAATCTTTATCCAACGTAATTCATTTCTAAAAGCTTATACAATTACATTAATTGGCCAGGCATGGCGCAAGCATACATCTAGTTATATATAAAATTCATAACAACATAAGATCTGCAATTTATCTAAAAGAGATAGATTGTCAGGAGAGATTTAATCTATGTTTTGTTGTAATATGTTAAAGTTTGGGATATCCAACTGTTTGAGAGGATCATCAAGATTTATGTTTTATTTCAATTTGATGCATCTAGAAGCACTATATGATACTACATGTTATAACTTCCAGGGAAGTAAACCATATAAGAGCATACATCAATGACTCTTGTACATTTTGACATTCTAAACTATGATTTTCGGATTAATACCTATAAATTTCTCTAACCACAAAATTTAGTCCATAACATCTAATCTGCTAATATCATACAAGAGAATATAACAAGTTCTATATGAGATGGGAAAAAACAAACTAGTTGTGTATTAAACTAACACAATAATGAGATAATCTATCATGTTTGAATAACTCATGCCACACACAACATGAAAGCAGACCTACACTAAAACCAACTAGTGAACATCCAGAAGCTTAAGAATACATACATTAGACAATGTAAGTATTTAATACAATCCAAAAAGTAACAGAAAGAAAAACAAAAATACTTGAAACAACCCCATTCTACCAATAAAGAAGCCTCATTTTCTAACTGTTGTAAACAAACCATGTTAAATATTTATGCATCAAACAACTACAAGGATAAGGAAAACTCAGCAGCTAGCAAACAGATTTATGAATCCAACAATTTAGTTGGAGAAACCACTGCGCATCTGTCAATAAATAACCACAACATCAAATATTAGGATAAGATTCATACAAGTAAGTCAAAAGGAAACGACACAGTGAGATACAACAACAAGCAAAGACAACTTACAATGTAAGATTCACCCAAAAATCTATAATATAATATTAGCCAGAGCATGAAGCTAAGACAACAAACACATGTTCATCCATCCATCTTAGACCCAATCAACAACCTAATAATATTTCCAATTCTTTTAACAAAGTTAGTGTACATTAATTAGTTCTGAGGTTGATGGTGGTGGTAGGGATCAATGGATTAGGTGATGAAGGTAACAAAATTAAAAAGAAAGAGAAACAAAAGAATTCATCCACAGTATTATTCAGAATTTGGATATAGTTGTTAAATGCCATTGAATAGAACCGAATTTGGTGACCCAAATTATAAAATAACCAGAGAACTAAGAAAATACTATCACTCAAACTACCCTAAAAACACTCTTCCACAAGAATATATCAAGAACTTAAACTTAGACAAAAAACCCAAATGAATATAAATAATGTTAATCTTGTGAAAAATGAAATAAAACTATCACCTGTGTCTCATAAACCATACCAGTTATGTCAATATCATAAATCTTGTTGTGAAAAAACGAAAGCACATTATTACCTTAAAATTGGTGGATTGTGGAATTTTGGATTGTTAAGTAGAAAAACAGAGCAATAGATCGGTCGATTGCGGAACAACTGGTTGCAGAGCAGCAGAACAGAGCAGCAAAAAACCTAATAGCGGAATAGCACAAAACCTGATTGTCAGGGTTCCATATTGATACTAATATTGAATAGGGGTGATTCTAATTTTAAATAATTGTTAGGGTTTGAATTTGAATGAAAGAAATAATTTGAGATCGAAAGGGTTTACCGAAAACTGAACGGAAGGAAATGAATATGAGAAATTTGAAGCTGAAGCTGAAATTCAGAGAAGAAAGCCCAAAATCGGAGAAGAAAACTCAAAATCGGAGAAGAAAGTTCAATATCGGTAGGGTTGAGATGAATTTAGGGTTACTTTGAAAGGTTTGAAGAGGAAGAAGGACGTAAGAATAATGCTTTTGTTTTTTATTTCCAAAGTAACATTATTATTATTATTATTATTATTATTATTATTATTATTATTATTATTAAGGCTTTGTTTTTTATTTCCAGAATAACATTATTATTATTATTATTATTATTATTATTATAATAAAAAGGGAATGGGTATTAAAAAGGGAATGAAAGTTAGGAAAAAGCGTTTCACACAACATGTGCGAGAATTTAAAAATAATTAAGTAAATAGTGGCGGTTTTAGTTACTAATATTACGCCGTTTATAAAAACCGCCGTAATTAACCGTATATTATGGCGTTTTAATATAAACGCCATAATTAAACCGTCGTAATTTACGCGAATTTTTGTAGTGTGTTTTCTGCTAATAAGAATAAGTCGCTGAACTCTGCGGCGAGAATCTTACAGCCAGCCCACCTAGATAGCCAAAAAGACGTTCTGTCGCCATTGCCTATTTTATACGAAATGCGACCAGAAACTGTGTCCAACCCACCGGAGATGGAATCCTGTAACAAATCACGCCAGCAAATAGACGCAGGAACGGAATACCTAAAACTCACACCAGAATGAAATTCAAAAGTATGGTTAAAATAGCGAAACTCAATTAAATTCTTCCACAAAGTATCCAGCCGTGCGAAGATTCTCCAAATCCATTTAAACATCAATGCATTATTGAAGAGCTTGATATCTTTCACTCCTAAACCTCCATTATGTTACTTAAGTGGATAACAGTCAAATTATCTCCTCAAGCTCAACCCTAGCTGCCACCCCTATCACTCTTTCTCCTCATTATATACGTTCGTTCATGACCACAGCATAACCACAGCATAGTGGGAAAAACTCAAGTTCCACATTGATTAAAGATACAATCTACAAAGGGTTTATATAGAGTGGCATCCCTCACCTTACCAATCGGTTTTGTAGGAATGAGTTAGGGCAAACTCTAATTCTATCATGGTATCACAAGCCTATTGATTCGGACCACCCACCATTTTTATATGTGCACCAGGCCTAAAAAGTGTTAGGCGCAAGGGAGTGTATTGGAAAAACTAAGTCCCATACATCGATAATTTGGGCCACCCAACTTTTATATCCACGCACCAAGCCCAATAGTGTTGGGCGTGAGGAGATGTAATGGGAAAAACCTACGTCCCACATTGGTTACAGATACAATCTACAAAGAGTTTATATAGTGTGGCACCCTTCACCTTACCAACAAGTTTTATAAGAATGTGTTAGGCCAAACTCTAATTCTATCACACCATTACCACCAGTTTCTTCTACTAATAATATAGTTTTTTCTATTCATCAAATTTCTCCAATCTCCGAAGTTGAGGTCGGGGATACACCACTAAAAGCTTCATTTTTGTATATTCAAAAGATTATTCACATATTTTAGTAATTGCTTTGAAGAAATATATGGTGCATTTTAAAATGATGATCAGGGTTTAAGGTGTCTAAATGTATGTTTATGTCATAACACTTATCGATAATATTGATCATTCTATGATGAATCATATAAAAAATGTATCATTTAGCAATATAAGTTTCTCAAATATAACAATTTACTTAGTTTCTAACAGTATTTAAATTTAAAATAAATTCAACCCATTAATTATAATAAAACAAAAAGAAAATATAAGCAAGTTTGTTTAATGAGGAACAAATTTTAATATTCATCAAACTAAAAATTAGCCAAAGCTTGAAAATCTTTCTAAAATGTCAATATCCTCGCACTTCACCAACTTTTCCAATTGTACATTATATTTGCGATATCAATTCTCAAAGCATTTGTATTATGAATGATCGATTTATCACCAAATCAAATATCATCCTGCAAAAGATCTTATATATTAATACATACATAAAATATAATTAAAAAACATATTTAATTAAATTTATTAACTTACAATTCTCGTTTTAAGTTGCATAAAACAAATTAGATAAAATTAATTAATTTCTAAACAATGTTACCTGCATGTGTCTAACAACTTTATAAGGACGTGACGTAGAGTTTTTGTTGCTATTGGAGAACTCATGTTGGCTTGTGTTTTGAATAAGTGATGATAAACCTACAAATGTTAATTAGTTAAGTGTTGTACAGTATTCATACATTTTAATTTGAGTACTTTTATCAAGTTTTTAAGAACACCCACCTGGTTGGGAGACACTTGCATATTGTATGAGATATGGAATTTTTGTAGATTTCTGTTTTACTACATTAGAAGGAATGGTGATACTGATGGCTGGTGATGGATATTTTTTAGGTAAAAAAGGATCTATGCAGATTCCATTACCTTTTGGATTTGAAAGACCTTTGTATTTTTCTTTTTCAAGAGAGTTTGTGTGTTCAATTTTCATCTGTGTTAATGGATTATCATATTCGAGCACCACAGGAATAAATTTTCCGATGGCAAATAATGGATCCGGAACGTCGTTTTTGGGTGACAACGAACTCATAATATCCGAATAGTCTGAATGTAACTCATCGTCCACTTCAAATTCATGAAAAATTTTATTTATTTCAGAATTGATACGTGATTCTTGATTCCATGTGTTTTTGTGATAATCCATCCTCTAATTCAACAACGAAATTAAAAAATCAAAATCAAAAGGATAATAAGTAGTGGGCTATCTATTATAAGAGCTTATACTATCTAATAGATTTCATAAAGAGTTTATGCAACATAATCAAAATAATTAAAATATAAGAATATAGTAGGAAACTTTTCAACATGAATATTTGATTTACTTCTAAATGTTTGTAAGTTGATATGCATATAATTCTTAAATTTTTTAAAGAGAAATAGAATAAATACAAATAAAGGAATAATGATAAAAAAATATAGTGAAGATTATCATTAAATTATATTCAAGAAAATCAAAACCTATCTCTTTGTTAGATCTACGTACATTCTATAATATTATCAATTCAAATGACAACACTCAATTGAAAGAAGTTTTATTATAGACTTAAATATTTTATTTAGAATTCAATTAAAATCTAATAAATTAAATCTAGCGCATAACCATAAAGTTTTGTACAAAAAATAACACTAATATATCTTTGATCACATGTATATTTGATAAAATAAACTATAATAAAAAATATGTGTTTCATGTCAAAACTTTAGAAGTAACTTTCTCTAGAACACATTAAAATATATAAAAATTTAAATTTATCAAAATAACAAAGAAAAAATTCTTTAATTTCAAAAAATAACTAAAATCATTGATGTTTATGTCTATCAATAAAATATTTTTTTAAAATATATATAAAATATAATAAATTAAAATCAAGAGTTCACTAAGAGAAAAAAACAATATTAAACGTAAAAAAAATAAATTATTTGAAAAAACCATAAAACTACTCACAAAAAAGATAGCTACGTCACAAAATTCATTTGTACCAATATCAAAACACATAAAAATTTAAACTTTGAAAAAGTAAATAAATAAAATTATAAGACTTACCTTTCTACTTAACGGTGATTGTGCAAGAAAAAAGCACCAACAAAACTAAAAGAATAAAAGAAAAAAAAGTTGAGTGTGATTTGAAAAGTTGATAACGAATATATATATATAGCAAAAATAAGGGAAAAAAGATAATTGAAAAAAAAAAAGATAAGGACAAACTTATTACTCTTTCCTACAAATAAATTGGAAAGAGTAATAAATTTTGATTTTAATTTTTTTCATTCTATGTGAAAATTAAATTTCATACAATGTTTCAATCATTAATATATTTGATGCATGAATCTAAATAATCAATAATTTTGAATAAAAATATTGTATTACCATATCAAATTATTATTTAGTATAGTATCTTTATTTGAACTTTGACCTTGAATTCAAAGTCAAATTGTAATAATCATTCAAACACCAACCTTGGTAGGTAGTCTGTCGTGCAACACTGGCCAAAAATTAAATTTTGCTCTAGATTTAAAATGGTTTTTAATGAGAATATTTTCCCAATTGACAATAATTTTTTACCTCGAAGATCTTTATACATGTCTATTGTTCAATATCCCCCTTGTTAAACACTCATGTTTCAATAAGTACTATTGGTAACCAAGTCTTTACACTTAACAATATTTTTTATTATCGAAGAAGTGGCAGTGTTGGGTTGTCAATGCATAACAGACTCCACCTTCATAAAGTATGTATCAACCCACCTGATCCATAGTTTGTCAGCCTTCGTGTGCATGTCGCTTTAGCAAGTAGCATTCTTCCAATCACCTGGGCAGTTATTTTAAGTTTCCCATAGTGTTTTTGTTCACACACTTTGTCCCAAGCCACAAGAGCTTTCCTGCATGTAGCTTTCCCTTATCACAAGAGATTTCTACAAATAGATTCAAGGTGTTTGATAATTTTCGTGGGGATGGGGAAAAACTTAATCCAATAACTAGACATAGCCAAAATAACACTTTTCACTAATTGACATCTACCTGCATAGATCAGCAGCTTGGTTGTCCAATGTTGAATTATGGCCAACATTTTGTTAAGCAGTGGTTGTCATTGATTACTAGTAATTTTCCTGCTGGATAAAGGGACACCAAGGAATTTGAATGGCAGCTTACCTTCAACAAAAACCAGTGACAGTCAAAATCTTCTGTTGTTCATGCACATTAGTCCCTCTAAAATAGGTGTCACACTTAGCTAGGCTAGCCCTAAGCTATGTATCCTCACAAAACTAATGGAACACATCCATCAGTAATTGAACTGATACCTCAGCGCCTCTGGTAAAAAGAAGAAGATCATCAACAAAACACACATTAGTGATCCTAAGTCTGGCACACTTTGGATGGTAGTTAAAATTGGGGATGTTTTGCAAAGATACCAAACTTCTATAGAGGTATTCCATGATCAATACAAAAAGAAGGGAGGATCCTTGATCACCTTGTCTCAACCCTATCTCTGCTTTCAAAATCCTGCTCATATTATAAGTGATCAAGTACCTATAAGATGCAGACCTAACATCCACCATAATTCAAGTTCTGAATTTACCAGGGAAGTTCATTTCCTACAAAATTATCTCCAAGGCATCCCATTCCACAATCTCATATGCCTTTTGGCACTACTAGAAAAACTTAAAATAGTGACAGACATTAGAGACGGATTTAATTCAGTGTCTAATAGAGACCGAAATCGAGACGAATTATCACATATTGGGACCAATTTTTAAATTTGATTCCTAGAGACGGAATTTAGAGACGGAATCCATCGTCTCTAACATATTCCGTCAATAATTCCGTCTCAAAAATAAAACATGTTATTTTTTAATAATTAAAAATACTCTAGAGACGAAGTTCAAAGACGGAAATAACGGAAATAATTTGTATGATATATATCCCTCTCTATTTCTGTCTCTAGCTAATCAAACTTCTAGAGTCCAATTAAAATATTTTCTAATTAAAGATACTTTTTATTTTAAGTGTTATTTAATGTGGTTTAAAATAAATATGGTTAAATAAATAAATAAAAGCTTAAATATATTTTTTCAATAAAATTTTTTTAAAGCTGATTATCCAAAAATATATTTTATGATTAAATTTAAATATGTTTAAAAATTTTGTATTTGTTTTTTGACGTGATAAATTCAAAAGATATAGATTACTTGTTTCAAAGTTTAAAATTATGATCTTTATATGAATGAATTATGGTTTCATTAATATTATTTTTAAAAGTAATATTTTTACTCATTTGTATGTTTAAAACTTATATATTTGTAAAGTTTGTTTAATTTTAATTATAAAAAAAATAAAAATACAAAGAGATGTGAGTTGTAATTAGAAGTTATTTTTAGTTGAATTTTATTTTTCATGAGAAATGTTTTTTGTATGAAAAAACAATATATTAATAAAATTTGGAAATAAATTTTATTAAATATTGGAATATCAATAATATTAGCTCTGATGGCATAGCACGTACTGTTGTAATTTTTTTTCTATCAACATTTTATTTTATTTTGTTTATTCAAAGACAAAAAAAAGCCTAACTAAAGAGTCGAACCAGCAACCCTTGCACTTTCCAAAGCTTAGTTTGCCAACATAGCATCAATAGTTATTTGTTAATAAATTCAATTAATATTTATTAATAAAGGTCTTGGCTAAAATTTCATTTAAGCTTAACATACTTATCAGAACCCACGACTTCTCCCTCCCTCATTTTCACCAAAAACCTAAATTTCCATCTTCCCTCCCTAACATAACATTTCATAGAAAACCCTAACTATTCATTCCATTGGACACTGGCTCTTCTTCAACCTGCAAGTCTCCACAACTTCGTACATATTTTGATTTTTTACTTTATTAGCTTCATACGATTTCTTTTCTTCAAGCGATTTTGTGTTTACTCGCCAATATGATTCTTTTTCTTTCTTATCAGGTTTATTCCTTTCTCACAAGTTCTTGAGGTGAGGTTATTTTCTTTCATCAATATAAACTTTATTTATCTTCCTTACTTATAGTTTTGATACTCATTTCAGAAATTTAGTTTGAGATAGAGTGATTTCTGGATTTGAAGGAAAAAAAAACCTAATCCAAGATAAAGCACATAAAGGTTTCTTCTCAACTCTATTTATTTTAATGAATTATTTTAAATTTTTCTGATTAATTTATGTTTAGTTAGAAAGCCAGTGAGTAATTTTTTACATGGGTACCACATTTTCTATATTTATTTCATGAGAAGTATACATAAGTTTGGTTTAGTTCATCTACAACATTAGACTATTGACATCAAAACTTGAAGTAGTACTTTTGTGAATAGAAAATTTGACTATATCTTGGAGTCCTCTGTAATACTTATTATTGAATTTTGAAATTGCTTTGCAAGTTTAACACCTTCTTTTTTTAATTATCTTTTACATTATTATTAGCATATGTGTTGTAAATTTATTAATGAAGGATCTTTCTTCCTTCTGTAAAAGAGAACTTTTGTTCATCCTGTTACAAAATTATATGTTTTGACCTTCCAAGTGTAAACAAGTGTAAAGAATGATTGGTGTGTCTTAAATCCTAAGATGTTGGATTTTAATTTTGAAACTATAATGTTAACTTAAATAGTAGCAGTGGCAATGCTTTTAAATTCTTGTATTAATATAATCTGATTTTTTTTTATAAAAAAAAACAGGGGCTGCATTTTATACCAATGCCTTCCAAATATTAAATATGTACATGTTGTGGTGACTATAACAGTTATGATGTCCTGGTTGTAGAATGGCTACTGCTAGCTATGATGTTTTACAGTTTAGAGTCTTTAACAATGCTACATGTCTTGTTATGAAATTAGAAGAAAATGAATGAGAAATAATGTGGCATTTCAATAATATTAACTTATTTTTTTATACTATAGAAGCAGGATAATTTAGAGAATCTTTCTCTCAATGTATACCTTCAACTTTCATCTATTATTTTTTTAATCCTTTACAATTTCACCAAACCTATTTAGAATTTAGTTTCTAAAGCATTTTCTGTGTGATTTCTATGTAAATTCTTCCATCCTTGTGTATACAGTGTCTTCTAATATACACACATTTTAAAGGTAAGGTGAAGAGTGTTTGAAAGTATTAATCTATATATTCTCCATATAGTTTATGTGAATATGAAGAAAGAGTCTGATTTTCAAAGTTTATGAATTTACCAATGTGGATATGCTGGTGCTATGAGATTATGATTTAGCTTATAGTATTAAATATATTAATGTAGAGTGAGGTGTGGAGGTGTGCTGTGTCATTTTAGTTAGTTAAACTATGTTTATTTTACTCCAGACTCTTAAAATTACTTTTATTTAGTTATCTTAGTTAATATAAATCTTGCTATTTTTAAGGGTTTACTTATCATTTTTCTTGCTCTATTTATACTTTTAATAATGTAAAGTTATGTCTTTACTAACTTTTTTCTTTTAAATCTATCAGCTTTATAACAAAGATCAAAAGGTGTCTCGTAGATTCTGAAAAATTGTGAGAAGAAAAATATTCAGATTGCTAGCAAGATTGTTGAAGGTATTCTTTATTTATTTCTAAAAGAATTTGGAGAGGCGTTGGTAAAGATTATTGTTGTTTGCCTTAACTGCATTAGTTGAACATTGATTCTTCATAATCAAGAGAAGCATTTTTCTAATCCAGGGTGATAGTTTGGATTATGACAAGAATTTTATTCCATCTATCTAAATTTTATCATAATTATTTACTTTTCACCTTTATATGGAAGCTATTTTTCATTTATGGTTTTTAATAAGTAATTTTATGATTATGTTGTGACTTTATGAGTTAGTCACCTTTATTGTTGATTGAAGTTGTTTGAGTGAACGTGAATATAGATATTATGACTTAATATTCAATTATGAGATTTGACTTGATAGAGTTGGACTTTATTTTACAATAATTTATTCTCGTGCTAATTAGTACAACCTTAAGCTTTAACATTTTAAGATTCCTAAATTGTTACAAGGAATCTTGATACAAATTTATTAATCAGCGTAATTAACATAATATTTGTTTGTCAATTAGAGAAATGGAAATTCCCGAACATCGCAAGTGGATGGATAATTGGATGAATCATAATAAGAGTAGAGTTACACATGAGTATATGGCGGGGGTTTATGAGTTCATTGAGTTTGCTTGTCGACAAGAAAACTTCAAAAAAGTAGGAAAGTTGAGATGCCCGTGTAAAATATGCAAGTGTAAGAAGCATCATATAGTTGGAGATGTCATGGGACACCTTTGTTTGAATGGATTTAAGGAGGGTTATTATTATTGGACTTGCCATGGTGAAAAAAGGCCTCCAATTCTGCCAGTGGACTTAGACAATTACTATTATGGAGATAACGAGGTTCGAGAAGACTTTAATGACTTTGAGCAAATGGTAATGGATGCAGTTGGACCATCTCTTGGTACCTATCTTGAGCAACAAGAATTTGATTGTCAAGAAGAAATTAGGGAAGATCCTAATCCAGAGGCCAAACATTTTTTTAATATGTTGAAAGCTGCGCAAGCTCCCTTGTATAATGGTTGTGAAAGTTATTCTGAACTTTCAGCCGCAATACAAGCTCTAAGTATCAAATCTGACTTCAATATCTCCGAGACTTGCTTTAATCAATGGGTGAATTTTATGTGAAAGGCATTGCCAAATGACAATCGAATGCCAAAAAATTTCTATCATGCAAAGAAATCTGTACAAAAGGTTGGATTAGGCTGTATCACGATTCATTGTTGTTCAAATGGATGCATGATTTATTACTCTCCTGATGATAAGAATCTTCGTAATTGTAAGATATGTGGTGAAGATCGTTACAAAAGTGTCATTAGAAATGGTAAGGTTAGAGAAGTTCCTTTAAAAAAGATGTGGTATTTCCCTCTTATCCCAAGGCTTCAAAGACTTTATTCCTCAATGCAAACTGCAAGTCAAATGAGGTGGCATCGTGAGAATATAAGAGAGTCTGGCTACTTATGTCATCCATCTGATGGAGAAGCTTGGAACCATTTTGATGAAGTATATCCTGAGTTTGCAATGGACCCTCGAAATGTGAGGCTAGGGTTGTGTGCTGATGGGTTTGCACCATTTGATAAAACAGGTAGAACATATTCATGTTGGCCAGTAATTCTTACTCCTTACAATCTCCCACCTTGGATGTGCATGAGAAGAGAGTTCTTATTCTTAACCATTATAATTCCCGGCCCTTCCAATCTAAAAGGAGGAATTGATGTGTACATGCAACCTCTTATAGATGACCTTAAACTTTTATGGAATTCTGGGGTGATGACCTATGATGTCTCACTACATCAAAATTTTTTCATGAAAGCTTGTCTGTTATGGACGATTAATGACTTTCCTGCATATGGAATGTTGTCAGGTTGGATGACAATGGGTAGACTTGCATGTCCAATTTGTATGGATTCTACAAAAGCATTTACCCTTCAACATAGCCACAAGACAACATTTTTTGACTGCCATCACCAATTCTTGTCTCCTGATCATTGCTATAGAAGGAAAAAGAATGCTTTTATAAAGAGAAAGGATGAGACATCATTTCCCCCACAAAGTTTGACTGGTGAAGAAATATGGGAAAGGGTTAAGCATTTACCAAGCATAATTGGACCTCCATATGAAAATTTGCCAGGGTACTGAGTTTTACACAATTGGACCAAACAAACCATCTTTTGGGAGTTACCATATTGGAAAATGAATCTTCTACCACATAATCTAGATGTCATGCATATAGAGAGAAATGTGTTTCTCAATATCTTGTACACAGTTATGGACACCAAGGGCAAGACGAAGGACACTTTTAAAGCTAGATTAGACTTGGCAGATATTTGTAGAAGGAAAGATTTAGAGTTACAAGATGGTGTAGGTGGGAAACAAAAAAATCCAAAAGCAAAGTACACATTAACAAAACAACAAAGAATATATGTGTGTGAGTGGCTCAAAAAATTAAAGCTTCCAGATGGGTATGCCTCCACCTTGTCTAGATGTGTTGATATGCGAGAAGCAAAGTTTTTTGGAATGAAAAGCCATGATTGTCATGTTTTCATGCAACGATTGCTTCCAATTGCATTCAAATCTCTACCAAAACCTATTTGGAACACACTTACAAAGTTTAGTCAATTCTTTCGAGAGCTTACATCACCTATACTAAAAGAGGATAATTTATGTGTAATGGAGAAAAATATTCCAATAATTTTGTGTAAATTAGAGCAAATATTTCCCCCTAGTTTCTTTGACCCAATGGAGCATCTTCCAATTCATTTGCCATATGAAGCGAGGGTTGGTGGTCCTGTGCAATACCGATGGATGTATCCTTTCGAAAGGTGGGCTCTTCTATCCTTTTTAAAATAATTACCATGCATCATTTATTCTATTAATGTCTTCAAATAATTTTTAGGTTTATTCGTACCTTAAAAAACAAGGTTACAAACACAACTGCAGTTGAGGGCTCTATTTGTGAAGCGTACTTAGTGGAAAATGCAAAACATACTTCTTAGAAGAAAGGGAAAGGAAAGCTGCACATCTATATGTCCTTTTAAATTGTCCCGAAGTTGAGCCATTTTTATCGTAAGTGTACACATCACTATTTTATTCACCAAAATATATTTTAAATAATGAAGTGGCCTAACATGTGAATATAATTTAGCATATATACAAATATGCTACAAGAATTAGGTGTCGGTGACTCAGATGTTGACAAAGAAATCTCCACAACGTTTCCTTATTGGTTTAGAGAATATGTACGGTTAATTGAATCTCCCTAGTTTCATACTATGATTCATTTTTCTTGTTAAGTGAAATTTATTTAGCCCTTTTTGATATAGGTATCAAAAAATCATTTTGAAGATGACTTTTTGAGGAGTTTGGCGGGGAGGCCTAAGAAAAAAGTCAAAAGATGGCCAATGTATTATGTAAATGGATTTAAGTTTAGTACAAAGGATTATAGTCTTGGGATGAACACAACTAATTATGGTGTATCTGTTCAAGGTGGTCAGAATGAGACAATAATCAATGATTACCATGGGGTCTTAACTGAGATTATTGAAGTTTACTATACAGGATGGCCAATAAAGATGTTGGTTTTGTTTAAATGTGATTGGTTTGATCCTAGGATTATGTGATTATGGAAGTTTATTTATCAATTTATGCTTCACATGTTTTTTTTTTGTTTTTCTTCTTTTTATTGGTTCACTTTGTGATATTATAATTTAACTAACATGATTTTATCACTACATGTTTCATTATTCATAGATGACAGGTAGAGGTAGAGGCAGAGGAAAATGTAGAGGAATAGTTATCACTCACCCACACACCCAATCTCCCCAAACTAGACCTAAACCACTTATATCTAAACCATTACAAAACCCACCTACAGATATCCCATCTCCCCAACCCCAACCAAGACCAAATCTAACCATATCTAAAACTTTTCAAAATACCACTAGTCCTTCCTCATCTCCTCATACTCAAACTAGACCAAAATCAATCATATCTCAACCATTAAAAAATCCACCTACATATGTGACATCTCCCTATCCCCCAACAAAACCAAATCCAAAACTATCTAAACATGTGCACAAGACCATTACATCTTCCCCATCTCCTCATACTCAAATTAGACCAAAGCCACACATATCTCAACCATTACAAAATTCCCCTACACATGTCCCATCTCCTCATACTCAAACTAGACAAAACTCATCCATATCTCAATTATTACAAAAGACTCATAAACATGTCCCATCTCCTCAACCCCAACCTAGGCCCGAACCACGCATGTCTCAATCATTACAAAAAACTACTACACATACTCCATCTCCCCATTCACAAACTAATGCTCCAACTATATGTCAACCTTTTCAAAATACCTCTATGTCTGCTCCATCTCATTCTTATTCTCAAAATAGGGTAGCACCAACTATATCTTATCCTTTTGAGACTGCACCTTCATCTTCTCCATCTTCTCAACCCCAAACTACTCCTACATATGAACCATCTACACATTCTCAAAGTGGGACATCTATAGACATGGCACTAGATCCCTCTCTTGATAATGGTTCACAAGCAAATCCACACATAGAATTATGTTCTTTAACGGAGGAGAACATCAAGTGGGGGTCAAGGGATGAAGATGGACGAATTTGGATAAGATCTGCTCCTGGAAATAAGTAATTCAAATATTTTTAGTATAATTGAATTTAACTATGTGTATATATGTTTAAAATTTCATCTTACACATACTAATTATTCTAATATTTTCAGCTTTCAACCAGAATTTAAAGTGAGAGGTGCTATCACACAAATTTTGAAGACAAATTTTCAAGGGGCTTGGTCATGTTGGAGGAGTCTGGATGAAGTATCATATAAACTTTTGTTTGACGACTTTAAGGTATTGTGTCGTATTCCTTATTATTAGAAGTTAAATATTGACATATATATTCCATTAGAAATTAAAAATGTGATTAAAGTATAATCATTACAATGGATGATATACAATATGATAGGTAAGCTTTATTTTTATCACACTGATTTAGAAACTGCTAGTGGTCATTTTGAAAGAACTGTTAGATATGATACTGCTTTAGAAATTGCTAGTGGTTAATTTTAATTAACTTACTGGTAGTGGTCATTTTGAAAGAACTGTTAGATATGATACTGCTTTAGAAATTGTTAGTGGTTAATTTTAATTAACTTATTTTTAGCGATGACATAACATACTTCACTGCCATCCTTTTCTTAAACTATCATGCTGACATGAGTTTTTAGATACTTAATGCTGAATTTAGTACAATATCTTATGGTGAGTTAACTCGTTAATGAAACCGTCTTCCTTGTCTTATTTAGTTGGAATTGGAACATGAGTGGAATTGAGTGTCCCAATAGCCATAACAACATCAGTTATTATATTAAGGTTGTAATGATTGGCAAAACAGTTAGTGGTTAAGACCAGAATTTCTAAACCATTAAGCAATACATTTATACAGGTATAGTAACACTGCTTAAGAAAATCTAGTTTTTATTATTAGAATAATTTAGGCAATTCATTCATACTGGTATAATATTTATTTATTCTTTTTATATATTAGTAGTATAATTTATAAGTCCCATGGTTTCTAGATACATACTGGTATAGTAATACTGCTTTAGAACTGCTAGTTTTTAATTAATATTACAACACGACAATGATATTTAATCCTCTCTTTTTTTGTTTCAATTTTTTTTTAGTCCAAATACAAATGGCTCAAAAAATATGAAGTTAACATTGAGAAGAGCTTTAATAGTAGGGGATATTTGGCTCTCAAAAATGCTTTGTATAAGGTTCGTAGTGGTGAGGACGAAGGTGGTTGGATTGATGAAGATAATTTAAAGAAATTAAAGGCTCAATGGCAAGATGAAAAGTGGAAAAAAAATCCATGATTAATAAACAACACAGGAAATCTAAAGTTGGACACAATGTGCATAGTGGGGGATCTATATCTGCTAGTGAACATGCCAAAAAGATGGTTAGTACTTTTTATCAATGTCATATTTATTTTTAAATATATTTATATTAAATTAAATTATATTTGGTTGTTAATTTAGAGGGTGGAGTTGCATAGGGAACCGACATGTTTTGAGCTTTATCAACGACTTCATAGACCAAAGGGAAAACCAAATGAATGGTTTAATGAAACACAAGCTAAGATAGCTGTATGTAGTAATTACTCTTTTTTATATATTTTGTAAATATAAATATAAACTAATAGCAAATATTTTTTTTAGGAAATGTACCAAACTCAAATATTTGAGAAAAACTCCCAAAGTGGTGAGGGTAGCAGTGAGCAATCTGTCCAATAATCTGATAATGATGTGTATATGGAAGTTGTTAGAGGCATAAACAAGAAAGCACGCATATTTGGATTAGGATCTCAAGCTGCTAATGTCAAAGAATCTTTAAAATTCTCATCTTTTATGCATAATGATGTGTCGTCAGATAAAGTTGCTGCTATGGAGGCTAAGATTGGAGCATTAACCGCTGAACTTGAGAAGAAAAATCTTGAACAAGAAATGATAAAACAAAAGATGGAGCATTGGGAGCGAATGTTTGAAAGTTTTATGCCTAATTTTAATCAAAATTCGCCACTTCAACCCGAAGGAGATGGCGATAATGAAAATGTTGAGATGAATGATGATGAGCTTTAGTCTTAGTTACTTTGATTTTTGCTAGATCAATTATATGATCTTTTTTATATTTTGGACATGTTAAAGTTTAATATCATGTAATGGTTTACTTAAGGATTTGTAAGGTCACATACTTTTTATGGTAACATTGATATGAAGTTTTATTTTAGTAACTTTGTTTTTCGTTAGATATATATGATCTTTTTTTTTTTGACATGTTGAAGTTTAATATCATGTAATGATTTGTAAGGACAACATGTATTTTTATGGTAATGTTGAATGAAACTTGCCTTTTTAACAACTTTAATTAAGTAAGCATATAAAAAATTATTCTAAAAAATCCTGAGACGAATTTTTGAGATTGAGTTTTATTTAATATTTAATTTGAATAGAGACGGAATTGTTTGTGTTTGAGACGAAATATCAGAGACGGAACTATATGACTCAGAGACGACTATGTTATAATGTCAAAAATATTATTTGATCGTCTGAGACGGAATATATCCGTCTCGAGTCAGAGACGGGATAACATTTCCGTCTCTGATCAACTTGCGACGAATTTTCTAACAACGGATATTGGTCTGTCTCGAATTCGGTCTCTAACAGGTTCAGTGACGGAATTTTTATGTTTTAGAGACGGATTTCGCCTGTCTCTATATTCAATTTTTCTAGTAGTTTGGAGATTGATTTGCAAGGGGCATCTGGGAGAAATATGATTCCTATTATAGCACCTAATTAATTCATGTGCCCTATTTTTGTGCTAGTTTCATAATATAGTGGTTTTCATTCATACTCCACTAATTTTTAAATTTTTTGAACTTTATGATCTCTAATTAGGATACTCTACTATTGTTTTTGTGTAATGTCGAGTTCCACAAGGATTCTCGCATAAGAAACACACAGCTTGTTGGATTTACACTCATCTCTGAACAAGGGGTTGCCTAAAGCACTTCCTATTTTCCCCAAACTTTTTGGACCCAAAAGATGGAGTGGGAGGTGAGGAAGTTTGACCCAAATGGAAGGAATCTAGAGCGTATCTCTTTGAAAATTAAACTCAGGTTTCCAATCTTTAAGGATCATCGGCATGTTATAGATTGTATAACGACCTCTCATCTGAACCTTCTCTTTTTCAGCAAATGATCTAAACCTCAGAATGAAGTATCCTTCTTCATTATAAAACATTTCTAGAAGCTAAATGAAATTCCAACACCTTGTCATGAATTGTTTCACAGGATTCATACTCAAACCTTTTTCCAGGACATACATGATGAGAGAAGCTTCCCAATATTTCATCTCAGATTTGACATCTTCTTCTTCAATTTCCACTTTAAGTTCTCCTTCAATAATTTTGGAGGCAATAAAATCAATGGTCATTCCATTTGATGGGATGCGATTGCCGCTGATGATATCGACCCAGAGCTTCGTGTTATTCTCCTCTCTCCGTTCGAGCCATTATTTTTTTTATTTCCACAGAAGGATTCTCATCTAGGGGTTGAGCAATAATCTCCTCCTCACTAATTTCCTGAAGTCGACCGTCTTCCTTCTTGTTACTACCTTCCTTTGTAGTTTTTTTTGGTATATCTACGACAATCAATCTGAGTGCACATGGAGTTGTCACCCTGTTTTTCTTCGGCCTACCCCTCCCTTTCTTCATCGCAGATCTACAAATTTGGCAAGAATCTATCCGATTTAATCCGTAATCTGAATATTAGGAGTTTAAACCATCTCAGGAATTGATCCCGCCAATAAACCCTGACAGACTGCTTGTCTGATGCAGACCCTAGCCGGAAGTCACTAGAGCTCTCATAAAATCTATAATTATATATTTAATTGATATTAATTTTAAAGACTTATAGAGAATTGATTTACTATTGTCTTTTTATCTCTGTTGTTCTCCAAATCTGTTGTGCTCTTTATATAAAATTAATTATGTTTATTAATAATATATGTGAAATAGATATATTCACATATAAAAATGAAGACGGTATTAAGAATAACATGTGACAAAAAAACATGTTTGTTGCACCCCAAATTTTACCCTTATTTCCTGCTAATTGATGTTTGATTTATTTTCTCTCTGCACTTTAATTTAATATGCTTTTTTTTGTTATTTTATTTAATATTTACTTTAATGTTTTATTTGTTTCCTTTATTTTATTTTACTTTCATCTAATGTCTATTTTAATTCCAATATGGCTCTTTTAAATTTTATTTACATTTTAGTTGTCCTTTTTGCTAATGTCAATTAATCTTAATTTAAGTTTAATTTTGCATTTAGTTTAATTATAAATTGTTAATCTAGTCTATTATTTTTAATTTGTTTAATTAACATTTTAATTATTATTATTATGATATAATTAAAAAAAGAAAAGGAATTTTGTTCATTTTCCTGGCCATTGCAATTGGCCCTCCGTGGCATTTGGATTTGTTTGTGATTAGAGGATTGGTCTTACCATCAACCAATGAGAAATCATCACCTCTCCTTTGACTTTTCAACCCTTATTCGTAGCCAATAGATAGACGACATGTGGCATGCGGAAGAACAAAATCACCCAATTGTTCTATCTTCCTCATCCGTGTGTGTAAGCTTCAGATTGGAATTTGAAACTCCAAGCATATCAAGGCAATCCAAATTGTTTGAACCTCAAATCGTTGGCGCGAAACCTTCAGATGGTTGATCCCAAGATGTGTTTCCTCATTAAGCTTCCAAGGATTTGGTTCATCAAAAGCAACTTTGAAGCTCTTCCATATCCAGCTCATGACCTGTGTTTTCTGCAAATGATCAGAGCAATGTCCCTTTCGCTTCCTCTTTGAATACCATCTGTTTGACCACAGGAGTTTGCCCAAGAAGCAATTCCCATTTTGATCATTTTTGACCCTGCAATCTCTGAGGCTTGAGCAGCATATGAGCGTTTGTCTCCAAGAGTTGAACATTTGAATTCAAAATGAAAACCCTAGTTGCTACCTATGCCCACCAAGTGTTTGAGGAGTGAACCCGGCCCAATCTCCTTGCCTATATAAAGAGGCTCAATTTCAGTTCATTGGCATCAACAAAATTTCATCAAAAACACTAAATATTGGAGACTCGAGCAAGCTTAGTGGAGTGAGAATTTGTGGAGTGGCTGAGGGGGTATAAGCACAAAAGCTTCAGTTGGTAACATTTATGTTTCCCTTTTATTTCATATGCTCATTTAGTTTTCTTGCTCATGATTATGCTAGCCATGTGAACATATACTTTGAATTTCTTGATTGTTGTGTTTACTTTGGATGATATTACTATTTGTTTCTTGCTCCTGAACATGTATGAGTTTACACTGCCACTGTTGTATTGAACCTATTACTGAGGTGCTTAGGCTTCGTGTGCTTTTGGTTTATGTTCCCTTTATAGATCTCCATCTTGCTGTTTGAGTTTGAACTACTTTAGCTTGTAGTTTTTCTTTTTGATTTAGTGTTCATTTCACTACTTTAATCAGTCATGATGCCCTGCCCAAGTCCTATATGTAGCATATGTTTTGAACTCTATTGACATTGAACTATCATTGTTGTTTTTGATTCTAGATATATGTCTTTAAACTTGAATCTTCTAGGACGTATTTGAAGGTTTGCTATCTTACTATGTGCATATTGTCCATAACACTATAGCTGGTGTATTGATAAGTCCATGTTTTGTATACATAAGGCATATATTTGTTGATCTGCTTTACGTTTCTGGCAAGCTAGTTGAACTTGATAGATGTATTGTTAAGCCCATCACCTTGGTGAATATGTGTCTCTTTGTCAAATACGTGCTTATGTTGTGGATGTTCATCTTTATTCATGTTCACTATTACTTTGCTCTTAGATCATTTGCTTATATTCAAACTGAGTACTTGTATATCTATAAGTGTTCATGTGATTTTGATTTGGTTGTATTCTACTCAACATTCTTTTAAGATGTCTTGGAGTTACCACTCAGAGCTTATCACTATCTTTACCTTTCTTTGTGATACCTTAAATGTTGTTACTTGAGCCCTGAAAATACTTAGGGAACTGACTGCCCTATATCCTCTTTTGCTCCTTTGAATATGCTAATGTTTTGACCAATATGGTCGTCTTTCTGTTCTGAACTTGCAAGCTATATATATGTGATTGTCAATTGATGTGTGCCCTTCTTGAAACCTATTTTTGAATATGTTTGGTATACTCATATGTTTAAACATGATGCCATTTGGTTTTATTTGAGGATTGGAACTGTTAAATCTTAAAATGTTTGTACTGTCTAATCTGCCTTGACAAGCTCATTTTGGTGATTATTATTGATCTCATAAAGCATTTTTGATGTGAATAACCTGCTACATGACACATTCACACTACTTCCACGAGCCCTTTATATATGCATTCATTTGTATTCCATTTACTGTTAACCTTAAAAGTGTATGTCCATGCCAAGTTTGTTGAATCTATGTTTGCTTTTGATTTTGTGATAATGCTGATGACCAATAAACATTCACTTAACCTGACCTCTTTCTTTTGGTTGAGAAATCACTATGTTGTTGCCCTGCTATACCCTAACATTGTTCTTCAACTTTTCCATATTATCTCTGCACTTCTGAATTGTTTTTTGACAAACATTTTGTTTCTATGATAATGTTTTACTGATGCATCTCTGACCACTGCCATGCTTTAAAACTTGAATGTCAATAAATCTTACTAATATGTGTTGTGTATGTCTGTTTGTTGAAATCACCTTATTGCTAAAATCAGGGATTGCCATGCCATATTATTAGATTGTTAAGCTTATGTTTATGCCATACTATTAGATTGTTAAGCTTATGTTTATGCCATACTTTTGGATTGTTGACCTTATGTTTGTTATCATGCCACGCCTTTGCTGATTGCTTTGAATTCTGGTCTACACTGACTGTTATCTTCATGAACCGTTGGTTGCCCAATGCATATCTTATTGTGACTTTGTATGAAATCTGATATGTATTTGAGATGTTTTCGTGCTATGCATACTTGGTCTATTTGTGACATCCTACTTTTACAACTATTTTCTGGTTTATATGTTTGACATCATAATGTGTGGATGCCATGTTCTTATTCTTTATTCTTTCATAATTAATTTCAGTCTTTATCTTATCTAATTTGGTTAAGATTTGTATAAGTTATGTGCTTGTGGATAAGGCTGGGTAAGTAGAATTTGGAATCAGTAGGCAAGGATGGCGCGTGTTTGGTTTGCTTAGAATTCATGGACTTGTTTGCCTTATATGTTATTTGAGTTGTATGTTGTTTGGATGAAACACGCCGTCCCAACGGTCACACACTAGCACGCCTTCGCCTTTCACATGCCTTGCCTGGGTTCGATCCTGCGGATCAACCCTTTTGTTTTTTTCTGATTTTCCATTTGCCTTGCTATTTTATTCATTGCTTGTACTTTGTGTTCACTACGCACGCATAGCCCAGATGGTAGAAATTTTGGGGCGTTCAGGCAAGGGCGTGGGTTCAAACCCTATATGTGACATTTCCCTTTCTTTTTTAGTTAAAATCATTTCCTTTTATTTAAAGTTTAATAAAAATTCAAAAACAGTTATTTATCTTTTAGAAAATCTTAGTTTTATTCTAAAACTCCAAGAAAATTTATTTTGTTTAGTAATTTATTTTCTTAAATATTTATTCAAGTTGATTTATTATTAATGTGAGTTTCCACTCTCTTTATCTTGATTAAATTGTTAAACCTTTATTTATGACCTTATTGATATTTTGAATGTTTGATTTTTTTTTTAATTCATCTTTAATTTATCTTGTCATATGGTTGTTGATTTAATTTGTGATTGGTATTATTCAACTTTGAATATCATCTTGATTTATCTTTTATTCATGACTATCTCTTGACTTATGATTTGTTTCATGTGTGATATATTTTCTCAAGTTTAATATCTTTGGTTTGTCTTTGTCTACTTGACCTCTTTGATACTCATCTCATGTCTATTCATTGTTTATCATGAAACATATTGCCATCCTTATGCTTATGTTGCTTTCATTTTGTTATTTTACATCAACGTTTTATCTTCTATGCCTTTTATTATTACTATCTTAAAACTGACTTTCCCCCCATTCAAAAGGAAGGTGAAACATGTTGACTCCTAAACATGTTGACTTCTTGGCCTAATCAGAGCCATAGAAATCGTAACTAGCTTTAGGAGATAGTTCTTAAACTCTTAGTGATATTCATCCTAATGAATTATCACTTTTCCCTACTAACTAAAACATAACATAGGTCCATTTCAACTAGATCTAGAGAGTTCTTGAACTCTACAATGAGCTTGTACTCATTTCCCCTCTGAATATTGACCACAATCAATCATTCAGTAGAAGTAGAACTACGCATACTCTGATTCTATTCCCGAGGATACGTAGGCGTAAGGCGCGATGCCTTATCGAGTATACTTAGATATTAACCCCTAGGGTTTCAACCTTTAACATAGAACCTTTAGCAAACATAAGATAACTAAATAAGAGGTTCCCGTAGAGTACTACGGACGTTTAGGGTGCTCATACCTTCCCTAGGCGTAACCAACCCCCGAACCTTAGATCTCCCCCCGTTAGGTTTTTTAACGATCTTGAACCTTTCCTTTGGATAAATCAAAGTCGGTTGTAATAGCAATATGATGCAAGTTAATTAATAGCATGTTATCCAATTTTCACCGCAACAGAAATGGCGACTTCATTGGGGAAGTTAGACCTATTGCTGGTCCTTCCTAAGAGGGTTAAGCCTATCTTGTTTTTATGATATTCATGTTTGCTTATTTACTTGTATTTGCTTATATATCTGTATATCTGTTCTTGCTTGACATTTTTCCTATATAATTTGGGTTGATATGTTATCTATGAGTGAGATAAATCCTATACCCGGATTTCGAGTGCATTTATGATAGGACGATGGTATATTCAAGGGGGCTTTGAAGGAGTCAATTCCTGAAAAAGTTAACTTGAGACACCATCACTCAGCTTAGGCCCTCTTGAGAGTTTAGTCATGTTGAACGATCCTTTTCGTGAAAGCGTGCTACTCTCAATGTATGTGCCATTGAGGCTGAGAACCGTAGTTACCAGACCCCACTAAGCCTTTTTTTAGATGTAGTTTGTCTTATCTTAGTCTAATAACAACTTATGATACTGAGGCAGTGGCTAGCATCATTTTTGGAAGTAGTACTCTTAGTTACTCTATGTATGGTCTTTTGTTAATTTATTTTGAAATTCAATAGAAGTATTAAATTATTTCTAGAAACATACTATCAACTTATTTCTTCACATCACAGATGGAGATATCCGTGGAAACTGTGATGATGAACATTCCCAATGGCCATCTTATATGCCAAATCTTTTTCTCAACTCTATAGGCCATCTTATATGCCAAGTTTTTTTCTAAGCTCTATAGGTATTGAAGTTCCTAAATTCAATTTGTTTCTCATTGCTTGACCTTTTACTTTTTCAGCTGAAAGTATTTTTTTATAGCTTAAATGTTATGTGCTCATGTTCCTAAAGTAAAACCACATGAAATCACAAAAATAACAACACATAAAGAGAAAAAAGCTAAAAATTTAACTACATTGATTTTAAACTAGAAATCTAAAACAAAAGATTTAATAAAAATAATTAACCAATTGATATACCTACTGTGTTTGATTTGCAAGTACGGCAGCTAACTCTGCAGGGAGTGTACCACCTTCTTTCGCACTAATGTAGTCAACAACTGCTTCCAATAGAGTTGTCACAGATGCAAGTCTTTGTTCCACCAATGAAGAACTACCACTTGAAGTACTACCACTTGAAGAACCAAAATCCACACCACTAAGTCTTGTAGTGGTATGTTTAAAAGCAGTGGTAGGAACCACTCCCATGCCCATTGCTCGAACACGACCAGGATGTTCTCTTCCTAATACCTTTCCAACAACATCATTTGAAGAAATTTCATGAGAAGCCTCAGGATTTTGATTTAAATGAGTGTCAATCTTTTCCTACATAAAATACAAATACCCAATGACTATAACTCATTTACATATACTTAAAATATATTTGGAAATATATATTATTAATTTACCCCTATCTCCTTAGCTTTTTCATTCACATAGCTTCCATCCTTCTTTTTGTGGATCATATTCCACATTAGACCTCGACCAATAGTCTTACCAGTCTCAATAGTCTAAAAAATTAAAATGCAATGTCGTTATGAATCAAAATAATGTTTAAAAAAATTGCTTATATAAAGATGGTGGCATCTAAGGTGAGGGTTTAATTAAGTCCCTCACTGGTGAAACTCAAAAAATATTCCATTACATTAGATCAAGGGTTCAAAACTATTATAAAGAAAAGTAAGAATATTTGCACAACGCCACACACAATATTTATCCTACTGTAACATAATCCAATAACTTATCTTTTTGTCCATTAACCTCCATCTCATCTTGAAAACAAACCACATCAAATGTTTCTAAATCATATTTAATGGATATTAAAGATGTAAGTAAACTATGATAAAAAAAATATGGAAATGTGTAAACAATTATAATATGAGTAACGTGTTTACAATATATCACCATATATGAAGTTTCACCCTGGAGGTGTTGATATGTTGATGAAAATTTTTAAAACAATGAACATAACTAAAGTTTAGTGATTCTAACGTTTTGTGGATGTCATATATTTGAATTCTTCTTTAAGTATAGAAGAAGTATTTAGCATATAAATAAGGCTTCACTTAAAGTAGTGGTATGAAAAAATAGGTTTAGAGCATATGAAGCTTGGGTAGTAAAAGATGGAAATGTGATTTTACTATCTATGTTTCTTATTAAAAGCTTGTTTACAAAATTCTCTAATCTAGAAGTGTCGCCCATCATGTTTATGCAGTGTTAGTAAAGATATCTCAAACATATTTTTTCCCAACTTTAATATATCTAATTTTGTCTAATTTTGTTTCTGATATTTCTTCAGGGACCTAACAATTACTTGAGTGTGTAGCAAGTGTGATAGCAATAAACACCATAATCTAGTTAGTCTCCAAAGCTCCTCTTTGTCACCTTGTCTTATATTGGAAAGAGCCATACAAAAAGTTACAAATTTTTTATAATTGACTTCGTTATTTATAGTAAAAAAAAGTCACATTCAATCTTCATTGCATCAGAAGACTAAGTGTTTCTATTTGATGTGTTTTGTTCTCAAGGAGATAAAAGATAAAAAGAGAAGTTAGGAGATTCATTTATAATGGGATAAAATTGAACGGTTGATTAAACTTAATGGTAAATTTTTCGAGTTTCACCGATGAGGGACTTAGTTAAACCCTCGCCCTAGACATCACCAGATAAATATAGTCTACAATAATAATACTTAACATAAAAAATTAGCCCTCGCCCTCAACAAATAATGCCCAATGGTCCAGAGGAACGTCGACAGGTCTATTTTTAATGATTTCACTTTTGTACAAAATTGGTTATATTTAGCTTTCCAAAGATTACCCCTATATTCCTTCCATTTTTTGCCAATTGAAGCTTCAATATACCTTTTAGCTAAATCTTCATGTACCTTAAAACAAAATCGAGGCTTCCAAATAAAAACAAAGTTAGTCACATACAATATTACACATATGCAAACTCTAAATAAATATGTAAAATTAAAATGAATTTACCTCAAAAAGGGTTTTCCATTGTTCATCAAAATAATCCTCAGGCATGTCTGACCACTTATCAAAACCTATAGGAAAAAAGAGACTATTCGTTGCTACTAGTCCACATACTCCAGCAAGTAAACCAGCAGCCTCTCTAATAGGTGAATGAAATTCATCAAACTTCACAATAATATGCAAATTATTTGGCATGTCATTGACATCTTTACAAGTCAAACGCATCTTTTGAATTGTACCTTGCTCTTTATCTATAAGATATAAAAGGTTATGTGAGTAAAACCCAAAAAATATATATAATAACAAATACAACACACGATTAGATTATAAAATTTCAATATATTATACCTTGTGCATCTACAAGCCAATAATGGGTAGATGCTCGACCACCTCTATGTTGAGAACTTTCATCTCTTTGTTGTGAAGGTTGTGATGATGTTTGGTTAGGTAATTGAGATGATACATTAGCTCTAAGATGAGAACTTTCAGCACTTTGTTGTGAAGGTTGTGAGGATGTTTGGTTAGGTAATTGAGATGATACATTATCTCTAAGATGAGAACTTTCAGCACTTTCTTGTGAAGGTTGTTAGGATGTTTGGTTAGGGAATTGAGATGCTACATTATCTCTAAGATGAGAACTTTCAGCACATTGTTGTGAAGGTTGTGAGGATGTTTGGTTAGGGAATTGAGATGCTACATTATCTCTAAGATAAGAACTTTTAACACTTTGTTGTGAAGGTTGCGAGGATGTTTGGTTAGGTAATTGAGATAAAACATTAGCTCTACGATGAGAACTTTCAGTTCTTTGTTGTGTAGGTTGTGAGGATGTTTGGTTAGGTAATTGAGATGATACATTAGCTCTAAGAGGACAACCTTGGACTCCCAATATGGCGCAACAAATTGGACTCCCAATAAGGAAGATAAAAAAATATACTTTTCTTCCTCCATTGTCTCGGTCCTTCAACAATTTTTTTTTGCGCTTTCTTTTACCTCCATCTTTTTCTTTAGATTCTAAAATTTTCCCAAAAGTAACATTTGCTCCCTTTAGTTGGTTAAAGATGTCTTGTCCTAAAAACGTAGTAGGGGCATCTCTTTGCTCAACTTTTCCATTAAAACGAGACCGATTCAATATAAATTTATGACCTTCTCTAAAAAACGACGGTGACCCATAAAACACCATTTTCCACCATTCTTTAATCTAAAACTATCAGTGTCATTGTTACAAGTGGGGCAAGCAAGCTTAGTGTGTGTGTTCCATCCTGATAAAGTGCCAAGCCCTGGAAAGTCACTAATAGTCCACATCAAAGTTGCCTTCATCAGAAACATTTCATTTTTTGATGAATCTAATGTTTGCACTCCATCATACCACATTTCTTTCAACTCTTTGATCAGAGGTTGTAGGTACACATCTATATTATTTCCTGGCGCTTGTTTCCCAGGAATGATCATGGAAAGGATTGTTGATGTTTGCTTCATGCATTCCCAAGGAGGGCGATTATATGGGATAAGAACCACTGGCCAAATGCTGTAGTTTGTACTCATCACACCAAAAGGGTTAAACCCATCAGTAGCTAGGCCAAGTCATACATTTCGAGAATCCATAGCAAATTCTGGATGAAGTAAATCAAATGTTTTCCATGCCTCGGAATCTCTAGGATGTCTCATGATACCATCTTGATTAGCCTCCAATGCATGTCATTTCATACACTCTGCAGTTTTAGAACACATAAGACGTCTTTGCAATCTTGGCTTTAGTGGAAAGTAACGTAGTATTTTTGCAGATTGCTTCTTCTTGTCATCCTTCCACCAAGATGTCTTGCATCGTTTGCATTCTTCTAAGTCTTGATTTTCTTCACCCAAATATAACATACAGTCATTTGGGCAAGCAACTATCTTGGTATAATCAAGACGAAGTTTGTTGATGATTTTCTTAGCCTCATAGAATGAAACAGGAATCTTGGCATCAACAAACACATCTTTTTATAACTCTATAATTATAGTCATTGCTTTGTCACTTATTTCACACAAGCATTTTATATGATACAATTTGATTAGAAATGACAACTTTGAGTAGTTTTTACACCCTTCATATAATGGTTGATTAACATCTTTTAACAACTCAAAAAACTCAGCCTTATCTTCACCCAATGTTTTCCATTGCATTTTGTGGTTGGAAGGTATCTTCTGCGACATGTGTTCTTTCAACTACTTTAGGCTCATTTATACTTGACCTTTCACCATGCCAGTTCCAAACTTTGTAATTTTTTGGAAAAGGTCTATTTTTTAGGTGTACATAAACCTTATCCCATGTTTTCCACTTCTTGAAACCACATTTTGAACATGGACACTTTATCTTAAGACCGTCAATAGATTTATGGTGAAATGAAAAATTCAAAAAATTTATCAATCCATTTTCATATTCAAGTGTGTCTTGAGGTTTGTCAATCCATGATTTATCAATTGGCATGACTACAAAAAAAAAAAAAAAAACCAAACCATTGCATCTTAAAATTAATGACTATCAAATCACGAGCAATCCTAAATGTAGTATAATAGCCAATAACAATATTAATGAGTACTAAATTTTAAATAGCCATTTATGAAAATATAAGATAAGAACTATATAGTATAAAATATATATAAATGTGTAACATAATTTAAATGTTCAAACATGACAAGATGAGTATATAACAAGTACTTACTTCAATATGTCTTCGACAACAAAAAGAACTCCAATAAAACTTATATGACCTTTCTTTCAATTTTCTGCAAAAAGTGAATAACTTTTGTAAGTATGATTAGAAAATGCATGGAAGAAGTATAAAGAATCTAAATAAAAATGGTGGAGTTAATGTGGTGGTGAAATTTCAGCCATTCCAAAAACGATATATCTTATAGCACACTTAAATGAAATACACATCGTGTGAAAAATGAATAGATTATATTTTAGTACAACAATTACATATAATGATTGATGTAACAAAAAAAAGAATAAATCAAATGTATAAAATCATATAGTAATGTAAATTTATTAGCGGAAAATGATGAATAAGAGTCGTTCTGGAACGATCCTTAGATGGAGTGGAAACCTTAATTTGCTCTAAGCTTAGTCATCTATATGACTTGTTACTCTAAGAATCGTTCTAGAAGGACCCTTAGATGGAGTGGAATATGATGTATGAGAGTCGTTGAATTGTGTTCATGATGCATGAATATTTGTCTCTTGATTCAAATTTGTTTTACAAGACCGGGCTTTATGTTCTCCCGATCTATTATATTGTTCTTTTTTATTTAATCTATTTTGGGTGTTACATACATGCACCACATATGTTTAAAGAATATATTTATTAAACTATAGTTTATTAGTTATTTAAAGAATATGTTTATTAAACTATAGTTTATTAGTTATGATTTGTTTACTTGTAATATCAACAAACCCATATTTTTAAATTTTTTTTAACACATCTTGCGTTTGACTGAGTTTACATCTACCTTTTAAAAAGGATTCATTCTTGATGTGTGTAACATTCTGATTTTTTATCTAAGATATTATTTAAAATTTTGTTTATTAAAAATTTACAGTTGTTTTTTTTAATTAGAAAATTAAATATTTAAACATTACAAAATAAATCATTTAGATAACATAATATATAATCATTTCATAAAATTTGTTTCCTAATAGAAAAGATATCAGAATGAAATAATTACTAAGCATCAAACCATTGTTACAATTTTTAATTAAAATTAATTCAAATACGTACGATTAGATTTATCTTAATAATATCAAAAAATTTAACAATAATTTCTATATATAATAAATTTGAAAAGAACAATCAATAAGCAATCAATATGTATAGAAAAACAATTAATATTGTAATCACTAAATTTCGTTATTAATAATTACTGTTATTTTTTTAGTTTAGTTAATTTAAATTCCATCATTAAATTACTAATAAGCAAAAAATCTGATCATTATAGCAAAAAGGTTTTTAAAATCATTCTACGTAATTAAAATAAGGGTGTTTCAATTTACTAAATTAACCACTTATAAAATAATTCTAATAATTTAAAATTCTAGTCCAAATAAATTATTTGGAGTAAAAATACATATTTTTAATTTAATTTATTCAACTTAACGTATACTAATTTAATAAAATTGATGGTTTAATAAGTTATTTAGATTTCTTACGTATAAAATAACTCATCTGATAAATAAAAATTATAAAAATTATTGAAACGAATATAAGTATTTAAATTTTTTTAAGGTGTTATACTGGGCACCTTCTGTGAAAATTACATTGTAGCCGGTGATATTTGATCAGACTATAGTTGTATACGAGTTGGGGTACCCCTTTGTACTCCGGTTTATACGAAAATTTAGCTTATTAAAAAAAAACATTAGCAATCATCTAAAAGCTTTTCCAAAGAATGCAATTATGTTCCTGTTCTTGATTGAACCAACTTCAAATTAAACTACACTTTGTCAATCAACCCTACACTCAACACCTACTACTCCTCCAAATTACTCCATACAACTGAGAATGAACCTTGTCTCAAGTTCATGTAATGCTTTGATGAAGGAATTTTTACATTACTAACAGTTTGTTTTAGCTATGTCCTATTAAAGCTAAAACAAGTAGAGATGGAAATTCAATACTTTTTTTGCAGTTTGTGAATATGGTTTGTGTCTATATCACTAATGTATCTCTATTGAGGAATTTTGTATATTATTGGATATATTAGTAAACCCATTCAACGATGTTATTCTCTGGGAATGAGGTGTTAAATGTTAAGATGTGGAATAAATTCACACTATTAAAGGTGGTGGCAATCTTTGCTTGGCAACTGAGTCAATATAGTATAAGCGAAAACGTTAATTTTTTTATATTTTTTCTTTTATTTATTATTTATTAAAAGTAGGAATGAATTTTTTTCAAAAGTCCTTCAAATTCTGCAAAACTAGATTAAAAAAATGCAAAATAGGAGCAATTTCATCGAAAAACGATTATCCCACAAATAGAAGGGATATGTGCTAATTGATTCAAAAAATAGAAGGGGTCATTTAAACTTACAGCTTCAGCTCCTTGCTTAATGAGAATGAGAGAGCTATCTTTTGACTCAATTTAAGTCCCTATAATATAAAATGATACAACAATTAAAATTCCCTCAATTTAACCCTTCAATTGAAAGTGTAAGAAATTGAATGCAACTACATTTTCAGCATCATGTCTGAGTTGAACGCCGGACACACCACATGCCAGCAAGGACCAAAAGTACCAAACTTACAAAACCAAAATTGAAAATTGCTGCAAGCCACACAGAATCGTGTGCACCCAACAACTTAGGCAAAGAAAAAATGTAAACAGTACAAAAGGAAAATCCAAAAGCCACATATAGAAATCCATGACTTGCATAAACGTATCATCAAATCTCTAAGCGCCTAAACCAAGTATAGTAAAACATCTTAATTAGCAAAAAAATTGAAATGCCAAAAGCGCCTCCATGAAAAGTTTCCTTTCCATTACATCAGTTGAAGAAATATTGCCGACTTATACAGATAAAAAACTCGGAATGCCCGGGATGCCAAACTAATTAAACCATAAGGAAGAGTGAAACTGAATTGGCCCATAGGAAGATGTAGCAGAAAATAAAAGCAAAACCTTTGCCTGGAAGTTACATAGGACTACCCCAACAGAACATAGTCAAACTACAGAACATAGTCATATAGTGTTGAATAATCAATGAATTCATTATATTAGTTACTTTCTCATAGTGCTGTGACTACCACTCCCCAAAAAGACGCCAATTTCCTTAGGAACCATGGCCTCAACAAAATGTTAGTGAAGCTATACAAAAACATAGAAAAATCAAAATTAAACTGACTAGTTCTCAAATATTCCAGAATCTTTATCCAACGTAATTCATTTCTAAAAGCTTATACAATTACATTAATTGGCTAGGCATGGCGCAAGCATACATCTAGTTATATATAAAATTCATAACAACATAAGATCTGCAATTTATCTAAAAGAGATAGATTGTCCGGAGAGATTTAATGTATGTTTTGTTGTAATATGTTAAAGTTTGGGAAATCCCACTGTTTGAGAGGATCATCAAGATTTATGTTTTATTTCAATTTGATGCATCTAGTAGCACTATATGATACTACAAGTTATAACTGCCAGGGTAGTAAACCATATAAGAGCATACATCAATGACTTTTTTACATTTTGACATTCTAAACTATGATTTTTGGATTAATACCTATAAATTTCTCTAACCACAAAAATTAGTCCATAACATCTAATCTGCTAATATCATACAAGAGAATATAACAAGTTCTATATGAGATGGGAAAAAACAAACTAGTTGTGTATTAAACTAACACAATAATGAGATAATCTATCATGTTTGAATAACTCATGCCACACACAACATGAAAGCAGACCTACACTAAAACCAACTAGTGAACATCCAGAAGCTTTAGAATACATACATTAGACAATGTAAGTATTTAATACAACCCAAAAAGTAACAGAAAGAAAAACAAAAATACTTGAAACAGCCCCCTTCTACCAACAAAGAAGCCTCATTTTCTAACTGTTGTAAACAAACCATGTTAAATATTTATGCATCAAACAACTACAAGGATAAGGAAAACTCAGCGGCTAGCAAACAGATTTATGAATCCAACAATTTAGTTGTAGAAACCACTGCGCATCTGTCAATAAATAACCACAACATCAAATATTAGGATAAGATTCATACAAGTAAGTCAAAAGGAAATGACACAGTGAGATACAACAACAAGCAAAGACAACTTACAATGTAAGATTCACCCAAAAATCTATAATATAATATTAGCCAGAACATGAAGCTAAGACAACAAACACATGTTCATCCATCCATCTTAGACCCAATCAACAACCTAATAATATTTCCAATTCTTTTAACAAAGTTAGTGTACATTAATTAGTTCTGAGGTTGATGGGGGTGGTAGGGATCAATGGATTTGGTGATGAAGGTAACAAAATTAAAAAGAAAGAGAAACAAAAGAATTCATCCACAATATTATTCAGAATTTGGATATAGTTGTTAAATACCATTGAATAGAACCGAATTTGGTGACCCAAATTATAAAATAAACCAGAGAACTAAGAAACTACTATCATTCAAACTACCCTAAAAACACTCTTCCACAAGAATATATCAAGAACTTAAACTTACACAAAAAATCCAAATGAATATAAATAATGTTAATCTTGTGAAAAATGAAATAAAACTATCACCTGAGTCTCATAAACCATACCAGTTATGTCAATATCATAAATCTTGTTGTGAAAAAACGAAAGCACATTATTACCTTAAAATTGGTGGATTGTGGAATTTTGGATTGTTAAGTAGAAAAACAGAGCAATAGACCGGTCGATTACGGAACAACAGGTTGCAGAGCAGCAGAACAGAGCAGCAAAAAACCTAATAGTGGAATAGCACAAAACCTGATTGTCAGGGTTCCATATTGATACTGATATTGAATAGGGGTGATTCTAATTTTAAATAATTGTTAGGGTTTGAATTTGAATGAAAGAAATAAATTGAGATCGAAAGGGTTTACCGAAAACTGAACGGAAGGAAATGAATATGAGAAATTTGAAGCTGAAGCTGAAATTCAGAGAAGAAAGCCCAAAATCGGAGAAGAAAGCTCAAAATTGGAGAAGAAAGTTCAATATCGGTAGGGTTGAGATGAACTTAGGGTTACTTTGAAACGTTTGAAGAGGAAGAAGGACGTAAGAATAATGCTTTTGTTTTTTATTTCCAGAATAACATCATTATTATTATTATTATTATTATTATTATTATTAATATTATTATTATTATTATTATTATTATTATTATTATTATTATAAAAAGGGAATGGGTATTAAAAAGGGAATGAAAGTTAGGAAAAAGCGTTTCACACAACATGTGAGAGAATTTAAAAATAATTAAGTAAATAGTGGCGGTTTTAGTTACTAATATTACGTCGTTTATAAAAACCGCCGTAATTAACCGTATATAATGGCGTTTTAATATAAACGCCATAATTAAACCGCCGTAATTTACGCGAATTTTTGTAGTGTGTTTTCTGCTAATAAGAATAAGTCGCTAAACTCTGCGGCGAGAATCTTACAGCCAGCCCACCTAGATAGCCAAAAAAACGTTCTGTCGCCATTGCGTATTTTATACGAAATGCAACTAGAAACTGTGTCCAACCCACCGGAGATGGAAACCTGTAACAAATCACGCCACCAAATAGACGCAGGAACGGAATACTTAAAACTCACAGCAGAATGAAATTCTAAAGTATGGTTAGAATAGCGAAACTCAATTAAATTCTTCCACAAAGTATCCAGCTGTGCCAAGATTCTCCAAATCCATTTAAACATCAATACATTATTGAAGAGCTTGATATCTTTCACTCCTAAACCTCCATTATGTTACTTAAGTGGATAACAGTCAAATTATCTCCTCAAGCTCAACCCTAGCTGCCACCCCTATCACTCTTTCTCCTCATTATATACGTTCGTTCATGACCACAGCATAACCACAACATAGTGGGAAAAATTCAAATTCCACATTGATTAAAGATACAATCTACAAAGGGTTTATATAGAGTGGCATCCCTCACCTTACCAATCGGTTTTGTAGGAATGAGTTAGGGCAAACTCTAATTCTATCATGGTATCACAAGCCTATTGATTTGGACCACCCACAATTTTAATATGTGCACCAGGCCCAAAAAGTGTTGGGCGCAAGGGAGTGTATTGGAAAAACTAAGTCCCATACATCGATAATTTGGGCCACCCAACTTTTATATCCACGCACCAAGCCCAATAATGCTGGGCGTGAGGAGGTGTAATGGGAAAAACCTAAGTCCCACATTGGTTACAAATACAATCTACAAAGAGTTTATATAGTGTGGCACCCCTCACCTTACCAACCGGTTTTGTAAGAATGTGTTAGGCCAAACTCTAATTCTATCACACCATTACCACCAATTTCTTCTATTAATAATATAGTTTTTTCTATTCATCAAATTTCTCCAATCTCCGAAGTTGAGGTCGGGGATACACCACTAAAAGCTTCATTTTTGTATATTCAAAAGATTATTCACATATTTTAGTAATTGCTTTGAATATATATATGGTGCATTTTAAAATGATGATCAGGGTTTAAGGTGTCTAAATATATGTTTATGTCATAACAATTATCGATAATATTGATCATTCTATGATGAATCATATAAAAAATGTATTATTTAGCAATATAAGTTTCTCAAATATAACAATTTACTTAGTTTCTAACAGTATTTAAATTTAAAATAAATTCATCAAGTATAAGCAAGTTTGTTTAATGAGAAACAAATTTTAATATTCATCAAACTAAAAATTAGCCAAACATTGAAAATCTTTCTAAAATGTCAATATCCTCGCACTTCACCAAGTTTTCCAATTGTACATTATATT
This sequence comes from Lathyrus tuberosus, assembly GCA_022829125.1. Lineage (NCBI taxonomy): Eukaryota > Viridiplantae > Streptophyta > Magnoliopsida > Fabales > Fabaceae > Lathyrus > Lathyrus tuberosus. The sequence goes on from JALAZF010000995.1 coordinate 386,822, forward strand.
TGCGATATCAATTCTCAAAGCATTTGTATTATGAATGATCGATTTATCACCAAATCAAATATCATCCTGCAAAAGATCTTATATATTAATACATACATTGAATATAATTAAAATACATATTTAATTAAATTTATTAACTTACAATTCTCGTTTTAAGTTGCATAAAACAAATTAGATAAAATTAATTAATTTCTAAACAATGTTACCTGCATGTGTCTAGCAACTTTATAAGGACGCGACGTAGAGGTTTTGTTGCTATTGGAGAACTCATGTTGGCTTGTGTTTTGAATAAGTGATGATAAACCTACAAATGTTAATTAGTTAGGTGTTGTACAGTATTCATACATTTTAATTTGAGTACTTTTATCAAGTTTTTAAGAACACACACCTGGTTGGGAGACACTTGCATATTGTTTGAGATATGGAATTTTTGTAGATTTCTGTTTTACTACATTAGAAGGAACGGTGATACTGATGGCTGGTGATGGATATTTTTTAGTTAAAAAAGGATCTATGCAGATTCCATTACCTTTTGGATTTGAAAGACCTTTGTATTTTTCTTTTTCAAGAGAGTTTGTGTGTTCAATTTTCATCTGTGTTAATGGATTATCATATTCGAGCACCATAGGAATAAATTTTCCGATGGCAAATAATGGATCCGGAACGTTGTTTTTGGGTGACAACGAACTCATAATATCCGAATAGTCTGAATGTAACTCATCGTCCACTTCAAATTCATGAAAAATTTTATTTATTTCAGAATTGATACGTGATTCTTGATTCCATGTGTTTTTGTGATAATCCATCCTCTAATTCAACAACGAAATTAAAAAATCAAAATCAAAAGGATAATAAGTAGTGGGCTATCTATTATAAGAGCTTATACTATCTAATACATTTCATAAAGAGTTTATGCAACATAATCAAAATAATTAAAATATAAGAATATAGTAGGAAATTTTTCAACATGAATATTTGATTTACTTCTAAATGTTTGTAAGTTGATATGCATATAATTCTTAAATTTTTTAAAGAGAAATAGAATAAATACAAATAAAGGAATAATGATAAAAAAAAATAGTGAAGATTATCATTAAATTATATTCAAGAAAATCAAAACCTATCTCTTTGTTAGATCTACGTACATTCTATAATATTATCAATTCAAATGACAACACTCAATTGAAAGAAGTTTTTTTATAGACTTAAATATTTTATTTAGAATTCAATTAAAATCTAATAAATTAAATCTAGCGCATAACCATAAAGTTTTGTACAAAAAATAACACTAATATATCTTTGATCACATGTATATTTGATAAAATAAACTATAATAAAAAATATGTGTTTCCTGTCAAAACTTTAGAAGTAACTTTCTCTAGAACACATTAAAATATATAAAAATTTAAATTTATCAAAATAACAAAGAAAAAATTCTTTAATTTCAAAAATAACTAAAATCATTGATGTTTATGTCTATCAATAAAATATTTTTTTAAAATATATATAAAATATAATAAATTAAAATCAAGAGTTCACTAAGAGAAAAAAACAATATTAAACATAAAAAAAAATTATTTGATAAACCCATAAAACTTCTCACAAAAAAGATAGCTACGTCACAAAATTCATTTGTACCAATATCAAAACACATAAAAATTTAAACTTTGGAAAAGTAAATAAAGAAAATTATAAGACTTACCTTTCTACTTAACGGTGATTGTGCAAGAAAAAAGCACCAACAAAACTAAAAGAAAAAAAGAAAAAAAAGTTGAGTGTGATTTGAAAAGTTGATAACGAATATATATATAGCAAAAATAAGGGAAAAAAGATAATTGAAAAAAAAAAAAGATAAGGACAAACTTATTACTCTTTCCTACAAATAAATTGTAAAGAGTAATAAATTTTGATTTTAATTTTTTTCATTCTATGTGAAAATTAAATTTCATACAATGTTTCAATCATTAATATATTTGATGCATGAATCTAAATAATCAATAATTTTGAATAAAAATATTGTATTACCATATCAAATTATTATTTATTATAGTATCTTTATTTGAACTTTGACCTTGAATTCAAAGTCAAATTGTAATAATCATTCAAACTCCAACCTTGGTAGGTAGTCTGTCGTGCAACACCGGCCAAAAATTAAATTTTGCTCTAGATTTAAAATGGTTTTTAATGAGAATATTTTCCCAATTGACAATAATTTTTTACGTCGAAGATCTTTATACATGTCTATTGTTCAATATCCCCCTTGTTAAACACTCATGTTTCAATAAGTACTATTGGTAACCAAGTCTTTACACTTAACAATATTTTTTATTATCGAAGAAGTGGCAGTGTTGGGTTGTCATTGCATAATAGACTCCACCTTCATAAAGTATGTATCAACCCACCTGATCCATAATTTGTCAGCCTTGGTGTGCATGTCGCTTTAGCAAGTAGCATTCTTCCAATCACCTGGGTAGTTATGTTAAGTTTCCCATAGCGTTTTTGTTCACACACTTTGTCCCAAGCCACAAGAGCTTTCCTGCATGTAGCTTTCCCATATCACAAGAAATTTCTACAAATAGATTCAAGGTGTTTGATATTTTTCGTGGGGATGGGGAAAAACTGCATCCAATAACTAGACATAGCCAAAATAACACTTTTCACTAACTGACATCTACCTGCATAGATCAGCAGCTTGGTTGTCCAATGTTGAATTATGGCCAGCATTGTGTCAAGTAGTGGTTGTCATTGATTACTAGTAATTTTCCTGCTGGATAAAGGGACACCGAGGAATTTGAATGGCAGCTTACCTTAAACAAAAACCAGTGACAGTCAAAATCTTCTGTTGTTCATGCACATTAGTCCCTCTAAAATAGGTGTCACGCTTAGCTGGGCTAGCCCTAAGCTATGTAGCCTCACAAAACTAATGGAACACATCCATCAGTAATTGAACTGATATCTCAGTGCCTCTGGTAAAGAGAAGAAGATCATCAACAAAACACACATTAGTGATCCTAAGTCTGGCACACTTTGGATGGTAGTTAAAATTGGGGATGTTTTGCAAAGATACCAAACTTCTATAGAGGGATTCCATGATCAATACAAAAAGAAGGGAGGATCCTGGATCTCCTTGTCTCAACCCTATCTCTGCTTTCAAAATCCTGCTCATATTATAAGTGATTAAGTACCTATAAGATGCAGACCTAACATCCACCATAATTCAAGTTCTGAATTTACCAGGGAAGTTCATTTCCTACAAAATTATCTCCAAGGCATCCCATTCCACAATCTCATATGCCTTTTGGCACTACTAGAAAAACTTAAAATAGTGACAGACATTAGATTCGGATTTAATTCAGTGTCTAATAGAGACCGAAATCAAGACAGATTATCACATATTGGGACCAATTTTAAAATTTTAATCCTAGAGACGGAATTTAGAGACGGAATCCATCGTCTCTAACATATTCCGTCAATAATTCCGTCTCAAAAATAAAACATGTTATTTTTTAATAATTAAAAATACTCTAGAGACAGAGTTCAGAGACGGAAATAACGGAAATAATTTGTATGATATATATCCCTCTCTATTTCTGTCTCTAGCTAATCAAACTTCTAGAGTCCAATTATAATATTTTCTAATTAAAGATACTTTTTATTTTAAGTGTTATTCAATGTGGTTTAAAATAAAAATGGTTAAATAAATAAATAAAAGCTTAAATATATTTTTTCAATAAAATTTTTTTAAAGCTGATTATCCAAAAAAATATTTTTTGATTAAATTTAAATATGTTTAAAAATTTTGTATGTGTTTTTTGACTTGATAAATTCAAAAGATATAGATTACTTGTTTCAAAGTTTAAAATTATGATCTTTATATGAATGAATTATGGTTGCATTAATATTATTTTTAAAAGTAATATTTTTACTCATTGGTATGTTTAAAACTTATATATTTGTAAAGTTTGTTTAATTTTAATTATAAAAAAAATAAAAATACAAAGTGGTGTGAGTTGTAATTAGAAGTTATTTTTAGTTTAATTTTATTTTTCATGAGAAATATTTTTTGTATGAAAAAACAATATATTAATAAAATTTGGAAATAAATTTTATTAAATATTGGAATATCAATAATATTAGCTCTGATGGCATAGCACGTACTGTATGGCATATCAATATCAATAATATTTAACATACTTATCAGAACCCACGACTTCTCCCTCCCTCATTTTCACCAAAAACCTAAATTTCCATCTTCCCTCCCTAACATAACATTTCATAGAAAACCCTAACTATTCATTCCATTGGACACTGGCTCTTCTTCAACCTGCAAGTCTCCACAACTTCGTACATATTTTGATTTTTTAATTTATTAGCTTCATACGATTTCTTTTCTTCAAGCGATTTTGTTTTTACTCGCTAATATGATTCTTTTTCGTTCTTATCAGGTTTATTCCTTTCTCACAAGTTCTTGAGGTGAGGTTATTTTCTTTCATCAATATAAACTTTATTTATCTTCCTTACTTATAGTTTTGATACTCATTTCAGAAATTTAGTTTGAGATAGAGTGATTTCGGGATTTGAAGGAAAAAAAAACTTATTCCAAGCTAAAGCACATAAAGGTTTCTTCTCAATTCTATTTATTTTAATGAATTATTTTAAATTTTTCTGATTAATTTATGTTTAGTTAGAAAGCCAGTGAGTAATTTTTTACAAGGGTACCACATTTTCTATATTTATTTCATGAGAAGTATACATAAGTTTGGTTTAGTTCATCTACAACATTAGACTATTGACATCAAAACTTGAAGTAGTACTTTTGTGAATAGAAAATTTGACTATATCTTGGAGTCCTCTGTAATACTTATTATTGAATTTTGAAATTGCTTTGCAAGTTTAACACCTTCTTTTTTTAATTATCTTTTACATTATTATTAGCATATGTGTTGTAAATTTATTAATGAAGGATCTTTCTTCCTTCTGTAAAAGAGAACTTTTGTTCATCCTGTTACAAAATTATATGTTTTGACCTTCCAAGTGTAAACAAGTGTAAAGAATGATTGGTGTGTCTTAAATCCTAAGATGTTGGATTTTAATTTTGAAACTATAATGTTAACTCAAATAGTAGCAGTGGCAATGCTTTTAAATTCTTGTATTAATATAATCTGATTTTTTTTTTATAAAAAAAAACAGGGGCTGCATTTTATACCAATGCCTTCCAAATATTTAATATGTACATGTTGTGGTGACTATAACAGTTATGATGTCATGGTTGTAGAATGGCTACTGCTAGCTATGATGTTTTACAGTTTAGAGACTTTAACAATGCTACATGTCTTGTTATGAAATTAGAAGAAAATGAATGAGAAATAATGTGGCATTTCAATAATATTAACTTATTTTTTTATACTATAGAAGCAGGATAATTTAGAGAAGCTTTCTCTCAATGTATACCTTCAACTTTCATCTATTATTTTTTTAATCCTTTACAATTTCACCAAACCTATTTAGAATTTAGTTTCTCAAGCATTTTCTGTGTGATTTCTATGTAAATTCTTCCATCCTTGTGTATACAGTGTCTTCTAATATACACACATTTTAAAGGTAAGGTGAAGAGTGTTTGGAAGTATTATTCTATATATTCTCCATATAGTTTATGTGAATATGAAGAAAGAGTCTAATTTTCAAAGTTTATGAATTTACCAATGTGGATATGCTGGTGCTATGAGATTATGATTTAGCTTATAGTATTAAATATATTAATGTAGAGTGAGGTGTGGAGGTGTGCTGTGTCATTTTAGTTAGTTAAACTATGTTTATTTTACTCCAGACTCTTAAAATTGCTTTTATTTAGTTATCTTAGTTAATATAAATCTTGCTATTTTTAAGGGTTTACTTATCATTTTTCTTGCTCTATTTATACTTTTAATAATGTAAAGTTATGTCTTTACTAACTTTTTTCTTTTAAATCTATCAGCTTTATAACAAAGATCAAAAGGTGTCTCGTAGATTCTGAAAAATTGTGAGAAGAAAAATATTCAGATTGCTAGCAAGATTGTTGAAGGTATTCTTTATTTATTTCTAAAAGAATTTGGAGAGGCGTTGGTAAAGATTATTATTGTTTGGCTTAACTGCATTAGTTGAACATTGATTCTTCATAATCAAGAGAAGCATTTTTCTAATCCAGGGTGATAGTTTGGATTGTGACAAGAATTTTATTCCGTCTATCTAAATTTTATCATAATTATTTACTTTTCACCTTTATATGGAAGCTATTTTTCTTTTATGGTTTTTAATAAGTAATTTTATGATTATGCTATGACTTTATGAGTTAGTCACCTTTATTGTTGATTGAAGTTGTTTGAGTGAACGTGAAAATAGATATTATGACTTAATATTCAATTATGAGATTCGACTTGATAGAGTTGGACTTTATTTTACAATAATTTATTATCGTGCTAGTTAGTACAACCTTAAGCTTTAACATTTTAAGAATCCTAAATTGTTACAAGGAATCTTGATACAAATTTATTAATCAGCGTAATTCACATAATATTTGTTTGTCAATTAGAGAAATGGAAATTCCCGAACATCGCAAGTGGATGGATAATTGGATGAATCATAATAAGAGTAGAGTTACAGATGAGTATATGGCGGGGGTTTACGAGTTCATTGAGTTTGCTTGTGGACAAGAAAACTTCAAAAAAGTAGGAAAGTTGAGATGCCCGTGTAAAATATGCAAGTGTAAGAAGCATCATATAGTTGGAGATGTCATGGGACACCTTTGTTTGAATGGATTTAAGGAGGGTTATTATTATTGGACTTGCCATGGTGAAAAAAGGCCTCCAATTCTGCCAGTGGACTTAGACAATTACTATTATGGAGATAACGAGGTTCGATAAGACTTTAATGACTTTGAGCAAACATTTTTTTGATATGTTGAAAGCTGCGCAAGCTCCCTTGTATAATGGTTGTGAAAGTTATTCTGAACTTTCAGCCGCAATACAAGCTCTAAGTATGAAATCTGACTTCAATATCTCTGAGACTTGCTTTAATCAATGGGTGAATTTTATGTGAAAGGCATTGCCAAATGACAATCGAATGCCAAAAAATTTCTATCATGCAAAGAAATCTGTACAAAAGCTTGGATTAGGCTGTATTATGATTCATTGTTGTCCAAATGGATGCATGATTTATTACTCTCCTGATGATAAGAATCTTCGTAATTGTAAGATATGTGGTGAAGATCGTTACAAAAGTGTCATTAGAAATGGTAAGGTTAGAGAAGTTCCTTTAAAAAAGATGTGGTCTTTCCCTCTTATCCCAAGGCTTCAAGGACTTTATTCCTCAATGCAAACTGCAAGTCAAATGAGGTGGCATCGTGAGAATATAAGAGAGTCTGGCTACTTATGTCATCCATCTGATGGAGAAGCTTGGAAGCATTTTGATGAAGTATATCCTGAGTTTGCAATGGACCCTCGAAATGTGAGTCTAGGGTTGTGTGCTGATGGGTTTGCACCATTTGATAAAACAGGTAGAACATATTCATGTTGGCCAGTAGTTCTTACTCCTTACAATCTCCCACCTTGGATGTGCATGAGAAAAGAGTTCTTATTCTTAACCATTATAATTCCCGGCCCTTCCAATCTAAAAGGGAGAATTGATGTGTACATGCAGCCTCTTATAGATGACCTTAAACTTTTATGGAATTCTGGGGTGATGAACTATGATGTCTCACTACATCAAAATTTTGTCATGAAAGCTTGTCTGTTATGGACGATTAATGACTTTCCTGCATAGGGAATGTTGTCAGGTAGGATGACAATGGGTAGACTTGCATGCCCAATTTGTATGGATTCTACAAAAGCATTTACCCTTCAACATAGCCACAACACAACATTTTTTGACTGCCATCGCCAATTCTTGTCTCCTGATCATTGCTATAGAAGGAACAAGAATGCTTTTATAAAGAGAAAGGATGAGACATCATTTCCCCCACAAAGGTTGACTTGTGAAGAAATATGGGAAAGGGTTAAGCATTTACCTAGCATAATTGGACCTCCATATGAAAATTTGCCAGGGTACGGAGTTTTACACAATTGGACCAAACAAACCATCTTTTGGGAGTTACAATATTGGAAAACGAATCTTCTACCACATAATCTAGATGTCATGCATATAGAGAGAAATGTGTTTCTCAATATCTTGTACATAGTTATGGACACCAAGGGCAAGACGAAGGACACTTTTAAAGCTAGATTAGACTTAGCAGATATTTGCAGAAGGAAAGATTTAGAGTTACAAGATGGTGTAGGGGGAAACAAAAAAAGCCAAAAGCAAAGTACACATTAACAAAACAACAAAGAATATATGTGTGTGAGTGGCTCAATAAATTAAAGCTTCCAGATGGGTATGCCTCCACCTTGTCTAGATGTGTTGATATGCGAGAAGCAAAGTTTTTGGGAATGAAAAGCCATGATTGTCATGTTTTCATGCAACGATTGCTTCCAATTGCATTCAAATCTCTACCAAAACCTATTTGGAACACACTTACAGAGTTTAGTCAATTCTTTCGAGAGCTTACATCACCTATACTAAAAGAGGATAATTTATGTGTAATGGAGAAAAATATTCCAATAATTTTGTGTAAATTAGAGCAAATATTTCCCCCTAGTTTCTTTGACTCTATGGAGCATCTTCCAATTCATTTGCCATATGAAGCGAGGGTTGGTGGTCCTGTGCAATACCGATGGATGTATCCTTTCGAAAGGTGGGCTCTTCTATCCTTTTTAAAATAATTACCATGCATCATTTATTCTATTAATGTCTTCAAATAATTTTTAGGTTTATTCGTACCTTAAAAAACAAGGTTACAAACACAGCTGCAGTTGAGGGCTCTATTTGTGAAGCGTACTTAGTGGAGGAGACCTCTACATTCGCGTCTTATTATTATCCACCCGATGTTCCATGTAGAAGGACAAGAGTGCCACGAAATGATGATGGAGGTGAAAGTTGTTCAACTGGACCACCTTTCTCTATCTTTAATTATCCAGGGCACCCTTCTGGAAAATGCAAAACATACTTCTTAGAAGAAAGGGAAAGGAAAGCTGCACATCTATATGTCCTTTTAAATTGTCCCGAAGTTGAGCCATTTTTATCGTAAGTGTACACATCACTATTTTATTCACCAAAATATATTTTAAATAATGAAGTGGCCTAACATGTGAATATACTTTAGCATATATACAAATATGCTACAAGAATTAGGTGTCGGTGACTCAGATGTTGACAAAGAAATTTCAACAACGTTTCCTTATTGGTTTAGAGAATATGTACGGTTAATTGAATCTCCCTAGTTTCATACTATGATTCATTTTTCTTGTTAAGTGAAATTTATTTAGCCCTTTTTGATATAGGTATCAAAAAATCATTTTGAAGATGACTTTTTGAGGAGTTTGGCGGGGAGGCCTAAGAAAAAAGTCAAAAGATGGACAATGTATTATGTAAATGGATTTAAGTTTAGTACAAAGGATTATAGTCTTGGGATGAACACAACTAATTATGGTGTATCTGTTCAAGGTGGTCAGAATGCGACAATAATCAATGATTACCATGGGGTCTTAACTGAGATTATTGAAGTTTACTATACAGGATGGCCAATAAAGATGTTGGTTTTCTTCAAATTTGATTGGTTTGATCCTAGGATTATGTGATTATGGAAGTTTATTTATCAATTTATGCTTCACATTTTTTTTTGTTTTTCTTCTTTTTATTGGTTCACTTTGTGATATTATAATTTAACTAACATGATTTCATCACTACATGTTTCATTATTCATAGATGACAGGTAGAGGTAGAGGCAGAGGAAAATGTAGAGGAATAGTTATCACTCACCCACACACCCAATCTCCCCAAACTAGACCTAAACCACTTATATCTAAACCATTACAAAACCCACCTACAGATATCCCATCTCCCCAACCCCAACCAAGACCAAATCTAACCATATCTAAAACTTTTCAAAATACCACTACTCCTTCCTCATCTCCTCATACTCAAACTAGACCAAAATCAATCATATCTCAACCATTAAAAAATCCACCTACATATGTGACATCTCCCTATCCCCCAACAAAACCAAATCCAAAACTATCTAAACATGTGCACAAGACCATTACATCTTCCCCATCTCCTCATACTCAAATTAGACCAAAGCCACACATATCTCAACCATTACAAAATTCCCCTACACATGTCCCATCTCCTCATACTCAAACTAGACAAAACTCATCCATATGTCAATTATTACAAAAGACTCATAAACATGTCCCATCTCCTCAACCCCAACCTAGGCCCGAACCACGCATGTCTCAATCATTACAAAAAACCACTACACATACTCCATCTCCCCATTCACAAACTAATGCTCCAACTATATGTCAACCTTTTCAAAATACCTCTATGTCTGCTCCATCTCATTCTCATTCTCAAAATAGGGTAGCACCAACTATATCTTATCCTTTTGAGACTGCACCTACATCTTCTCCATCTTCTCAACCCCAAACGACTCCTACATATGAACCATCTACACATTCTCAAAGTGGGACATCTATAGACATGCCACTAGATCCCTCTCTTGATAATGGTTCACAAGCAAATCCACACATAGAATTATGTTCTTTAACGGAGGAGAACATCAAGTAGGGGTCAAGGGATGAAGATGGACGAATTTGGATAAGATCTGCTCCTAGAAATAAGTAATTCAAATATTTTTAGTATAATTAAATTTAACTATGTGTATATATGTTTAAAATTTCATCTTACACATACTAATTATTCTAATATTTTCAGCTTTCAACTAGAATTTAAAGTGAGAGGTGCTATCACACAAATTTTGAAGACAAATTTTCAAGGGGCTTGGTCATGTTGGAGGAGTCTGGATGAAGTATCATATAAACTTTTGTTTGACGACTTTAAGGTATTGTGTCGTATTCCTTATTATTAGAAGTTAAATATTGACATATATATTCCATTAGAAATTAAAAATGTGATTAAAGTATAATCATTACAATGGATGATATACAATATGATAGGTAAACTTTATTTTTATCACACTGATTTAGAAACTACTAGTGGTCATTTTGAAAGAACTGTTAGATATGATACTGCTTTAGAAATTGCTAGTGGTTAATTTTAATTAACTTACTGCTTGTGGTCATTTTGAAAGAACAGTTAGATATGATACTGCTTTAGAAATTGCTAGTGGTTAATTTTAATTAACTTAGTTTTATGGATGACATAACATACTTCACTGCCATCCTTTTCTTAAACTACCATGCTGACATGAGTTTTTAGATACTTAATGCTGAATTTAGTACAATATCTTATGGTGAGTTAACTCGTTAATGAAACCGTCTTCCTTGTCTTATTTAGTTGGAATTGGAACATGAGTGGAATTGAGTGTCCCAATAGCCATAACAACATCAATTGTTATATTAAGGTTGTAATGATTGGCAAAACAGTTAGTGGTTAAAACCAGAATTTCTAAAGCATTAAGCAATTCATTTATACTGGTATAGTAACACTACTTAAGAAAATCTAGTTTTTATTATTAGAATAATTTAGGCAATTCATTCATACTGGTATAATATTTATTTATTCTTTTTATATATTAGTAGTATAATTTATAAGTCCCATGGTTTCTAGATACATACTGGTATAGTAATACTGCTTTAGAACTGCTAGTTTTTAATTAATATTACAACACGGCAATGATATTTAATCCTCTCTTTTTTTTGTTGCAAATTTATTTTTTGTCCAAATACAAATGGCTCAAAAAAGATGAAGTTAACATTGAGAAGAGCTTTCATAGTAGGGGATCTTTGGCTCTTAAAAATGCTTTGTATAAGGTTCGTAGTGGTGAGGACGAAGGTGGTTGGATTGATGAAGATAATTTAAAGAAATTAAAGGCTCAATGGCAAGATGAAAAGTGGCAAAAAAAATCCATGATTAATAAACATAACAGGAAATCTAAAGTTGGACACAATGTGCATAGTGGGGGATCTATATCTGCTAGAGAACATGCCAAAAAGATGGTTAGTACTTTTTATCAATGTCATATTTATTTTTAAATATATTTATATTAACTTAAATTATATTTGGTTGTTAATTTAGAGGGTGGAGTTGCATAGGGAACCGACATGTTTTGAGCTTTATCAACGACTTCATAGACCAAAGGGAAAACCAAATGAATGGTTTAATGAAACACAAGCTAAGATAGCTGTATGTAGTAATTACTCTTTTTTATATATTTTATAAATATAAATATAAACTAATAGAAAATATTTTTTTTAGGAAATGTACCAAACTCAAATATTTGAGAAAAACTCCCAAAGTGGTGAGGGTAGCAGTGAGCAATCTGTCCAACAATCTGATAATGATGTGTATATGGAAGTTGTTAGAGGCATAAACAAGAAAGGACGCATATTTGGATTAGGATCTCAAGCTGCTAATGTCAAAGAATCTTTAAAATTCTCATCTTTTATGCATAATGATGTGTCGTCAGATAAAGTTGCTGCTATGGAGGCTAAGATTGAAGCATTAACCGCTGAACTTGAGAAGAAAAATCTTGAACAAGAAATGATAAAACAAAAGATGGAGGATTGGGAGCGAATTTTTGAAAGTTGTATGCCTAATTTTAATCAAAATTCGCCACTTCAACCCGAAGGAGATGGCGATAATGAAAATGTTGAGATGAATGATGATGAGCTTTAGTCTTAGTTACTTTGATTTTTGCTAGATCAATTATATGATCTTTTTTATATTTTGGACATGTTAAAGTTTAATATCATGTAATGGTTTACTTAAGGATTTGTAAGGTCACATACTTTTTATGGTAATATTGATATGAAGTTTAATTTTAGTTACTTTGTTTTTCGTTAGATATATATGATCTTTTTTTTTGACATGTTGAAGTTTAATATCATGTAATGATTTGTAAGGACAACATGTATTTTTATGGTAATGTTGAATGAAACTTGCCTTTTTAACAACTTTAATTAAGTAAGCATATAAAAAATTATTCTAAAAAATCCTGAGACGAATTTTTGAGATTGAGTTTTATTTAATATTTAATTTGAATAGAGACGGAATTGTTTGTGTTTGAGACGAAATATCAGAGACGGAACTATATGACTCAGAGATGGCTATGTTATAATGTCAAAAATATTATTTGATCATCTGAGACGGAATATATCCGTCTCGAGTCAGAGACGGGATAACATTTCCGTCTCTGATCAACTTGCGACGAATTTTCTAACAACGGATATTGGTCTGTCTCGAGTTCCGTCTCTAACAGGTTCAGTGAGGGAATTTTTATGTTTTAGAGACAGATTTCACCTGTCTCTATATTCAATTTTTCTAGTAGTGTGGAGACTGATTTGCAAGGGGCATCTGGGAGAAATATGATTCCTATTATAGCACCTAATTAATTCATGTGCCCTATTTTTGTGCTAGTTTCATAATATAGTGGTTTTCATTCATACTCCACTGATTTTTAAATTTTTTGAACTTCATGATCTCTAATTAGGATACTCTACTATTGTTTTTGTGTAATGTCGAGTTCCACAAGGATTCTCGCATAAGAAACACACAGCTTGTTGGATTTACACTCATCTCTGAACAAGGGGTTGCCTAAAGCACTTCCTATTTTCCCCAAGCTTTTTGGACCCAAAAGATGGAGTGGGAGGTGAGGAAGTTTGACCCAAATGGAAGGAATCTAGAGCGTATCTCTTTGAAAATTAAACTCAGGTTTCCAATCTTTAAAGATCATCGGCATGTTATAAATCGTATAAGGACCTCTCATATGAACCATCTCTTTTTCAGCAAATGATCTAAACCTCAGAATGAAGTATCCTTCTTCATTATGAAACATTTCTAGAAGCTAAATGAAATTCCAACACCTTGTCATTAATTGTTTCACAGGATTCATACTCAAACCTTTTTCCAGGACATACATGATGAGAGAAGCTTCCCAATATTTCATCTCAGATTTGACATCCTCTTCTTCAATTTCCACTTTAAGTTCTCCTTCAATAATTTTGGAGATAATAAGATCAATGGTCATTCCATTTGATGGGATGCGATTGCCGCTGATGATATCGACCCAAAGCTTCGTGTTATTCTCCTCTCTCCGTTCGAGCCATTGTTTTTTTTATTTCCACAAAAGGATTCTCATCTAGGGTATGAGCAATAATCTCCTCCTCACTAATTTCCTGAAATCAATCGTCTTCCTTCTTGTTACTACCTTCCTTTGTAGTTTTTTTTGGTATATCTACGACAATCAATGTGAGTGCACATGGAGTTATCACCCTGTTTTTCTTCGGCCTACCCCTCCCTTTCTTCATCGCAGATCTACAAATTTGGCAAGAATCTATCCGATTTAATCCGTAATCTGAATATTAGGAGTTTAAACCATCTCAGGAATTGATCCCGCCAACAAACCCTGACAGACTGCTTGTCTGACGCAGACCCTAGGCGGAAGTCACTAGAGCTCACATAAAATCTATAATTATATATTTAATTGATATTAATTTTAAAGACTTATAGAGAATTGGTTTACTATTGTCTTTTTATCTCAGTTGTTCTCCAAATCTGTTGTGCTCTTTATATAAAATTAATTATGTTTATTAATAATATATGTAAAATAGATATATTCACATATAAAAATGAAGACGGTATTAAAATAACATGTGACAGAAAAACATGTTTGTTGCACCCCAAATTTTACCCTCATTTCCTGCTAATTGATGTTTGATTTATTTTCTCTCTGCACTTTAATTTAATATGTTTTTTTTTGTTATTTTATTTAATATTTATTTTAATGTTTTATTTGTTTCCTTTATTTTATTTTAGTTTCATCTAATGTCTATTTTAATTCCAATATGGCTCTTTTAAATTTTATTTACATTTTAGTTGTCCTTTTTGCTAATGTCAATTAATCTTAACTTAAGTTTAATTTTGCATTTAGTTTAATTATAAATTGTTAATCTAGTCTATTATTTTTAATTTGTTTAATTAACATTTTAATTATTATTATTATGATATAATTAAAAAAAGAAAAGGAATTTCATTCATTTTCCTGGCCATTGCAATTGGCCCTCTGTGGCATTTGGATTTCTTTGTGATTGGAGGATTGGTCTCACCATCAACCAATGAGAAATCATCACCTCTCCTTTGACTTTTCAACCCTTATTCGTAGCCAATAGATAGACGACATGTGGCATGCGGAAGAACAAAATCACCCAATTGTTCCATCTTCCTCATCCGCGTGTGTAAGCTTCAGATTGGAATTTGAAACTCCAAGCATATCAAGGCAATCCAAATTGTTTGAACCTCAAATCCTTGGCGCGAAACCTTCAGATGGTTGATCCCAAGATGTGTTTCCTCATTAAGCTTCCAAGGATTTGGTTCATCAAAAGCAACTTTGAAGCTCTTCCATATCCAGCTCATGACCTGCGTTTTCTGCAAATGATCAGAGCAATGTCCCTTTCGCTTCCTCTTTGAATACCATATGTTTGACCACAGGAGTTTGTCTAAGAAGCAATGCCCATTTTGATCATTTTTGACCCTGTAATCTCTGAGGCTTGAGCAGCATAGGAGCGTTTGTCTCCAAGAGTTGAACATTTGAATTCAAAATGAAAACCATAGTTGCTACCTATGCCCACCAAGTGTTTGAGGAGTGAACCCGGCCCAATCTCCTTGCCTATATAAAACAGCTCAATTTCAGTTCATTGGCATCAACAAAATTTCATCAAAAACACTAAATATTGGAGACTCAAGCAAGCTTAGTGGAGTGAGAATTTGTGGTGTGGCTGAGGGGGTATAAGCACAAAAGCTTCAGTTGGTAACATTTCTGTTTCCCTTTTATTTCATATGCTCATTTAGTTTTCTTGCTCATGATTATGCTAGCCATGTGAACATATACTTTGAATTGCTTTATTGTTGTGTTTACTTTGGATGCTATTACTATTTGTTTCTTGCTCCTGAACATGTATGAGTTTACACTGCCACTGTTGTATTGAACCTATTACTGATGTGCTTAGGCTTCGTGTGCTTTTGGTTTATGTTCCCTTTATAGATCTCCATCTTGCTGTTTGAGTTTGAACTACTTTAGCTTGTAGTTTTTCTTTTTGATTTAGTGTTCATTTCGCTACTTTAATCAGTCATGATGCCCTGCCCAAGTCCTATATGTAGCATATGTTTTGAACTCTATTGACATTGAACTATCATTGTTGTTTTTTATTCTAGATATATGTCTTGAAACTTGAATCTTCTAGGACATATTTGAAGGTTTGCTATCTTACTATGTGCATACTGTCCATAACACTATAGCTGGTGTATTGATAAGTCCATGTTTTGTATACATAAGGCATATATTTATTGATCTGCTTTACGTTTCTGGCAAGCTTGTTGAACTTGATAGATGTATTGTTAAGCCTATAACCTTGGTGAATATGTGTCTCTTTGTCAAATACGTGCTTATGTTGTGGAAGTTCATCTTTATTCATGTTCACTATTACTTTGCTCTTAGATCATTTGCTTATATTCAAACTGAGTACTTGTTTAGCTATAAGTGTTCATGTGATTTTGATTTGGTTGTATTCTACTCAACATTCTTTTAAGATGTCTTGGAGTTACCACTCAGAGTTTATCACTATCTTTACCTTTCTTTGTGATACCTTAAATGTTGTTACTTGAGCCCTGAAAATACTTAGGGAACTGACTGCCCTACATCCTCCTATGCTCCTTTGAATATGCTAATGTTTTGACCAATATGGTCGTCTTTCTGTTCTGAACTTGCGAGCTATATATATGTGATTGTCAATTGATGTGTGCCCTTCTTGAAACCTATTTTTGAATATGTTTGGTATACTCATATGTCTAAACATGATGCCATTTGGTTTTATTTGAGGACTGGAACTGTTAAATCTTAAAATGTTTGTACTGTCTAATTTTCCTTGACAAGCTCATTTTGGTGATTATTATTGATCTCATAAAGCATTTTTGATGTGAATAACCTGCTACATGACACATTCACACTACTTCCATGAGCCCTTTGTATATGCATTCATTTGTATGCCATTTACTGTTAACCTTAAAAGTGTATGTCCATGCCAAGTTTGTTGAATCTATGTTTGCTTTTGATTTTGTGATAATGCTGATGACCAATAAACATTCACTTAACCTGACCTGTTTCTTTTGGTTGAGAAATCACTATGTTGTTGCCCTGCTATACCCTAACATTGTTCTTCAACTTTTCCATATTATCTCTGCACTTCTGAATTGTCATTTGACAAACATTCTGTTTCTATGATAATGTTTTACTGATGCATCTCTGACCACTGCCATGCTTTAAAACTTGAATGTCAATAAATCTTACTAATATGTGTTGTGTATGTCTGTTTGTTGAAATCACCTTATTGCTAAAATCAGGGATTGCCATGCCATACTATTAGATTGTTAAGCTTATGTTTATGCCATACTATTAGATTGTTAAGCTTATGTTTATGCCATACTTTTGGATTGTTGAGCTTATGTTTGTTATCATGCCACGCCTTTGCTGATTGCTTTGAATTCTGGTCTACACTGACTGTTATCTTCATGAACCGTTGGTTGCCCAATGCATAAATTATTGTGACTTTGTATGAAATCTGATATGTATTTGAGATGTTTTCGTGCTATGCATACTTGGTCTATTTGTGACATCCTACTTTTACAACTATTTTCTGGTTTATATGTTTCACATCATAATGTGTGGATGCCATGTTCTTATTCTTTATTCTTTCCTGATTAATTTCAGTCTTTATCTCATCTAATTTGGTTAAGATTTGTATAAGTTATGTGCTTGTGGATATGGCTGGGTAAGTAGAATTTGGAATCAGTAGGCAAGGATGACGCGTGTTTGGTTTGCTTAGAATTCATGGACTTGTTTGCCTTATATGTTATTTGAGTTGTATGTTGTTTGGATGAAACACGTCGTCTCAACGGTCACACACTAGCACGCCTTCGCCTTTCACATGCCTTGCCTGGGTTCGATCCTGCGGATCAACCCTTTTGTTTTTTTTCTGATTTTCCATTTGCCTTGCTATTTTATTCATTGCTTGTACTTTGTGTTCACTACGCACGCATAGCCCAGATGGTAGAAATTTTGGGGCGTTCAGGCAAGGGCGTGGGTTCAAACCCTATATGTGACATTTCCCTTTCTTTTTTAATTAAAATCATTTCCTTTTATTTAAAGTTTAATAAAAATTCAAAAACAGTTATTTATCTTTTAGAAAATCTTAGTTTTATTCAAAAACTCCAAGAATATTTATTTTGTTTAGTAATTTATTTTCTTAAATATTTATTCAACTTGATTTATTATTAATGTGAGTTTCCACTCTCTTTATCTTGATTAAATTGTTAAACCTTTATTTATGACCTTATTGATATTTTGAATGTTTGATTTATTTTTTTTTATTCATCTTTAATTTATCTTTTCATATGGTTGTTGATTTAATTTGTGATTGGTATTATTCAACTTTGAATATCATCTTGATTTATCTTTTATTCATGACCATGCCTTGACTTATGATTTGTTTCATGTGTGATATATTTTCTCAAGTTTAATATCTTTGGTTTGTCTTTGTCTACTTGACCTCTTTGATACTCATCTCATGTCTATTCATTGTTTATCATGAAACATATTGCCACTCTTATGCTTATGTTGCTTTCATTTTATTATTTTATATCAACGTTTTATCTTCTATGCCTTTTATTATTACTATCTTAAAACTGTCTTTCCCCCCATTCCAAAGGAAGGTGAAACATGTTGACTCCTAAAGTCATGATCTCCCACCTTAACCTAAGTAACCTCTTAGGAGAAAACTTTATTTCTTGGCCTAATCAGAGCCATAGAAATCGTAACTAGCTTTAGGAGAGAGTTCTTAAACTCTTAGTGATATTCATCCTAATGAATTATCACTTTTCCCTACTAACTAAAACATAACATAGGTCCATTTCAACTAGATCTAGAGAGTTCTTGAACTCTACAATGAGCTTCTACTCATTTCCCCTCTGAATATTGACCACAGTCAATCATCCAGTAGAAGTAGAACTACGCATACTCTGATTCTATTCCCGAGGATACGTAGGCGTAAGGCGCGATGCCTTATCGAGTATACTTAGATATTAACCCCTAGGGTTTCAACCTTTAGCATAGAACCTTTAGCAAACATAAGATAACTAAATAAGAGGTTCCCGTAGAGTACTACAGACGTTTAGGGTGCTAATACCTTCCCTAGGCGTAACCAACCCCCGAACCTTAGATCTCCCCCCTTTAGGTTTTTTAACGATCTTGAACCTTTCCTTTGGATAAATCAAAGTCGGTTGTAAAAGAAATATGATGCAAGTTAATTAATAGCTTGTTATCCGATTTTCACCGCAACAGAAATGGCGACTTCATTGGGGATGTTAGACCTATTGCTGGTCCTTCCTAAGAGGGTTAAGCCTATCTTGTTTTTATGATATTCATGTTTGCTTATTTACTTGTATTTGCTTATATATCTGTATATCTGTTCTTGCTTAACATTTTTCCTGTTTAATTTGGGTTGATATGTTATCTATGAGTGAGATAAATCCTATACCCGGATTTCGAGTGCACTTATGATAGGACGATGGTATATTCAAGGGGGCTTTGAAGGAGTCAATTCCTGAAAAAGTTAACTTGAGACACCATCACTCAACTTAGGCCCTCTTGAGAGTTTAGTCATGTTGAACGATCCTTTTCGTGAAAGCGTGCTACTCTCAATGTATGTGCCATTGAGGCTGAGAACCGTAGTTACCAAACCCCACTAAGCCTTTTTTTAGATGTAGTTTGTCTTATCTTAGTCTAATAACAACTTATGATACTGAGGCAGTGGCTAGCATCATTTTTGGAGGTAGTACTCTTAGTTACTCTATGTATGGTCTTTTGTTAATTTATTTTGAAATTAAATAGAAGTATTAAATTATTTCTAGAAACATACTATCAACTTATTTCTTCACATCACAGATGGAGATATCCGTGGAAACTGTGATGATGAACATTCCCAATGGCCATCTTATATGCCAAATCTTTTTCTCAACTCTATAGGCCATCTTATATGCCAAGTTTTTTTTCTAAGCTCTATAGGTATTGAAGTTCCTAATTTCAATTTGTTTCTCATTGCTTGACCTTTTACTTTTTCAGCTGAAAGTATTTTTTTATAGCTTAAATGTTATGTGCTCATGTTCCTAAAGTAAAACCACATGAAATCACAAAAATAACAGCACATAAAGAGAAAAAAGCTACAAATTTAACTACATTGATTTTAAACTAGAAATCTAAAACAAAAGATTTAATAAAAATAATTAACTAATTGATATACCTGCTGTGTTTGATTTGCAAGTACGGCAGCTAACTCTGCAGGGAGTGTACCACCTTCTTTCGCACTAATTTAGCCAACAACTGCTTCCAATAGAGTTGTCACAGATGCAAGTCTTTGTTCCACCAATGAAGAACTACCACTTGAAGTACTACCACTTGAAGAACCAAAATCCACACCACTAAGTCTTGTAGTGGTATGTTTAAAAGCAGTGGTAGGAACCACTCCCATGCCCATTGCTCGAACACGACCAGGATGTTCTCTTCCTAATACCTTTCCAACAACATCATTTGAAGAAATTTCATGAGAAGCCTCAGGATTTTGATTTAAATGAGTGTCAATCTTTTCCTACATAAAATACAAATACCCAATGACTATAACTCATTTACATATATTATAAAACAATGAACATAAACTTAAAATATATTTGGAAATATATATTATTAATTTACCCCTATCTCCTTAGCTTTTTCATTCACATAGCTTCAATCCTTCTTTTTGTGGGTCATATTCCACATTAGACCTCGACCAATAGTCTTACCAGTCTCAATAGTCTAAAAAATTAAAATGCAATGTCGTTATGAATCAAAATAATGTTTAAAAAAATTGCTTATATAAAGATGGTGGCATCTAAGATGAGGGTTTAATTAAGTCCCTCACTGGTGAAACTCAAAAAATATTCCATTACATTAGATCAAGGGTTCAAAACTATTATAAATAAAAGTAAGAATATTTGCACAACGCCACACACAATATTTATCCTACTGTAACATAATCCAATAACTTATCTTTTTGTCCATTAACCTCAATCTCATCTTGAAAACAAACCACATCAAATGTTTCTAAATCATATTTAATGGATATTAAAGATGTAAGTAAACTATGATAAAAAAAATATGGAAATGTGTAAACAATTATAATATGTGTAACGTGTTTACAATATATCACCATATATGAAGTTTCACCCTGGAGGTGTTGATATGTTGATGAAAATTTTTAAAACAATGAACATAACTAAAGTTTAGTGATTCTAACGTTTTGTGGATGTCATATATTTGAATTCTTCTTTAAGTATAGAAGAAGTAGTTAGCATATAAATAAGGCTTCACTTAAAGTAGTGGTATGAAAAAATAGGTTTAGAGCATATGAAGCTTGGGTAGTAAAAGATGGAAATGTGATTTTACTATCTATGTTTCTTATTAAAAGCTTGTTTACAAAATTCTCTAATCTAGAAGTGTCGCCCATCATGTTTATGCAGTGTTAGTAAAGATATCTCAAACATATTTTTCCCCAACTTTAATATATCTAATTTTGTCTAATTTTGTTTCTGATTTTTCTTCAGGGACCTAACAATTACTTGAGTGTGTAGCAAGTGTGATAGCAATAAACACCATAATCTAGTTAGTCTCCAAAGCTCCTCTTTGTCACCTTGTCTTATATTAGAAAGAGCCATAAAAAAAGTTACAAATTTTTTATAATTGACTTCGTTATTTATAATAAAAAAAAGTCACATTCAATGTTCATTGCATCAGAAGACTAAGTGTTTCTATTTGATGTGTTTTGTTCTCAAGGAGATTAAAGATAAAAAGAGAAGTTAGGAGATTCATTTATAATGGGATAAAATTGAACGGTTGATTAAGCTTAATGGTAAATTTTTCGAGTTTCACCGATGAGGGACTTAGTTAAACCCTCGCCCTAGACATCACCAGATAAATATAGTCTACAATAATAATACTTAACATAAAAAATTAGCCCTCGCCCTCAACAAATAATGCCCAATGGTCCAGAGGAACGTCGACAGGTCTATTTTTAATGATTTCACTTTTGCACAAAATTGGTTATATTTAGCTTTCCAAAGATTACCCCTATATTCCTTCCACTTTTTGCCAATTGAAGCTTCAATATACCTTTTAGCTAAATCTTCATGTGCCTTAAAACAAAATCGAGGCTTCCAAATAAAAACAAAGTTAGTCACATACAATATTACACATATGCAAACTCTAAATAAATATGTAAAATTAAAATGAATTTACCTCAAAAAGGGTTTTCCATTGTTCATCAAAATAATCCTCAGGCATGTCTGACCACTTATCAAAACCTATAGGAAAAAATAGACTATTCGTTGCTACTAGTCCACATACTCCAGCAAGTAAACCAGCAGCCTCTCCAATAGGTGAATGAAATTCATCAAACTTCACAATAATACGCAAATTATTTGGCATGTCATTGACATCTTTACAAGTCAAATGCATCTTTTGAATTGTACCCTGCTCTTTATCTGTAAGATATAAAAGGTTATGTGAGTAAAACCCAAAAAATATATATAATAAAAAATACAACACACGACTAGATTCTAAAATTTCAATATATTATACCTTGTGCATCTACAAGCCAATAATGGGTAGATGCTCGACCACCTCTATGTTGAGAACTTTCATCTCTTTGTTGTGAAGGTTGTGATGATGTTTGGTTAGATAATTGAGATGATACATTAGCTCTAAGATGAGAACTTTCAGCACTTTGTTGTGAAGGTTGTGAGGATGTTTGGTTAGGTAATTGAGATGATACATTATCTCTAAGATGAGAACTTTCAGCACTTTCTTGTGAAGGTTGTGAGGATGTTTGGTTAGGGAATTGAGATGCTACATTATCTCTAAGATGAGAACTTTCAGCACTTTGTTGTGAAGGTTGTGAGGATGTTTGGTTAGGGAATTGAGATGCTACATTATCTCTAAGATAAGAACTTTCAACACTTTGTTGTGAAGGTTGCGAGGATGTTTGGTTAGGTAATTGAGATAAAACATTAGCTCTACGATGAGAACTTTCAGCTCTTTGTTGTGTAGGTTGTGAGGATGTTTGGTTAGGTAATGGAGATGATACATTAGCTCTAAGAGGACAACCTTGGACTCCCAATATGGCGCAACAAATTGGACTCCCAATAAGGAAGATAAAAAAATATACTTTTCTTCCTCCATTGTCTCGGTCCTTCAACAATTTTTTTTTTTGCGCTTTCTTTTACATCCATATTTTTCTTTAGATTCTAAAATTTTCCCAAAAGTAACATTTGCTCCCTTTAGTTGGTTCAAGATGTCTTGGCCTAAAAACGTAGTAGGGGCATCTCTTTGCTCAACTTTTCCATTAAAACGAGACCGATTCAATATAAATTTATGACCTTTTTCTAAAAAACGACGGTGACCCATAAAACACCATTTTCCACCATTCTTTAATCTAAAACTACCAGTGTCATTGTTACAAGTGGGGCAAGCAAGCTTAGTGTGTGTGTTCCATCCTGATAAAGTGCCAAGCCCTGGAAAGTCACTAATAGTCCACATCAAAGTTGCCTTCATCAGAAACATTTCATCTTTTGATGAATCTAATGTTTGCACTCCATCATACCACATTTCTTTCAACTCTTTGATCAGAGGTTGTAGGTACACATCTATATTATTTCCTGGCGCTTGTTTTCCAGGAATGATCATGGAAAGGATTGTTGATGTTTGCTTCATGCATTCCCAAGGAGGACGATTATATGGGATAAGAACCACTGGCCAAATGCTGTAGTTTGTACTCATCACACCAAAAGGGTTAAACCCATCAGTAGCTAGGCCAAGTCGTACATTTCGAGAATCCATAGCAAATTCTGGATGAAGTAAATCAAATGTTTTCCATGCCTCGGAATCTCTAGGATGTCTCATGATACCATCTTGATTAGCCTACAATGCATGCCATTTCATAGACTCTGCAGTTTTAGAACACATAAAAAGTCTTTGCAATCTTGGCTTTAGTGGAAAGTAACGTAGTATTTTTGCAGATTGCTTCTTCTTGTCATCCTTCCACCTAGATGTCTTGCATCGTTTGCATTCTTCTAAGTCTTGATTTTCTTCACCCCAATATAACATACAGTCATTTGGGCAAACATCTATCTTGGTATAATCAAGACGAAGTTTGTTGATGATTTTCTTAGCCTCATAGAATGAAACAGGAATCTTGGCATCAACAAACACATCTTTTAATAACTCTATAATCATAGTCATTGCTTTGTCACTTATTTCACACAAGCATTTTATATGATACAATTTGATTAGAAATGACAACTTTGAGTAGTTTTTACACCGTTCATATAATGGTTGATTAACATCTTTTAACAACTCAAAAAACTCAGCCTTATCTTCACCCCATGTCTAATTATGCCCTTCGTTGTTGTTCTCAGAAGATGGACCAAGATTATTCGGGCTACTTTGGGTAAATCCAAATGCATCATGGACCATGTTTTCCATTGCATTTTGTGGTTGGAAGGTATCTTCTGCGACATGTGTTCTTTCAACTACTTTAGGCTCATTTATACTTGACCTTTCACCATGCCAGTTCCAAACTTTGTAATTTTTTGGAAAAGGTCTATTTTTTAGGTGTACATAAACCTCATCCCATGTTTTCCACTTCTTGAAACCACATTTTGAACATGGGCACTTTATCTTAAGACCGTCAATAGATTTATGGTGAAATGAAAAATTCAAAAAATTTATCAATCCATTTTCATATTCAAGTGTGTCTTGAGGTTTGTCAATCCATGATTTATCAATTGGCATGACTACAAAAAAAAAAACAAACCATTGCATCTTAAAATTAATGACTATCAAATCACGAGCAATCCTAAATGTAGTATAATAGCCAATAACAATATTAATGAGTACTAAATTTTAAATAGCCATTTATGAAAATATAAGATAAGAACTATATAGTAAAAAATATATATAAATGTGTAACATAATTTAAATGTTCAAACATGACAAGATGAGTATATAACAAGTACTTACTTCAATATGTCTTCGACAACAAAAAGAACTCCAATAAAACTTATATGACCTTTCTTTCAATTTTCTGCAAAAAGTAAATAACTTTTGTAAGTATGATTAGAAAATGCATGGAAGAAGTATAAAGAATCTAAATAAAAATGGTGGAGTTAATGTGGTGGTGAAATTTCAGCCATTCCAAAAACGATATATCTTATAGCACACTTAAATGAAATACACATCGTGTGAAAAATGAATAGATTATATCTTAGTACAACAATTACATATAATGATTGATGTAACAAAAAAAAAGAATAAATCAAATGTATAAAATCATATAGTAATGTGAATTTATTAGCGGAAAATGATGAATAAGAGTCGTTCTGGAACG
Source organism: Lathyrus tuberosus (assembly GCA_022829125.1). NCBI lineage: Eukaryota > Viridiplantae > Streptophyta > Magnoliopsida > Fabales > Fabaceae > Lathyrus > Lathyrus tuberosus. The sequence goes on from JALAZF010000995.1 coordinate 412,444, forward strand.
ATCCTTAGATGGAGTGGAAACCTTAATTTGCTCTAAGCTTAGTCATCTATATGACTTGTTACTCTAAGAATCGTTCTAGAAGGACCCTTAGATGGAGTGGAATATGATGTATGAGAGTCGTTGAATTGTGTTCATGATGCATGAATATTTGTCTATTGATTCAAATTTGTTTTACAAGACCGGGCTTTATGTTCTCCCGATCTATTATATTGTTCTTTTTTATTTAATCTATTTTGGGTGTTACATACATGCACCACATATGTTTAAAGAATATATTTAGTAAACTATAGTGATAGAGGGTATTATTAATTATATAGTTTAATTATTATTCTAATATAATTAGTATTATTCTAGAAGTTTCTTAGTCATTAAGATTGTGCCACTTGGATGGTCATGATATATTTAGAGTTCTATATATTGAGATGTAAGGTGTTATTTAGAATCAATCAAGGAAATCAAAAGTTATCTTTTTATTCTATTTTGTCTTAGTTTTTCTCTTAGTTTCATACCTTGTTAGGGTTAGCAATTTTGCTTCCTAACAATTGGTGCTTTCATCCTTGAACACCAAAACCTCCCATGGCATACCAATATCATCCCACCATAAACACCACTCCTACCACACCTTCATTTCCATCCTTTCCATGGGAACTCTTTTCACCCTATTACACAAATCCATGTGTTACAACCCCATATTTGTATTTTAATCATGGGTATACACCTCCTCCACCTAACCCATATTCATCCTATTCTACATCTCATTATTCATACTACTATAACAATTCCTATCAATTTCAAAACTCACCAAACAACTTCTCCATAATTAGTCACAAATATCAAACCCATTCTAGTGTTAGAAGTGATTTTAAGAAGCATCTAAAAGTCTTTCATCCTTATTTTAAGAAAACACCAAAAAAAACCAACGGGTTGCAGATGGTAAGGATGTCTTGGTCAAAACAAAAGAAAAATTCAAAAACAAAAACTTCTCCTAAATTTTCCTCTTCCACCTCCAACCGCAAACCCCCTACTTCCTCCACTGCCTCCGCTAGTGCCACTTTCCGTCCACCCGCTTCCCAACACAATAACCGTCCTCCAACTTCAGTTTCGTCCAACTCACTCTTCCCTGAACTCCGCCGCACTAAATCCTTCTCCGCCTCCAAAAACGACGGGTTCTCCGGTACATTTGAGCCTCAGCGAAACTCAGGCGACGTTCGCAGTCGTAGCACGCTCTATTCTCTCTTCAATCAAGCCGACGAATGCAAAATCCCCAAAACTGAACCTCCGCGTCTACTTCCTGCGCTTGATACCAGAAACCTAGCTTCATCTTCCACTGTTCAACAGTCGTTCATTGAGTCTGAAGAAGACGAAGAAGAAGATAACATTGTCGAAGACTCAGACGAAGACGAAATTAGGGTTCAAGCACTGCCATTTCTTCACCGTTCTCTCACCTTCGTTTTCGCAACCATGTGGGCTCTTCGTCGAGCTTCGCTACCGGCTCTCAGGAAGAGAGGTTTTCATGTAAGGGTTTCTTGTGTGAATTTAACTTCAAGTACTTGTGTTAAAAATGAATCTGGAATCGATGATTCTCGTCGAATAATTAATGGAAATGGCGGATTTTCGTTGCGGAATAGATGTTATCATTTTGGAAATGGTTCTTTGAAATTTACTGTTGGTAGACGTGAGATTTCGTCGGAAGCCGGTGCGAGTAGCACGAGAGATGAGGATGATGATTTGGAGGAGGGGTTTTCAGAGTTGGAGACGCCTGCAGGTGATGAAAGTGAAAAATTGTCGGGTTCTGATACAGAACTGTCTGATGAGAGTGATGAATTAGATATTGAGGAACCGCACAATGAGCTGGAGTTACCGTTATCGCATGATGAGGATGTTATTTTGACAGAGAAGTCTAACCGGAGAAAGGCTGAGTCGAAACTCTTCAAAGCGATTATGGAGGCTCTGGGATTGTCTATTCATAAGGCTCTAGATAAGTGGGTTGAAGAGGGGAAAGAAATGAGCAGAGAAGAGATATCACTGGCTATGCTTAATCTCCGGAAGCGGAAGATGTATGGGAGAGCTTTGCAGCTCTTGGAGTGGGTTGAGTCAAAAAATCATCTTCAATTTGTTGAAAAGGATTATGCTTCCCGACTTGATTTAATTGCCAAATTGCATGGCCTTTATAAGGCAGAAGTTTACATCCAGAGTATTCCAGAATCTTCTAGAGGGGAGATTATATACCGAACTTTATTAGCTAACTGTGTTCTTCAGAACAATTTGAAGAAAGGAGAGGAAATTTTTAATAAAATGAAGGATTTAGAGTTTCCTCTTACAGCATTTGCATGCAATCAGTTGCTAATTCTGTATAAAAGGAATGACAGAAAGAAAATAGCTGATGTTTTACTGCTGATGGAACATGAGAATGTCAAACCTTCTCCTCTGACTTTAAAAATCCTAATAGACGCAAAAGGCCAGTCCAATGATATTGCTGGAATGGAACAAATTGTTGATAAAATGAAGGCTGAGGGTATTGAACCGGACGTTAAAACAAATGCAGTTCTGGTAGGGCATTACATATCAGCTGCGTTTGTTGATAAAGCTAAAACTATATTGAAGGAGATGAAAGGTGAAAACTTGAAAGAAAATCGATGGGTATGTCGAATTTTGCTTAATCTCTATGCAGACTTGGGAATGGCGGATGAAGTGGAAAGAGTTTGGAAGGTCTGCGAGACACGCCCTTGGATTGAGGAGTGTTTGTCTGCAATTGAAGCCTGGGGGAAGTTGAAGAAAATTGATGAAGCAGAGGCAGTTTTTGAGAACATGTCAATAAGATGGAAGCTTACATCTAAGAACTGCTCAGTACTATTGAAGGTTTACGCAAAGCATAACATGCTAGTGAAGGGCAAGGATCTTGTTAAGCGAATGGCAGATAATGGGTGTGTGATAGGTCCGTTGACTTGGGATGCATTAGTGAAACTTTATGTTCAAGCAGGGGAAGTGGAGAAGGCAGATAGTATTCTGCAGAAGGCAATCCAGCAGAGTCAGATGAAGCCATTATTTTCTTCCTATATCGTTATTCTGGAGCAGTATGCTAAGAGAGGCGACATCCATAATTCGGAAAAGATTTTCTATAGAATGAAACAAGCTGGTTATGCATCTCGAATTAGGCAGTACCATGTTCTTATAGAGGCCTACATGAATGCCAAAGTTCCAGCTTATGGAATTAGGGACAGACTGAAGGCTGATAATATATACCCCAACAGAACTTTGTCTCACATGTTGACTCAAGTTGATGGATTTATTGGTCATGATATAACATTTAGGAACACTGGTGGTGCAAGTAACCATCAAGCTGAAGCTGAATCACTTTCTTTGTGGGATGTGAGCTCACTTAGTCCTCAAGTTTTGGTCTCTGTTCCTTTTGGTGGTAAGAAAATTTCTGCTCTCCGTGTGAGCAATACTGATGCAAGTGTTGGTGGAGGCGATTTCTACATGGCTGGAAAGTTTGATGTTGAGGTTGTGATTGTTCTGTTTAAGCAATGGGATCCGGGCGTAGGTTTAGAACCTTGAGGACAAGGTTCAAGTGAACCCGGCGGCAATGATAGAGGGTATTATTAATTATATAGTTTAATTATTATTCTAATATAATTAGTATTATTCTAGAAGTTTATTAGTCATTAAGATTGTGCCACTTGGATGGTCATGATATATTTAGAGTTCTATATATTGAGATGTAAGGTGTTATTTAGAATCAATCAAGGAAATCAAAAGTTATCTTTTTATTCTATTTTGTCTTAGTTTTTCTCTTAGTTTCATACCTTGTTAGGGTTAGCAATTTTGCTTCCTAACATATAGTTTATTAGTTATTTAAAGATTATGTTTATTAAACTATAGTTTATTAGTTATGATTTGTTTACTTGTAATATCAACAAACCCATATTTTTAAATTTTTTTTAACACATCTTGCGTTTGACTGAGTTTACATCTACCTTTTAAAAAGGATTCATTCTTGATGTGTGTAACATTCTGATTTTTTATCTAAGATATTATTTAAAATTTTGTTTATTAAAAATTTACAGTTGTTTTTTTTAAATAGAAAATTAAATATTTAAACATTACAAAATAAATCATTTAGATAACATAATATATAATCATTTCATAAAATTTGTTTCCTAATAGAAAAGATATCAGAATGAAATAATTACTAAGCATCAAAACATTGTTACAATTTTTAATTAAAATTAATTCAAATACGTACGATTAGATTTATCTTAATAATATCAAAAAATTTAACAATAATTTCTATATATAATAAATTTGAAAAGAACAATCAATAAGCAATCAATATGTATAGAAAAACAATTAATATTGTAATCACTAAATTTCGTTATTAATAATTACTGTTATTTTTTTAGTTTAGTTAATTTAAATTCCATCATTAAATTACTAATAAGAAAAAAATTTGATCATTATAGCAAAAAGGTTTTTAAAATCATTCTACGTAATTAAAATAAGGGTGTTTCAATTTACTAAATTAACCACTTATAAAATAATTCTAATAATTTAAAATTCTAGTCCAAATAAATTATTTGGAGTAAAAATACATATTTTTAATTTAATTTATTCAACTTAACGTATACTAATTTAATAAAATCGATGGTTTAATAAGTTATTTAGATTTCTTACGTATAAAATAACTCATCTGATAAATAAAAATCATAAAAATTATTGAAACGAATATAAGTATTTAAATTTTTTTAAGGTGTTATACTGGGCACCTTCTGTGAAAATTACATTAGCAGTCATCTAAAAGCTTTTCCAAAGAATGCAATTATGTTCGTGTTCTTGATTGAACCAACTTCAAATTAAACTACACTTTGTCAATCAACCCTACACTCAACACCTACTACTCCTCCAAATTACTCCATACAACTGAGAATGAACCTTGTCTCAAGCTCATGTAATGCTTTGATCAAGGAATTTTTACATTACTAACAGTTTGTTTTAGCTATGTCCTATTGAAGCTAAAACAAGTAGGGATGGAAATTCAATACTTTTTTGCAGTTTGTGAATTTGGTTTGTGTCTATATCACTAATGTATCTCTATTGAGGAATTTTGTATATTATTGGATATATTAGTAAACCCATTCAACGATGTTATTCTTTGGGAATGAGGTGTTAAATGTTAAGATGTGGAATAAATTCACACTATTAAAGGTGGTGGCAATCTTTGCTTGGCAACTGAGTCAAGATAGTATAAGCGAAAACGTTAATTTTTTTATATTTTTTCTTTTATTTATTATTTATTAAAAGTAGGAATGAATTTTTTTCAGAAGTCCTTCAAATTCTGCAAAACTAGATTAAAAAAAATGCAAAATAGGCGCAATTTCAACGAGAAAAGATTATCCCACAAATAGAAGGGATATGTGCTAATTGATTCAAAAAATAGAAGGGGTCATTTAAACTTACAGCTTCGGCTCCTTGCTTAATGAGAATGAGAGAGCTTACAGCTTCAGCTCCTTGCTTAATGAGAATGAGAGAGCTATCTTTTGACTCAATTTCAGTCCCTATAATATAAAATGATACAACAGTTAAAATTCCCTCAATTTAATCCTTCAATTGAAAGTGTAAGAAATTGAATGCAACTACATTTTCAGTATCATGTCTGAGTTGAACGCCGGACACACCACATGCCAGCAAGGACCAAAAGTACCAAACTTACAAAACCAAAATTGAAAATTGCTGCAAGCCACACAGAATCGTGTGCACCCAACAACTTAGGCAAGGCAAAAATGTAAACAGTACAAAAGGAAAATCCAAAAGCCACATATAGAAATCCATGACTTGCATAAACGTATCATCAAATCTCTAAGCGCCTAAACCAAGTATAGTAAAACATCTTAATTAGCAAAAAAATTGAAATGCCAAAAGCGCCTCCATGAAAAGTTTCCTTTCCATTACATCAGTTGAAGAAATGCTGCCGACTTATACAGATAAAAAACTTGGAATGCCCGGGATGCCAAACTAATTAAACTATAAGGAACAGTGAAACTGAACTAGCCCATAGGAAGATGTAGCAGAAAATAAAAGCAAAACTTTTTCCTGGAAGTTACATAGGACTACCCCAACAGAACATAGTCAAACTACAGAACATAGTCATATAGTGTTGAATAATCAATGAATTCATTATATTAGTTACTTTCTCATAGTGCTGTGACAACCAAACTTTTGGAATCTTTCTCATAGGGTTGTTCCTATTCCTAAGACCACTCCCCAAAAAGACGCCAATTTCCTTAGGAACCATGGCCTCAACAAAATGTTAGTGAAGCTATACAAAAACATAGAAAAATCAAAATTAAACTGACTAGTTCTCAAATATTCCAGAATCTTTATCCAACGTAATTCATTTCTAAAAGCTTATACAATTACATTAATTGGCCAGGCATGGCGCAAGCATACATCTAGTTATATATAAAATTCATAACAACATAAGATCTGCAATTTATCTAAAAGAGATAGATTGTCCGGAGAGATTTAATGTATGTTTTGTTGTAATATGTTAAAGTTTGGGAAATCCAACTGTTTGAGAGGATCATCAAGATTTATGTTTTATTTCAATTTGATGCATCTAGAAGCACTATATGATACTACATGTTATAACTGCCAGGGTAGTAAACCATATAAGAGCATACATCAATGACTCTTGTACAATTTGACATTCTAAACTATGATTTTCGGATTAATACCTATAAATTTCTCTAACCACAAAAATTAGTCCATAACATCTAATCTGCTAATATCATACAAGAGAATATAACAAGTTCTATATGAGATGGGAAAAAACAAACTAGTTGTGTATTAAACTAACACAATAATGAGATAATCTATCATGTTTGTATAACTCATGCCACACACAACTTGAAAGCAGGCCTACACTAAAACCAACTAGTGAACATCCATAAGCTTAAGAATACATACATTAGACAATGTAAGTATTTAATGCAATCCAAAAAGTAACAGAAAGAAAAACAAAAATACTTGAAACAACCCCATTCTACCAACAAAGAAGCCTCATTTTCTAACTGTTGTAAACAAATCATGTTAAATATTTTTGCATCAAACAACTACAAGGATAAGGAAAAACTCAGCAGCTAGCAAACAGATTTATGAATCCAACAATTTAGTTGGAGAAACCACTGCGCATCTGTCAATAAATAACCACAACATCAAATATTAGGATAAGATTCATACAAGTAAGTCAAAAGGAAATGACACAGTGAGATACAACAACAAGCAAAGACAACTTACAACGTAAGATTCACCCAAAAATCTATAATATAATATTAGCCAGAACATGAAGCTAAGACAACAAACACATGTTCATCCATCCATCTTAGATCCAATCAACAACCTAATAATATTTCCAATTCTTTTAACAAAGTTAGTGTACATTAATTAGTTCTGAGGTTGATGGTGGTGGTAGGGATCAATGGATTTGGTGATGAAGGTAACAAAATTAAAAAGAAAGAGAAACAAAAGAATTTATCCACAGTATTATTCAGAATTTGGATATAGTTGTTAAATGTCATTGAATAGAACCGAATTTGGTGACCCAAATTATAAAATAAACCAGAGAACTAAGAAAATACTATCATTCAAACTACCCTAAAAGCACTCTTCCACAAGAATATATCAAGAACTTAAACTTAGACAAAAATATCCAAATGAATATAAATAATGTTAATCTTGTGAAAAATGAAATAAAACTATCACCCGAGTCTCATAAACCATACCAGTTATGTCAATATCATAAATCTTGTTGTGAAAAAACGAAAGCACATTATTACCTTAAAATTGGTGGATTGTGGAATTTTGGATTGTTAAGTAGAAAAACAGAGCAATAGATCGGTCGATTGCGGAACAACTGGTTGCAGAGCAGCAGAACAGAGCAGCAAAAAACCTAATAGTGGAATAGCACAAAACCTGATTGTCAGGGTTCCATATTGATACTGATATTGAATAGGGGTGATTCTAATTTTAAATAATTGTTAGGGTTTGAATTTGAATTAAAGAAATAAATTGAGATCGAAAGGGTTTACCGAAAACTGAACGGAAGGAAATGAATATGAGAAATTTGAAGCTGAAGCTGAAATTCAGAGAAGAAAGCCCAAAATCGGAGAAGAAAACTCAAAATCGGAGAAGAAAGTTTAATATCGGTAGGGTTGAGATGAACTTGGGGTTACTTTGAAACGTTTGAAGAGGAAGAAGGACGTAAGAATAATGCTTTTGTTTTTTATTTCCAGAATAACATTATTATTATTATTATTATCATTATTATTATTATTATTATTATTAATGCTTTGTTTTTTATTTCCATAATAACATTATTATTATTATTATTATTATTATTATTATTATTATTATTATTATTATTATTATTATTATTATTATTATTATAAAAATGGAATGTGTATTAAAAAGGGAATGAAAGTTAGGAAAAAGCGTTTCACACAACATGTGCGAGAATTTAAAAATAATTAAGTAAATAGTGGCGGTTTTAGTTACTAATATTACGTCGTTTATAAAAACCGCCGTAATTAACTGTATATTATGGTGTTTTAATATAAACGCCATAATTAAACCGCCGTAATTTACGCGAATTTTTGTAGTGTGTTTTCTGCTAATAAGAATAAGTCGCTGAACTCTGCTGCGAGAATCTTACAGCCAGCCCACCTAGATACCCAAAAAGACGCTCTGTCGCCATTGCCTATTTTATACGAAATGCGACCAGAAACTGTGTCCAACCCACCGGAGATGGAATCCTGTAACAAATCACGCCACCAAATAGACGCAGGAACGGAATACTTAAAACTCACACCAGAATGAAATTCAAAAGTATGGTTAAAATAGCGAAACTCAATTAAATTCTTCCACAAAGTATCCAGCCGTGCCAAGATTCTCCAAATCCATTTACACATCAATGCATTATTGAAGAGCTTGATATCTTTCACTCCTAAACCTCCATTATGTTACTTAAGTGGATAACAGTCAAATTATCTCCTCAAGCTCAACCCTAGCTGCCACCCTTATCACTCTTTCTCCTCATTATATACGTTCGTTCATGACCACAGCATAACCACAACATAGTGGGAAAAACTCAAGTTCCACATTGATTAAAGATACAATCTACAAAGGGTTTATATAGAGTGACATCCCTCACCTTACCAATCGGTTTTGTAGGAATGAGTTAGGGAAAACTCTAATTCTATAATGGTATCACAAGCCTATTGATTCGGACCACCCACCATTTTTATATGTGCACCAGGCCCAAAAAGTGTTGGGCGCAAGGGAGTGTATTGGAAAAACCAAGCCTCATACATCGATAATTTGGGCCACCCAACTTTTATATCCACGCACCAAGCCCAATAGTGCTGGGCGTGAGGAGGTGTATTGGGAAAAACCTAAGTCCCAAATTGGTTACAGATACAATCAACAAAGAGTTTATATAGTGTGGCACCCCTCACCTTACCAACCGGTTTTGTAAGAATGTGTTAGGCCAAACTCTAATTCTATCACACCATTACCACCAATTTCTTCTACTAATAATATAGTTTTTTCTATTCATCAAATTTCTCCAATCTCCGAAGTTGAGGTCGGGGATACACCACTAAAAGCTTCATTTTTGTATATTCAAAAGATTATTCACATATTTTAGTAATTGCTTTGAATAAATATATGGTGCATTTTAAAATGATGATCAGGGTTTAGGGTGTCTAAATATATGTTTATGTCATAACACTTATCGATAATATTGATCATTCTATGATGAATCATATAAAAAATGTATCATTTAGCAATATAAGTTTCTCAAATATAACAATTTACTTAGTTTCTAACAGTATTTAAATTTAAAATAAATTCAACCCATTAATTAAAATAAAACAAAAAGAAAAAATAAGCAAGTTTGTTTAATGAGAAACAAATTTTAATATTCCTCAAACTAACAATTAGCCAAAGCTTGAAAATCTTTCTAAAATGTCAATATCCTCGCACTTCACCAACTTTTCCAATTGTACATTATATTTGCGATATCAATTCGCAAAGCATTTGTATTATGAATGATCGATTTATCACCAAATCAAATATCATCCTGCAAAAGATCTTATATATTAATACATACATAAAATATCATTAAAATACATATTTAATTAAATTTATTAACTTACAATTCTCGTTTTAAGTTGCATAAAACAAATTAGATAAAATTAATTAATTTCTAAACAATGTTACCTGCATGTGTCTAGCAACTTTATAAGGACGCGACGTAGAGTTTTTGTTGCTATTTGAGAACTCATGTTGGCTTGTGTTTTGAATAAGTGATGATAAACCTACAACTATTAATTAGTTAGGTGTTGTACAGTATTCATACATTTTAATTTGAGTACTTTTATCAAGTTTTTAAGAACACACACCTGGTTGGGAGACACTTGCATATTGTTTGTGATATGGAATTTTTGTAGATTTCTGTTTTACTACATTAGAAGGAACGGTGATACTGATGGCTGGTGATGGATATTTTTTATGTAAAAAAGGATCTATGCAGATTCCATTACCTTTTCGATTTGAAAGACCTTTGTATTTTTCTTTTTCAAGAGAGTTTGTGTGTTCAATTTTCATCTGTGTTAATGGATTATCATATTCGAGCACCACAGGAATAAATTTTCCGATGGCAAATAATGGATCCGGAATGTCGTTTTTGGGTGACAACAAACTCATAATATCCGAATAGTCTGAATGTAACTCATCGTCCACTTCGAATTCATGAAAAATTTTATTTATTTCAGAATTGATACGTGATTCTTGATTCCATGTGTTTTTTTGATAATCCATCCTCTAATTCAACAACGAAATTAAAAAATCAAAATCAAAAGGATAATAAGTAGTGGGCTATCTATTATAAGAGTTTATACTATCTAATACATTTCATAAAGAGTTTATGCAACATAATCAAAATAATTAAAATATAAGAATATAGTAGGAAATTTTTCAACATGAATATTTGATTTACTTCTAAATGTTTGTAAGTTGATATGCATATAATTCTTAAATTTTTTAAAGAGAAATAGAATAAATACAAATAAAGGAATAATGATAAAAAAATATAGTGAAGATTATCATTAAATTATATTCAAGAAAATCAAAACCTATCTCTTTGTTAGATCTACGTACATTCTATAATATTATCAATTCATATGACAACACTCAATTGAAAGAAGTTTTTTTATAGACTTAAATATTTTATTTAGAATTCAATTAAAATCTAATAAATTAAATCTAGCGCATAACCATAAAGGTTTGTACAAAAAATAACACTAATATATCTTTGATCACATGTATATTTGATAAAATAAACTATAATAAAAAATATGTGTTTCATGTCAAAACTTTAGAAGTAACTTTCTCTAGAACACATTAAAATATATAAAAAATTTAATTTATCAAAATAACAAAGAAAAAATTCTTTAATTTCAAAAAATAACTAAAATCATTGATGTTTATGTCTATCAATAAAATATTTTTTTAAATATATATAAAATATTATAAATTAAAATCACGAGTTTTCTAAGAGAAAAAAAAAATATTAAACGTAAAAAAAAAAATTATTTGAAAAACCCATAAAACTTCTCACAAAAAAGATAGCTACGTCACAAAATTCATTTGTTCCAACATCAAAACACATAAAAATTTAAACTTTGGAAAAGTAAATAAAGAAAATTATAAGACTTACCTTTCTACTTAACGGTGATTGTGCAAGAAAAAAGCACCAACAAAACAAAAAGAAGAAAAGAAAAAAAAGTTGAGTGCGATTTGAAAAGTTGATAACGAATATATATATATATAGCAAAAATAAGGGAAAAAAGAGAATTGAAAGAAAAAAAGATAAGGACGAACTTATTACTCTTTCCTACAAATAAATTTGAAAGAGTAATAAATTTTTATTTTACTTTTTTTCATTCTATGTGAAAATTAAATTTCATACAATGTTTCAATCATTAATATATTTGATGCATGAATCTAAATAATCAATAATTTTGAATAAAAATATTGTATTACCATATCAAATTATTATTTATTATAGTATCTTTATTTGAACTTTGACCTTGAATTCAAAGTCAAATTGTAATAATCATTCAAACACCAACCTTGGTAGGTAGTCTGTCATGCAACACCGGCCAAAAATTAAATTTTGCTCTAGATTTAAAATGGTTTTTAATGAGAATATTTTCCCAATTGACAATAATTTTTTACCTCGAAGATCTTTATACATGTCTGTTGTTCAATATCCCCTTTGTTAAACACTCATGTTTCAATAAGTACTATTGGTAACCAAGTCGTTACACTTCACAATATTTTTTATTTTCGAAGAAGTGGCAGTGTTGGGTTGTCAATGCATAACAGACTCCACCTTCATAAAGTATGTATCAACCCACCTGATCTATAATTTGTCAGCCTTGGTGTGCATGTCGCTTTAGCAAGTAGCATTCTTCCAATCACCTGGGCAGTTATGTTAAGTTTCCCATAGTGTTTTTGTTCACACACTTTGTCCCAAGCCACAAGAGCTTTCCTGCATGTAGCTTTCCCATATCACAAGAAATTTCTACAAATAGATTCAAGGTGTTTGATAATTTTCGTGGGGATGGGGAAAAACTGCATCCAATAACTAGACATAGCCAAAATAACACTTTTCACTAACTGACATCTACCTGCATAGATCAACAGCTTGGTTGTCCAATGTTGAATTATGGCCAGCATTTTGTCAAGCAGTGGTTGTCATTGATTACTAGTAATTTTCATGCTAGATAAAGGGATACCAAGGAATTTGAATGGCAGCTTACCTTTAACAAAAACCAGTGACAGTCAAAATCTTCTGTTGTTCATGCACATTAGTCCCTCTAAAATAGGTGCCACACTTAGCTGGGCTAGCCCTAAGCTATGTAGCCTCACAAAACTAATGGAACACATCCATCAGTAATTGAACTGATATCTCAGTGCCTCTGGTAAAGAGAAGAAGATCATCAACAAAACACACATTAGTGATCCTAAGTCTGGCACACTTTGGATGGTAGTTAAAATTGGGGATGTTTTGCAAAGATACCAAACTTCTATAGAGGTATTCCATGATCAATACAAAAAGAAGGGGGGATCCTGGATCACCTTGTCTCAACCCTATCTCTACTTTCAAAATCCTGCTCATATTATAAGTGATCAAGTACCTATAAGATGCAGACCTAACATCCACCATAATTCAAGTTCTGAATTTACCAGGGAAGTTCATTTCCTACAAAATTATCTCCAAGGAATCCCATTCCACAATCTCATATGCCTTTTGGAGATTAATTTGCAAGGGGCATCTGGGAGAAATATGATTCCTATTATAGCACCTAATTAATTCATGTGCCCTATTTTTGTGCTAGTTTCATAATATAGTGGTTTTCATTCATACTCCACTGATTTTTAAATTTTTTGAACTTCATGATCTCTAATTAGTATACTCTACTATTGTTTTTGTGTAATGTCGAGTTCCACAAGGATTCTCGCATAAGAAACACACATCTTGTTGGATTTACACTCATCTCTGAACAAGGGCTTGCCTAAAGCACTTCCTATTTTCCCCAAACTTTTTGGACCCAAAATATGGAGTGGGAGGTGAGGAAGTTTGACCCAAATGGAAGGAATCTAGAGCGTATCTCTTTGAAAATTAAACTCAGGTTTCCAATCTTTAAGGATCATCGACATGTTATAAATCGTATAAGGACCTCTCATCTGAACCATCTCTTTTTCAGCAAATGATCTAAACCTCAGAATGAAGTATCCTTCTTCATTATAAAACATTTCTAGAAGCTAAATGAAATTCCAACACCTTGTCATGAATTGTTTCACAGGATTCGTACTCAAACCTTTTTCCAGGACATACATGATGAGAGAAGCTTCCCAATATTTCATCTCAGATTTGACATCCTCTTCTTCAATTTCCACTTTAAGTTCTCCTTCAATAATTTTGGAGGCAATAAAATCAATGGTCATTCCATTTGATGGGATGCGATTGTCGCTGATGATATCGACCCAGAGCTTCGTGTTATTCTCCTCTCTCCGTTCGAGCCATTATTTTTTTTATTTCCATAGAAGGATTCTCATCTAGGGTTTGAGCAATAATCTCCTCCTCACTATTTTCCTGAAATCAATCGTCTTCCTTCTTGTTACTACCTTCCTTTGTAGTTTTTTTTGGTATATCTACGACAATCAATGTGAGTGCACATGGAGTTGTCACCCTGTTATTCTTCGGCCTACCCCTCCCTTTCTTCATCGCAGATCTACAAATTTGGCAAGAATCTATCCGATTTAATCCGTAATCTGAATATTAGGAGTTTAAACCATCTCAGGAATTGATCCCGCCAACAAACCCTGACAGACTGCTTGTCTGATGCAGACCCTAGCCGGAAGTCACTAGAGCTCACATAAAATCTATAATTATATATTTAATTGATATTAATTTTAAAGACTTATAGAGAATTTATTTACTATTGTCTTTTTATCTCTGTTGTTCCCCAAATCTGTTGTGCTCTTTATATAAAATTAATTATGTTTATTAATAATATATGCGAAATAGATATATTCACATATAAAAATGAAGACGGTATTAAGAATAACATGTGACTAAAAAACATGTTTGTTGCACCCCAAATTTTACCCTCATTTCCTGCTAATTGATGTTTGATTTATTTTCTCTCTGCACTTTAATTTAATATGCTTTTTTTTGTTATTTTATTTAATATTTATTTTAATGTTTTATTTGTTTCCTTTATTTTATTTTACTTTCATCTAATGTCTATTTTAATTCCAATATGGCTCTTTTAAATTTTATTTACATTTTAGTTGTCCTTTTTGCTAATGTCAATTAATCTTAATTTAAGTTTAATTTTGCATTTAGTTTAATTATAAATTGTTAATCTAGTCTATTATTTTTAATTTGTTTAATTAACATTTTAATTATTATTATTATGATATAATTAAAAAAAAGAAAAGGAATTTTGTTCATTTTCCTGGCCATTGCAATTGGCCCTCCGTGGCATTTGGATTTGTTTGTGATTGGAGGATTGGTCTCACCATCAACCAATGAGAAATCATCACCTCTCCTTTGACTTTTCAACCCTTATTCGTAGCCAATAGATAGACGACATGTGGCATGCGGAAGAACAAAATCACCCGATTGTTCCATCTTCCTCATCCGTGTGTGTAAGCTTCAGATTGGAATTTGAAACTCCAAGCATATCAAGGCAATCCAAATTGTTTGAACCTCAAATCCTTGGCGCGAAACCTTCAGATGGTTGATCCCAAGATGTGTTTCCTCATTAAGCTTCCAAGGATTTGGTTCATCAAAAGCAACTTTAAAGCTCTTCCATATCCAGCTCAAGACCTGCATTTTCTGCAAATGAGCAGAGCAATGTCCCTTTCGCTTCCTCTTTGAATACCACCTTTTTGACCACAGGAGTTTGTCCAAGAAGCAATTCCCATTTTGATCATTTTTGACCCTGCAATCTCTGAGGCTTGAGCAGCATAGGAGCGTTTGTCTCCAAGAGTTGAACATTTGAATTCAAAATGAAAACCCTAGTTGCTACCTATGCCCACCAAGTGTTTGAGGATTGAACCCGTCCCAATTTCCTTGCCTATATAAAGAGGCTCAATTTTAGTTCATTGGCATCAACAAAATTTCATCAAAAACACTAAATATTGGAGACTCGAGCAAGCTTAGTGGAGTGAGAATTTGTGGAGTGGCTGAGGGGGTATAAGCACAAAAGCTTCAGTTGGTAACATTTCTGTTTCCCTTTTATTTCATATGCTCATTTAGTTTTCTTGCTCATGATTATGCTAGCCATGTGAACATATACTTTGAATTGCTTGATTGTTGTGTTTACTTTGGATGCTATTACTATTTGTTTCTTGCTCCTGAACATGTATGAGTTTACACTGCCACTGTTGTATTGAACCTATTACTGATGTGCTTAGGCTTCGTGTGCTTTTGGTTTATGTTCCCTTTATAGATCTCCATCTTGCTGTTTGAGTTTGAACTACTTTAGCTTGTAGTTTTTCTTTTTGATTTAGTGTTCATTTCACTACTTTAATCAGTCATGATGCCCTGCCCAAGTCCTATATGTAGCATATGTTTTGAACTCTATTGACATTGAACTATCATTGTTGTTTTTTATTCTAGATATATGTCTTGAAACTTGAATCTTCTAGGACGTATTTGAAGGTTTGCTATCTTACTATGTGCATACTATACATAACACTATAGCTGGTGTATTGATAAGTCCATGTTTTGTATACATAAGGTATATATTTGTTGATCTGCTTTACGTTTCTGGCAAGCTTGTTGAACTTGATAGATGTATTGTTAAGCCCATCACCTTGCTGAATATGTGTCTCTTTGTCAAATACGTGCTTATGTTGTGGATGTGCATCTTTATTCATGTTCACTATTACTTTGCTCTTAGATCATTTGCTTATATTCAAACTGAGTACTTGTATAGCTATAAGTGTTCGTGTGATTTTGATTTGGTTGTATTCTACTCAACATTCTTTTAAGATGTCTTGGAGTTACCACTCAGAGTTTATCACTATCTTTACCTTTCTTTGTGATACCTTAAATGTTGTTACTTGAGCCCTGAAAATACTTAGGGAACTGACTGCCCTACATCCTCTTTTGCTCCTTTGAATATGCTAATGTTTTGACCAATATGGTTGTCTTTCTGTTCTGAACTTGCAAGCTATATATATGTGATTGTCAATTGATGTGTGCCCTTCTTGAAACCTATTTTTGAACATGTTTGGTATACTCATATGTTTAAACATGATGCCATTTGGTTTTATTTGAGGATTGGAACTGTAAAATCTTAAAAAGTTTGTACTGTCTAATCTGCCTTGACAAGCTCATTTTGGTGATTATTATTGATCTCATAAAGCATTTTTGATGTGAATAACCTGCTACATGACACATTCACACTACTTCCACGAGCCCTTTGTATATGCATTCATTTGTATGCCATTTACTGTTAACCTTAAAAGTGTATGTCCATGCCAAGTTTGTTGAATCTATGTTTGCTTTTGATTTTGTGATAATGCTGATGACCAATAAACATTCACTTAACCTGACCTGTTTCTTTTGGTTGAGAAATCACTATGTTGTTGCCCTGCTATACCCTAACATTGTTCTTCAACTTTTCCATATTATCTCTGCACTTCTGAATTGCTATTTGACAAACATTTTGTTTCAATGATAATGTTTTACTGATGTATCTCTGACCACTGCCATGCTTTAAAACTTGAATGTCAATAAATCTTACTAATATGTGTTGTGTATGTCTGTTTGTTGAAATCACCTTATTGCTAAAATCAGGGATTGCCATGCCATACTATTCGATTGTTAAGCTTATGTTTATGCCATACTATTAGATTTTCAAGCTTATGTTTATGCCATACTTTTGGATTGTTGAGCTTATGTTTGTTATCATGCCACGCCTTTGCTGATTGCTTTGAATTCTGGTCTACACTGACTGTTATCTTCATGAACCGTTGGTTGCCCAATGCATATCTTATTATGACTTTGTATGAAATCTGATATGTATTTGAGATGTTTTCGTGCTATGCATACTTGGTCTATTTGTGACATCCTACTTTTACAACTATTTTCTGGTTTATATGTTTGACATCATAATGTGTGGATGCCATGTTCTTATTCTTTATTCTTTCTTGATTAATTTCAGTCTTTATCTCATCTAATTTGGTTAAGATTTGTATAAGTTATGTGCTTGTGGATATGGCTGGGTAAGTAGAATTTGGAATCAGTAGGCAAGGATGGCGCGTGTTTGGTTTGCTTAGAATTCATGTACTTGTTTGCCTTATATGTTATTTGAGTTGTATGTTGTTTGGATGAAATACGCCGTCCCAACGGTCACACACTAGCACGCCTTCGCCTTTCACATGCCTTGCCTGGGTTCGATCCTGCGGATCAACCCTTTTGTTTTTTTTCTGATTTTCCATTTGCCTTGCTATTTTAATCATTGCTTGTACTTTGTGTTCACTACGCACGCATAGCCCAGATGGTAGAAATTTTGGGGCGTTCAGGCAAGGGCGTGGGTTCAAACCCTATATGTGACATTTCCCTTTCTTTTTTAGTTAAAATCATTTCCTTTTATTTAAAGTTTAATAAAAATTCAAAAACAGTTATTTATCTTTTAGAAAATCTTAGTTTTATTCTAAAACTCCAAGAATATTTATTTTGTTTAGTAATTTATTTTCTTAAATATTTATTCAAGTTGATTTATTATTAATGTGAGTTTCCACTCTCTTTATCTTGATTAAATTGTTAAACCTTTATTTATGACCTTATTGATATTTTGAATGTTTGATTTTTTTTTTTAATTCATCTTTAATTTATCTTGTCATATGGTTGTTAATTTAATTTGTGATTGGTATTATTCAACTTTGAATATCATCTTGATTTATCTTTTATTCATGACTATCTCTTGACTTATGATTTGTTTCATGTGTGATATATTTTCTCAAGTTTAATATCTTTGGTTTGTCTTTGTCTACTTGACCTCTTTGATACTCATCTCATGTCTATTCATTGTTTATCATGAAACATATTGCCATCCTTATGCTTATGTTGCTTTCATTTTGTTATTTTACATCAACGTTTTATCTTCTATGCCTTTTATTATTACTATCTTAAAACTGTCTTTCCCCCCATTCAAAAGGAAGGTGAAACATGTTGACTCCTAAACATGTTGACTTCTTGGCCTAATCAGAGCCATAGAAATCGTAACTAGCTTTAGGAGAGAGTTCTTAAACTCTTAGTGATATTCATCCTAATGAATTATCACTTTTCCCTACTAACTAAAACATAACATAGGTCTATTTCAACTAGATCTAGAGAGTTCTTGAACTCTACAATGAGCTTGTACTCATTTCCCCTCTGAATATTGACCACAGTTAATCATTCAGTAGAAGTAGAACTACGTATACTCTGATTCTATTCCCGAGGATACGTAGGCGTAAGGCGCGATGCCTTATCGAGTATACTTAGATATTAACCCCTAGCGTTTCAACCTTTAACATAGAACCTTTAGCAAACATAAGATAACTAAATAAGAGGTTCTCGTAGAGTACTACGGACGTTTAGGGTGCTAATACCAACCCCCGAACCTTAGATCTCCCCCCTTTAGGTTTTTTAACGATCTTGAACCTTTCATTTGGATAAATCAAAGTCGGTTGTAATAGCAATATGATGCAAGTTAATTAATAGCTTGTTATCCAATTTTCACCGCAACAGAAATAGCGACTTCATTGGGGAAGTTAGACCTATTGCTGGTCCTTCCTAAGAGGGTTAAGCCTATCTTGTTTTTATGATATTCATGTTTGCTTATTTACTTGTATTTGCTTATATATCTGTATATCTGTTCTTGCTTGACATTTTTCCTATTTAATTTGGGTTGATATGCTATCTATGAGTGAGATAAATCCTATACCCGGATTTCGAGTGCATTTATGATAGGACGATGGTATATTCAAGGGGGTTTGAAGGAGTCAATTCCTGAAAAAGTTAGCTTGAGACACCATCACTCAGCTTAGGCCCTCTTGAGAGTTTAGTCATGTTGAACGATCCTTTTCGTGAAAGCGTGCTACTCTCAATGTATGTGCCATTGAGGCTGAGAACCGTAGTTACCAAACCCCACTAAGCCTTTTTTTAGATGTAGTTTGTCTTATCTTAGTCTAATAACAACGTATGATACTGAGGCAGTGGCTAGCATCATTTTTGGAGGTAGTACTCTTAGTTACTCTATGTATGGTCTTTTGTTAATTTATTTTGAAATTCAATAGAAGTATTAAATTATTTCTAGAAACATACTATCAACTTATTTCTTCACATCACAGATGGAGATATCCGTGGAAACTGTGATGATGAACATTCCCAATGGCCATCTTATATGCCAAATCTTTTTCTCAACTCTATAGGCCATCTTATATGCCAAGTTTTTTTCTAAGCTCTATAGGTATTGAAGTTCCTAATTTCAATTTGTTTCTCATTGCTTGACCTTTTACTTTTTCAGCTGAAAGTATTTTTTTATAGCTTAAATGTTATGTGCTCATGTTCCTAAAGTAAAACCACATGAAATCACAAAAATAACAACACATAAAGAGAAAAAAGCTACAAATTTAACTACATTGATTTTAAACTAGAAATCTAAAACAAAAGATTTAATAAGAATAATTAACTAATTGATATACCTACTGTGTTTGATTTGCAAGTACGGCAGCTAACTCTGCAGGGAGTGTACCACCTTCTTTCGCACTAATGTAGCCAACAACTGCTTCCAATAGAGTTGTCACAGATGCAAGTCTTTGTTCCACCAATGAAGAACTACCACTTGAAGTACTACCACTTGAAGAACCAAAATCCACACCACTAAGTCTTGTAGTGGTATGTTTAAAAGCAGTGGTAGGAACCACTCCCATGCCCATTGCTCGAACACGACCAGTATGTTCTCTTCCTAATACGTTTCCAACAACATCATTTGAAGAAATTTCATGAGAAGCCTCAGGATTTTGATTTAAATGAGTGTCAATCTTTTCCTACATAAAATACAAATAACCAATGACTATAACTCATTTACATATATTATAAAACAATGAACATAAACTTAAAATATATTTGGAAATATATATTATTAATTTACCCCTATCTCCTTAGCTTTTTCATTCACATAGCTTCCATCCTTCTTTTTGTGGATCATATTCCACATTAGACCTCGACCAATAGTCTTACCAGTCTCAATAGTCTAAAAAATTAAAATGCAATGTCGTTATGAATCAAAATAATGTTTAAAAAAATTGCTTATATAAAGATGGTGGCATCTAAGGTGAGGGTTTAATTAAGTCCCTCACTGGTGAAACTAAAAAAATATTCCATTACATTAGATCAAGGGTTCAAAACTATTATAAAGAAAAGTAAGAATATTTGCACAACGCCACACACAATATTTATCCTACTGTAACATAATCCAATAACTTATCTTTTTGTCCATTAACCTCCATCTCATCTTGAAAACAAACCACATCAAATGTTTCTAAATCATATTTAATGGATATTAAAGATGTAAGTAAACTATGATAAAAAAAATATGGAAATGTGTAAACAATTATAATATGTGTAACGTGTTTACAATATATCACCATATATGAAGTTTCACCCTGGAGGTGTTGATATGTTGATGAAAATTTTTAAAACAATGAACATAACTAAAGTTTAGTGATTCTAACGTTTTGTGGATGTCATATATTTGAATTCTTCTTTAAGTATAGAAGAAGTAGTTAGCATATAAATAAGGCTTCACTTAAAGTAGTGGTATGAAAAAATAGGTTTAGAGCATATGAAGCTTGGGTAGTAAAAGATGGAAATGTGATTTTACTATCTATGTTTCTTATTAAAAGCTTGTTTACAAAATTCTCTAATCTAGAAGTGTCGCCCATCATGTTTATGCAGTGTTAGTAAAGATATCTCAAACATATTTTTTCCCAACTTTAATATATCTAATTTTGTCTAATTTTGTTTCTGATTTTTCTTCAGGGACCTAACAATTACTTGAGTGTGTAGCAAGTTTGATAGCAATAAACACCATAATCTAGTTAGTCTCCAAAGCTCCTCTTTGTCACCTTGTCTTATATTGGAAAGAGCCATACAAAAAGTTACAAATTTTTTATAATTGACTTCGTTATTTATAGTAAAAAAAAGTCACATTCAATCTTCATTGCATCAGAAGACTAAGTGTTTCTATTTGATGTGTTTTGTTCTCAAGGAGATAAAAGATAAAAAGAGAAGTTAGGAGATTCATTTATAATGGGATAAAATTGAACGGTTGATTAAACTTAATGGTAAATTTTTCGAGTTTCACCGATGAGGGACTTAGTTAAACCCTCGCCCTAGACATCACCAGATAAATATAGTCTACAATAATAATACTTAACATAAAAAATTAGCCCTTGCCCTCAACAAATAATGCCCAATGGTCCAGAGGAACGTCGACAGGTCTATTTTTAATGATTTCACTTTTGCACAAAATTGGTTATATTTAGCTTTCCAAAGATTACCCCTATATTCCTTCCATTTTTTGCCAATTGAAGCTTCAATATACCTTTTAGCTAAATCTTCATGTGCCTTAAAACAAAATCGAGGCTTCCAAATAAAAACAAAGTTAGTCACATACAATATTACACATATGCAAACTCTAAATAAATATGTAAAATTAAAATGAATTTAACTCAAAAAGGGTTTTCCATTGTTCATCAAAATAATCCTCAGGCATGTCTGACCACTTATCAAAACCTATAGGAAAAAAGAGACTATTCGTTGCTACTAGTCCACATACTCCAGCAAGTAAACCAGCAGCCTCTCTAATAGGTGAATGAAATTCATCAAACTTCACAATAATACGCAAATTATTTGGCATGTCATTGACATCTTTACAAGTCAAACGCATCTTTTGAATTGTACCCTGCTCTTTATCTGTAAGATATAAAAGGTTATGTGAGTAAAACCCAAAAAATATATATAATAACAAATACAACACACGATTAGATTATAAAATTTCAATATATTATACCTTGTGCATCTACATGCCAATAATGGGTAGATGCTCGACCACCTCTATGTTGAGAACTTTCATCTCTTTGTTGTGAAGGTTGTGATGATGTTTGGTTAGGTAATTGAGATGATACATTAGCTCTAAGATGAGAACTTTCAGCACTTTGTTGTGAAGGTTGTGAGGATGTTTGGTTAGGTAATTGAGATGATACATTATCTCTAAGATGAGAACTTTCAGCACTTTCTTGTGAAGGTTGTTAGGATGTTTGGTTAGGGAATTGAGATGCTACATTATCTCTAAGATGAGAACTTTCAGCACAATGTTGTGAAGGTTGTGAGGATGTTTGGTTAGGGAATTGAGATGCTACATTATCTCTAAGATAAGATCTTTCAACACTTTGTTGTGAAGGTTGCGAGGATGTTTGGTTAGGTAATTGAGATAAAACATTAGCTCTACGATGAGAACTTTCAGTTCTTTGTTGTGTAGGTTGTGAGGATGTTTGGTTAGGTAATTGAGATGATACATTAGCTCTAAGAGGACAACCTTGGACTCCCAATATGGCGCAACAAATTGGACTCCCAATAAGGAAGATAAAAAAATATACTTTTCTTCCTCCATTGTCTCGGTCCTTCAACAATTTTTTTTTTGCGCTTTCTTTTACCTCCATCTTTTTCTTTAGATTCTAAAATTTTCCCAAAAGTAACATTTGCTCCCTTTAGTTGGTTAAAGATGTCTTGTCCTAAAAACGTAGTAGGGGCATCTCTTTGCTCAACTTTTCCATTAAAACGAGACCGATTCAATATAAATTTATGACCTTTTTCTAAAAAACGACGGTGACCCATAAAACACCATTTTGCACCATTCTTTAATCTAAAACTATCAGTGTCATTGTTACAAGTGGGGCAAGCATGCTTAGTGTGTGTGTTCCATCCTGATAAAGTGCCAAGCCCGGGAAAGTCACTAATAGTCCACATCAAAGTTGCCTTCATCAGAAACATTTCATTTTTTGATGAATCTAATGTTTGCACTCCATCATACCACATTTCTTTCAACTCTTTGATCAGAGGTTGTAGGTACACATCTATATTATTTCCTGGCGCTTGTTTCCCAGGAATGATCATGGAAAGGATTGTTGATGTTTGCTTCATGCATTCCCAAGGAGGGCGATTATATGGGATAAGAACTACTGGCCAAATGCTGTAGTTTGTACTCATCACACCAAAAGGGTTAAACCCATCAGTAGCTAGGCCAAGTCATACATTTCGAGAATCCATAGCAAATTCTTGATGAAGTAAATCAAATATTTTCCATGCCTCGGAATCTCTAGGATGTCTCATGATACCATCTTGATTAGCCTCCAATGCATGCCATTTCATACACTCTGCAGTTTTAGAACACATAAGACGTCTTTGCAATCTTGGCTTTAGTGGAAAGTAACGTAGTATTTTTGCAGATTGCTTCTTCTTGTCATCCTTCCACCTAGATGTCTTGCATCGTTTGCATTCTTCTAAGTCTTGATTTTCTTCACCCAAATATAACATACAGTCATTTGGGCAAGCATCTATCTTGGTATAATAGAGACGAAGTTTGTTGATGATTTTCTTAGCCTCATAGAATGAAACAGGAATCTTGGCATCAACAAACACATCTTTTTATAACTCTATAATCATAGTCATTGCTTTGTCACTTATTTCACACAAGCATTTTATATGATACAATTTGATTAGAAATGACAACTTTGAGTAGTTTTTACACCCTTCATATAATGGTTGATTAACATCTTTTAACAACTCAAAAAACTCAGCCTTATCTTCACCCAATGTTTTCCATTGCATTTTGTGGTTGGAAGGTATCTTCTGCGACATGTGTTCTTTCAACTACTTTAGGCTCATTTATACTTGACCTTTCACCATGCCAGTTCCAAACTTTGTAATTTTTTGGAAAAGGTCTATTTTTTAGGTGTACATAAACCTTATCCCATGTTTTCCACTTCTTGAAACCACATTTTGAACATGGGCACTTTATCTTAAGACCGTCAATAGATTTATGGTGAAATGAAAAATTCAAAAAATTTATCAATCCATTTTCATATTCAAGTGTGTCTTGAGGTTTGTCAATCCCTGATTTATCAATTGGCATGACTACAAAAAAAAAAAAACCAAACCATTGCATCTTGAAATTAATGACTATCAAATCACGAGCAATCCTAAATGTAGTATAATAGCCAATAACAATATTAATGAGTACTAAATTTTAAATAGCCATTTATGAAAATATAAGATAAGAACTATATAGTAAAAAATATATATAAATGTGTAACATAATTTAAATGTTCAAACATGACAAGATGAGTATATAACAAGTACTTACTTCAATATGTCTTCGACAACAAAAAGAACTCCAATAAAAATTATATGACCTTTCTTTCAATTTTCTGCAAAAAGTGAATAACTTTTGTAAGTATGATTAGAAAATGAATGGAAGAAGTATAAAGAATCTAAATAAAAATGGTGGAGTTAATGTGGTTGTGAAATTTCAGCCATTCCATAAACGATATATCTTATAGCACACTTAAATGAAATACGCATCGTGTGACTTTGTCAGTATGGATGATGACACAAGGAAACATTCTAGGTTCGATATGGCGAGAATCCTGATTAGGACCAAGAGTGCGTTGAATCTCAATGAAGTGGTCAATCTGGACGTCAATGATAATGTTTTTCGTATTAAGATAGTTGAGGATTCTTTTGGTCCATTTGTTAAAGATTCTGTAATTAGGAGTAGAACCTGCTTTGAAGAAGATAGTTCAGACTTTGTAGATTCTCAATCTTATAATTCTGATGGTAGTGAAGTGGGTCTTAACAAGAATTTGGGAGGGGTGAGTAGGTATGGGGTGGAGGAAGTTGGTGTGAGGGCTGAAGGCAAGATTGGTCATGATGATCGAGAGGGTGTTGAATCAGTCAGAAATTCTACTGAGGAATCTTCTCATATTCAGATTTTGTGGATGTTAATTGTTCTAAATTAGGACAGGCTCTTGGTGATAGTCCCATTCTTGATGGTTTGTGTAGATCCAGCAATGCAGGTGTAGCTGATCTATGTGATTTAGAGGTTAATTCGCTTAAGTCATCTGAGGTTGGATTGAGTCCAGACCAGGTTTCTTGTTCTGGGGCTAAACATAATAGAGTTGAAGAGGGTATTGAGGATGGTAGTCAAATGAATCTTACTCTTAATGTTAGGCCTACTATGGGGAGAGATTATATACCTATGTCTGATAATCTAAGTGATTTAGAGGTTGGTAGACCTGTTGTCCAGGATAGTGTGGGTACTCAGGTTGTTAAGAAGAAGAGTAAGAAGCAAATTATTGGAGATATTTATCAAAGACTGAAGATTCCGTTTGATCCTTCCTATTATTCTACTCTCCTTCAAGCTGAAAGTGCGTTTCTAAGGTATCACAAGAAGCAAGAAATGCAGGGGAAGGTTTCTGGGAAAGCTATGAATAATGACACTGTGTCAGTTCATGAAAACATTCCCTCTAGTTCAAATGACAATTCTATTTCTGATTCTGGTTTTGTTCAGTGTAATTTAAGGATAAAGAAGAAACTGGAGAATATGCCTGTCAGGGTGTGGGATACGATTCAACAGTTAGGAATAGAAGCTGATGAAGATGATGAGGTGTTTGAGAATATTTTGAGAAATTTAGAAGAGGCGGATAGAAAAGCAGTAGAAGGAAAAAAGGTGGAAGCTACTAAGTTTATATGAATATTGTATCCTACAATATTCGTGGGTGTGGTGGGGTATTGAAGAGAAAGATGATTAGAGAAACTTTGATTAAAGGTGGAGCAGAGATATGTTTTCTACAGGAAACGAAGTGTAGGTGTGTTTCAGATGAGTTAGTTTTTAGTGTCTGGAGAGATCGGTCTTGTCATTGGTCTCCATCCAATGCTAATGGGCTATCTGGAGGTTTAATCACCATATGGAAGTCAGATGTTTTATCTCCTATATGTAGTTACATGGGTCGTGGTTATCTTGGGATGCAAGCGTTTTGGAAAGGTAGAATATGCTATTTGTTTAACATTTATTCTCCTACTAATATTGCCGAAAGGAGGGTCTTATGGAAGGAGTTATTAAAGCTTAAAAATAGTCTGAGCCCGGGAGAGTGGATAGTAGGGGGAGACTTTAATTCTATTAAGAGCAGGGAGGAGCAGATTGGGTATTCTCGTCCCAATAGAAGACACATGGTAGAGTTTTCTGAATTCATCAATGCTCTAGGACTGGTGGATCTACCCTTAAGTGGTGGTCTCAAATTCTCTTGGTTCAAGTCTAAAGATACTGTCTGTAGTCGTCTTGATTGGTTCCTCGTTTTGCCTTCTATCTTTAATGATTGGAACATGGTCACTTAACGAATTGGAGAGAGGGATATATCAGATCACAGGCCAGTTTGGATTGCAGTTAAGAACACTAATTGGGGTCCCAAGTCGTTTAAGGTTTTCCCGTGTTGGTTCGACCATTGTGATTTTTTAGTTTTCATTAAGAAAGAGTGGGAAGAATATAAGATAACAGGAACAGCTTCGTATATATTGGCAGAGAAGTTGAAACATCTGAGGAATAGAATTTGTTGGTGGAATATAAATATATTCGGTTGGATTGATCTTAGTATTCAAAAGGAAGTTGGGGTTGTCAATGAAATGGAAGAATTGTTGGTTCAGAAATCTGGTGAGATCTCTAGAGAGGAGCTTTTGTGTAGGAACGATGCAGAAGATAATTTCTGGAAATCTACTAGAATTAAAGAGAGTATTCTGAAGCAAAAATCGAGATCCAAGTGGATAGCTGACGGAGATATTAATACAAAGTTTTTTCATAATGTGTTGAGGCAGAGGATTAATTTGAATACCATTAATGGAGTCATTATTAATGGTAGAGTGGAGGAGGATGTGCTGACGATAAAATAAGTTGCCAGGTCTCATTTTGCTAGCAGATTTGGTAGAGCAGATAGAGCCTTCCCTCGTATTGGAGGATCCGATTTCAAATCTTTATCACTTGCAGAAAGTCAAGAATTAGAAGTTGATGTTAATATGCAGGAAATCAAGGAAGTGGTCTTTGGTTTTTCTGGGGATCGTAGCCCTGGGCCTGATGGCTTCAGCTTTGAATTCTTGAAAAAGTGCTGGGATGTTATAGGTCCAGAGTTCTCAAATTGTGTGTTGGAATTTTTTGAGGGAGAACAACTTCATAAAAGCTTAGCGTCTTCGTTTGTGGTTTTGATTCCAAAGATTGAAAATCCTGAAGACTTTGACGGATATAGGCCAATCTCTTTAGTCAGTTCAGTTTATAAGGTTATTTCTAAAATTCTTGCTAATAGGCTTAAGAAGAAAATTAGTGGTATTGTTTCAAATACTCAAACAGCGTTTTTGGAAGGAAGAAACATATTAGACGGGGTATTGGTTTTAAATGAGATTCTAGATTTTGCTAAGAGGTCTAACAAGGAGTTAATGATGTTCAAAGTGGACTTTGCTAAAGCATATGACTGTGTTGATTGGAATTATCTGCGAGAAGTGATGAAACATATGGGATTTGGTTCAAGGTGGTTGAGTTGGATGGATCTTGGAGTTTTTAATAGTTTTTCATCTGTTTTAGTTAATGGTAGTCCCTCTCAAGATTTTAGAGTGTCGAGGGGTCTCAAGCAAGGAGACCCTTTAGCTCCTTTCCTCTTCTGTTTGGTTGCAGAGGGACTGGAAATTATTATGAAACGTGCTATTGTTAGTGGTTTGTTTTCAGAATTCAAAGTCAGTTCAGACATTGGTTTCCACATGCTGCAATTTGCTGATGACTCTGTCTTAATTAATGATGGTTCGTGGAAAAATATCATTGCGTTCAAAGCCATTTTGAAAGCTTTTCATCTCACTTCAGGTTTGGACATTAATTTTAGAAAGAGCTCGTTGATTTGTGTAGGGTTGGAAGATAGCAAGATCAGATCTGCAGAGTTATATCTTTCTTGTAAAATTTCTCCTTCTCAATTTTCGTTTCTTGGGATATTAATTGGAGGCAATCATAGGTTAATCTCTTTCTGGAAGCCGGGGATAGACATTATGCGTGCTAGATTGAATACGTGGAGGAGTCGGTTCTTATCAATGGGTGTTCGAGTGTTGCGGTGAAAATCGAATAACAAGCTATTAATTAACTTGCATCATATTTCTTTTACAACCGACTTTGATTTATCCAAAGGAAAGGTTCAAGATCGTTAGAAAAACCTAAAGGGGGGAGATCTAAGGTTCGGGGGTTGGTTATACAAAGGGAAGGTGTTAGCACCCTAAGTATCTGTAGTACTCTACAGGAACCTCTTGCTAATGTCTTATGTTTGCTAAAGGGTTCTAGGCTAAAGGCTTGAAAACCCTAGGGGTTAGTATCTAAGTATACTCGATAAAGCATCGCACTTTACGCCTACGTATCCTCGGGAATAGAATCAGAGTATGCGTAGTTCTACTTCTACTGAATGATTGACTATGGTCAATATTTAGAGGGGAAATGAGTACAAGCTCATTGTAGAGTTTAGGAACTCTCTAGATCTAGTTGTAATTGACCTATGTTGAAGTTTAGTTAGGAGGCGAAAGTGATAAATTCATTATGATGAATATCACTAAGAGTTGAGGAACTCTCTCCTAAAGCTAGTTATAATTTCTATGGCTCTGATGAGGCCAAGAAACAAAGTTTCTTCCTAAGAGGTTACTTAGGTTAAGATGGGGGCTATGACTTTAAGAGTCAACACTATTCACCTTCCTTTGGAATGGGGGAAAAACAGTAGATAATAACAAGAATAGATAAATATAAAAGCTAAGACATGATATAATAGATAAAACAACATAAGCATGAGGGTGGCAATATGTTTATGACAAAGATATGGATAGGATGAACATGATTAAGAGAGTACATCAAATATGCTTCAATCTTTAGGAAGACAAACATATAGAATGATATGAAGGATGACAATTAAAGAAGGATAATATTCATATAAGAGTCAAGCATGGGACAAATTGATTCAAGAATTAAACAAGTCAATTAGTGAAATAGCACTTCAAGATTAACAAAGGTGCTTATAAATGTTTAAACCAAACTTGATAATCAATTGACAACATAATTAGAAATACATATTGATATTAAAATTAAAGGTTAACAATTAATAACACAATGAAAATTAACATCACAACACCAAACATCAAGGATTAAATCCATCATGGAGGAAAAAGGAATATACAAAATGTCAAGATTAGAATAAGTGAACATAGATAACTTAAAGGTAAACAACTAATCATTATAATCTAATTAGATAATCCTAATAAAATGAAACTTAATTAAAAACAAAATCTAATAATTAACTCTAATTAAATAGTTAAATTCTAAATGAACTAACTAATTAATCTAAATAACAAACTTAACTAAAAAAACTCACTAATTAAATCTAGCTAAACCAAACAATAAATTAAGTTCAAATTTAACTAAAACTAACTAATTAATGTAATACTAAAAACTAAATTAATGAGTTAGAGTTAAAACTAAGTGAAGGGTGCCAATAGAAAGACTAAGCATGGGCCAAGGCTGATTGGTGAGCCCAAACCAAAGTGGGGCGCTGGGTTTTAGACAGGTCGGGTCGGTGGATCCAATACCCAATTCGGTTGGCTTAGATGGAAAGAGGAGAAAACAACACAGAAAAAAAACCTAGACGAAACAAAACTCACCGCTCTTCTAATCGGTCACACGACCCCAAACCTCACACGCTCTGCAATTCACAAAGCGAATCAGCTCCTCTCCTTCATTCCTTTTCTGTTCCATCATCAACAACTCAGCGAAAACGTTCGCTCTCCGACCCTCGGATCCACACTCTTGTCTTCCTCATCTCTCATCATTTCCTTCGCGATTCGCTTGGTTTGTAATCAAGAAAGGTATCAAAGGAGAACAATAGAAATGAAGGCAAACACAAGGAATAGAAGTTACCTCTCCGATCGTTATCGGAGCGAAGAATAATCGGTAAGAGAATCTCCTTCTGATCTTGTTCAAAGCTATCCTCTTTTCCCTTTTTATTCTGACTCTGGTCCCTCCGTCTTCTTGGTTTTACGGCGGCGGCGGCTATGATGGTTATCGTGTTGTTGCAACTGGCGATGTCGTTGATGATTTCCTCTGTAATGCGTGTGAATTGGTATGTATGTAGTGTGTTATTGTGATGTGGTGTTTTTTTGTGTTTTCACAGATGAAGGTCTTTTGGGAGTTTTGGATTTTATGTGAAGAGAAACATGGCGTGTTGACTGTTGTTATTGTGAAAGGTTTGTGAAGGTTTGAGTTCTTTAATGAAGAAAGAGGTCACTATGTATAAGAGATGGGGGTTCTGTGGTTTGGTTTTTGACAGTTGTTTTGTAATGTTGAGGAAGAAGAAGGCAAGTGTGACTTTGGTGGGTTCAATGGTTATAACAGTTGGTGCGAATGAACATAATAGTGACCATGAGAGTTGCTAGAATAAGTGTGTTTTGGTTTTTTTTTACTGATATGTTTTTCTCTTTTGATTTCTGTATGGTTTTTTTTGTGTTGAAATGAAGCTTTTTGTTGAACTGAAAATGGTTTCTGGGTTGAGATTTATGATGTTTTGAATTTGGAGACTGGCTTTGATTTTTCGGAACTTCTTCTGTTGTTTTTTTTTTCTTTTGTGTCGTGGACTTCCTCCTTCTTATACAGGTTTCTCCTTTAATTTCAAAACTTGTTTTCCAATTTGAATTTGTCCGTTGGGGTCATGTCCCTTTCGGTTCTGATATTGTTGTTGGTTTTGCAGTGTTTCAGGTTTACGTTGGAGAGCAGTACGATGTGGGCAAGGCGTACGGATGAGCAGGGATATGGTGTGAACAAGCTGGTGCAAAGTTGACGTAGCTTCTTGCATCACTTGTTTTTGGTCGAGTTACCTCTTTGTAAATAGAACAAAAACAAACTATGGGCTTTGTAAAAAGAGAAAATGGGCCCATAATGGACATTGGCTTTTAGGAAAACAAATTGATCTTTATTTGTTTTAAATTCTGAATAACATAACTAACTATAATTAATTTAAAATTAAAAGTTAAAATTAAACTAATTATATTAAAGTAAAAGTAAATTGGAATTAAAATTAAACTTAAATCAAATCTAAAATGATGAAGTTAATCCAATTACATTAAAAGTGATAGTGAAAGTAAATTAAATTTAGAATTGAAAATGATAATTGAAAATTGCTATATCAAAATTAAAATTAAACTATATTAAAAGTTAAAACTCAATCAATTCTTAAAATGAGAGAAAATCTAAAATGAAATGGCAAACTAGCTAAAAACATGATTAATGCTAAAAACTAAGAAAATGCACGAATGGCCGATCGAAAATGATATGAGGGGTTCAGACGAATCTGAGGGTAAAATTTGGGGTGCAACAGTTGCCCATATTTAAATATCTTCACCGGATGACATGAGAGATGAAGATCCTCATGGAATCAAAAGTGAGAGATATTTAAATACAGATAAACGAAAATTTTGCCCTCAGATGCGCAAGCATGCAATGCAACAACATGATGCCAAGATGCCAGAGAAGATGCAAAGATGCAAACACAACGAGACACCAAAGGCCCAGACAGGAAGCAAACAGAAGATGAGCTTCACTAGGGAAGGACGAGGGTTAGTATCCAAGAGGAAAACTCACTGGGGATACAGGCTAACTAACGAGAGAGGCTTACCGGGGAGACTCCAAAGAAACACTGGGGAAAAGATCACAGACAATCTCCACTGGGAAAGATCCAGGGAGATAGACTTCTGGGAACGAAACAAACCCACATTCCTACTGGGCACGAGACCAGAAAGAAAAACCTGATCACTAGGGATCAGTCCAAAGGAGACAACCAACCAAACAAAGACTTCCTGGGGATTCCAAACTGAAGAGTTCAAAATGGGATCTTCAAGAAAGGCCAGGAAGACAGAAACAAACTCTGCGCAACAGATAGGAGTCTTAAAATTGAATAAAATTTGTTCCAAGAAACTTAGCTTAAAGCAATTTCAGAAAAGAAACAAGATAAGGGTTCAATGTCCGACACGATTCGAACAAGAACAGTTTTTAAAACAAAAGACGGTGCTTGACACGATTCAAGCAAAGTCCCAATTCAAGTTCGACACGATTCGAACAGGAATGGTTTTTAAAACAAGGGGTCAGTGTCCGACACGATTCGAACAAAGACTCTGTTCAAGTTTGACACGATTCAAACAAGAACACAGAAGACAGTGCTTGACACAATTCAAACAAAGTCTAAGTTCAAGTTTAACATGATTCAAACAAGAACACAGAAGACAGTGCTTGACACGATTCAAACAAAGTCTAAGTTCAAGTTTGACATGATTCAAACGAGAACACAGAAGACAATGCTTGACACGATTCAAACAAAGTCTAAGTTCAAGTTTGACATGATTCAAACTTGAACACAGAAGACATTGCTTGACACGATTCAAACAAAGTCTAAGTTCAAGTTTGACGCGATTCAAACGAGAACACAGAAGACAATGCTTGACTCGATTCAAATAAAGTCTAAGTTCAAGTTTGACGCGATTCAAACGAGAACACAGAAGACAATGCTTGACACAATTCAAACAAAGTCTAAGTTCAAGTTTGACGTGATTCAAACGAGAACACAGAAGACAATGCTTGACGCGATTCAAACAAAGTCTAAGTTCAAGTTTGACGTGATTCAAACAAGAACAGCTCTGAAAATCCTTTAAAGTTAAACTTCTTGGGGAACAGAAAAAGATTTTAAAGATTCAAATCTGACGCGCAGAGGTTAAGACCAAACAAGCACGACACAAAGTAAACCGGGAATGTCTTCACTTCACAGGGGAGATAAAGACAAACACGACAAAAGACTGCAAGCAAACAGAGCAAAAAGAAATGCAAAGATGTTGGGATATGATGCATATGCTTAGCTATATGCTAGAAACGACGCGAACGACGCAAAACAGGAAAGAAGAAAGGAAAACACCAGCCAACACCCCGAAATCCAAACATCAAGGATAACCAGGACAATCTTCTTTCCACTGGAGATGGCAGACTCATGCCAGAAAACAGTACTGCTAACTCTTCTTGCACAAATTTGATTCCAAAACACCTTGATACTGGAGTAAAACTTAGTTTGTCTTCGTGTTTTCTTAGAAATTGCGCTTCCAAGAATCAGATGAAAATGACGAAGTATTGTAAGAATTCTATCGTCTAACAGCCGACTTCTCTGGAGACTCCTGCATAAAGAGCTGGGGTTTAAGTGGGAACATGGTTAATGAGTCAAGAATAGACTCTGGTACTCAAATAAGAGTTGGTTGAGACAACACATAATCTGCTTCATGAAGGAAAACCGGTAGGAGCCAGAAAGGTACCCTCATTAGAGATAAAATCAAGAAATGGGCTCCAATAAAGGTATCTAGAATGATTGATCATCAAGGCTAAACGCAACTAGATGTCATTCTAGAAAGGATCCGCAATGAAGGTTGAACCGAAAAACGGTCTTCATCGGGAAAAGATATCCAAAATGACGGAACAACAGGTTCAAGTATGACCGGTTGGCACTTTGGAAAAAGAAGAACCTTATTGGAGATTGAACCAAGAAATGGGCCCCAATAAAGTATCTAGGATGATTAATCATCAAGTCAAAACATGACTAAATGACATCCTAGAAACACCTCTAGAGTGATTGAACAACAGGTTCAAGTATGAGCGGTTGGCGCTTTAGAAGTAACCTCTAAAGTGATGGAATAACATGTTCAAGTATGACCGGTTGACGCTTTAGAAGTAACCCTGTTGGAGATAGAACCAAGAAATGGGCTCCAACAAAGTATCTAGAATGATTGATCATCAAGGCTAAACGCGACTAGATGACATTCTAGAAAAAAATCTGCAATGAAGGTTGAACCAAAAAACGGTCTTCACTGGGAAAAGACATCCAAAGTGATGGAACAACAGGTTCAAGCATTACCGGTTGACACTTTGGAAAAAGAAACCTTATTGGAGATAGAACCAAGAAATGGGCTCCAATAAAGGTATAGAATCTGATAGATTAGTACCGGAGTTGCATAACTGAAGATAAGGCTTCCTGGGGAGTACCCAATTATGGTTGCAAAAAAGGCTGAATAGTACCAGAGATAGATAAGCTGATCATAAGAGACTGCCAAGCTTTTTCAAGAGATTGCTGGTTCAAAGATATGATGATATCACAATAATGTTGGAGAAATAATCTTGTCTTGAATGAGGATCTTGTAAAAGATGCTTCTGCGAGACACAATGCAAAATAAATGCACGTGCGAAGATAGGTTAAAAACCACACCTGCCAAGGACCAAAGTTCAATCTAGGAACAAACTAGAAAGAAACAGTCAAACAAGACTCCAATTGAGGAATGAACTCAAATGGGGATTTATCTAATCCACATGTGGAAAAGATAACTGAACCAACCATCATCCGCGAGGATATAACTCTGTAGGGATCTTAGAAAAGAATGGGCACTTTATGCCTAGGGCTGACCTTCTATTGGAGAGAATAGACAAAACCCAGTCACTTGGGGAATCAAACACCAAAGTGAACCCAAAACAGGAAAGGAAGCATAAATGCAAAAATGCTATGCATATGAGTGCTTATGCCGTGCTTATGCCTATGCGGACAAAACAGACAGAAAGCGAAACTGGAGATGAAATAAACGATCTCGACAAGGATACCTAGCCAAACTCAACAGGTTAGACCAATACTGGGGATGGAGAAGAATCAGCAACTTCATTGGTGAAAAGAGTATTCCACTTGAGGTATAACATCAAAAGGATTGCCATCATGAGCTTGATTTCTTTGTTGGAGGAGAATCCATGGAGAATGGTCAAAATTAGCTGAAGTAACAGCTTATTGGGGAGCTAGCAAAGTAATTATGCATTCCACTAGCAGAACTACGATCTTCAAAACTTATCTGCCCCAGACTAGACGGTCTATATGATAACAAGAGGATTTTATAGAAGAATTGGCATACAGGGTGTTTCAATATCTTCAAACTCTTGGAGAGATCTTGACGTAACTGCCCCAGATTAACAGCGTTTGCACAACAAAGCCTTGGAACTTGCTTCAAACTGATTGTTTGATGATTTGGGGAACAAACTTTGCCCTTGTCAGCTTTGTTGATCTGTGACGGAGATGTCCTTGACTGACTATCCTTTAGAGATTTGCCGAATCTCGACCTGATTGCCCCTGACTAACTGGTTCATGAGGGTAAGTCACCAAAAGGATTTCACAGAAGAATTGACGCACCAGATGCTTTAATGTCTTCAAACTTTTGAAAAGAGATGAACTTAGACATGATTGCCCCAGTTCAACTTTATTCGTAATACTCAAACCGTAGTAGAAACGACTTGGGGAACAAAACTTGCCCCTGCTGATAGGTCACTGGAGTCCATACTTGTTATAAGATAACTTCAGGGAGACTTGCCCCAATATTTTGAACTTTGACGAGTTCTGCTCCTAATTCAGTAGACTGGCAAATCCTTCCACTTGGTTGCCCCTGGCTGAGCTTCCTTTATCAAGTCGAATCCCCTAGTTGGCTGTATTTATTGGGATTCCTTTGAAATTTAATGCAAAGTTTGAAAACAAAGCTTTGATAAAAAACGCACAGTGAAATAATTAAATGGTCAAAAACAATGGTGGGCCTAGTCATTAAGGAAGTGACCAACACACGTGAGTAACAAAGATTATTAGGAGTCAGATTATTCAACCTTGCTGTAGTATGCTTTTCAAAAACATCCTTACCTCAATTAGGTCTTTTAGGGGTTGTAATGTGGTATGGTTCACGGTTTATGAAACAAAAGATAAAAGCTCAAATCCTACGCTTAGTTAACTCAAGATATATGTTCAAATCTCCAAAAACAGGAAGCCGCTTGATTTGAAAGCTGACTGGCGCCTCATGTGAAACGCTCGTTGTCTGATTGCATAACCGAGTTAGATTGAGAACTACCCTGCCCCAAGTTTGAGATTATGGGTTTGTTTTGTGTGAAGAAAGAAAACTCTTACTTCTAGGCTCAAAAGGGTTAACGAGGGATGAATTGAAACAATGCCTTACATCCTTGGCGAGGTTAATTTGAAAGTATACCACAACAATTATGAACATGAGGTTTTCATCATCCTCCCTAATCTTTGCTTAAACAAAGTTTGAAAAAGGGGTGAAAAAGATATATATATTTTTTGCTTTTATGAAAATAAAAGTAAATCAGTGAAACGAATGGATTTAACCAAAAGATGCATAAATACTTCGTTAATGTTGCCAATTTGAAAGTACAACAAAGATCGTAAGCAAATACAAATTCAAAGTGCAAAGGAAATACAATAAAATTGCTGAAGCAGCCAACAGATTGCCAACTTTAGGGAATCAAATGCAGAAAATCAAAGAGGAGCTCAATCACAGTCCATCTTGGTCTTGATATATCTTCCATAGCATTACTTATCTCATGAGCGGGTAAGGATCATTCTGATGATAGGCTGAGAGCCATCGAAAGACAAAATGTTTCTCTCTACTAAGTCCTTCACAATATGCTTCAAAGCAAAACAACCTTCTAAGTTGTGGCCTGGTGCGCCTTCATGGAATGCACAATGAGCATTGGGATTATAAGAAGGTGGAAGCTGATTAGGAGGTGGGCCTGATGACCTCGTAGTTATTAATCCTTGTTGTACCAAAAGAGGATACAATGCTGTGTACGTCATAGGAATGGGAGGAATCGGAGGCCTCCCACCCTTCCTTTTTCCTGGAATATTCTGACGAGAAACTTGAGTCTGTTGGTGATGAGCAGGAGCGTTGGGCACTCGTTGATATACTGGTGGTTGAGGAACCGACTGATAAACAGAAGCTTGATGGTTGAATGTTGGCGTGATGGCGGTCACATAAGGTTGCTGGACAGAATAGCACTGTTATTGCTGCTGACGTTTCCAGTACTGATTTTTCCTCTTTTTGTTTGTCATCACTGCACTGGTTTCTCCTTCCCTTTTGAAGGATTTCTTGGCATCATCGCTCGGACTATCAGCTCTTTTGGTCATTTTTCCGCTCTTTAGACCAAGATCTACTTTAATCCCCACAGCCACAATATCGGAAAAATTAGCGGACACGCTACTGATCATCCTTTCGTAGAATTCTGGTCTAACCGTGTCGACAAACCAATCAGTTAATTCCTTCTCAGATAAAGGTGGCTCTACCTGCGAAGCCAGCTCTCTCCATCTTTGTGCATACTCTTTAAAAGACTCAGTATCGCGCTATGACATACTCAGTAATTGTCTGCGATCCGGCGCGAGGTCCATGTTATACCTATAATGCTTTACAAAAGCATCAGATACATCTTGAAAGCATTGGATCTTAGATTGGTCCAAAGTCAAATAACACTTTGCAGCAGCTCCTTTCAAACTATCTTGGAAGTAGTGGATCATCAACTTATCATTATCCATAAATGCAGCCATTCGACGATAATACATGACTAAATGCGACTTAGGACAGGTCGTTCCTGAGTATAAGTCGAAACTGGGTAGCTTGAACTTGGGTGGAATTACCAAGCCTGAGACTAAGCACAATTCTTTAACATTAATATTAGATACATTGCTCATCTCCATTGCTTCAAATTTCCTCTGCATTGTCTCTACACTTTCCTTCAACCTTTCACGTCGATTATCCCCTTCTTCAGATATAATGACATGATGATGTGGATTCTGAAAAACTGGGTGTATCTGGGCTCGCACTGTTGCTGGAGTGAAGGTAGGAATAGCTTGAAAAGCCTTACTAACCAAAAGAACAGCTTGTTGAGTAGAAGTGACGATCGGATCACGCATGAAGTTAAAAGGCATGCCCAAAGTGGGGTTCACAATAGTAACGGGAGGCTCTACAGTTGTAGTGATAATCTCAGAAACCTCTGTCGCTTGTGTATCCATCCTGGCACTTATAACTTGAATTGCTTCCATAATCTGCCCCATTCCTCCTCGGAGCTGACTCAATTCATTGTTGACTCTGTCCATCTCGCAGTACTGTTCAGACATCCTTTGTCGAGTTTGGACTTGGGTAACAACTCAAAGACGATTCTGAAGGGAAAACGAGACATGAGACGAAGACAGAGAGGAAATGCACATGCTAAGATGCAAATGAGATGCTAATGCAAGCCAAATGGTTTCAAGGAACTCAAAGGCAAGTTGCGAGAA
The DNA here is from genome assembly GCA_022829125.1 of Lathyrus tuberosus. Lineage (NCBI taxonomy): Eukaryota > Viridiplantae > Streptophyta > Magnoliopsida > Fabales > Fabaceae > Lathyrus > Lathyrus tuberosus. Next base: position 451,363 of record JALAZF010000995.1, read on the forward strand.
GTTCTTTTGAAAAAACTGAAGAAGTTTTTTTTTGTTTTAAAATCCCTGATCTGTATTGATCTTTTGAAAAGGAAACGAACATTTGAGTTCCTCGAGACCAAAGGGCTAGGAATGCTTGAATGTAGAGATGCACAAAGCGCACAAGCACAAACAAAACATACAGATCCTAGGTTTGGGGTCTCATAAATGGAGCCATGGTCTACCCATCCCAATAGGTATGTACTACTGGTTTTCACCTGCCAAACAAGGTTCTAAGAAGTTCCCAGAGTCCTCGTAAATCTTTCGGATATTATCGGCCCATGTAACTACTTACACGAGTTAATAATATTCTCAAGATAAACTCGTCTGAGTGTAGTATCGCGTGACAACTACTCAGGACTGGCTCCCTCATAGTCACCACACTACATCCTAAAAGGCCAAGTGGGGTAAAGGTAACTACGGTCCTCAGAATCTACGGCTCCAATTGAAAAAGTAATATCAATGTGACTTTTTACATCAGACATCAACAATCCCAAAGGGCCTCATCTGAGTGTGGTCATCATATGCCATAAATTGTTGGTACTACTGCCAACAACCGACTATTGATTACACCACGATCCTATAATAATGTACTCTCAAGTCCGGGTTAGGACTTATCTCACTCATAGATACCATGTCAACCCAAGGATCAAATAAGAACAAATGTACAGATAAACAAGCAAACATGGCATACATAAGCACATACAAGCAACTAAGCAAACATAAATAATATAAAAGCAAGATAGGCTCAACCCTCTTAGGAAGGGACCAGCAATAGGTCTAACTTTCCCCAGTGAAGTCGCCATTTCTGTTGCCGTGAAAATTGGATAACAAGCTATTAATTAACTTGCATCATATTTCTTTTACAACCGACTTTGATTTATCCAAAGGAAAGGTTCAAGATCATTAGAAAAACCTAAAGGGGGGAGATCTAAGGTTCGGGGGTTGGTTATACAAAGGGAAGGTGTTAGCACCCTAAGTATCTGTAGTACTCTACAGGAACCTCTTGCTAATGTCTTATGTTTGCTAAAGGGTTCTATGCTAAAGGCTTGAAAACCCTAGGGGTTAGTATCTAAGTATACTCGATAAAGCATCGCACTTTACGCCTACGTATCATCGGGAATATAATCAGAGTATGCGTAGTTCTACTTCTACTGAATGATTGACTATGGTCAATATTCAGACGGGAAATGAGTACAAGCTCATTGTAGAGTTTAGGAACTCTCTAGATCTAGTGGTAATTGACCTATGTTGAAGTTTAGTTAGGAGGGGAAAGTGATAAATTCATTATGATGAATATCACTAAGAGTTGAGGAACTCTCTCCTAAAGCTAGTTATAATTTCTATGGCTCTGATGAGGCCAAGAAACAAAGTTTCTTCCTAAGAGGTTACTTAGGTTAAGATGGGGGCTATGACTTTAAGAGTCAACACTATTCACCTTCCTTTGGAATGGGGGAAAAACTGTAGATAATAACAAGAATAGATAAATATAAAAGCTAAGACATGATATAATAGATAAAACAACATAAGCATGAGGGTGGCAATATGTTTATGACAAAGATATGGATAGGATGAACATGATTAAGAGAGTACATCAAATATGCTTCAATCTTTAGGAAGACAAACATATAGAAATGATATACAAGAACACATCAATATGCTTCAATCTTTAGGAAGACAAACATATAGAATGATATCAAGGATGACAATTAAAGAAGGATAATATTCATATAAGAGTCAAGCATGGGACAAATTGATTCAAGAATTAAACAAGTCAATTAGTGAAATAGCACTTCAAGATTAACAAAGGTGCTTATAAATGATTAAACCAAACTTGATAATCAATTGACAACACAATTAGAAATACACATTGATATTAAAATTAAAGGTTAACAATTAATAACACAATGAAAATTAACATCACAACACCAAACATCAAGGATTAAATCCATCATGGAGGAAAAAGGAATAAACAAAATATCAAGATTAGAATAAGTGAACATAGATAACTTAAAGGTAAACAACTAATCATTCTAATCTAATTAGATAATCCTAATAAAACGAAACTTAATTAAAAACAAAATCTAATAATTAACTCTAATTAAATAATTAAGTTCTAAATCAACTAACTAATTAATCTAAATAACAAACTTAACTAAAAAGACTCACTAATTAAATCTAGCTAAACCAAACAATAAATTAAGTTCAAATTTAACTAAAACTAACTAATTAATGTAATACTAAAAACTAAATTAATGAGTTAGAGTTAAAACTAAGTGAAGGGTGCCAATAGAAAGACTAAGCATGGGCCAAGGCTGATTGGTGAGCCCAAACCAAAGTGGGGTGCTGGGTTTTAGATAGGTCGGGTCGGTGGATCCAATACCCAATTCGGTTGGCTTAGATGGAAAGAGGAGAAAACAACACAGAAAAAAAACCTAGACGAAACAAAACTCACCGCTCTTCTAATCGCTCACACGACCACAAACCTCACACGCTCTGCAATTCACAAAGCGAATCAGCTCCTCTCCTTCATTCCTTTTCTGTTCCGTCATCAACAACTCAGCGAAAACGTTCGCTCTCTGACCCTCGGATCCACACTCTTGTCTTCCTCATCTCTCATCATTTCCTTCGCGATTCGCTTGGTTCGTAATCAAGAAAGGTATCAAAGGAGAACAATAGAAATGAAGGCAAACACAAGGAATAGAAGTTACCTCTCCGATCGTTATCGGAGCGAAGAATAACTGATAAGAGAATCTCCTTCTGATCTTGTTCAAAGCTATCCTCTTTTCCCTTTTTATTCTGACGCTGGTCCCTCCGTCTTCTTGGTTTTACGGCGGCAGCGGCTATGATGGTTATCGTGTTGTTGCAACTGGCGATGTCATTGATGATTTCCTCTGCAATGCGTGTGAATTGGTATGTATGTAGTGTGTTATTGTGATGTGGTGTTTTTTTGTGTTTTCACAGATGAAGGTCTTTTGGGAGTTTTGGATTTTATGTGAAGAGAAACATGGCGTGTTGACTGTTGTTATTGTGAAAGGTTTGTGAAGGTTTGAGTTCTTTAATGAAGAAAGAGGTCACTATGTATAAGAGATGGAGGTTCTGTGGTTTGGTTTTTGACAGTTGTTTTGTAATGTTGAGGAAGAAGAAGGCAAGTGTGTCTTTGGTGGGTTCAATGGTTATAACAGTTGGTGCGAATGAACATAATAGTGACCATGAGAGTTGCTACAATAAGTGTGTTTTGGTTTTTTTTACTGATATGTTTTTCTCTTTTGATTTCTGTATGGTTTTTTTTTGTGTTGAAATGAAGCTTTTTGTTGAACTGAAAATGGTTTCTGGGTTGAGATTTATGATGTTTTGAATTTGGAGACTGGCTTTGATTTTTCGGAACTTCTTCTGTTGTTTTTTTTTCTTTTGTGTCGTGGACTTCCTCCTTCTTATACAGGCTTCTCCTTTAATTTCAAAACTTGTTTTCCAATTTGAATTTGTCCGTTGGGGTCATGTCCCTTTCGGTTCTGATATTGTTGTTGGTTTTGCAGTGTTCCAGGTTTACGTTGGAGAGCAGTACGATGTGGGCAAGGCGTACGGATGAGCAGGGATATGGTGTGAACAAGCTGGTGCAAAGTTGACGCAGCTTCTCGCATAACTTGTTTTTGGTCGAGTTACCTCTTTGTAAATAGAAAAAAAACAAACTATGGGCTTTGTAAAAAGAGAAAATGGGCCCATAATGGACATTGGCTTTTAGGAAAACAAATTGATCTTTATTTGTTTTAAATTCTGAATAACATAACTAACTATAATTAATTTAAAATTAAAAGTTAAAATTAAACTAATTATATTAAAGTAAAAGTAAATTGGAATTAAAATTAAACTTAAATCAAATCTAAAATGATGAAGTTAATCCAATTACATTAAAAGTGATAGTGAAAGTAAATTAAATTTAGAATTGAAAATGATAATTGAAAATTGCTATATCAAAATTAAAATTAAACTATATTAAAAGTTAAAACTCAATCAATTCTTAAAATGAGAGAAAATCTAAAATGAAATGGCAAACTAGCTAAAAACATGATTAATGCTAAAAACTAAGAAAATGCACGAATGGCCGATCGAAAATGATATGAGGGGATCAGACGAATCTGAGGGTAAAATTTGGGGTGCAACATCGAGTTACTTTAATTAATTCTGTCTTGAGTAATTTGCCAATCCATTACATGTCTTTTTATAGAATGCCGGCTAAGGTGGTTAGAACTCTCAAGTCAATTCAAAGATCGTTTTTGTGGAATGGTTTGGAGAAGAAAAATGGGATTTCTTGGATAAGCTGGCAAACGGTTTGTAGGAATAGAGATTTAGGTGGTTTAGGTGTGAAAGATCTAAAATTATTCAACTTGGCTTTGTTCCTTAAGTGGGCTTGGAGGATTTTAGAGAACAAGATTTCAATCTGGAATGATTTTATTAATTTTAGATATCCTTCCTGCTGCTGTGATTTTTTTAGTAGTAGTGAGGTTTTAAATTTGCAGGTGACTCCGTCTATTTGGTTCTTAGATCTTATGCGGGCCTTGAAAGTTGTGGCCGAAGGAAGGTTGGTTGATCTAATTGCTTATGAGATAGGAGATGGGAGTAGGGTGGATTTTCGGAGGACGAAATGGGCATTGGATGAGACATTTAGCAGGGGGTTTCCAGCGCTGTTTGGTTTAATAGAATCAAAATTTAGTCCAGTCAGTGATAATGGTTATTGGGAGGGAGAGATATGGAATTGGGATATTAAAGTGGACGTAAGTGAAGCACAGGATATGGCGCGGGTTCTGCTTGAAGAGCTGTATTTGATTTTGGCTGATATTCCCATAAACAAGAATGTCAATGGTTCAATTAAATGGTTGCTGGAGAATGATTTTGTTTATTCTGTTTCGTCTATGTATGTTTATTTGCAGGAGAAATTTGAAGACAATGTAGTACAGCTTGGAATTGAAATGAAAGTGGCATTTAAGTTAATTTGGCTAGCGCAAGTTCCGTTTAAGGTGAAAGTGTTTGGTTGGAGGATGCTTCATAAGCGAATTCCAATGAGGGATAATTTGATTCGGAGAGGAATTATCACTAATAGGTATGAGATGTCATGCCCTTTTTGCTTTCTCGAAACGGAGTCGTCTGAACATGTGTTATTTCTTTGTGGTAAGGCTATTATGGTGTGGAATTTCGCTTGTAAATGGTTGGGGATTCCATGTATATTGGTAGGAAATATGGTTTCTCATTTAACATGTTGGTTACAGGGTTGTGTCGATAGAGGGTTGGTTGTTAGAATAGCGGTAGGGTTATGGTTATCGATTTGTTGGATCATTTGGTTATGCCGTAACAATATTATTTTTAGGGATGAATTTTGGGATTTAGATACGATTTCAAATCGTATTCTAATTTATACTTGGTGGTGGATAGGTAGGCGTTATAATAGTACCTATTTTTGTAATTATTTCACTTGGGTTAACTCTCCGAGTGATTTTTGTAGCCGGTGATATTTGATCAGGCTATAGTTGTATACGGGTTGGGGTACCCCTTTGTACTCCGGTTTATACGAAAATTTAGCTTATTAACAAAAAAAAAACATCGTGTGAAAAATGAATAGATTATATCTTAGTACAACAATTACATATAATGATTGATGTAACAAAAAAAAGAATAAATCAAATGTATAAAATCATATAGTAATGTGAATTTATCAGCGGAAAATGATGAATAAGAGTCGTTCTGGAACGATCCATAGATGGAGTGGAAACCTTAATTTGCTCTAAGCTTAGTCATCTATATGACTTGTTACTCTAAGAATCGTTCTAGAAGGACCCTTAGATGGAATGGAATATGATGTATGAGAGTCGTTGAATTGTGTTCATGATGCATGAATATTTGTCTCTTGATTCAAATTTGTTTTACAAGACCGGGCTTTATGTTCTCCCGATCTATTATATTGTTCTTTTTTATTTAATCTATTTTGGGTGTTACATACGTGCACCACATATGTTTAAAGAATATATTTATTAAACTATAGTTTATTAGTTATTTAAAGAATATGTTTATTAAACTATAGTTTATTAGTTATGATTTGTTTACTTGTAATATCAACAAACCCATATTTTTAAAATTTTTTTTAACACATCTTGCGTTTGACTGAGTTTACATCTACCTTTTAAAAAGGATTCATTCTTGATGTGTGTAACATTCTGATTTTTTATCTAAGATATTATTTAAAATTTTGTTTATTAAAAATTTACAGTTGTTTTTTTTAATTAGAAAATTAAATATTTAAACATTACAAAATAAATCATTTAGATAACATAATATATAATCATTTCATAAAATTTGTTTCCTAATAGAAAAGATATCAGAATGAAATAATTACTAAGCATCAAACCATTGTTACAATTTTTAATTAAAATTAATTCAAATACGTACGATTAGATTTATCTTAATAATATCAAAAAATTTAACAATAATTTCTATATATAATAAATTTGAAAAGAACAATCAATAAGCAATCAATATGTATAGAAAAACAATTAATATTGTAATCACTAAATTTCGTTATTAATAATTACTGTTATGTTTTTAGTTTAGTTAATTTAAATTCCATCATTAAATTACTAATAAGAAAAAAATCTGATCATTATTGCAAAAAGGTTTTTAAAATCATTCTACGTAATTAAAATAAGGGTGTTTCAATTTACTAAATTAACCATTTATAAAATAATTCTAATAATTTTAAATTCAAGTCCAAATAAATTATTTGGAGTAAAAATACATATTTTTAATTTAATTTATTCAACTTAACGTATACTAATTTAATAAAATTGATGGTTTAATAAGTTATTTAGATTTCTTACGTATAAAATAACTCATCTGATAAATAAAAATCATAAAAATTATTGAAACGAATATAAGTATTTAAATTTTTTTAAGGTGTTATACTGGGCACCTTCTGTGAAAATTACATTAGCAGTCATCTAAAAGCTTTTCCAAAGAATGCAATTATGTTCCTGTTCTTGATTGAACCAACTTCAAATTAAACTACACTTTGTCAATCAAACCTACACTCAACACCTACTACTCCTCCAAATTACTCCATACAACTGAGAATGAACCTTGTCTCAAGTTCATGTAATGCTTTGATCAAGGAATTTTTACATTACTAACATTTTGTTTTAGCTATGTCCTATTGAAGCTAAAACAAGTAGGGATGGAAATTCAATATTTTTTTTTGCAGTTTGTGAATATGGTTTGTGTTTATATCACTAATGTATCTCTATTGAGGAATTTTGTATATTATTGGATATATTAGTAAACTCATTCAACGATGTTATTCTCTGGGAATGAGGTGTTAAATGTTAAGATGTGGAATAAATTCACACTATTAAAGGTGGTGGCAATCTTTGCTTGGCAACTGAGTCAAGATAGTATAAGCGAAAACATTAATTTTTTTATATTTTTTCTTTTATTTATTATTTATTAAAAGTAGGAATGAATTTTTTTCAAAAGTCCTTCAAATTCTGCAAAACTAGATTAAAAAAATGTAAAATAGGAGCAATTTCATCGAGAAAAGATTATCCCACAAATAGAAGGGATATGTGCTAATTGATTCAGAAAATAGAAGGGGTCATTTAAACTTACAGCTTCAGCTCCTTGCTTAATGAGAATGAGAGAGCTTACAGCTTCAGCTCCTTGCTTAATGAGAATGAGAGAGCTATCTTTTGACTCAATTTCAGTCCCTATAATATAAAATGATACAGTAATTAAAATTCCCTCAATTTAACCCTTTAATTGAAAGTGTAAGAAATTGAATGCAACTACATTTTCAGTATCATGTCTGAGTTGAACGACGAACACACCACATGCCAGCAAGAACCAAAAGTACCAAACTAACAAAACCAAAATTGAAAATTGCTGCAAGCCACACAGAATCGTGTGCACCCAACAACTTAGGCAAGGCAAAAATGTAAACAGTACAAAAGGAAAATCCAAAAGCCACATATAGAAATCCATGACTTGCATAAACGTATCATCAAATCTCTAAGCGCCTAAACCAAGTATAGTAAAACATCTTAATTAGCGAAAAAATTGAAATGCCAAAAGCGCCTCCATGAAAAGTTTCCTTTCCATTACATCAGTTGAAGAAATGTTGCCGACTTATAAAGATAAAAAACTCGGAATGCCCCGGATGCCAAACTCGGAATGCCCGGGATGCCAAAACCTTTGCCTGGAAGTTACATAGGTCTACCCCAACAGAACATAGTCAAACTACAGAACATAGTCATATAGTGTTGAATAATCAATGAATTCATTATATTAGTTACTTTCTCATAGTGCTGTGACTACCAAAATTTTGGAATCTTTCTCAAAGGGCTGTTCCTATTCCTAAGACCACTCCGCAAAAAGACGCCAATTTCCTTAGGAACCATGGCCTCAACAAAATGTTAGTGAAGCTATACAAAAACATAGAAAAATCAAAATTAAACTGACTAGTTCTCAAATATTCCAGAATCTTTATCCAACTTAATTCATTTCTAAAAGCTTATACAATTACATTAATTGGCCAGGCATGGCGCAAGCATACATCTAGTTATATATAAAATTCATAACAACATAAGATCTACAATTTATCTAAAAGAGATAGATTGTCAGGAGAGATTTAATCTATGTTTTGTTGTAATATGTTAAAGTTTGGGATATCCAACTGTTTGAGAGGATCATCAAGATTTATGTTTTATTTCAATTTGATGCATCTAGAAGCACTATATGATACTACATGTTATAACTTCCAGGGAAGTAAACCATATAAGATTGGTGAGCCCAAACCAAAGGCTGATTGGTGAGCCCAAACCAAAGTGGGGCGCTGGGTTTTAGACAGGTCGGGTCGGTGGATCCAATACCCAATTCGGTTGGCTTAGATGGAAAGAGGAGAAAACAACACAGAAAAAAAACCTAGACGAAACAAAACTCACCGCTCTTCTAATCGCTCACACGACCACAAACCTCACACGCTCTGCAATTCACAAAGCGAATCAGCTCCTCTCCTTCATTCCTTTTCTGTTCCGTCATCAACAACTCAGCAAAAACGTTCGCTCTCCGACCTTCGGATCCACACTCTTGTCTTCCTCATCTCTCATCATTTCCTTCGCGATTCGCTTGGTTCGTAATCAAGAAAGGTGTCAAAGGAGAACAATAGAAATGAAGGCAAACACAAGGAATAGAAGTTACCTCTCCGATCGTTATCGGAGCGAAGAATAACCGATAAGAGAATCTCCTTCTGATCTTGTTCAAAGCTATCCTCTTTTCCCTTTTTATTCTGACGCTGGTCCCTCCGTCTTCTTGGTTTTACGGCGGCAGCGGCTATGATGGTTATCGTGTTGTTGCAACTGGCGATGTCATTGATGATTTCCTCTGCAATGCGTGTGAATTGGTATGTATGTAGTGTGTTATTGTGATGTGGTGTTTTTTTGTGTTTTCACAGATGAAGGTCTTTTGGGAGTTTTGGATTTTATGTGAAGAGAAACATGGCGTGTTGACTGTTGTTATTGTGAAAGGTTTGTGAAGGTTTGAGTTCTTTAATGAAGAAAGAGGTCACTATGTATAAGAGATGGAGGTTCTGTGGTTTGGTTTTTGACAGTTGTTTTGTAATGTTGAGGAAGAAGAAGGCAAGTGTGTCTTTGGTGGGTTCAATGGTTATAACAGTTGGTGCGAATGAACATAATAGTGACCATGAGAGTTGCTACAATAAGTGTGTTTTGGTTTTTTTTACTGATATGTTTTTCTCTTTTGATTTCTGTATGGTTTTTTTTTGTGTTGAAATGAAGCTTTTTGTTGAACTGAAAATGGTTTCTGGGTTGAGATTTATGATGTTTTGAATTTGGAGACTGGCTTTGATTTTTCGGAACTTCTTCTGTTGTTTTTTTTTCTTTTGTGTCGTGGACTTCCTCCTTCTTATACAGGCTTCTCCTTTAATTTCAAAACTTGTTTTCCAATTTGAATTTGTCCGTTGGGGTCATGTCCCTTTCGGTTCTGATATTGTTGTTGGTTTTGCAGTGTTCCAGGTTTACGTTGGAGAGCAGTACGATGTGGGCAAGGCGTACGGATGAGCAGGGATATGGTGTGAACAAGCTGGTGCAAAGTTGACGCAGCTTCTCGCATAACTTGTTTTTGGTCGAGTTACCTCTTTGTAAATAGAAAAAAAACAAACTATGGGCTTTGTAAAAAGAGAAAATGGGCCCATAATGGACATTGGCTTTTAGGAAAACAAATTGATCTTTATTTGTTTTAAATTCTGAATAACATAACTAACTATAATTAATTTAAAATTAAAAGTTAAAATTAAACTAATTATATTAAAGTAAAAGTAAATTGGAATTAAAATTAAACTTAAATCAAATCTAAAATGATGAAGTTAATCCAATTACATTAAAAGTGATAGTGAAAGTAAATTAAATTTAGAATTGAAAATGATAATTGAAAATTGCTATATCAAAATTAAAATTAAACTATATTAAAAGTTAAAACTCAATCAATTCTTAAAATGAGAGAAAATCTAAAATGAAATGGCAAACTAGCTAAAAACATGATTAATGCTAAAAACTAAGAAAATGCACGAATGGCCGATCGAAAATGATATGAGGGGATCAGACGAATCTGAGGGTAAAATTTGGGGTGCAACATCGAGTTACTTTAATTAATTCTGTCTTGAGTAATTTGCCAATCCATTACATGTCTTTTTATAGAATGCCGGCTAAGGTGGTTAGAACTCTCAAGTCAATTCAAAGATCGTTTTTGTGGAATGGTTTGGAGAAGAAAAATGGGATTTCTTGGATAAGCTGGCAAACGGTTTGTAGGAATAGAGATTTAGGTGGTTTAGGTGTGAAAGATCTAAAATTATTCAACTTGGCTTTGTTCCTTAAGTGGGCTTGGAGGATTTTAGAGAACAAGATTTCAATCTGGAATGATTTTATTAATTTTAGATATCCTTCCTGCTGCTGTGATTTTTTTAGTAGTAGTGAGGTTTTAAATTTGCAGGTGACTCCGTCTATTTGGTTCTTAGATCTTATGCGGGCCTTGAAAGTTGTGGCCGAAGGAAGGTTGGTTGATCTAATTGCTTATGAGATAGGAGATGGGAGTAGGGTGGATTTTCGGAGGACGAAATGGGCATTGGATGAGACATTTAGCAGGGGGTTTCCAGCGCTGTTTGGTTTAATAGAATCAAAATTTAGTCCAGTCAGTGATAATGGTTATTGGGAGGGAGAGATATGGAATTGGGATATTAAAGTGGACGTAAGTGAAGCACAGGATATGGCGCGGGTTCAGCTTGAAGAGCTGTATTTGATTTTGGCTGATATTCCCATAAACAAGAATGTCAATGGTTCAATTAAATGGTTGCTGGAGAATAATTTTGTTTATTCTGTTTCGTCTATGTATGTTTATTTGCAGGAGAAATTTGAAGACAATGTAGTACAGCTTGGAATTGAAATGAAAGTGGCATTTAAGTTAATTTGGCTAGCGCAAGTTCCGTTTAAGGTGAAAGTGTTTGGTTGGAGGATGCTTCATAAGCGAATTCCAATGAGGGATAATTTGATTCGGAGAGGAATTATCACTAATAGGTATGAGATGTCATGCCCTTTTTGCTTTCTCGAAACGGAGTCGTCTGAACATGTGTTATTTCTTTGTGGTAAGGCTATTATGGTGTGGAATTTCGCTTGTAAATGGTTGGGGATTCCATGTATATTGGTAGGAAATATGGTTTCTCATTTAACATGTTGGTTACAGGGTTGTGTCGATAGAGGGTTGGTTGTTAGAATAGCGGTAGGGTTATGGTTATCGATTTGTTGGATCATTTGGTTATGCCGTAACAATATTATTTTTAGGGATGAATTTTGGGATTTAGATACGATTTCAAATCGTATTCTAATTTATACTTGGTGGTGGATAGGTAGGCGTTATAATAGTACCTATTTTTGTAATTATTTCACTTGGGTTAACTCTCCGAGTGATTTTTGTAGCCGGTGATATTTGATCAGGCTATAGTTGTATACGGGTTGGGGTACCCCTTTGTACTCCGGTTTATACGAAAATTTAGCTTATTAACAAAAAAAAAACATCGTGTGAAAAATGAATAGATTATATCTTAGTACAACAATTACATATAATGATTGATGTAACAAAAAAAAGAATAAATCAAATGTATAAAATCATATAGTAATGTGAATTTATCAGCGGAAAATGATGAATAAGAGTCGTTCTGGAACGATCCATAGATGGAGTGGAAACCTTAATTTGCTCTAAGCTTAGTCATCTATATGACTTGTTACTCTAAGAATCGTTCTAGAAGGACCCTTAGATGGAATGGAATATGATGTATGAGAGTCGTTGAATTGTGTTCATGATGCATGAATATTTGTCTCTTGATTCAAATTTGTTTTACAAGACCGGGCTTTATGTTCTCCCGATCTATTATATTGTTCTTTTTTATTTAATCTATTTTGGGTGTTACATACGTGCACCACATATGTTTAAAGAATATATTTATTAAACTATAGTTTATTAGTTATTTAAAGAATATGTTTATTAAACTATAGTTTATTAGTTATGATTTGTTTACTTGTAATATCAACAAACCCATATTTTTAAAATTTTTTTTAACACATCTTGCGTTTGACTGAGTTTACATCTACCTTTTAAAAAGGATTCATTCTTGATGTGTGTAACATTCTGATTTTTTATCTAAGATATTATTTAAAATTTTGTTTATTAAAAATTTACAGTTGTTTTTTTTAATTAGAAAATTAAATATTTAAACATTACAAAATAAATCATTTAGATAACATAATATATAATCATTTCATAAAATTTGTTTCCTAATAGAAAAGATATCAGAATGAAATAATTACTAAGCATCAAACCATTGTTACAATTTTTAATTAAAATTAATTCAAATACGTACGATTAGATTTATCTTAATAATATCAAAAAATTTAACAATAATTTCTATATATAATAAATTTGAAAAGAACAATCAATAAGCAATCAATATGTATAGAAAAACAATTAATATTGTAATCACTAAATTTCGTTATTAATAATTACTGTTATGTTTTTAGTTTAGTTAATTTAAATTCCATCATTAAATTACTAATAAGAAAAAAATCTGATCATTATTGCAAAAAGGTTTTTAAAATCATTCTACGTAATTAAAATAAGGGTGTTTCAATTTACTAAATTAACCATTTATAAAATAATTCTAATAATTTTAAATTCAAGTCCAAATAAATTATTTGGAGTAAAAATACATATTTTTAATTTAATTTATTCAACTTAACGTATACTAATTTAATAAAATCGATGGTTTAATAAGTTATTTAGATTTCTTACGTATAAAATAACTCATCTGATAAATAAAAATCATAAAAATTATTGAAACGAATATAAGTATTTAAATTTTTTTAAGGTGTTATACTGGGCACCTTCTGTGAAAATTACACTAGCAGTCATCTAAAAGCTTTTCCAAAGAATGCAATTATGTTCCTGTTCTTGATTGAACCAACTTCAAATTAAACTACACTTTGTCAATCAAACCTACACGCAACACCTACTACTCCTCCAAATTACTCCATACAACTGAGAATGAACCTTGTCTCAAGTTCATGTAATGCTTTGATCAAGGAATTTTTACATTACTAACATTTTGTTTTAGCTATGTCCTATTGAAGCTAAAACAAGTAGGGATGGAAATTCAATACTTTTTTTTGCAGTTTGTGAATATGGTTTGTGTCTATATCACTAATGTATCTCTATTGAGGAATTTTGTATATTATTGGATATATTAGTAAACTCATTCAACGATGTTATTCTCTGGGAATGAGGTGTTAAATGTTAAGATGTGGAATAAATTCACACTATTAAAGGTGGTGGCAATCTTTGCTTGGCAACTGAGTCAAGATAGTATAAGCGAAAACGTTAATTTTTTTATATTTTTTCTTTTATTTATTATTTATTAAAAGTAGGAATGAATTTTTTTCAAAAGTCCTTCAAATTCTGCAAAACTAGATTAAAAAAATGCAAAATAGGAGCAATTTCATCGAGAAAAGATTATCCCACAAATAGAAGGGATATGTGCTAATTGATTCAAAAAATAGAAGGGGTCATTTAGACTTACAGCTTCAGCTCCTTGCTTGATGAGAATGAGAGAGCTTACAGCTTCAGCTCCTTGCTTAATGAGAATGAGAGAGCTATCTTTTGACTCAATTTCAGTCCCTATAATATAAAATGATACAGTAATTAAAATTCCCTCAATTTAACCCTTTAATTGAAAGTGTAAGAAATTGAATGCAACTACATTTTCAGTATCATGTCTGAGTTGAACGCCGAACACACCACATGCCAGCAAGGACCAAAAGTACCAAACTAACAAAACCAAAATTGAAAATTGCTGCAAGCCACACAGAATCGTGTGCACCCAACAACTTAGGCAAGGCAAAAATGTAAACAGTACAAAAGGAAAATCCAAAAGCCACATATAGAAATCCATGACTTGCATAAACGTATCATCAAATCTCTAAGCGCCTAAACCAAGTATAGTAAAACATCTTAATTAGCAAAAAAATTGAAATGCCAAAAGCGCCTCCATGAAAAGTTTCCTTTCCATTACATCAGTTGAAGAAATGTTGCCGACTTATAAAGATAAAAAACTCGGAATGCCCGGGATGCCAAACTCGGAATGCCCGGGATGCCAAAACCTTTGCCTGGAAGTTACATAGGACTACCCCAACAGAACATAGTCAAACTACAGAACATAGTCATATAGTGTTGAATAATCAATGAATTCATTATATTAGTTACTTTCTCATAGTGCTGTGACTACCAAAATTTTGGAATCTTTCTCATAGGGCTGTTCCTATTCCTAAGACCACTCCGCAAAAAGACGCCAATTTCCTTAGAAACCATGGCCTCAACAAAATGTTAGTGAAGCTATACAAAAACATAGAAAAATCAAAATTAAACTGACTAGTTCTCAAATATTCCAGAATCTTTATCCAACGTAATTCATTTCTAAAAGCTTATACAATTACATTAATTGGCCAGGCATGGCGCAAGCATACATCTAGTTATATATAAAATTCATAACAACATAAGATCTGCAATTTATCTAAAAGAGATAGATTGTCAGGAGAGATTTAATCTATGTTTTGTTGTAATATGTTAAAGTTTGGGATATCCAACTGTTTGAGAGGATCATCAAGATTTATGTTTTATTTCAATTTGATGCATCTAGAAGCACTATATGATACTACATGTTATAACTTCCAGGGAAGTAAACCATATAAGAGCATACATCAATGACTCTTGTACATTTTGACATTCTAAACTATGATTTTCGGATTAATACCTATAAATTTCTCTAACCACAAAATTTAGTCCATAACATCTAATCTGCTAATATCATACAAGAGAATATAACAAGTTCTATATGAGATGGGAAAAAACAAACTAGTTGTGTATTAAACTAACACAATAATGAGATAATCTATCATGTTTGAATAACTCATGCCACACACAACATGAAAGCAGACCTACACTAAAACCAACTAGTGAACATCCAGAAGCTTAAGAATACATACATTAGACAATGTAAGTATTTAATACAATCCAAAAAGTAACAGAAAGAAAAACAAAAATACTTGAAACAACCCCATTCTACCAACAAAGAAGCCTCATTTTCTAACTGTTGTAAACAAACCATGTTAAATATTTATGCATCAAACAACTACAAGGATAAGGAAAACTCAGCAGCTAGCAAACAGATTTATGAATCCAACAATTTAGTTGGAGAAACCACTGCGCATCTGTCAATAAATAACCACAACATCAAATATTAGGATAAGATTCATACAAGTAAGTCAAAAGGAAATGACACAGTGAGATACAACAACAAGCAAAGACAACTTACAATGTAAGATTCACCCAAAAATCTATAATATAATATTAGCCAGAGCATGAAGCTAAGACAACAAACACATGTTCATCCATCCATCTTAGACCCAATCAACAACCTAATAATATTTCCAATTCTTTTAACAAAGTTAGTGTACATTAATTAGTTCTGAGGTTGATGGTGGTGGTAGGGATCAATGGATTAGGTGATGAAGGTAACAAAATTAAAAAGAAAGAGAAACAAAAGAATTCATCCACCGTATTATTCAGAATTTGGATATAGTTGTTAAATGCCATTGAATAGAACCGAATTTGGTGACCCAAATTATAAAATAAACCAGAGAACTAAGAAAATACTATCACTCAAACTACCCTAAAAACACTCTTCCACAAGAATATATCAAGAACTTAAACTTAGACAAAAAACCCAAATGAATATAAATAATGTTAATCTTGTGAAAAATGAAATAAAACTATCACCTGTGTCTCATAAACCATACCAGTTATGTCAATATCATAAATCTTGTTGTGAAAAAACGAAAGCACATTATTACCTTAAAATTGGTGGATTGTGGAATTTTGAATTGTTAAGTAGAAAAACAGAGCAATAGATCGGTCGATTGCGGAACAACTGGTTGCAGAGCAGCAGAATAGAGCAGCAAAAAACCTAATAGCGGAATAGCACAAAACCTGATTGTCAGGGTTCCATATTGATACTAATATTGAATAGGGGTGATTCTAATTTTAAATAATTGTTAGGGTTTGAATTTGAATGAAAGAAATAAATTGAGATCGAAAGGGTTTACCGAAAACTGAACGGAAGGAAATGAATATGAGAAATTTGAAGCTGAAGCTGAAATTCAGAGAAGAAAGCCCAAAATCGGAGAAGAGAGCTCAAAATCGGAGAAGAAAGTTCAATATCGGTAGGGTTGAGATGAATTTAGGGTTACTTTGAAACGTTTGAAGAGGATGAAGGACGTAAGAATAATGCTTTTGTTTTTTATTTCCAGAGTAACATTATTATTATTATTATTATTATTATTATTATTATTATTATTATTATTATTATTAAGGCTTTGTTTTTTATTTCCAGAATAACATTATTATTATTATTATTATTATTATTATTATTATTATTATAAAAAGGGAATGGGTATTAAAAAGGGAATGAAAGTTAGGAAAAAGCGTTTCACACAACATGTGCGAGAATTTAAAAATAATTAAGTAAATAGTGGCGGTTTTAGTTACTAATATTACGCCGTTTATAAAAACCGCCGTAATTAACCGTATATTATGGCGTTTTAATATAAACGCCATAATTAAACCGTCGTAATTTACGCGAATTTTTGTAGTGTGTTTTCTGCTAATAAGAATAAGTCGCTGAACTCTGCGGCGAGAATCTTACAGCCAGCCCACCTAGATAGCCAAAAAGACGTTCTGTCGCCATTGCCTATTTTATACGAAATGCGGCCAGAAACTATGTCCAACCCACCGGAGATGGAATCCTGTAACAAATCACGCCAGCAAATAGACGCAGGAACGGAATACTTAAAACTCACACCAGAATGAAATTCAAAAGTATGGTTAAAATAGCGAAACTCAATTAAATTCTTCCACAAAGTATCCAGCCGTGCCAAGATTCTCCAAATCCATTTAAACATCAATGCATTATTGAAGAGCTTGATATCTTTCACTCCTAAACCTCCATTATGTTACTTAAGTGGATAACAGTCAAATTATCTCCTCAAGCTCAACCCTAGCTGCCACCCCTATCACTCTTTCTCCTCATTATATACGTTCGTTCATGACCACAGCATAACCACAGCATAGTGGGAAAAACTCAAGTTCCACATTGATTAAAGATACAATCTACAAAGGGTTTATATAGAGTGGTATCCCTCACCTTACCAATCGGTTTTGTAGGAATGAGTTAGGGCAAACTCTAATTCTATCATGGTATCACAAGCCTATTGATTCGGACCACCCACCATTTTTATATGTGCACCAGGCCTAAAAAGTGTTAGGCGCAAGGGAGTGTATTGGAAAAACTAAGTCCCATACATCGATAATTTGGGCCACCCAACTTTTATATCCACGCACCAAGCCCAATAGTGCTGGGCGTGAGGAGGTGTAATGGGAAAAACCTACGTCCCACATTGGTTACAGATACAATCTACAAAGAATTTATATAGTGTGACACCCCTCACCTTACCAACAGGTTTTATAAGAATGTGTTAGGCCAAACTCTAATTCTATCACACCATTACCACCAATTTCTTCTACTAATAATATAGTTTTTTCTATTCATCAAATTTCTCCAATCTCCGAAGTTGAGGTCGGGGATACACCTCTAAAAGCTTCATTTTTGTATATTCAAAAGATTATTCACATATTTTAGTAATTGCTTTGAATAAATATATGGTGCATTTTAAAATGATGATCAGGGTTTAAGGTGTCTAAATATATGTTTATGTCATAACACTTATCGATAATATTGATCATTCTATGATGAATCATATAAAAAATGTATCATTTAGCAATATAAGTTTCTCAAATATAACAATTTACTTAGTTTCTAACAACATTTAAATTTAAAATAAATTCAACCCATTAATTATAATAAAACAAAAAGAAAATATAAGCAAGTTTGTTTAATGAGAAACAAATTTTAATATTCATCAAACTAAAAATTAGCCAAAGCTTGAAAATCTTTCTAAAATGTCAATATCCTCGCACTTCACCAACTTTTCCAATTGTACATTATATTTGCGATATCAATTCTCAAAGCATTTGTATTATGAATGATCGATTTATCACCAAATCAAATATCATCCTGCAAAAGATCTTATATATTAATACATACATAAAATATAATTAAAAAACATATTTAATCAAATTTATTAACTTACAATTCTCGTTTTAAGTTGCATAAAACAAATTAGATAAAATTAATTAATTTCTAAACAATGTTACCTGCATGTGTCTAGCAACTTTATAAGGACGTGACGTAGAGTTTTTGTTGCTATTGGAGAACTCATGTTGACTTGTGTTTTGAATAAGTGATGATAAACCTACAAATGTTAATTAGTTAAGTGTTGTACAGTATTCATACATTTTAATTTGAGTACTTTTATCAAGTTTTTAAGAACACCCACCTGGTTGGGAGACACTTGCATATTGTATGAGATATGGAATTTTTGTAGATTTTTGTTTTACTACATTAGAAGGAATGGTGATACTGATGGCTGGTGATGGATATTTTTTAGGTAAAAAAGGATCTATGCAGATTCCATTACCTTTTGGATTTGAAAGACCTTTGTATTTTTCTTTTTCAAGAGAGTTTGTGTGTTCAATTTTCATCTGTGTTAATGGATTATCATATTCGAGCACCACAGGAATAAATTTTCCGATGGCAAATAATGGATCTGGAACGTCGTTTTTGGGTGACAACGAACTCATAATATCCGAATAGTCTGAATGTAACTCATCGTCCACTTCAAATTCATGAAAAATTTTATTTATTTCAAAATTGATACGTGATTCTTGATTCCATGTGTTTTTGTGATAATCCATCCTCTAATTCAACAACGAAATTAAAAAATCAAAATCAAAAGGATAATAAGTAGTGGGCTATCTATTATAAGAGCTTATACTATCTAATAGATTTCATAAAGAGTTTATGCAACATAATCAAAATAATTAAAATATAAGAATATAGTAGGAAATTTTTCAACATGAATATTTGATTTACTTCTAAATGTTTGTAAGTTGATATGCATATAATTCTTAAATTTTTTAAAGAGAAATAGAATAAATACAAATAAAGGAATAATGATAAAAATATATAGTGAAGATTATCATTAAATTATATTCAAGAAAATCAAAACCTATCTCTTTGTTAGATCTACGTACATTCTATAATATTATCAATTCAAATGACAACACTCAATTGAAAGAAGTTTTATTATAGACTTAAATATTTTATTTAGAATTCAATTAAAATCTAATAAATTAAATCTAGCGCATAACCATAAAGTTTTGTACAAAAAATAACACTAATATATCTTTGATCACATGTATATTTGATAAAATAAACTATAATAAAAAATATGTGTTTCATGTCAAAACTTTAGAAGTAACTTTCTCTAGAACACATTAAAATATATAAAAATTTAAATTTATCAAAATAACAAAGAAAAAATTCTTTAATTTCAAAAAATAACTAAAATCATTGATGTTTATGTCTATCAATAAAATATTTTTTTAAAATATATATAAAATATAATAAATTAAAATCAAGAGTTCACTAAGAGAAAAAAACAATATTAAACGTAAAAAAAAAATTATTTGAAAAACCCATAAAACTACTCACAAAAAAGATAGCTACGTCACAAAATTCATTTGTACCAATATCAAAACACATTAAAATTTAAACTTTGAAAAAGTAAATAAAGAAAATTATAAGACTTACCTTTCTACTTAACGGTGATTGTGCAAGAAAAAAGCACCAACAAAACTAAAAGAATAAAAGAAAAAAAAGTTGAGTGTGATTTGAAAAGTTGATAACAAATATATATATATAGCAAAAATAAGGGAAAAAAGATAATTGAAAAAAAAAAAGATAAGGACAAACTTATTACTCTTTCCTACAAATAAATTGAAAAGAGTAATAAATTTTGATTTTAATTTTTTTCATTCTATGTGAAAATTAAATTTCATACAATGTTTCAATCATTAATATATTTGATGCATGAATCTAAATAATCAATAATTTTGAATAAAAATATTGTATTACCATATCAAATTATTATTTATTATAGTATCTTTATTTGAACTTTGACCTTGAATTCAAAGTCAAATTGTAATAATCATTCAAACTCCAACCTTGGTAGGTAGTCTGTCGTGCAACACCGGCCAAAAATTAAATTTTGCTCTAGATTTAAAATGGTTTTTAATGAGAATATTTTCCCAATTGACAATAATGTTTTACGTCGAAGATCTTTATACATGTCTATTGTTAAACACTCATGTTTCAATAAGTACTATTGGTAACCAAGTCTTTACACTTAACAATATTTTTTATTATCGAAGAAGTGGCAGTGTTGGGTTGTCAATGCATAACAGACTCCACCTTCATAAAGTATGTATCAACCCACCTGATCCATAATTTGTCAGCCTTGGTGTGCATGTCGCTTTAGCAAGTAGCATTCTTCCAATCACCTGGGTAGTTATGTTAAGTTTCCCATAGCGTTTTTGTTCACACACTTTGTCCCAAGCCACAAGAGCTTTCCTGCATGTAGCTTTCCCATATCACAAGAAATTTCTACAAATAGATTCAAGGTGTTTGATAATTTTCGTGGGGATGGGGAAAAACTGCATCCAATAACTAGACATAGCCAAAATAACACTTTTCACTAACTGACATCTACCTGCATAGATCAGCAGCTTGGTTGTCCAATGTTGAATTATGGCCAGCATTTTGTCAAGCAGTGGTTGTCATTGATTACTAGTAATTTTCCTGCTGGATAAAGGGACACCAAGGAATTTGAATGGCAGCTTACCTTCAACAAAAACCAGTGACAGTCAAAATCTTCTGTTGTTCATGCACATTAGTCCCTCTAAAATAGGTGTCACACTTAGCTGGGCTAGCCCTAAGCTATGTAGCCTCACAAAACTAATGGAACACATCCATCAGTAATTGAACTGATATCTCAGTGCCTCTGGTAAAGATAAGAAGATCATCAACAAAACACACATTAGTGATCCTAAGTCTGGCACACTTTGGATGGTAGTTAAAATTGGGGATGTTTTGCAAAGATACCAAACTTCTATAGAGGGATTCCATGATCAATACAAAAAGAAGGGAGGATCCTGGATCTCCTTGTCTCAACCCTATCTCTGCTTTCAAAATCCTGCTCATATTATAAGTGATTAAGTACCTATAAGATGCAGACCTAACATCCACCATAATTCAAGTTCTGAATTTACCAGGGAAGTTCATTTCCTACAAAATTATCTCCAAGGCATCCCATTCCACAATCTCATATGCCTTTTGGCACTACTAGAAAAACTTAAAATAGTGACAGACATTAGATTCGGATTTAATTCAGTGTCTAATAGAGACCGAAATCAAGACAGATTATCACATATTGGGACCAATTTTAAAATTTTAATCCTAGAGACGGAATTTAGAGACGGAATCCATCGTCTCTAACATATTCCGTCAATAATTCCGTCTCAAAAATAAAACATGTTATTTTTTAATAATTAAAAATACTCTAGAGACAGAGTTCAGAGACGGAAATAACGGAAATAATTTGTATGATATATATCCCTCTCTATTTCTGTCTCTAGCTAATCAAACTTCTAGAGTCCAATTATAATATTTTCTAATTAAAGATACTTTTTATTTTAAGTGTTATTTAATGTGGTTTAAAATAAAAATGGTTAAATAAATAAATAAAAGCTTAAATATATTTTTTCAATAAAAATTTTTTAAAGCTGATTATCCAAAAAAATATTTTATGATTAAATTTAAATATGTTTAAAAATTTTGTATGTGTTTTTTGACTTGATAAATTCAAAAGATATAGATTACTTGTTTCAAAGTTTAAGATTATGATCTTTATATGAATGAATTATGGTTGCATTAATATTATTTTTAAAAGTAATATTTTTACTCATTTGTATGTTTAAAACTTATATATGTGTAAAGTTTGTTTAATTTTAATTATAGAAAAAATAAAAATACAAAGAGATGTGAGTTGTAATTAGAAGTTATTTTTAGTTTAATTTTATTTTTCATGAGAAATATTTTTTGTATGAAAAAACAATATATTAATAAAATTTGGAAATAAATTTTATTAAATATTGGAATATCAATAATATTAGCTCTGATGGCATAGCACGTACTGTTGCAATTTTTTTTCTATCAACATTTTATTTTATTTTGTTTATTCAAAGATAAAAAAAAACCTAACTAAAGAGTCGAACCAGCAACCCTTGCACTTTCCAAAGCTTAGTTTGCCAACATAGCATCAATAGTTATTTGTTAATAAATTCAATTAATATTTATTAATAAAGGTCTTGGCTAAAATTTCATTTAAGCTTAACATACTTATCAAAACCCACGACTTCTCCCTCCCTCATTTTCACCAAAAACCTAAATTTCCATCTTCCCTCCCTAACATAACATTTCATAGAAAACCCTAACTATTCATTCCATTGGACACTGGCTCTTCTTCAACCTGCAAGTCTCCACAACTTCGTACATATTTTGATTTTTTACTTTATTAGCTTCGTACGATTTCTTTTCTTCAAGCGATTTTGTTTTTACTCGCTAATATGATTCTTTTTCGTTCTTATCAAGTTTATTCCTTTCTCACAAGTTCTTGAGGTGAGGTTATTTTCTTTCATCAATATAAACTTTATTTATCTTCCTTACTTAAAGTTTTGATACTCATTTCAGAAATTTAGTTTGAGATAGAGTGATTTCGGGATTTGAAGGAAAAAAAACCTAATCCAAGCTAAAGCACATAAAGGTTTCTTCTCAACTCTATTTATTTTAATGAATTATTTTAAATTTTTTTGATTAATTTATGTTTAGTTAGAAAGCCAGTGAGTAATTTTTTACAAGGGTACCACATTTTCTATATTTTTTTCATGAGAAGTATACATAAGTTTGGTTTAGTTCATCTACAACATTAGACTATTGACATCAAAACTTGAAGTAGTACTTTTGTGAATAGAAAATTTGACTATATCTTGGAGTCCTCTGTAATACTTATTATTGAATTTTGAAATTGCTTTGCAAGTTTAACACCTTCTTTTTTTAATTATCTTTTATATTATTATTAGCATATGTGTTGTAAATTTATTAATGAAGGATCTTTCTTCCTTCTGTAAAAGAGAACTTTTGTTCATCCTGTTACAAAATAATATGTTTTGACCTTCCAAGTGTAAACAAGTGTAAAGAATGATTGGTGTGTCTTAAATCCTAAGATGTTGGATTTTAATTTTGAAACTATAATGTTAACTCAAATAGTAGCAGTGGCAATGCTTTTAAATTCTTGTATTAATATAATCTGATTTTTTTTTATAAAAAAAACAGGGGCTGCATTTTATACCAATGCCTTCCAAATATTTAATATATACATGTTGTGGTGACTATAACAGTTATGATATCACGGTTGTAGAATGGCTACTGCTAGCTATGATGTTTTACAGTTTAGAGACTTTAACAATGCTACATGTCTTGTTATGAAATTAGAAGAAAATGAATGAGAAATAATGTGGCATTTCAATAATATTAACTTATTTTTTTATACTATAGAAGCAGGATAATTTAGAGAAGCTTTCTCTCAATGTATACCTTCAACTTTCATCTATTATTTTTTTAATCCTTTACAATTTCACCAAACCTATTTAGAATTTAGTTTCTCAAGCATTTTCTGTGTGATTTCTATGTAAATTCTTCCATCCTTGTGTATACAGTGTCTTCTAATATACACACATTTTAAAGGTAAGGTGAAGAGTGTTTGAAAGTATTATTCTATATATTCTCCATATAGTTTATGTGAATATGAAGAAAGAGTCTAATTTTCAAAGTTTATGAATTTACCAATGTGGATATGCTGGTGCTATGAGATTATGATTTAGCTTATAGTATTAAATATATTAATGTAGAGTGAGGTGTGGAGGTGTGCTGTGTCATTTTAGTTAGTTAAACTATGTTTATTTTACGCCAGACTCTTAAAATTGCTTTTATTTAGTTATCTTAGTTAATATAAATCTTGCTATTTTTAAGGGTTTACTTATCATTTTTCTTGCTCTATTTACACTTTTAATAATGTAAAGTTATGTCTTTACTAACTTTTTTCTTTTAAAATCTATCAGCTTTATAACAAAGATCAAAAGGTGTCTCATAGATTCTGAAAAATTGTGAGAAGAAAAATATTCAGATTGCTAGCAAGATTGTTGAAGGTATTCTTTATTTATTTCTAAAAGAATTTGGAGAGGCGTTGGTAAAGATTATTGTTGTTTGCCTTAACTGCATTAGTTGAACATTGATTCTTCATAATCAAGAGAAGCATTTTTCTAATCCAGGGTGATAGTTTGGATTGTGACAAGAATTTTATTCCATCTATCTAAATTTTATCATAATTATTTACTTTTCACCTTTATATGGAAGCTATTTTTCTTTTATGGTTTTTAATAAGTAATTTTATGATTATGCTGTGACTTTATGAGTTAGTCACCTTTATTGTTGATTGAAGTTGTTTGAGTGAACGTGAATATAGATATTATGACTTAATATTCGATTATGAGATTTGACTTGATAGAGTTGGACTTTATTTTACAATAATTTATTATCGTGCTAGTTAGTACAACCTTAAGCTTTAACATTTTAAGATTCCTAAATTGTTACAAGGAATCTTGATACAAATTTATTAATCAACGTAATTCACATAATATTTGTTTGTCAATTAGAGAAATGGAAATTCCCGAACATCGCAAGTGGATGGATAATTGGATGAATCATAATAAGAGTAGAGTTACAGATGAGTATATGGCGGGGGTTTACGAGTTCATTGAGTTTGCTTGTGGACAAGAAAAATTCAAAAAAGTAGGAAAGTTGAGATGCCCGTGTAAAATATGCAAGTGTAAGAAGCATCATATAGTTGGAGATGTCATGGGACACCTTTGTTTGAATGGATTTAAGGAGGGTTATTATTATTGGACTTGCCATGGTGAAAAAAGGCCTCCAATTCTGCCAGTGGACTTAGACAATTACTATTATGGAGATAACGAGGTTCGAGAAGACTTTAATGACTTTGAGCAAACATTTTTTTGATATGTTGAAAGCTGTGCAAGCTCCCTTGTATAATGGTTGTGAAAGTTATTCTAAACTTTCAGCCGCAATACAAGCTCTAAGTATCAAATCTGACTTCAATATCTCCGAGACTTGCTTTAATCAATGGGTGAATTTTATGTGAAAGGCATTGCCAAAT
This sequence comes from Lathyrus tuberosus, assembly GCA_022829125.1. Lineage (NCBI taxonomy): Eukaryota > Viridiplantae > Streptophyta > Magnoliopsida > Fabales > Fabaceae > Lathyrus > Lathyrus tuberosus. The sequence goes on from JALAZF010000995.1 coordinate 477,342, forward strand.
GACAATCGAATGCCAAAAAATTTCTATCATGCAAAGAAATCTGTACAAAAGCTTGGATTAGGCTGTATTATGATTCATTGTTGTCCAAATGGATGCATGATTTATTACTCTCCTGATGATAAGTATCTTCGTAATTGTAAGATATGTGGTGAAGATCATTACAAAAGTGTCATTAGAAATGGTAAGGTTAGAGAAGTTCCTTTAAAAAAGATGTGGTATTTCCCTCTTATCCCAAGGCTTCAAAGAATTTATTCCTCAATGCAAACTGCAAGTCAAATGAGGTGGCATTGTGAGAATATAAGAGAGTCTGGCTACTTATGTCATCCATCTGATGGAGAAGCTTGGAAGCATTTTGATGAAGTATATCCTGAGTTTGCAATGGACCCTCGAAATGTGAGTCTAGGGTTATGTGCTGATGGGTTTGCACCATTTGATAAAATAGGTAGAACATATTCATGTTGGCCAGTAATTCATACTCCTTACAATCTCCCACCTTGGATGTGCATGAGAAGAGAGTTCTTATTCTTAACCATTATAATTCCCGGCCCTTCCAATCTAAAAGGGAGAATTGATGTGTACATGCAGCCTCTTATAGATGACCTTAAACTTTTATGGAATTCTAGGGTGATGACCTATGATGTCTCACTACATCAAAATTTTGTCATGAAAGCTTGTCTGTTATGGACGATTAATGACTTTCCTGCATAGGGAATGTTGTCAGGTAGGATGACAATGGGTAGACTTTCATGTCCAATTTGTATGGATTCTACAAAAGCATTTACTCTTCAACATAGCCACAAGACAACATTTTTTGACTGCCATCGCCAATTCTTATCTCCTGATCATTGCTATAGAAGGAACAAGAATGCTTTTATAAAGAGAAAGGATGAGACATCATTTCCCCCACAAAGGTTGATTGGTGAAGAAATATGGGAAAGGGTTAAGCATTTACCAAGCATAATTGGACCTCCATATGAAAATTTGCCAGGGTACGGAGTTTTACACAATTGGACCAAACAAACCATCTTTTGGGAGTTACCATATTGGAAAACGAATCTTCTACCACATAATCTAGATGTCATGCATATAGAGAGAAATGTGTTTCTCAATATCTTGTACATAGTTATGGACACCAAGGGCAAGACGAAGGACACTTTTAAAGCTAGATTAGACTTGGCAGATATTTGCAGAAGGAAAGATTTAGAGTTACAAGATGGTGTAGGGGGAAACAAAAAAAGCCAAAAGCAAAGTACACATTAACAAAACAACAACGAATATATGTGTGTGAGTGGCTCAATAAATTAAAGCTTCCAGATGGGTATGCCTCCACCTTGTCTAGATGTGTTGATATGCGAGAAGCAAAGTTTTTTGGAATGAAAAGCCATGATTGTCATGTTTTCATGCAACGATTGCTTCCAATTGCATTCAAATCTCTACCAAAACCTATTTGGAACACACTTACAGAGTTTAGTCAATTCTTTCGAGAGCTTACATCACCTATACTAAAAGAGGATAATTTATGTGTAATGGAGAAAAATATTCCAATAATTTTGTGTAAATTAGAGCAAATATTTCCCCCTAGTTTCTTTGACCTAATGGAGCATCTTCCAATTCATTTGCCATATGAAGCGAGGGTTGGTGGTCCTGTGCAATACCGATGGATGTATCCTTTCGAAAGGTGGGCTTTTCTATCCTTTTTAAAATAATTACCATGCATCATTTATTCTATTAATGTCTTCAAATAATTTTTAGGTTTATTCGTACCTTAAAAAACAAGGTTACAAACACAGCTGCAGTTGAGGGCTCTATTTGTGAAGCGTACTTAGTGGAGGAGACCTCTACATTCGCGTCTTATTATTATCCACCCGATGTTCCATGTAGAAGGACAAGAGTGCCACGAAATGATGATGGAGGTGAAAGTTGTTCAACTGGACCACCTTTCTTTATCTTTAATTATCCAGGGCGCCCTTCTGGAAAATGCAAAACATACTTCTTAGAAGAAAGGGAAAGGAAAGCTGCACATCTATATGTCCTTTTAAATTGTCCCGAAGTTGAGCCATTTTTATCGTAAGTGTACACATCACTATTTTATTCACCAAAATATATTTTAAATAATGAAGTGGCCTAACATGTGAATATACTTTAGCATATATACAAATATGCTACAAGAATTAGGTGTCGGTGACTCAGATGTTGACAAAGAAATTTCCACAACGTTTCCTTATTGGTTTAGAGAATATGTACGGTTAATTGAATCTCCCTAGTTTCATACTATGATTCATTTTGCTTGTTAAGTGAAATTTATTTAGCCCTTTTTGATATAGGTATCAAAAAATCATTTTGAAGATGACTTTTTGAGGAGTTTGGCGGGGGGGGGGGGGGGGGGGGGGGGGGGGGGCTAAGAAAATGTCAAAAGATGGCCAATGTATTATGTAAATGGATTTAAGTTTAGTACAAAGGATTATAGTCTTGGGATGAACACAACTAATTATGGTGTATCTGTTCAAGGTGGTCAGAATGAGACAATAATCAATGATTACCATGGGGTCTTAACTGAGATTATTGAAGTTTACTATACAGGATGGCCAATAAAGATGTTGGTTTTGTTCAAATGTGATTGGTTTGATCCTAGGATTATGTGATTATGGAAGCTTATTTATCAATTTATGCTTCACATTTTTTTTTTGTTTTTCTTCTTTTTATTGGTTCACTTTGTGATATTATAATTTAACTAACATGATTTCATCACTACATGTTTCATTATTCATAGATGACAGGTAGAGGTAGAGGCAGAGGAAAATGTAGAGGAATAGTTATCACTCACCCACACACCCAATCTCCCCAAACTAGACCTAAACCACTTATATCTAAACCATTACAAAACCCACCTACAGATATCCCATCTCCCCAACCCCAACCAAGACCAAATCTAACCATATCTAAAACTTTGCAAAATACCACTACTCCTTCCTCATCTCCTCATACTCAAACTAGACCAAAATCAATCATATCTCAACCATTAAAAAATCCACCTACATATGTGACATCTCCCTATCCCCCAACAAAACCAAATCCAAAACTATCTAAACATGTGCACAAGACCATTACATCTTCCCCATCTCCTCATACTCAAATTAGACCAAAGCCACACATATCTCAACCATTACAAAATTCCCCTACACATGTCCCATCTCCTCATACTCAAACTAGGCAAAACTCATCCATATGTCAATTATTACAAAAGACTCATAAACATGTCCCATCTGCTCAACCCCAACCTAGGCCCGACTCACGCATGTCTCAATCATTACAAAAAACCACTACACATACTCCATCTCCCCATTCACAAACTAATGCTCCAACTATATGTCAACCTTTTCAAAATACCTCTATGTCTGCTCCATCTCATTCTCATTCTCAAAATAGGGTAAGCACCAACTATATCTTATCCTTTTGAGACTGCACCTACATCTTCTCCATCTTCTCAACCCCAAACGACTCCTACATATGAACCATCTACACATTCTCAAAGTGGGACATCTATAGACATGCCACTAGATCCCTCTCTTGATAATGGTTCACAAGCAAATCCACACATAGAATTATGTTCTTTAACGGAGGAGAACATCAAGTGGGGGTCAAGGGATGAAGATGGACGAATTTGGATAAGATCTGCTCCTGGAAATAGGTAATTCAAATATTTTTAGTATAATTAAATTTAACTATGTGTATATATGTTTAAAATTTCATCTTACACGTACTAATTATTCTAATATTTTCAGCTTTCAACCAGAATTTAAAGTGAGAGGTGCTATCACACAAATTTTGAAGACAAATTTTCAAGGGGCTTGGTTATGTTGGAGGAGTCTGGATGAAGTATCATATAAACTTTTGTTTGACGACTTTAAGGTATTGTGTCGTATTCCTTATTATTAGAAGTTAAATATTGACATATATATTCCATTAGAAATTAAAAATGTGATTAAAGTATAATCATTACAATGGATGATATACAATATGATAGGTAAACTTTATTTTTATCACACTGATTTAGAAACTGCTAGTGGTCATTTTGAAAGAACTGTTAGATATGATACTACTTTAGATATTGCTAGTGGTTAATTTTAATTAACTTACTGCTAGTGGTCATTTTGAAAGAACAGTTAGATATGATACTGCTTTAGAAATTACTAGTGGTTAATTTTAATTAACTTATTTTTATGGATGACATAACATACTTCACTGCCATCCTTTCTTAAACTATCATGCTGACATGAGTTTTTAGATACTTAATGCTGAATTTAGTACAATATCTTATGGTGAGTTAACTCGTTAATGAAACCGTCTTCCTTGTCTTATTTAGTTGGAATTGGAACATGAGTGGAATTGAGTGTCCCAATAGCCATAACAACATCAATTGTTATATTAAGGTTGTAATGATTGGAAAAACAGTTAGTGGTTAAAACCAGAATTTCTAAAGCATTAAGCAATTCATTTATACTGGTATAGTAACACTACTTAAGAAAATCTAGTTTTTATTATTAGAATAATTTAGGCAATTCATTCATACTGGTATAATATTTATTTATTCTTTTTATATATTAGTAGTATAATGTATAAGTCCCATGGTTTTCTAGATACATACTGGTATAGTAATACTGCTTTAGAACTGCTAGTTTTTAATTAATATTACAACACGGCAATGATATTTAATCCTCTCTTTTTTTTTGTTGCAAATTTTTTTTAGTCCAAATACAAATGGCTCAAAAAAGATGAAGTTAACATTGAGAAGAGCTTTCATAGTAGGGGATATTTGGCTCTCAAAAATGCTTTGTATAAGGTTCGTAGTGGTGAGGACGAAGGTGGTTGGATTGATGAAGATAATTTAAAGAAATTAAAGGCTCAATGGCAAGATGAAAAGTGGCAAAAAAAATCCATGATTAATAAACAAAACAGGAAATCTAAAGTTGGACACAATGTGCATAGTGGGGGATCTATATCTGCTAGTGAACATGCCAAAAAGATGGTTAGTACTTTTTATCAATGTCATATTTATTTTTAAATATATTTATATTAACTTAAATTATATTTGGTTATTAATTTAGAGGGTGGAGTTGCATAGGGAACCGACATGTTTTGAGCTTTATCAACGACTTCATAGACCAAAGGGAAAACCAAATGAATGGTTTAATGAAACACAAGCTAAGATAGCTGTATGTAGTAATTACTCTTTTTTATATATTTTATAAATATAAATATAAACTAATAGAAAATATTTTTTTTAGGAAATGTACCAAACTCAAATATTTGAGAAAAACTCCCAAAGTGGTGAGGGTAGCAGTGAGCAATCTGTCCAACAATCTGATAATGATGTGTATATGGAAGTTGTTAGAGGCATAAACAAGAAAGGACGCATATTTGGATTAGGATCTCAAGCTGCTAATGTCAAAGAATCTTTAAAATTCTCATCTTTTATGCATAATGATGTGTCGTCAAATAAAGTTGCTGCTATGGAGGCTAAGATTGAAGCATTAACCGCTGAACTTGAGAAGAAAAATCTTGAACAAGAAATGATAAAACAAAAGATGGAGCATTGGGAGCGAATGTTTGAAAGTTGTATGCCTAATTTTAATCAAAATTTGCCACTTCAACCCGAAGGAGATGGCGATAATGAAAATGTTGAGATGAATGATGATGAGCTTTAGTCTTAGTTACTTTGATTTTTGCTAGATCAATTATATGATCTTTTTTATATTTTGGACATGTTAAAGTTTAATATCATGTAATGGTTTACTTAAGGATTTGTAAGGTCACATACTTTTTATGGTAATATTGATATGAAGTTTAATTTTAGTTACTTTGTTTTTCGTTAGATATATATGATCTTTTTTTTTTTGACATGTTGAAGTTTAATATCATGTAATGATTTGTAAGGACAACATGTATTTTTATGGTAATGATTTGTAAGGACAATATGACCAATATAATGATTTGTGTTTGAGACGAAATATCAGAGACGGAACTATATGACTCAGAGGCGGCTATGTTATAATGTCAAAAATATTATTTGATCGTCTGAGACGGAATATATCCGTCTCGAGTCAGAGACGGGGATAACATTTCCGTCTCTGATCAACTTGCGACGAATTTTCTAACAACGGATATTGGTCTGTCTCAAGTTCCGTCTCTAACAGGTTCAATGAGGGAATTTTTATGTTTTAGAGACGGATTTCACCTGTCTCTATATTCAATTTTTCTAGTAGTGTGGAGACTGATTTGCAAGGGGCATCTGGGAGAAATATGATTCCTATTATAGCACCTAATTAATTCATGTGCCCTATTTTTGTGCTAGTTTCATAATATAGTGGTTTTCATTCATACTCCACTGATTTTTAAATTTTTTGAACTTCATGATCTCTAATTAGGATACTCTACTATTGTTTTTGTGTAATGTCGAGTTCCACAAGGATTCTCGCATAAGAAACACACAGCTTGTTGGATTTACACTCATCTCTGAACAAGGGGTTGCCTAAAGCACTTCCTATTTTCCCCAAGCTTTTTGGACCCAAAAGATGGAGTGGGAGGTGAGGAAGTTTGACCCAAATGGAAGGAATCTAGAGCGTATCTCTTTGAAAATTAAACTCAGGTTTCCAATCTTTAAAGATCATCGGCATGTTATAAATCGTATAAGGACCTCTCATATGAACCATCTCTTTTTCAGCAAATGATCTAAACCTCAGAATGAAGTATCCTTCTTCATTATAAAATATTTCTAGAAGCTAAATGAAATTCCAACACCTTGTCATTAATTGTTTCACAGGAATCATACTCAAACCTTTTTCCAGGGACATACATGATGAGAGAAGCTTCCCAATATTTCATCTCAGATTTGTCATCCTCTTCTTCAATTTCCACTTTAAGTTCTCCTTCAACAATTTTGGAGGCAATAAGATCAATGGTCATTCCATTTGATGGGATGCGATTGTCGCTGATGATATCGACCCAAAGCTTCGTGTTATTCTCCTCTCTCCGTTCGAGCCATTGTTTTTTTTATTTCCACAGAAGGATTCTCATCTAGGGTTTCAGCAATAATATCCTCCTCACTAATTTCCTGAAATCAATCGTCTTCCTTCTTGTTACTACCTTCCTTTGTAGTTTTTTTTGGTATATCTACGACAATCAATGTGAGTGCACATGGAGTTGTCACCCTGTTTTTCTTCGGCCTACCCCTCCCTTTCTTCATCGCAGATCTACAAATTTGGCAAGAATCTATCCGATTTAATCCGTAATCTGAATATTAGGAGTTTAAACCATCTCAGGAATTGATCCCGCCAACAAACCCTGACAGACTGCTTGTCTGACGCAGACCCTAGGCGGAAGTCACTAGAGCTCACATAAAATCTATAATTATATATTTAATTGATATTAATTTTAAAGACTTATAGAGAATTGGTTTACTATTGTCTTTTTATCTCAGTTGTTCTCCAAATCTGTTGTGCTCTTTATATAAAATTAATTATGTTTATTAATAATATATGTAAAATAGATATATTCACATATAAAAATGAAGACGGTATTAAGAATAACATGTGACAGAAAAACATGTTTGTTGCACCCCAAATTTTACCCTCATTACCTGCTAATTGATGTTTGATTTATTTTCTCTCTGCACTTTAATTTAATATGTTTTTTTTGTTATTTTATTTAATATTTATTTTAATGTTTTATTTGTTTCCTTTATTTTATTTTAGTTTCATCTAATGTCTATTTTAATTCCAATATGGCTCTTTTAAATTTTATTTACATTTTAGTTGTCCTTTTTGCTAATGTCAATTAATCTTAATTTAAGTTTAATTTTGCAATTAGTTTAATTATAAATTGTTAATCTAGTCTATTATTTTTAATTTGTTTAATTAACATTTTAATTATTATTATTATGATATAATTAAAAAAAGAAAAGGAATTTTGTTCATTTTCCTGGCCATTGCAATTGGCCCTCTGTGGCATTTGGATTTGTTTGTGATTGGAGGATTGGTCTCACCATCAACCAATGAGAAATCATCACCTCTCCTTTGACTTTTCAACCCTTATTCGTAGCCAATAGATAGACGACATGTGGCATGCGGAAGAACAAAATCACCCAATTGTTCCATCTTCCTCATTCGCGCGTGTAAGCTTCAGATTGGAATTTAAAACTCCAAGCATATCAAGGCAATCCAAATTGTTTGAACCTCAAATCCTTGGCGCGAAACCTTCAGATGGTTGATCCCAAGATGTGTTTCCTCATTAAGCTTCCAAGGATTTGGTTCATCAAAAGCAACTTTGAAGCTCTTCCATATCCAGCTCATGACCTGCGTTTTCTGCAAATGATCAGAGCAATGTCCCTTTCGCTTCCTCTTTGAATACCATATGTTTGACCACAGGAGTTTGTCCAAGAAGCAATGCCCATTTTGATCATTTTTTACCCTGCAATCTCTGAGGCTTGAGCAGCATAGGAGCGTTTGTCTCCAAGTGTTGAACATTTGAATTCAAAATGAAAACCATAGTTGCTACCTATGCCCACCAAGTGTTTGAGGAGTGAACCCGGCCCAATCTCCTTGCCTATATAAAGAGGTTCAATTTCAGTTCATTGGCATCAACAAAATTTCATTAAAAACACTAAATATTGGAGACTCGAGCAAGCTTAGTGGAGTGAGAATTTGTGGAGTGGCTGAGGGGGTATAAGCACAAAAGCTTCAGTTGGTAACATTTCTGTTTCCCTTTTATTTCATATGCTCATTTAGTTTTCTTGCTCATGATTATGCTAGCCATGTGAACATATACTTTGAATTGCTTGATTGTTGTGTTTACTTTGGATGCTATTACTATTTGTTTCTTGCTCCTGAACATGTATGAGTTTACACTGCCACTGTTGTATTGAACCTATTACTGATGTGCTTAGGCTTCGTGTGCTTTTGGTTTATGTTCCCTTTATAGATCTCCATCTTGCTGTTTGAGTTTGAACTACTTTAGCTTGTAGTTTTTCTTTTTGATTTAGTGTTCATTTCACTACTTTAATCAGTCATGATGCCCTGCCCAAGTCCTATATGTAGCATATGTTTTGAACTCTATTGACATTGAACTATCATTGTTGTTTTTTATTCTAGATATATGTCTTGAAACTTGAATCTTCTAGGACGTATTTGAAGATTTGCTATCTTACTATGTGCATACTGTCCATAACACTATAGCTGGTGTATTGATAAGTCCATGTTTTGTATACATAAGGCATATATTTGTTGATCTGCTTTACGTTTCTGGCAAGCTTGTTGAACTTGATAGATGAACTTGTTCAAGCTTATGTTTATGCCATACTTTTGGATTGTTGAGCTTATGTTTGTTATCATGCCACGCCTTTGCTGATTGCTTTGAATTCTGGTCTACACTGACTGTTATCTTCATGAACCGTTGGTTGCCCAATGCATATCTTATTATGACTTTGTATGAAATCTGATATGTATTTGAGATGTTTTCGTGCTATGCATACTTGGTCTATTTGTGACATCCTACTTTTACAACTATTTTCTGGTTTATATGTTTGACATCATAATGTGTGGATGCCGTGTTCTTATTCTTTATTCTTTCCTGATTAATTTCAGTCTTTATCTCATCTAATTTGGTTAAGATTTGTATAAGTTATGTGCTTGTGGATATGGTTGGGTAAGTAGAATTTGGAATCAGTAGGCAAGGATGCCGCGTGTTTGGTTTGCTTAGAATTCATGTACTTGTTTGCCTTATATGTTATTTGAGTTGTATGTTGTTTGGATGAAACACGCCGTCCCAACGGTCACACACTAGCACGCCTTCGCCTTTCACATGCCTTGCCTGGGTTCGATCCTGCGGATCAACCCTTTTGTTTTTTTCTGATTTTCCATTTGCCTTGCTATTTTATTCATTGCTTGTAGTTTGTGTTCACTACGCACGCATAGCCCAGATGGTAGAAATTTTGGGGCGTTCAGGCAAGGGCGTGGGTTCAAACCCTATATGTGACATTTCCCTTTCTTTTTTAGTTAAAATCATTTCCTTTTATTTAAAGTTTAATAAAAATTCAAAAACAGTTATTTATCTTTTAGAAAATCTTAGTTTTATTCTAAAACTCCAAGAATATTTATTTTGTTTAGTAATTTATTTTCTTAAATATTTATTCAAGTTGATTTATTATTAATGTGAGTTTCCACTCTCTTTATCTTGATTAAATTGTTAAACCTTTATTTATGACCTTATTGATATTTTGAATGTTTGATTTTTTTTTTGAATTCATCTTTAATTTATCTTGTCATATGGTTGTTAATTTAATTTGTGATTGGTATTATTCAACTTTGAATATCATCTTGATTTATCTTTTATTCATGACTATGTCTTGACTTATGATTTGTTTCATGTGTGATATATTTTCTCAAGTTTAATATCTTTGGTTTGTCTTTGTCTACTTGACCTCTTTGATACTCATCTCATGTCTATTCATTGTTTATCATGAAACATATTGCCATCCTTATGCTATGTTGCTTTCATTTTGTTATTTTACATCAACGTTTTATCTTCTATGCCTTTTATTATTACTATCTTAAAACTATCTTTCCCCCCATTCAAAAGGAAGGTGAAACATGTTGACTCCTAAACATGTTGACTTCTTGGCCTAATCAGAGCCATAGAAATCGTAACTAGCTTTAGGAGAGAGTTCTTAAACTCTTAGTGATATTCATCCTAATGAATTATCACTTTTCCCTACTAACTAAAACATAACATAGGTCCATTTCAACTAGATCTAGAGAGTTCTTGAACTCTACAATGAGCTTGTACTCATTTCCCCTCTGAATATTGACCACAGTCAATCATTCAGTAGAAGTAGAACTACGCATACTCTGATTCTATTCCCGAGGATACGTAGGCGTAAGGCGCGATGCCTTATCGAGTATACTTAGATATTAACCCCTAGGGTTTCAACCTTTAACATAGAACCTTTAGCAAACATAAGATAACTAAATAAGAGGTTCCCGTAGAGTACTACGGACGTTTAGGGTGCTAATACCTTCCCTAGGCGTAACCAACCCCCCGAACCTTAGATCTCCCCCCTTTAGGTTTTTTAACAATCTTGAACCTTTCCTTTGGATAAATCAAAGTCGGTTGTAATAGCAATATGATGCAAGTTAATTAATAGCTTGTTATCCAATTTTCACCGCAACAGAAATGGCGACTTCATTGGGGAAGTTAGACCTATTGCTGGTCCTTCCTAAGAGGGTTAAGCCTATCTTGTTTTTCTGATATTCATGTTTGCTTATTTACTTGTATTTGCTTATATATCTGTATATCTGTTCTTGCTTGACATTTTTCCTATTTAATTTGGGTTGATATGTTATCTATGAGTGAGATAAATCCTATACCCGGATTTCGAGTGCATTTATGATAGGACGATGGTATATTCAAGGGGGCTTTGAAGGAGTCAATTCCTGAAAAAGTTAACTTGAGACACCATCACTCAGCTTAGGCCCTCTTGAGAGTTTAGTCATGTTGAACGATCCTTTTCGTGAAAGCGTGCTACTCTCAATGTATGTGCCATTGAGGCTGAGAACCGTAGTTACCAAACCCCACTAAGCCTTTTTTTAGATGTAGTTTGTCTTATCTTAGTCTAATAACAACGTATGATACTGAGGCAGTGGCTAGCATCATTTTTGGAGGTAGTACTCTTAGTTACTCTATGTATGGTCTTTTGTTAATTTATTTTGAAATTCAATAGAAGTATTAAATTATTTCTAGAAACATACTATCAACTTATTTCTTCACATCACAGATGGAGATATCCGTGGAAACTGTGATGATGAACATTCCCAATGGCCATCTTATATGCCAAATCTTTTTCTCAACTCTATAGGCCATCTTATATGCCAAGTTTTTTTCTAAGCTCTATAGGTATTGAAGTTCCTAATTTCAATTTGTTTCTCATTGCTTGACCTTTTACTTTTTCAGCTGAAAGTATTTTTTTATAGCTTAAATGTTATGTGCTCATGTTCCTAAAGTAAAACCACATGAAATCACAAAAATAACAACACATAAAGAGAAAAAAGCTACAAATTTAACTACATTGATTTTAAACTAGAAATCTAAAACAAAAGATTTAATAAAAATAATTAACTAATTGATATACCTACTGTGTTTGATTTGCAAGTACGACAGCTAACTCTGCAGGGAGTGTACCACCTTCTTTCGCACTAATGTAGCCAACAACTGCTTCCAATAGAGTTGTCACAGATGCAAGTCTTTGTTCCACCAATGAAGAACTACCGCTTGAAGTACTACCACTTGAAGAACCAAAATCCACACCACTAAGTCTTGTAGTGGTATGTTTAAAAGCAGTGGTAGGGAACCACTCCCATGCCCATTGCTCGACACATGACCAGTATGTTCTCTTCCTAATACCTTTCCAACAACATCATTTGAAGAAATTTCATGAGAAGCCTCAGGATTTTGATTTAAATGAGTGTCAATCTTTTCCTACATAAAATACAAATAACCAATGACTATAACTCATTTACATATATTATAAAACAATGAACATAAACTTAAAATATATTTTGGAAATATATATTATTAAATTTACCCCTATCTCCTTAGCTTTTTCATTCACATAGCTTCCATCCTTCTTTTTGTGGATCATATTCCACATTAGACCTCGACCATAGTCTTACCAGTCTCAATAGTCTAAAACATTAAAATGCAATGTCCGTTATGAATCAAAATAATGTTTAAAAAAATTGCTTATATAAAGATGGTGGCATCTAAGGTGAGGGTTTAATTAAGTCCCTCACTGGTGAAACTCAAAAATATTCCATTACATTAGATCAAGGGTTCAAAACTATTATAAAGAAAAGTAAGAATATTTGCACAACGCCTCACACAATATTTATCCTACTGTAACATAATCCAATAACTTATCTTTTTGTCCATTAACCTCCATCTCATCTTGAAAACAAAACCACATCAAATGTTTCTAAATCATATTTAATGGATATTAAAGATGTAAGTAAACTATGATAAAAAAAATATGGAAATGTGTAAACAATTATAATATGTGTAACGTGTTTACAATATATCACCATATATGAAGTTTCACCCTGGAGGTGTTGATATGTTGATGAAAATTTTTAAAACAATGAACATAACTAAAGTTTAGTGATTCTAACGTTTTGTGGATGTCATATATTTGAATTCTTCTTTAAGTATAGAAGAAGTAGTTAGCATATAAATAAGGCTTCACTTAAAGTAGTGGTATGAAAAAATAGGTTTAGAGCATATGAAGCTTGGGTAGTAAAAGATGGAAATGTGATTTTACTATCTATGTTTCTTATTAAAAGCTTGTTTACAAAATTCTCTAATCTAGAAGTGTCGCCCATCATGTTTATGCAGTGTTAGTAAAGATATCTCAAACATATTTTTTCCCAACTTTAATATATCTAATTTTGTCTAATTTTGTTTCTGATTTTTCTTCAGGGACCTAACAATTACTTGAGTGTGTAGCAAGTGTGATAGCAATAAACACCATAATCTAGTTAGTCTCCAAAGCTCCTCTTTGTCCACCTTGTCTTATATTGAAAGAGCCATACAAAAAGTTACAAATTTTTTATAATTGACTTCGTTATTTATAGTAAAAAAAAGTCACATTCAATCTTCATTGCATCAGAAGACTAAGTGTTTCTATTTGATGTGTTTTGTTCTCAAGGAGATAAAAGATAAAAAGAGAAGTTAGGAGATTCATTTATAATGGGATAGAATTGAACGGTTGATTAAACTTAATGGTAAATTTTTCGAGTTTCACCGATGAGGGACTTAGTTAAACCCTCGCCCTAGACATCACCAGATAAATATAGTCTACAATAATAATACTTAACATAAAAAATTAGCCCTCGCCCTCAACAAATAATGCCCAATGGTCCAGAGGAACGTCGACAGGTCTATTTTTAATGATTTCACTTTTGCACAAAATTGGTTATATTTAGCTTTCCAAAGATTACCCCTATATTCCTTCCATTTTTTGCCAATTGAAGCTTCAATATACCTTTTAGCTAAATCTTCATGTACCTTAAAACAAAATCGAGGCTTCCAAATAAAAACAAAGTTAGTCACATACAATATTACACATATGCAAACTCTAAATAAATATGTAAAATTAAAATGAATTTACCTCAAAAAGGGTTTTCCATTGTTCATCAAAATAATCCTCAGGCATGTCTGACCACTTATCAAAACCTATAGGAAAAAAGAGACTATTCGTTGCTACTAGTCCACATACTCCAGCAAGTAAACCAGCAGCCTCTCTAATAGGTGAATGAAATTCATCAAACTTCACAATGATACGCAAATTATTTGGCATGTCATTGACATCTTTACAAGTCAAACGCATCTTTTGAATTGTACCCTGCTCTTTATCTGTAAGATATAAAAGGTTATGTGAGTAAAACCCAAAAAATATATATAATAACAAATACAACACACGATTAGATTATAAAATTTCAATATATTATACCTTGTGCATCTACAAGCCAATAATGGGTAGATGCTCGACCACCTCTATGTTGAGAACTTTCATCTCTTTGTTGTGAAGGTTGTGATGATGTTTGGTTAGGTAATTGAGATGATACATTAGCTCTAAGATGAGAACTTTCAGCACTTTGTTGTGAAGGTTGTGAGGATGTTTGGTTAGGTAATTGAGATGATACATTATCTCTAAGATGAGAACTTTCAGCACTTTCTTGTGAAGGTTGTTAGGATGTTTGGTTAGGGAATTGAGATGCTACATTATCTCTAAGATGAGAACTTTCAGCACATTGTTGTGAAGGTTGTGAGGATATTTGGTTAGGGAATTGAGATGCTACATTATCTCTAAGATAAGAACTTTCAACACTTTGTTGTGAAGGTTGCGAGGATGTTTGGTTAGGTAATTGAGATAAAACATTAGCTCTAAGAGGACAACCTTGGACTCCCAATATGGCGCAACAAATTGGACTCCCAATAAGGAAGATAAAAAAATATACTTTTCTTCCTCCATTGTCTCGGTCCTTCAACAATTTTTTTTTTTGCGCTTTCTTTTACCTCCATCTTTTTCTTTAGATTCTAAAATTTTCCCAAAAGTAACATTTGCTCCCTTTAGTTGGTTAAAGATGTCTTATCCTAAAAACGTAGTAGGGGCATCTCTTTGCTCAACTTTTCCATTAAAACGAGACCGATTCAATATAAATTTTTGACCTTTTTCTAAAAAACGACGGTGACCCATAAAACACCATTTTCCACCATTCTTTAATCTAAAACTATCAGTGTCATTGTTACAAGTGGGGCAAGCAAGCTTAGTGTGTGTGTTCCATCCTGATAAAGTGCCAAGCCCTGGAAAGTCACTAATAGTCCACATCAAAGTTTCCTTTGTCAGAAACATTTCATTTTTTGATGAATCTAATGTTTGCACTCCATCATACCACATTTCTTTCAACTCTTTGATCAGAGGTTGTAGATACACATCTATATTTTTTCCTGGCGCTTGTTTCCCAGGAATGATCATGGAAAGGATTGTTGATGTTTGCTTCATGCATTCCCAAGGAGGGCGATTATATGGGATAAGAACCACTGGCCAAATGCTGTAGTTTGTACTCATCACACCAAAAGGGTTAAACCCATCAGTAGCTAGGCCAAGTCATACATTTCGAGAATCCATAGCAAATTCTGGATGAAGTAAATCAAATGTTTTCCATGCCTCGGAATCTCTAGGATGTCTCATGATACCATCTTGATTAGCCTCCAATGCATGCCATTTCATACACTCTGCAGTTTTAGAACACATAAGACGTCTCTGCAATCTTGGCTTTAGTGGAAAGTAACGTAGTATTTTTGCAGATTGCTTCTTCTTGTCATCCTTCCACCTAGATGTCTTGCATCGTTTGCATTCTTCTAAGTCTTGATTTTCTTCACCCAAATATAACATACAGTCATTTGGGCAAGCATCTATCTTGCTATAATCAAGACGAAGTTTGTTGATGATTTTCTTAGCCTCATAGAATGAAACAGGAATCTTGGCATCAACAAACACATCTTTTTATAACTCTATAATCATAGTCATTGCTTTGTCACTTATTTCACACAAGCATTTTATATGATACAATTTGATTAGAAATGACAACTTTGAGTAGTTTTTACACCCTTCATATAATGGTTGATTAACATCTTTTAACAACTCAAAAAACTCAGCCTTATCTTCACCCAATGTTTTCCATTGCATTTTGTGGTTGGAAGGTATCTTCTGCGACATGTGTTCTTTCAACTACTTTAGGCTCATTTATACTTGACCTTTCACCATGCCAGTTCCAAACTTTGTAATTTTTTGGAAAAGGTCTATTTTTTAGGTGTACATAAACCTTATCCCATGTTTTCCACTTCTTGAAACCACATTTTGAACATGGGCACTTTATCTTAAGACCGTCAATAGATTTATGGTGAAATGAAAAATTCAAAAAATTTATCAATCCATTTTCATATTCAAGTGTGTCTTGAGGTTTGTCAATCCATGATTTATCAATTGGCATGACTACAAAAAAAAAAAAAAACCAAACCATTGCATCTTAAAATTAATGACTATCAAATCACGAGCAATCCTAAATGTAGTATATATAATAGCCAATAACAATATTAATGAGTACTAAATTTTAAATAGCCATTTATGAAAATATAAGATAAGAACTATATAGTAAAAAATATATATAAATGTGTAACATAATTTAAATGTTCAAACATGACAAGATGAGTATATAACAAGTACTTACTTCAATATGTCTTCGACAACAAAAAGAACTCCAATAAAACTTATATGACCTTTCTTTCAATTTTCTGCAAAAAGTGAATAACTTTTGTAAGTATGATTAGAAAATGCATGGAAGAAGTATAAAGAATCTAAATAAAAATGGTGGAGTTAATGTGGTGGTGAAATTTCAGCCATTCCAAAAACGATATATCTTATAGCACACTTAAATAAAATACACATCGTGTGAAAAATGAATAGATTATATCTTAGTACAACAATTACATATAATGATTGATGTAACAAAAAAAAGAATAAATCAAATGTATAAAATCATATAGTAATGTAAATTTATTAGCGGAAAATGATGAATAAGAGTCGTTCTGGAACGATCCTTAGATGGAGTGGAAACCTTAATTTGCTCTAAGCTTAGTCATCTATATGACTTGTTACTCTAAGAATCGTTCTAGAAGGACCCTTAGATGGAGTGGAATATGATGTATGAGAGTCGTTGAATTGTGTTCATGATGCATGAATATTTGTCTCTTGATTCAAATTTGTTTTACAAGACCGGGCTTTATGTTCTCCCGATCTATTATATTGTTCTTTTTTATTTAATCTATTTTGGGTGTTACATACATGCACCACATATGTTTAAAGAATATATTTATTAAACTATAGTTTATTAGTTATTTAAAGAATATGTTTATTAAACTATAGTTTATTAGTTATGATTTGTTTACTTGTAATATCAACAAACCCATATTTTTAAATTTTTTTTAACACATCTTGCGTTTAACTGAGTTTACGTCTACCTTTTAAAAAGGATTCATTCTTGATGTGTGTAACATTCTGATTTTTTATCTAAGATATTATTTAAAATTTTGTTTATTAAAAATTTACAGTTGTTTTTTTTAATTAGAAAATTAAATATTTAAACATTACAAAATAAATCATTTAGATAACATAATACATAATCATTTCGTAAAATTTGTTTCCTAATAGAAAAGATATCAGAATGAAATAATTACTAAGCATCAAACCATTGTTACAATTTTTAATTAAAATTAATTCAAATACGTACGATTAGATTTATCTTAATAATATCAAAAAATTTAACAATAATTTATATATATAATAAATTTGAAAAGAACAATCAATAAGCAATCAATATGTATAGAAAAACAATTAATATTGTAATCACTAAATTTCGTTATTAATAATTACTGTTATTTTTTTAGTTTAGTTAATTTAAATTCCATCATTAAATTACTAATAAGCAAAAAATCTGATCATTATAGCAAAAAGGTTTTTAAAATCATTCTACGTAATTAAAATAAGGGTGTTTCAATTTACTAAATTAACCATTTATAAAATAATTCTAATAATTTTAAATTCACGTATAAATAAATTATTTGGAGTAAAAATACATATTTTTAATTTAATTTATTCAACTTAACGTATACTAATTTAATAAAATCGATGGTTTAATAAGTTATTTAGATTTCTTACGTATAATATAACTCATCTGATAAATAAAAATTATAAAAATTATTGAAACGAATATAAGTATTTAAATTTTTTTAAGGTGTTATACTGGGCACCTTCTGTGAAAATTACATTGTAGCCGGTGATATTTGATCAGGCTATAGTTGTATACGGGTTGGGGTACCCCTTTGTACTCCGGTTTATACGAAAATTTAGCTTATTAAAAAAAAACTTTAGCAGTCATCTAAAAGATTTTCCAAAGAATGCAATTATGTTCCTGTTCTTGATTGAACCAACTTCAAATTAAACTACACTTTGTCAATCAACCCTACACTCAACACCTACTACTCCTCCAAATTACTCCATAGAACTGAGAATGAACCTTGTCTCAAGTTCATGTAATGCTTTGATCAAGGAATTTTTACATTACTAACAGTTTGTTTTAGCTATGTCCTATTAAAGCTAAAACAAGTAGAGATGGAAATTCAATACTTTTTTTGCAGTTTGTGAATATGGTTTGTGTCTATATCACTAATGTATCTCTATTGAGGAATTTTGTATATTATTGGATATATTAGTAAACCCATTCAACTATGTTATTCTCTGGGAATGAGGTGTTAAATGTTAAGATGTGGAATAAATTCACACTATTAAAGGTGGTGGCAATCTTTGCTTGGCAACTGAGTCAATATAGTATAAGCGAAAACGTTAATTTTTTTATATTTTTTCTTTTATTTATTATTTATTAAAAGTAGGAATGAATTTTTTTCAAAAGTCCTTCAAATTCTGCAAAACTAGATTAAAAAAATGCAAAATAGGAGCAATTTCATCGAAAAACGAATATCCCACAAATAGAAGGGATATGTGCTAATTGATTCAAAAAATAGAAGGGGTCATTTAAACGTACAGCTTCAGCTCCTTGCTTAATGAGAATGAGAGAGCTATCTTTTGACTCAATTTCAGTCCCTATAATATAAAATGATACAGCAATTAAAATTCCCTCAATTTAACCCTTCAATTGAAAGTGTAAGAAATTGAATGCAACTACATTTTCAGTATCATGTCTGAGTTGAACGCCGGACACACCACATGCCAGCAAGGACCAAAAGTACCAAACTTACAAAACCAAAATTGAAAATTGCTGCAAGCCACACAGAATCGTGTGCACCCAACAACTTAGGCAAAGAAAAAATGTAAACAGTACAAAAGGAATATCCAAAAGCCACATATAGAAATCCATGACTTGCATAAACGTATCATCAAATCTCTAAGCGCCTAAACCAAGTATAGTAAAACATCTTAATTAGCAAAAAAATTGAAATGCCAAAAGCGCCTCCATGAAAAGTTTCCTTTCCATTACATCAGTTGAAGAAATATTGCCGACTTATACAGATAAAAAACTCGGAATGCCCGGGATGCCAAACTAATTAAACCATAAGGAAGAGTGAAACTGAATTGGCCCATAGGAAAATGTAGCAGAAAATAAAAGCAAAACCTTTGCCTGGAAGTTACATAGGACTACCCCAACAGAACATAGTCAAACTACAGAACATAGTCATATAGTGTTGAATAATCAATGAATTCATTATATTAGTTACTTTCTCATAGTGTTGTGACTACCAAACTTTTGCAATCTTTCTCATAGGGTTGTTCCTATTCCTAAGACCACTCCCCAAAAAGACGCCAATTTCCTTAGGAACCATGGCCTCAACAAAATGTTAGTGAAGCTATACAAAAACATAGAAAAATCAAAATTAAACTGACTAGTTCTCAAATATTCCAGAATCTTTATCCAACGTAATTCATTTCTAAAAGATTATACAATTACATTAATTGGCCAGGCATGGCGCAAGCATACATCTAGTTATATATAAAATTCATAACAACATAAGATCTGCAATTTATCTAAAAGAGATAGATTATCCGGAGAGATTTAATGTATGTTTTGTTGTAATATGTTAAAGTTTGGGAAATCCAACTGTTTGAGAGGATCATCAAGATTTATGTTTTATTTCAATTTGATGCATCTAGAAGCACTATATGATACTACATGTTATAACTGCCAGGGTAGTAAACCATATAAGAGCATACATCAATGACTTTTTTACATTTTGACATTCTAAACTATGATTTTCGGATTAATACCTATAAATTTCTCTAACCACAAAAATTAGTCCATAACATCTAATCTGCTAATATCATACAAGAGAATATAACAAGTTCTATATGAGATGGGAAAAAACAAACTAGTTGTGTATTAAACTAACACAATAATGAGATAATCTATCATGTTTGAATAACTCATGCCACACACAACATGAAAGCAGACCTACACTAAAACCAACTAGTGAACATCCAGAAGCTTAAGAATACATACATTAGACAATGTATGTATTTAATACAACCCAAAAAGTAACAGAAAGAAAAACAAAAATACTTGAAACAGCCCCTTTCTACCAACAAAGAAGCCTCATTTTCTAACTGTTGTAAACAAACCATGTTAAATATTTATGAATCCAACAATTTAGTTGTAGAAACCACTGCGCATCTGTCAATAAATAACCACAACATCAAATATTAGGATAAGATTCATACAAGTAAGTCAAAAGGAAATGACACAGTGAGATACAACAACAAGCAAAGACAACTTACAATGTAAGATTCACCCAAAAATCTATAATATAATATTAGCCAGAACATGAAGCTAAGACAACAAACACATGTTCATCCATCCATCTTAGACCCAATCAACAACCTAATAATATTTCCAATTCTTTTAACAAAGTTAGTGTACATTAATTAGTTCTGAGGTTGATGGTGGTGGTAGGGATCAATGGATTTGGTGATGAAGGTAACAAAATTAAAAAGAAAGAGAAACAAAAGAATTCATCCACAATATTATTCAGAATTTGGATATAGTTGTTAAATGCCATTGAATAGAACCGAATTTGGTGACCCAAATTATAAAATAAACCAGAAAACTAAGAAACTACTATCATTCAAACTACCCTAAAAACACTCTTCCACAAGAATATATCAAGAACTTAAACTTACACAAAAAATCCAAATGAATATAAATAATGTTAATCTTGTGAAAAATGAAATAAAACTATCACCTGAGTCTCATAAACCATACCAGTTATGTCAATATCATAAATCTTGTTGTGAAAAAACGAAAGCACATTATTACCTTAAAATTGGTGGATTGTGGAATTTTGGATTGTTAAGTAGAAAAACAGAGCAATAGACCGGTAGATTGCGGAACAACAGGTTGCAGAGCAGCAGAACAGAGCAGCAAAAAACCTAATAGTGGAATAGCACAAAACCTGATTGTCAGGGTTCCATATTGATACTGATATTGAATAGGGGTGATTCTAATTTTAAATAATTGTTAGGGTTTGAATTTGAATGAAAGAAATAAATTGAGATCGAAAGGGTTTACCGAAAACTGAACGGAAGGAAATGAATATGAGAAATTTGAAGCTGAAGCTGAAATTCAGAGAAGAAAGCCCAAAATCGGAGAAGAAAGCTCAAAATCGGAGAAGAAAGTTCAATATCGGTAGGGTTGAGATGAACTTAGGGTTACTTTGAAACGTTTGAAGAGGAAGAAGGACGTAAGAATAATGCTTTTGTTTTTTATTTCCAGAATAACATCATTATTATTATTATTATTATTATTATTATTATTATTATTATTATTATTATTATTATTATTATTATTATTATTATTATAATAATAAAAAGGGAATGGGTATTAAAAAGGGAATGAAAGTTAGGAAAAAGCGTTTCACACAACATGTGCGAGAATTTAAAAATAATTAAGTAAATAGTGGCGGTTTTAGTTACTAATATTACGTCGTTTATAAAAACCGCCGTAATTAACCGTATATTATGGCGTTTTAATATAAACGCCATAATTAAACCGCCGTAATTTACGCAAATTTTTGTAGTGTGTTTTCTGCTAATAAGAATAAGTCGCTGAACTCTGCGGCGAGAATCTTACAGCCAGCCCACCTAGATAGCCAAAAAAACGTTCTGTCGCCGTTGCGTATTTTATACGAAATGCAACTAGAAACTGTGTCCAACCCACCGGAGATGGAAACTTGTAACAAATCACGCCACCAAATAGACGCAGGAACGGAATACTTAAAACTCACAGCAGAATGAAATTCAAAAGTATGGTTAGAATAGCGAAACTCAATTAAATTCTTCCACAAAGTATCCAGCTGTGCCAAGATTCTCCAAATCCATTTAAACATCAATACATTATTGAAGAGCTTGATATCTTTCACTCCTAAACCTCCATTATGTTACTTAAGTGGATAACAATCAAATTATCTCCTCAAGCTCAACCCTAGTTGCCACCCCTATCACTCTTTCTCCTCATTATATACGTTCGTTCATGACCACAGCATAACCACAGCATAGTGGGAAAAACTCAAGTTCCACATTGATTAAAGATACAATCTACAAAGGGTTTATATAGAGTGGCATCCCTCACCTTACCAATCGGTTTTGTAGGAATGAGTTAGGGCAAACTCTAATTCTATCATGGTATCACAAGCCTATTGATTTGGACCACCCACCATTTTTATATGTGCACCAGGCCCAAAAAGTGTTAGGCGCAAGGGAGTGTATTGGAAAAACTAAGTCCCATACATCGATAATTTGGGCCACCCAACTTTTATATCCACGCACCAAGCCCAATAATGCTGGGCGTGAGGAGGTGTAATGGGAAAAACCTAAGTCCCAAATTGGTTACAGATACAATCTACAAAGAGTTTATATAGTGTGGCACCCCTCACCTTACCAACCGGTTTTGTAAGAATGTGTTAGGCCAAACTCTAATTCTATCACACCATTACCACCAATTTCTTCTATTAATAATATAGTTTTTTCTATTCATCAAATTTCTCCAATCTCCGAAGTTGAGGTCGGGGATACACCACTAAAAGCTTCATTTTTGTATATTCAAAAGATTATTCACATATTTTAGTAATTGCTTTGAATATATATATGGTGCATTTTAAAATGATGATCAGGGTTTAAGGTGTCTAAATATATGTTTATGTCATAACAATTATCGATAATATTGATCATTCTATGATGAATCATATAAAAAATGTATCATTTAGCAATATAAGTTTCTCAAATATAACAATTCACTTAGTTTCTAACAGTATTTAAATTTAAAATAAATTCAACCCATTAATTAAAATAAAACAAAAAGAAAATATAAGCAAGTTTGTTTAATGAGAAACAAATTTTAATATTCATCAAACTAAAAATTAGCCAAACATTGAAAATCTTTCTAAAATGTCAATATCCTCGCACTTCACCAACTTTTCCAATTGTACATTATATTTGCGATATCAATTCTCAAAGCATTTGTATTATGAATGATCGATTTATCACCAAATCAAATATCATCCTGCAAAAGATCTTATATATTAATACATACATTGAACATAATTAAAATACATATTTAATTAAATTTATTAACTTACAATTCTCGTTTTAAGTTGCATAAAACAAATTAGATAAAATTAATTAATTTCTAAACAATGTTACCTGCATGTGTCTAGCAACTTTATAAGGACGCGACGTAGAGGTTTTGTTGCTATTGGAGAACTCATGTTGACTTGTGTTTTGAATAAGTGATGATAAACCTACAAATGTTAATTAGTTAGGTGTTGTACAGTATTCATACATTTTAATTTGAGTACTTTTATCAAGTTTTTAAGAACACACACCTGGTTGGGAGTCACTTGCATATTGTTTGAGATATGGAATTTTTGTAGATTTCTGTTTTACTACATTAGAAGGAACGGTGATACTGATGGCTGGTGATGGATATTTTTTAGTTGAAAAAGGATCTATGCAGATTCCATTACCTTTTGGATTTGAAAGACCTTTGTATTTTTCTTTTTCAAGAGAGTTTGTGTGTTCAATTTTCATCTGTGTTAATGGATTATCATATTCGAGCACCACAGGAATAAATTTTCCGATGGCAAATAATGGATCCGGAACGTCGTTTTTGGGTGACAACGAACTCATAATATCCGAATAGTCTGAATGTAACTCATCGTCCACTTCAAATTCATGAAAAATTTTATTTATTTCAGAATTGATACGTGCTTCTTGATTCCATGTGTTTTTGTGATAATCCATCCTCTAATTCAACAACGAAATTAAAAAATCAAAATCAAAAGGATAATAAGTAGTGGACTATCTATTATAAGAGCTTATACTATCTAATACATTTCATAAAGAGTTTATGCAACATAATCAAAATAATTAAAATATAAGAATATAGTAGGAAATTTTTCAACATGAATATTTGATTTACTTCCAAATGTTTGTAAGTTGATATGCATATAATTCTTAAATTTTTTAAAGAGAAATAGAATAAATACAAATAAAGGAATAATGATAAAAAAAAAATAGTGAAGATTATCATTAAATTATATTCAAGAAAATCAAAACCTATCTTTTTGTTAGATCTACGTACATTCTATAATATTATCAATTCAAATGACAACACTCAATTGAAAGAAGTTTTTTTATAGACTTAAATATTTTATTTAGAATTCAATTAAAATCTAATAAAATAAATCTAGCGCATAACCATAAAGTTTTGTACAAAAAATAACACTAATATATCTTTGATCACATGTATATTTGATAAAATAAACAATAATAAAAAATATGTGTTTCATGTCAAAACTTTAGAAGTAACTTTCTCTAGAACACATTAAAATATATAAAAATTTAAATTTATCAAAATAACAAAGAAAAAATTCTTTAATTTCAAAAATAACTAAAATCATTGATGTTTATGTCTATCGATAAAATATTTTTTTAAAATATATATAAAATATAATAAATTAAAATCAAGAGTTCACTAAGAGAAAAAAACAATATTAAACATAAAAAAAAAATTATTTGAAAAACCCATAAAACTTCTCACAAAAAAGATAGCTACATCACAAAATTCATTTGTACCAATATCAAAACACATAAAAATTTAAACTTTGGAAAAGTAAATAAAGAAAATTATAAGACTTACCTTTCTACTTAACGGTGATTGTGCAAGAAAAAAGCACCAACAAAACTAAAAGAAGAAAAGAAAAAAAAGTTGAGTGTGATTTGAAAAGTTGATAACGAATATATATATAGCAAAAATAAGGGAAAAAAGATAATTGAAAAAAAAAAAGATAAGGACAAACTTATTACTCTTTCGTACAAATAAATTGGAAAGAGTAATAAATTTTGATTTTAATTTTTTTCATTCTATGTGAAAATTAAATTTCATACAATGTTTCAATCATTAATATATTTGATGCATGAATCTAAATAATCAATAATTTTGAATAAAAATATTGTATTACCATATCAAATTATTATTTATTATAGTATCTTTATTTGAACTTTGACCTTGAATTCAAAGTCAAATTGTAATAATCATTCAAACTCCAACCTTGGTAGGTAGTCTGTCGTGCAACAACGGCCAAAAATTAAATTTTGCTCTAGATTTAAAATGGTTTTTAATGAGAATATTTTCCCAATTGACAATAATTTTTTACGTCGAAGATCTTTATACATGTCTATTGTTCAATATCCCCTTTGTTAAACACTCATGTTTCAATAAGTACTATTGGTAACCAAGTCTTTACACTTAACAATATTTTTTATTATCGAAGAAGTGGCAGTGTTGGGTTGTCAATGCATAACAGACTCCACCTTCATAAAGTATGTATCAACCCACCTGATCCATAATTTGTCAGCCTTGGTGTGCATGTCGCTTTAGCAAGTAGCATTCTTCCAATCACCTGGGTAGTTATGTTAAGTTTCCCATAGCGTTTTTGTTCACACACTTTGTCCCAAGCCACAAGAGCTTTCCTGCATGTAGCTTTCCCATATCACAAGAAATTTCTACAAATAGATTCAAGGTGTTTGATATTTTTCGTTGGGATGGGGAAAAACTGCATCCAATAACTAGACATAGCCAAAATAACACTTTTCACTAACTGACATCTACCTGCATAGATCAGCAGCTTGGTTGTCCAATGTTGAATTATGGCCAGCATTTTGTCAAGCAGTGGTTGTCATTGATTACTAGTAATTTTCCTGCTGGATAAAGGGACACCAAGGAATTTGAATGGCAGCTTACCTTCAACAAAAACCAGTGACAGTCAAAATCTTCTGTTGTTCATGCACATTAGTCCCTCTAAAATAGGTGTCACACTTAGCTGGGCTAGCCCTAAGCTATGTAGCCTCACAAAACTAATGGAACACATCCATCAGTAATTGAACTGATATCTCAGTGCCTCTGGTAAAGAGAAGAAGATCATCAACAAAACACACATTAGTGATCCTAAGTCTGGCACACTTTGGATGGTAGTTAAAATTGGGGATGTTTTGCAAAGATACCAAACTTCTATAGAGGGATTCCATGATCAATACAAAAAGAAGGGAGGATCCTGGATCTCCTTGTCTCAACCCTATCTCTGCTTTCAAAATCCTGCTCATATTATAAGTGATTAAGTACCTATAAGATGCAGACCTAACATCCACCATAATTCAAGTTCTGAATTTACCAGGGAAGTTCATTTCCTACAAAATTATCTCTAAGGCATCCCATTCCACAATCTCATATGCCTTTTGGCACTACTAGAAAAACTTAAAATAGTGACAGACATTAGATTCGGATTTAATTCAGTGTCTAATAGAGACCGAAATCAAGACAGATTATCACATATTGGGACCAATTTTAAAATTTTAATCCTAGAGACGGAATTTAGAGACGGAATCCATCGTCTCTAACATATTCCGTCAATAATTCCGTCTCAAAAATAAAACATGTTATTTTTTAATAATTAAAAATACTCTAGAGACAGAGTTCAGAGACGGAAATAACGGAAATAATTTGTATGATATATATCCCTCTCTATTTCTGTCTCTAGCTAATCAAACTTCTAGAGTCCAATTATAATATTTTCTAATTAAAGACACTTTTTATTTTAAGTGTTATTTAATGTGGTTTAAAATAAAAATGGTTAAATAAATAAATAAAAACTTAAATATATTTTTTCAATAAAAATTTTTTAAAGCTGATTATCCAAAAAAATATTTTATGATTAAATTTAAATATGTTTAAAAATTTTGTATGTGTTTTTTGACTTGATAAATTCAAAAGATATAGATTACTTGTTTCAAAGTTTAAGATTATGATCTTTATATGAATGAATTATGGTTGCATTAATATTATTTTTAAAAGTAATATTTTTACTCATTTGTATGTTTAAAACTTATATATGTGTAAAGTTTGTTTAATTTTAATTATAAAAAAAATAAAAATACAAAGAGATGTGAGTTGTAATTAGAAGTTATTTTTAGTTTAATTTTATTTTTCATGAGAAATATTTTTTGTATGAAAAAACAATATATTAATAAAATTTGGAAATAAATTTTATTAAATATTGGAATATCAATAATATTAGCTCTGATGGCATAGCACGTACTGTTGCAATTTTTTTTCTATCAACATTTTATTTTATTTTGTTTATTCAAAGATAAAAAAAAGCCTAACTAAAGAGTCGAACCAGCAACCCTTGCACTTTCCAAAGCTTAGTTTGCCAACATAACATCAATAGTTATTTGTTAATAAATTCAATTAATATTTATTAATAAAGGTCTTGGCTAAAATTTCATTTAAGCTTAACATACTTATCAGAACCCACGACTTCTCCCTCCCTCATTTTCACCAAAAACCTAAATTTCCATCTTCCCTCCCTAACATAACATTTCATAGAAAACCCTAACTATTCATTCCATTGGACACTGGCTCTTCTTCAACCTGCAAGTCTCCACAACTTCGTACATATTTTGATTTTTTACTTTATTAGCTTCATACGATTTCTTTTCTTCAAGCGATTTTGTTTTTACTCGCTAATATGATTCTTTTTCGTTCTTATCAGGTTTATTCCTTTCTCACAAGTTCTTGAGGTGAGGTTATTTTCTTTCATCAATATAAACTTTATTTATCTTCCTTACTTATAGTTTTGATACTCATTTCAGAAATTTAGTTTGAGATAGAGTGATTTCGGGATTTGAAGGAAAAAAAAACTTAATCCAAGCTAAAGCACATAAAGGTTTCTTCTCAACTCTATTTATTTTAATGAATTATTTTAAATTTTTCTGATTAATTTATATTTAGTTAGAAAGCCAGTGAGTAATTTTTTACAAGGGTACCACATTTTCTATATTTATTTCATGAGAAGTATACATAAGTTTGGTTTAGTTCATCTACAACATTAGACTATTGACATCAAAACTTGAAGTAGTACTTTTGTGAATAGAAAATTTGACTATATCTTGGAGTCCTCTGTAATACTTATTATTGAATTTTGAAATTGCTTTGCAAGTTTAACACCTTCTTTTTTTAATTATCTTTTACATTATTATTAGCATATGTGTTGTAAATTTATTAATGAAGGATCTTTCTTCCTTCTGTAAAAGAGAACTTTTGTTCATCCTGTTACAAAATTATATGTTTTGACCTTCCAAGTGTAAACAAGTGTAAAGAATGATTGGTGTGTCTTAAATCCTAAGATGTTGGATTTTAATTTTGAAACTATAATGTTAACTCAAATAGTAGCGGTGACAATGCTTTTAAATTCTTGTATTAATATAATCTGATTTTTTTTTATAAAAAAAAACAGGGGCTGCATTTTATACCAATGCCTTCCAAAGATTTAATATGTACATGTTGTGGTGACTATAACAGTTATGATGTCATGGTTGTAGAATGGCTACTGCTAGCTATGATGTTTTACAGTTTAGAGACTTTAACAATGCTACATGTCTTGTTATGAAATTAGAAGAAAATGAATGAGAAATAATGTGGCATTTCAATAATATTAACTTATTTTTTTATACTATAGAAGCAGGATAATTTAGAGAAGCTTTCTCTAAATGTATACCTTCAACTTTCATCTATTATTTTTTTAATCCTTTACAATTTCACCAAACCTATTTAGAATTTAGTTTCTCAAGCATTTTCTGTGTGATTTCTATGTAAATTCTTCCATCCTTGTTTATACAGTGTCTTCTAATATACACACATTTTAAAGGTAAGGTGAAGAGTGTTTGAAAGTATTATTCTATATATTCTCCATATAGTTTATGTGAATATGAAGAAAGAGTCTAATTTTCAAAGTTTATGAATTTACCAATGTGGATATGCTGGTGCTATGAGATTATGATTTAGCTTATAGTATTAAATATATTAATGTAGAGTGAGGTGTGGAGGTGTGCTGTGTCATTTTAGTTAGTTAAACTATGTTTATTTTACTCCAGACTCTTAAAATTGCTTTTATTTAGTTATCTTAGTTAATATAAATCTTGCTATTTTTAAGGGTTTACTTATCATTTTTCTTGCTCTATTTATACTTTTAATAATGTAAAGTTATGTCTTTACTAACTTTTTTCTTTTAAATCTATCAGCTTTATAACAAAGATCAAAAGGTGTCTCGTAGATTCTGAAAAATTGTGAGAAGAAAAATATTCAGATTGCTAGCAAGATTGTTGAAGGTATTCTTTATTTATTTCTAAAAGAATTTGGAGAGGCGTTGGTAAAGATTATTATTGTTTGCCTTAACTGCATTAGTTGAACATTGATTCTTCATAATCAAGAGAAGCATTTTTCTAATCCAGGGTGATAGTTTGGATTGTGACAAGAATTTTATTCCGTCTATCTAAATTTTATCATAATTATTTACTTTTCACCTTTATATGGAAGCTATTTTTCTTTTATGGTTTTTAATAAGTAATTTTATGATTATGCTATGACTTTATGAGTTAGTCACCTTTATTGTTGATTGAAGTTGTTTGAGTGAACGTGAATATAGATATTATGACTTAATATTCAATTATGAGATTTGACTTGATAGAGTTGGACTTTATTTTACAATAATTTATTATCGTGCTAGTTAGTACAACCTTAAGCTTTAACATTTTAAGATTCCTAAATTAATACAAGGAATCTTGATACAAATTTATTAATCAGCGTAATTCACATAATATTTGTTTGTCAATTAGAGAAATGGAAATTCCCGAACATCGCAAGTGGATGGATAATTGGATGAATCATAATAAGAGTAGAGTTACATATGAGTATATGGCGGGGGTTTACGAGTTCATTGAGTTTGCTTGTGGACAAGAAAACTTCAAAAAAGTAGGAAAGTTGAGATGCCCGTGTAAAATATGCAAGTGTAAGAAGCATCATATAGTTGGAGATGTCATGGGACACCTTTGTTTGAATGGATTTAAGGAGGGTTATTATTATTGGACTTGCCATGGTGAAAAAAGGCCTCCAATTCTGCCAGTGAACTTAGACAATTACTATTATGGAGATAACGAGGTTCGAGAAGACTTTAATGACTTTGAGCAAACATTTTTTTGATATGTTGAAAGCTGCGCAAGCTCCCTTGTATAATGGTTGTGAGAGTTATTCTGAACTTTCAGCCGCAATACAAGCTCTAAGTATCAAATCTGACTTCAATATCTCTGAGACTTGCTTTAATCAATGGGTGAATTTTATGTGAAAGGCATTGCCAAATGACAATCGAATGCCAAAAAATTTCTATCATGCAAAGAAATCTGTACAAAAGCTTGGATTAGGCTGTATTATGATTCATTGTTGTCCAAATGGATGCATGATTTATTACTCTCCTGATGATAAGAATCTTCGTAATTGTAAGATATGTGGTGAAGATCGTTACAAAAGTGTCATTAGAAATGGTAAGGTTAGAGAAGTTCCTTTAAAAAAGATGTGGTATTTCCCTCTTATCCCAAGGATTCAAGGACTTTATTCCTCAATGCAAACTGCAAGTCAAATGAGGTGGCATCGTGAGAATATAAGAGAGTCTGGCTACTTATGTCATCCATCTGATGGAGAAGCTTGGAAGCATTTTGATGAAGTATATCCTGAGTTTGCAATGGACCCTCGAAATGTGAGTCTAGGGTTGTGTGCTGATGGGTTTGCACCATTTGATAAAACAGGTAGAACATATTCATGTTGGCCAGTAATTCTTACTCCTTACAATCTCCCACCTTGGATGTGCATGAGAAGAGAGTTCTTATTCTTAACCATTATAATTCCCGGCCCTTCCAATCTAAAAGGGAGAATTGAGGTGTACATGCAGCCTCTTATAGATGACCTTAAACTTTTATGGAATTCTGGGGTGATGACCTATGATGTCTCACTACATCAAAATTTTGTCATGAAAGCTTGTCTGTTATGGACGATTAATGACTTTCCTCCATAGGGAATGTTGTCAGGTAGGATGATAATGGGTAGACTTGCATGTCCAATTTGTATGGATTCTACAAAAGCATTTACCCTTCAACATAGCCACAAGACAACATTTTTTGACTGCCATCGCCAATTCTTGTCTCCTGATCATTGCTATAGAAGGAACAAGAATGCTTTTATAAAGAGAAAGGATGAGACATCATTTCCCCCACAAAGGTTGACTTGTGAAGAAATATGGGAAAGGGTTAAGCATTTACCAAGCATAATTGGACCTCCATATGAAAATTTGCCAGGGTACGGAGTTTTACACAATTGGACCAAACAAACCATCTTTTGGGAGTTACCATATTGGAAAACGAATCTTCTACCACATAATCTAGATGTCACGCATATAGAGAGAAATGTGTTTCTCAATATCTTGTACATAATTATGGACACCAAGGGCAAGACGAAGGACACTTTTAAAGCTAGATTAGACTTGGCAGATATTTGCAGAAGGAAAGATTTAGAGTTACAAGATGGTGTAGGGGGGAAACAAAAAAAGCCAAAAGCAAAGTACACATTAACAAAACAACAAAGAATATATGTGTGTGAGTGGCTCAATAAATTAAAGCTTCCAGATGGGTATGCCTCCACCTTGTCTAGATGTGTTGATATGCGAGAAGCAAAGTTTTTTGGAATGAAAAGCCATGATTATCATGTTTTCATGCAACGATTGCTTCCAATTGCATTCAAATCTCTACCAAAACCTATTTGGAACACACTTACAGAGTTTAGTCAATTATTTCGAGAGCTTACATCACCTATACTAAAAGAGGATAATTTATGTGTAATGGAGAAAAATATTGCAATAATTTTGTGTAAATTAGAGCAAATATTTCCCCTAGTTTCTTTGACTCTATGGAGCATCTTCCAATTCATTTGCCATATGAAGCGAGGGTTGGTGGTCCTGTGCAATACCGATGGATGTATCCTTTCGAAAGGTGGGCTCTTCTATCCTTTTTAAAATAATTACCATGCATCATTTATTCTATTAATGTCTTCAAATAATTTTTAGGTTTATTCGTACCTTAAAAAACAAGGTTACAAACACAGCTGCAGTTGAGGGCTCTATTTGTGAAGCGTACTTAGTGGAGGAGACCTCTACATTCGCGTCTTATTATTATCCACCCGATGTTCCATGTAGAAGGACAAGAGTGCCACGAAATGATGATGGAGGTGAAAGTTGTTCAACTGGACCACCTTTCTCTATCTTTAATTATCCAGGGCGCCCTTCTGGAAAATGCAAAACATACTTCTTAGAAGAAAGGGAAAGGAAAGCTGCACATCTATATGTCCTTTTAAATTGTCCCGAAGTTGAGCCATTTTTATCGTAAGTGTACACATCACTATTTTATTCACCAAAATATATTTTAAATAATGAAGTGGCCTAACATGTGAATATACTTTAGCATATATACAAATATGCTACAAGAATTAGGTGTCGGTGACTCAGATGTTGACAAAGAAATTTCCACAACGTTTCCTTATTGGTTTAGAGAATATGTACGGTTAATTGAATCTCCCTAGTTTCATACTATGATTCATTTTGCTTGTTAAGTGAAATTTATTTAGCCCTTTTTGATATAGGTATCAAAAAATCATTTTGAAGATGACTTTTTGAGGAGTTTGGCGGGGGGGCCTAAGAAAAAAGTCAAAAGATGGCCAATGTATTATGTAAATGGATTTAAGTTTAATACAAAGGATTATAGTCTTGGGATGAACACAACTAATTATGGTGTATCTGTTCAAGGTGGTCAGAATGAGACAATAATCAATGATTACCATGGGGTCTTAACTGAGATTATTGAAGTTTACTATACAGGATGGCCAATAAAGATGTTGGTTTTGTTCAAATTTGATTGGTTTGATCCTAGGATTATGTGATTATGGAAGTTTATTTATCAATTTATGCTTCACATTTTTTTTGTTTTTCTTCTTTTTATTGGTTCACTTTGTGATATTATAATTTAACTAACATGATTTCATCACTACATGTTTCATTATTCATAGATGACAGGTAGAGGTAGAGGCAGAGGAAAATGTAGAGGAATAGTTATCACTCACCCACACACCCAATCTCCCCAAACTAGACCTAAACCACTTATATCTAAACCATTGCAAAACCCACCTACAGATATCCCATCTCCCCAACCCCAACCAAGACCAAATCTAACCATATCTAAAACTTTGCAAAATACCACTACTCCTTCCTCATCTCCTCATACTCAAACTAGACCAAAATCAATCATATCTCAACCATTAAAAAATCCACCTACATATGTGACATCTCCCTATCCCCCAACAAAACCAAATCCAAAACTATCTAAACATGTGCACAAGACCATTACATCTTCCCCATCTCCTCATACTCAAATTAGACCAAAGCCACACATATCTCAACCATTACAAAATTCCCCTACACATGTCCCATCTCCTCATACTCAAACTAGACAAAACTCATCCATATGTCAATTATTACAAAAGACTCATAAACATGTCCCATCTCCTCAACCCCAACCTAGGCCCGAACCACGCATGTCTCAATCATTACAAAAAACCACTACACATACTCCATCTCCCCATTCACAAACTAATGCTCCAACTATATGTCAACCTTTTCAAAATACCTCTATGTCTGCTCCATCTCATTCTCATTCTCAAAATAGGGTAGCACCAACTATATCTTATTCTTTTGAGACTGCACCTACATCTTCTCCATCTTCTCAACCCCAAACGACTCCTACATATGAACCATCTACACATTCTCAAAGTGCGACATCTATAGACATGCCACTAGATCCCTCTCTTGATAATGGTTCACAAGCAAATCCACACATAGAATTATGTTCTTTAACGGAGGAGAACATCAAGTGGGGGTCAAGGGATGAAGATGGACGAATTTGGATAAGATCTGCTCCTGGAAATAAGTAATTCAAATATTTTTAGTATAATTAAATTTAACTATGTGTATATATGTTTAAAATTTCATCTTACACATACTAATTATTCTAATATTTTCAGCTTTCAACCAGAATTTAAAGTGAGAGGTGCTATCACACAAATTTTGAAGACAAATTTTCAAGGGGCTTGGTCATGTTGGAGGAGTCTGGATGAAGTATCATATAAACTTTTGTTTGACGACTTTAAGGTATTGTGTCGTATTCCTTATTATTAGAAGTTAAATATTGACATATATATTCCATTAGAAATTAAAAATGTGATTAAAGTATAATCATTACAATGGATGATATACAATATGATAGGTAAACTTTATTTTTATCACACTGATTTAGAAACTGCTAGTGGTCATTTTGAAAGAACTGTTAGATATGATACTGCTTTAGAAATTGCTAGTGGTTAATTTTAATTAACTTACTGCTAGTGGTCATTTTGAAAGAACAGTTAGATATGATACTGCTTTAGAAATTGCTAGTGGTTAATTTTAATTTACTTATTTTTATGGATGATATAACATACTTCACTGACATCCTTTTCTTAAACTATCATGCTGACATGAGTTTTTAGATACTTAATGCTGAATTTAGTACAATATCTTATGGTGAGTTAACTCGTTAATGAAACCGTCTTCCTTGTCTTATTTAGTTGGAATTGGAACATGAGTGGAATTGAATGTCCCAATAGCCATAACAACATCAATTGTTATATTAAGGTTGTAATGATTGGCAAAACAGTTAGTGGTTAAAACCAGAATTTCTAAAGCATTAAGCAATTCATTTATACTGGTATAGTAACACTACTTAAGAAAATCTAGTTTTTATTATTAGAATAATTTAGGCAATTCATTCATACTGGTATAATATTTATTTATTCTTTTTATATATTAGTAGTATAATTTATAAGTCCCATGGTTTCTAGATACATACTGGTATAGTAATACTGCTTTAGAACTGCTAGTTTTTAATTAATATTACAACACGGCAATGATATTTAATCCTCTCTTTTTTTTGTTGCAAATTTTTTTTAGTCCAAATACAAATGGCTCAAAAAAATGAAGTTAACATTGAGAAGAGCTTTCATAGTAGGGGATCTTTGGCTCTAAAAAATGCTTTGTATAAGGTTCGTAGTGGTGAGGACGAAGGTGGTTGGATTGATGAAGATAATTTAAAGAAATTAAAGGCTCAATGGCAAGATGAAAAGTGGCAAAAAAAATCCATGATTAATAAACAAAACAGGAAATCTAAAGTTGGACACAATGTGCATAGTGGGGGATCTATATCTGCTAGTGAACATGCCAAAAAGATGGTTAGTACTTTTTATCAATGTCATATTTATTTTTAAATATATTTATATTAACTTAAATTATATTTGGTTGTTAATTTAGAGGGTGGAGTTGCATAGGGAACCGACATGTTTTGAGCTTTATCAACGACTTCATAGACCAAAGGGAAAACCAAATGAATGGTTTAATGAAACACAAGCTAAGATAGCTGTATGTAGTAATTACTCTTTTTTATATATTTTATAAATATAAATATAAACTAATAGAAAATAGTTTTTTTAGGAAATGTACCAAACTCAAATATTTGAGAAAAACTCCCAAAGTGGTGAGGGTAGCAGTGAGCAATCTGTCCAACAATCTGATAATGATGTGTATATGGAAGTTGTTAGAGGCATAAACAAGAAAGGACGCATATTTGGATTAGGATCTCAAGCTGCTAATGTCAAAGAATCTTTAAAATTCTCATCTTTTATGCATAATGATGTGTCTTCAGATAAAGTTGCTGCTATGGAGGCTAAGATTGAAGCATTAACCGCTGAACTTGAGAAGAAAAATCTTGAACAAGAAATGATAAAACAAAAGATGGAGCATTGGGAGCGAATGTTTGAAAGTTGTATGCCTAATTTTAATCAAAATTCGCCACTTCAACCCGAAGGAGATGGTGATAATGAAAATGTTGAGATGAATGATGATGAGCTTTAGTCTTAGTTACTTTGATTTTTGCTAGATCAATTATATGATCTTTTTTATATTTTGGACATGTTAAAGTTTAATATCATGTAATGGTTTACTTAAGGATTTGTAAGGTCACATATTTTTTATGGTAATATTGATATGAAGTTTAATTTTAGTTACTTGTTTATCGTTAGATATATATGATCTTTTTTTTTTGACATGTTGAAGTTTAATATCATGTAATGATTTGTAAGGACAAGATGTATTTTTATGGTAATGTTGAATGAAACTTGCCTTTTTAACAACTTTAATTAAGTAAGCATATAAAAAATTATTCTAAAAAATCCTTAGACGAATTTTTGAGATTGAGTTTTATTTAATATTTAATTTGAATAGAGACGGAATTGTTTGTGTTTGAGACGAAATATCAGAGACGGAACTATATGACTCAGAGACGGCTATGTTATAATGTCAAAAATATTATTTGATCGTCTGAGACGGAATATATCCGTCTCGAGTCAGAGACGGGATAACATTTCCGTCTCTGATCAACTTGCGACGAATTTTCTAACAACGGATATTGGTCTGTCTCGAGTTCCGTCTCTAACAGGTTCAGTGAGGGAATTTTTATGTTTTAGAGATGGATTTCACCTGTCTCTATATTCAATTTTTCTAGTAGTGTGGAGACTGATTTGCAAGGGGCATCTGGAATTGATCCCGCCAACAAACCCTGACAGACTGCTTGTCTGACGCAGACCCTAGGCGGAAGTCACTAGAGCTCACATAAAATCTATAACTATATATTTAATTGATATTAATTTTAAAGACTTATAGAGAATTGGTTTACTATTGTCTTTTTATCTCAGTTGTTCTCCAAATCTGTTGTGCTCTTTATATAAAATTAATTATGTTTATTAATAATATATGTAAAATAGATATATTCACATATAAAAATGAAGACGGTATTAAAATAACATGTGACAGAAAAACACGTTTGTTGCACCCCAAATTTTACCCTCATTTCCTGCTAATTGATGTTTGATTTATTTTCTCTCTGCACTTTAATTTAATATGTTTTTTTTTGTTATTTTATTTAATATTTATTTTAATGTTTTATTTGTTTCCTTTATTTTATTTTAGTTTCATCTAATGTCTATTTTAATTCCAATATGGCTCTTTTAAATTTTATTTACATTTTAGTTGTCCTTTTTGCTAATGTCAATTAATCTTAATTTAAGTTTAATTTTGCATTTAGTTTAATTATAAATTGTTAATCTAGTCTATTATTTTTAATTTGTTTAATTAACATTTTAATTATTATTATTATGATATAATTAAAAAAAGAAAAGGAATTTTGTTCATTTTCCTGGCCATTGCAATTGGCCCTCTGTGGCATTTGGATTTGTTTGTGATTGGAGGATTGGTCTCACCATCAACCAATGAGAAATCATCACCTCTCCTTTGACTTTTCAACCCTTATTCGTAGCCAATAGATAGACGACATGTGGCATACGGAAGAACAAAATCACCCAATTGTTCCATCTTCCTCATCCGCGTGTGTAAGCTTCAGATTGGAATTTGAAACTCCAAGCATATCAAGGCAATCCAAATTGTTTGAACCTCAAATCTTTGGCGCAAAACCTTCAGATGGTTGATCCCAAGATGTGTTTCCTCATTAAGCTTCCAAGGATTTGGTTCATCAAAAGCAACTTTGAAGCTCTTCCATATCCAGCTCATGACCTGCGTTTTCTGCAAATGATCAGAGCAATGTCCCTTTCGCTTCCTCTTTGAATACCATATGTTTGACCACAGGAGTTTGTCCAAGAAGCAATGCCCATTTTGATCATTTTTGACCCTGCAATCTCTGAGGCTTGAGCAGCATAGGAGCGTTTGTCTCCAAGAGTTGAACATTTGAATTCAAAATGAAAACCATAGTTGCTACCTATGCCCACCAAGTGTTTGAGGAGTGAACCCGACCCAATCTTCTTGCCTATATAAAACAGCTCAATTTCAGTTCATTGGCATCAACAAAATTTCATCAAAAACACTAAATATTGAAGACTCAAGCAAGCTTAGTGGAGTGAGAATTTGTGGAGTGGCTGAAGGGGTATAAGCACAAAAGCTTCAGTTGGTAACATTTCTGTTTCCCTTTTATTTCATATGCTCATTTAGTTTTCTTGCTCATGATTATGCTAGACATGTGAACATATACTTTGAATTGCTTTATTGTTGTGTTTACTTTGGATGCTATTACTATTTGTTTCTTGCTCCTGAACATGTATGAGTTTACACTGCCACTGTTGTATTGAACCTATTACTGATGTGCTTAGGCTTCGTGTGCTTTTGGTTTATGTTCCCTTTATAGATCTCCATCTTGCTGTTTGAGTTTGAACTACTTTAGCTTGTAGTTTTTCTTTTTGATTTAGTGTTCATTTCACTACTTTAATCAGTCATGATGCCCTGCCCAAGTCCTATATGTAGCATATGTTTTGAACTCTATTGACATTGAACTATCATTGTTGTTTTTTATTCTAGATATATGTCTTGAAACTTGAATCTTCTAGGACGTATTTGAAGGTTTGCTATCTTACTATGTGCATACTGTCCATAACACTATAGCTGGTGTATTGATAAGTCCATGTTTTGTATACATAAGGCATATATTTGTTGATCTGCTTTACGTTTCTGGCAAGCTTGTTGAACTTGATAGATGTATTGTTAAGCCCATAACCTTGGTGAATATGTGTCTCTTTGTCAAATACGTGCTTATGTTGTGGAAGTTCATCTTTATTCATGTTCACTATTACTTTGCTCTTAGATCATTTGCTTATATTCAAACTGAGTACTTGTATAGCTATAAGTGTTCACGTGATTTTGATTTGGTTGTATTCTACTCAACATTCTTTTAAGATGTCTTGGAGTTACCACTCAGAATTTATCACTATCTTTACCTTTCTTTGTGATACCTTAAATGTTGTTACTTGAGCCCTGAAAATACTGAACTGACTGCCCTACATCCTCTTTTGCTCCTTTGAATATGCTAATGTTTTGACCAATATGGTCGTCTTTCTGTTCTGAACTTGCAAGCTATATATATGTGATTGTCAATTGATGTGTGCCCTTCTTGAAACCTATTTTTGAATATGTTTGGTATACTCATATGTCTAAACATGATGCCATTTGGTTTTATTTGAGGACTGGAACTGTTAAATCTTAAAATGTTTGTACTGTCTAATCTGCCTTGACAAGCTCATTTTGGTGATTATTATTGATCTCATAAAGCATTTTTGATGTGAATAACCTGCTACATGACACATTTACACTACTTCCACGAGCCCTTTGTATATGCATTCATTTGTATGCCATTTACTGTTAACCTTAAAAGTGTATGTCCATGCCAAGTTTGTTGAATCTATGTTTGCTTTTGATTTTGTGATAATGCTGATGACCAATAAACATTCACTTAACCTGATCTGTTTCTTTTGGTTGAGAAATCACTATGTTGTTGCCCTGCTATACCCTAACATTGTTCTTCAACTTTTCCATATTATCTCTGCACTTCTGAATTGTCATTTGACAAACATTCTGTTTCTATGATAATGTTTTACTGATGCATCTCTGACCACTGCCATGCTTTAAAACTTGAATGTCAATAAATCTTACTAATATGTGTTGTGTATGTCTGTTTGTTGAAATCACCTTATTGCTAAAATCAGGGATTGCCATGCCATACTATTAGATTGTTAAGCTTATGTTTATGCCATACTATTAGATTGTTAAGCTTATGTTTATGCCATACTTTTGGATTGTTGAGCTTATGTTTGTTATCATGCCACGCCTTTGCTGATTGCTTTGAATTATGGTCTACACTGACTGTAAATCTTCATGAACCATTGGTTGCCCAATGCATAAATTATTGTGACTTTGTATGAAATCTGATATGTATTTGAGATGTTTTCGTGCTATGCATACTTGGTCTATTTGTGACATCCTACTTTTACAACTATTTTCTGGTTTATATGTTTCACATCATAATGTGTGGATGCCATGTTCTTATTCTTTATACTTTCCTGATTAAGTTCAGTCTTTATCTCATCTAATTTGGTTAAGATTTGTATAAGTTCAGTCTTTATCTCATCTAATTTGGTTAAGATTTGTATAAGATCATGGAAAGGATTGTTGATGTTTGCTTCATGCATTCCCAAGGAGGACGATTATATGGGATAAGAACCACTGGCCAAATGCTGTAGTTTGTACTCATCACACCAAAAGCGTTAAACCCATCAGTAGCTAGGCCAAGTCGTACATTTCGAGAATCCATAGCAAATTCTGGATGAAGTAAATCAAATGTTTTCCATGCCTCGGAATCTCTAGGATGTCTCATGATACCATCTTGATTAGCCTCCAATGCATGCCATTTCATAGACTCTGCAGTTTTAGAACACATAAAAAGTCTTTGCAATCTTGGCTTTAGTGGAAAGTAACGTAGTATTTTTGCAGATTGCTTCTTCTTGTCATCCTTCCACCTAGATGTCTTGCATCGTTTGCATTCTTCTAAGTCTTGATTTTCTTCACCCCAATATAACATACAGTCATTTGGGCAAACATCTATCTTGGTATAATCAAGACGAAGTTTGTTGATGATTTTCTTAGCCTCATAGAATGAAACAGGAATCTTGGCATCAACAAACACATCTTTTAATAACTCTATAATCATAGTCATTGCTTTGTCACTTATTTCACACAAGCATTTTATATGATACAATTTGATTAGAAATGACAACTTTGAGTAGTTTTTACACCGTTCGTATAATGGTTGATTAACATCTTTTAACAACTCAAAAAACTCAGCCTTATCTTCACCCCATGTCGAATTATGCCCTTCGTTGTTGTTCTCAGAAGATGGACCAAGATTATTCGGACTACTTTGGGTAAATCCAAATGCATCATGGACCATGTTTTCCATTGCATTTTGTGGTTGGAAGGTATCTTCTGCGACATGTGTTCTTTCAACTACTTTAGGCTCATTTATACTTGACCTTTCACCATGCCAGTTCCAAACTTTGTAATTTTTTGGAAAAGGTCTATTTTTTAGGTGTACATAAACCTCATCCCATGTTTTCCACTTCATGAAACCACATTTTGAACATGGGCACTTTATCTTAAGACCGTCAATAGATTTATGGTGAAATGAAAAATTCAAAAAATTTATCAATCCATTTTCATATTCAAGTGTGTCTTGAGGTTTGTCAATCCATGATTTATCAATTG
Source organism: Lathyrus tuberosus (assembly GCA_022829125.1). Taxonomy (NCBI): domain Eukaryota; kingdom Viridiplantae; phylum Streptophyta; class Magnoliopsida; order Fabales; family Fabaceae; genus Lathyrus; species Lathyrus tuberosus. Next base: position 519,189 of record JALAZF010000995.1, read on the forward strand.
GCATGACTACAAAAAAAAAAAACCAAACCATTGCATCTTAAAATTAATGACTATCGAATCACGAGCAATCCTAAATGTAGTATAGTAGCCAATAACAATATTAATGAGTACTAAATTTTAAATAGCCATTTATGAAAATATAAGATAAGAACTATATAGTAAAAAATATATATAAATGTGTAACATAATTTAAATGTTCAAACATGACAAGATGAGTATATAACAAGTACTTACTTCAATATGTCTTCGACAACAAAAAGAACTCCAATAAAACTTATATGACCTTTCTTTCAATTTTTTGCAAAAAGTAAATAACTTTTGTAAGTATGATTAGAAAATGCATGGAAGAAGTATAAAGAATCTAAATAAAAATGGTGGAGTTAATGTGGTGGTGAAATTTCAGCCATTCCAAAAACGATATATCTTATAGCACACTTAAATGAAATACACATCGTGTGAAAAATGAATAGATTATATCTTAGTACAACAATTACATATAATGATTGATGTAACAAAAAAAAAGAATAAATCAAATGTATAAAATCATATAGTAATGTGAATTTATTAGCGGAAAATGATGAATAAGAGTCGTTCTGGAACGATCCTTAGATGGAGTGGAAACCTTAATTTGCTCTAAGCTTAGTCATCTATATGACTTGTTACTCTAAGAATCGTTCTAGAAGGACCCTTAGATGGAGTGGAATATGATGTATGAGAGTCGTTGAATTGTGTTCATGATGCATGAATATTTGTCTCTTGATTCAAATTTGTTTTACAAGACCGGGCTTTATGTTCTCCCGATCTATTATATTGTTCTTTTTTATTTAATCTATTTTGGGTGTTACATACATGCACCACATATGTTTAAAGAATATATTTATTAAACTATAGTGATAGAGGGTATTATTAATTATATAGTTTAATTATTATTCTAATATAATTAGTATTATTCTAGAAGTTTCTTAGTCATTAAGATTGTGCCACTTGGATGGTCATGATATATTTAGAGTTCTATATATTGAGATGTAAGGTGTTATTTAGAATCAATCAAGGAAATCAAAAGTTATCTTTTTATTCTATTTTGTCTTAGTTTTTCTCTTAGTTTCATACCTTGTTAGGGTTAACAATTTTGCTTTCTAACAATTGGTGCTTTCATCCTTGAACACCAAAACCTCCCATGGCATACCAATATCATCCCACCATAAACACCACTCCTACCACACCTTCATTTCCATCATTTCCATGGGAACTCTTTTCACCCTATTACACAAATCCATGTGTTACAACCCCATATTTGTATTTTAATCATGGGTATACACCACCTCCACCTAACCCATATTCATCCTATTCTACATCTCATTATTCATACTACTATAACAATTCCTATCAATTTCAAAACTCACCAAACAACTTCTCCATAATTAGTCACAAATATCAAACCCATTCTAGTGTTAGAAGTGATTTTAAGAAGCATCTAAAAGTCTTTCATCCTTATTTTAAGAAAACACCAAAAAAAACCAACGGGTTGCAGATGGTAAGGATGTCTTGGTCAAAACAAAAGAAAAATTCAAAAACAAAAACTTCTCCTAAATTTTCCTCTTCCACCTCCAACCGCAAACCCCCTACTTCCTCCACTGCCTCCGCTAGTGCCACTTTCCGTCCACCCGCTTCCCAACGCAATAACCGTCCTCCAACTTCAGTTTCGTCCAACTCACTCTTCCCTGAACTCCGCCGCACTAAATCCTTCTCCGCCTCCAAAAACGACGGGTTCTCCGGTACATTTGAGCCTCAGCGAAACTCAGGCGACGTTTGCAGTCGTAGCACGCTCTATTCTCTCTTCAATCAAGCCGACGAACGCAAAATCCCCAAAACTGAACCTCCGCGTCTACTTCCTGCGCTTGATACCAGAAACCTAGCTTCATCTTCCACTGTTCAACAGCCGTTCATTGAGTCTGAAGAAGACGAAGAAGAAGATAACATTGTCGAAGACTCAGACGAAGACGAAATTAGGGTTCAAGCACTGCCATTTCTTCACCGTTCTCTCACCTTCGTTTTCGCAACCATGTGGGCTCTTCGTCGAGCTTCGCTACCGGCTCTCAGGAAGAGAGGTTTTCATGTAAGGGTTTCTTGTGTGAATTTAACTTCAAGTACTTGTGTTAAAAATGAATCTGGAATCGATGATTCTCGTCGAATAATTAATGGAAATGGCGGATTTTCGTTGCGGAATAGATGTTATCATTTTGGAAATAGTTCTTTGAAATTTACTGTTGGTAGACGTGAGATTTCGTCGGAAGCCGGTGCGAGTAGCACGAGAGACGAGGATGATGATTTGGAGGAAGGGTTTTCAGAGTTGGAGACGCCTGCAGGTGATGAAAGTGAAAAACTGTCGGGTTCTGATACAGAACTGTCTGATGAGAGTGATGAATTAGATATTGAGGAACCGCACAATGAGCTGGAGTTACCGTTATCGCATGATGAGGATGTTATTTTGACAGAGAAGTCTAACCGGAGAAAGGCTGAGTCGAAACTCTTCAAAGCAATTATGGAGGCTCTGGGTTTGTCTATTCATAAGGCTCTGGATAAGTGGGTTGAAGAGGGGAAAGAAATGAGCAGAGAAGAGATATCACTGGCTATGCTTAATCTCCGGAAGCGGAAGATGTATGGGAGAGCTTTGCAGCTCTTGGAGTGGGTTGAGTCAAAAAATCATCTTCAATTTGTTGAAAAGGATTATGCTTCCCGACTTGATTTAATTGCCAAATTGCATGGCCTTTATAAGGCAGAAGTTTACATCCAGAGTATTCCAGAATCTTCTAGAGGGGAGATTATATACCGAACTTTATTAGCTAACTGTGTTCTTCAGAACAATTTGAAGAAAGGAGAGGAAATTTTTAATAAAATGAAGGATTTAGAGTTTCCTCTTACAGCATTTGCATGCAATCAGTTGCTAATTCTGTATAAAAGGAATGACAGAAAGAAAATAGCTGATGTTTTACTGCTGATGGAACATGAGAATGTCAAACCTTCTCCTCTGACTTTCAAAATCCTAATAGACGCAAAAGGCCAGTCCAATGATATTGCTGGAATGGAACAAATTATTGATAAAATGAAGGCTGAGGGTATTGAACCGGACGTTAAAACAAATGCAGTTCTGGTAGGGCATTACATATCAGTTGGGTTTGTTGATAAAGCTAAAACTATATTGAAGGAGATGGAAGGTGAAAACTTGAAAGAAAATCGATGGGTATGTCGAATTTTGCTTAATCTCTATGCAGACTTGGGAATGGAGGATGAAGTTGAAAGAGTTTGGAAGGTCTACGAGACACGCCCTTGGATTGAGGAGTGTTTGTCTGCAATTGAAGCCTGGGGGAAGTTGAAGAAAATTGATGAAGCAGAGGCAGTTTTTGAGAAGATGTCAATAAGATGGAAGCTTACATCTAAGAACTGCTCAGTACTATTGAAGGTTTACGCAAAGCATAACATGCTAGTGAAGGGCAAGGATCTTGTTAAGCGAATGACAGATAATGGGTGTGTAATAGGTCCGTTGACTTGGGATGCATTAGTGAAACTTTATGTTCAAGCAGGGGAAGTGGAGAAGGCAGATAGTATTCTGCAGAAGGCAATCCAGCAGAATCAGATGAAGCCATTATTTTCTTCCTATATCGTTATTTTGGAGCAGTATGCTAAGAGAGGCGACATCCATAATTCGGAAAAGATTTTCTATAGAATGAAACAAGCTGGTTATGCATCTCGAATTAGGCAGTACCATGTTCTTATAGAGACCTACATGAATGCCAAAGTTCCAGCTTATGGAATTAGGGACAGACTGAAGGCTGATAATATATATCCCAACAGAACTTTGTCTCACATGTTGACTCAAGTCGATGGATTTATTGGTCATGATATAACATTTAGGAACACTGGTGGTGCAAGTAACCATCAAGCTGAAGCTGAATCACTTTCTTTGTGGGATGTGAGCTCGCTTAGTCCTCAAGTTTTGGTCTCTGTTCCTTTTGGTGGTAAGAAAATTTCTGCTCTCCGTGTGAGCAATACTGATGCAAGTGTTGGTGGAGGCGATTTCTACATGGCTGGAAAGTTTGATGTTGAGGTTGTGATTGTTCTGTTTAAGCAATGGGATCCGGGCGTAGGTTTAGAACCTTGAGGACAAGGTTCAAGTGAACCCGGCGGCAATGATAGAGGGTATTATTAATTATATAGTTTAATTATTATTCTAATATAATTAGTATTATTCTAGAAGTTTCTTAGTCATTAAGATTGTGCCACTTGGATGGTCATGATATATTTAGAGTTCTATATATTGAGATGTAAGGTGTTATTTAGAATCAATCAAGGAAATCAAAAGTTATCTTTTTATTCTATTTTGTCTTAGTTTTTCTCTTAGTTTCATACCTTGTTAGGGTTAGCAATTTTGCTTCCTAACATATAGTTTATTAGTTATTTAAAGATTATGTTTATTAAACTATAGTTTATTAGTTATGATTTGTTTACTTGTAATATCAACAAACCCATATTTTTAAATTTTTTTTAACACATCTTGCGTTTGACTGCGTTTACATCTACCTTTAAAAAAGGATTCATTCTTGATGTGTGTAACATTCTGATTTTTTATCTAAGATATTATTTAAAATTTTGTTTATTAAAAATTTACAGTTGTTTTTTTTAAATAGAAAATTAAATATTTAAACATTACAAAATAAATCATTTAGATAACATAATATATAATCATTTCATAAAATTTGTTTCCTAATAGAAAAGATATCAGAATGAAATAATTACTAAGCATCAAACCATTGTTACAATTTTTAATTAAAATTAATTCAAATACGTACGATTAGATTTATCTTAATAATATCAAAAAATTTAACAATAATTTCTATATATAATAAATTTGAAAAGAACAATCAATAAGCAATCAATATGTATAGAAAAACAATTTATATTGTAATCACTAAATTTCGTTATTAATAATTACTGTTATTTTTTTAGTTTAGTTAATTTAAATTCCATCATTAAATTACTAATAAGAAAAAAATTTGATCATTATAGCAAAAAGGTTTTTAAAATCATTCTACGTAATTAAAATAAGGGTGTTTCAATTTACTAAATTAACCACTTATAAAATAATTCTAATAATTTAAAATTCTAGTCCAAATAAATTATTTGGAGTAAAAATACATATTTTTAATTTAATTTATTCAACTTAACGTATACTAATTTAATAAAATCGATGGTTTAATAAGTTATTTAGATTTCTTACGTATAAAATAACTCATCTGATAAATAAAAATCATAAAAATTATTGAAACGAATATAAGTATTTAAATTTTTTTAAGGTGTTATACTGGGCACCTTCTGTGAAAATTACATTAGCAGTCATCTAAAAGCTTTTCCAAAGAATGCAATTATGTTCCTGTTCTTGATTGAACCAACTTCAAATTAAACTACACTTTGTCAATCAACCCTACACTCAACACCTACTACTCCTCCAAATTACTCCATACAACTGAGAATGAACCTTGTCTCAAGCTCATGTAATGCTTTGATCAAGGAATTTTTACATTACTAACAGTTTGTTTTAGCTATGTCCTATTGAAGCTAAAACAAGTAGGGATGGAAATTCAATACTTTTTTGCAGTTTGTGAATTTGGTTTGTGTCTATATCACTAATGTATCTCTATTGAGGAATTTTGTATATTATTGGATATATTAGTAAACCCATTCAACGATGTTATTCTCTGGGAATGAGGTGTTAAATGTTAAGATGTGGAATAAATTCACACTATTAAAGGTGGTGGCAATATTTGCTTGGCAACTGAGTCAAGATAGTATAAGCGAAAACGTTAATTTTTTTATATTTTTTCTTTTATTTATTATTTATTAAAAGTAGGAATGAATTTTTTTCAAAAGTCCTTCAAATTCTGCAAAACTAGATTAAAAAAAATGCAAAATAGGAGCAATTTCATCGAGAAAAGATTATCCCACAAATAGAAGGGTTATGTGCTAATTGATTCAAAAAATAGAAGGGGTCATTTAAACTTACAGCTTCAGCTCCTTGCTTAATGAGAATAAGAGAGCTTACAGCTTCAGCTCCTTGCTTAATGAGAATGAGAGAGCTATCTTTTGACTCAATTTCAGTCCCTATAATATAAAATGATACAGCAGTTAAAATTCCCTCAATTTAATCCTTCAATTGAAAGTGTAAGAAATTGAATGCAACTACATTTTCAGTATCATGTCTGAGTTGAACGTCGGACACACCACATGCCAGCAAGGACCAAAAGTACCAAACTTACAAAACCAAAATTGAAAATTACTGCAAGCCACACAGAATCGTGTGCACCCAACAACTTAGGCAAGGCAAAAATGTAAACAGTACAAAAGGAAAATCCAAAAGCCACATATAGAAATCCATGACTTGCATAAACGTATCATCAAATCTCTAAGCGCCTAAACCAAGTATAGTAAAACATCTTAATTAGCAAAAAAATTGAAATGCCAAAAGCGCCTCTATGAAAAGTTTCCTTTCCATTACATCAGTTGAAGAAATGCTGCCGACTTATACAGATAAAAAACTCGGAATGCCCGGGATGCCAAACTAATTAAACTATAAGGAAGAGTGAAACTGAACTAGCCCATAGGAAGATGTAGCAGAAAATAAAAGCAAAACCTTTTCCTGGAAGTTACATAGGACTACCCCAACAGAACATAGTCAAACTACAGAATATAGTCATATAGTGTTGAATAATCAATGAATTCATTATATTAGTAACTTTCTCATAGTGCTGTGACATCCAAACTTTTGGAATCTTTCTCATAGGGTTGTTCCTATTCCTAAGACCACTCCCCAAAAAGACGCCAATTTCCTTAGGAACCATGGCCTCAACAAAATGTTAGTGAAGCTATACAAAAACATAGAAAAATCAAAATTAAACTGACTAGTTCTCAAATATTCCAGAATCTTTATCCAATGTAATTCATTTCTAAAAGCTTATACAATTACATTAATTGGCCAGGCATGGCGCAAGCATACATCTAGTTATATATAAAATTCATAACAACATAAGATCTGCAATTTATCTAAAAGAGATAGATTGTCCGGAGAGATTTAATGTATGTTTTGTTGTAATATGTTAAAGTTTGGGAAATCCAACTGTTTGAGAGGATCATCAAGATTTATGTTTTATTTCAATTTGATGCATCTAGAAGCACTATATGATACTACATGTTATAACTGCCAGGGTAGTAAACCATATAAGAGAATACATCAATGACTCTTGTACATTTTGACATTCTAAACTATGATTTTCGGATTAATACCTATAAATTTCTCTAACCACAAAAATTAGTCCATAACATCTAATCTGCTAATATCATACAAGAGAATATAACAAGTTCTATATGAGATGGGAAAAAACAAACTAGTTGTGTATTAAACTAACACAATAATGAGATAATCTATCATGTTTGTATAACTCATGCCACACACAACTTGAAAGCAGGCCTACACTAAAACCAACTAGTGAACATCCATAAGCTTAAGAATACATACATTAGACAATGTAAGTATTTAATGCAATCCAAAAAGTAATAGAAAGAAAAACAAAAATACTTGAAACAGCCCCATTCTACCAACAAAGAAGCCTCATTTTCTAACTGTTGTAAACAAATCATGTTAAATATTTATGCATCAAACAACTACAAGGATAAGGAAAAACTCAGCAGCTAGCAAACAGATTTATGAATCCAACAGTTTAGTTGGAGAAACCACTGCGCATCTGTCAATAAATAACCACAACATCAAATATTAGGATAAGATTCATACAAGTAAGTCAAAAGGAAATGACACAGTGAGATACAACAACAAGCAAAGACAACTTACAACGTAAGATTCACCCAAAAATCTATAATATAATATTAGCCAGAACATGAAGCTAAGACAACAAACACATGTTCATCCATCCATCTTAGATCCAATCAACAACCTAATAATATTTCCAATTCTTTTAACAAAGTTAGTGTACATTAATTAGTTCTGAGGTTGATGGTGGTGGTAGGGATCAATGGATTTGGTGATGAAGGTAACAAAATTAAAAAGAAAGAGAAACAAAAGAATTCATCCACAGTATTATTCAGAATTTGGATATAGTTGTTAAATGTCATTGAATAGAACCGAATTTGGTGACCCAAATTATAAAATAAACCAGAGAACTAAGAAAATACTATCATTCAAACTACCCTAAAAGCACTCTTCCACAAGAATATATCAAGAACTTAAACTTAGACAAAAAAATCCAAATGAATATAAATAATGTTAATCTTGTGAAAAATGAAATAAAACTATCACCTGAGTCTCATAAACCATACCAGTTATGTCAATATCATAAATCTTGTTGTGAAAAAACGAAAGCACATTATTACCTTAAAATTGGTGGATTGTGGAATTTTGGATTGTTAAGTAGAAAAACAGAGCAATAGATCGGTCGATTGCGGAACAACTGGCTGCAGAGCAGCAGAACAGAGCAGCAAAAAACCTAATAGTGGAATAGCACAAAACCTGATTGTCAGGGTTCCATATTGATACTGATTTTGAATAGGGGTGATTCTAATTTTAAATAATTGTTAGGGTTTAAATTTGAATTAAAGAAATAAATTGAGATCGAAAGGGTTTACCGAAAACTGAACGGAAGGAAATGAATATGAGAAATTTGAAGCTGAAGCTGAAATTCAGAGAAGAAAGCCCAAAATCGGAGAAGAAAGCTCAAAATCGGAGAAGAAAGTTTAATATCGGTAGGGTTGAGATGAACTTGGGGTTACTTTGAAACGTTTGAAGAGGAAGAAGGACGTAAGAATAATGCTTTTGTTTTTTATTTCCAGAATAACATTATTATTATTATTATTATCATTATTATTATTATTATTATTAATGCTTTGTTTTTTATTTCCAGAATAACATTATTATTATTATTATTATTATTATTATTATTATTATTATTATTATTATTATTATTATTATTATTATTATTATTATTATTATAAAAATGGAATGGGTTTTAAAAAGGGAATGAAAGTTACGAAAAAGCGTTTCACACAACATGTGCGAGAATTTAAAAATAATTAAGTAAATAGTGGCGGTTTTAGTTACTAATATTACGTCGTTTATAAAAACCGCCGTAATTAACTGTATATTATGGTGTTTTAATATAAACGCCATAATTAAACCGCCGTAATTTACGCGAATTTTTGTAGTGTGTTTTCTGCTAATAAGAATAAGTCGCTGAACTCTGCTGCGAGAATCTTACAGCCAGCCCACCTAGATAGCCAAAAAGACGCTCTGTCGCCATTGCCTATTTTATACGAAATGCGACCAGAAACTGTGTCCAACCCACCGGAGATGGAATCCTGTAACAAATCACGCCACCAAATAGACGCAGGAACGGAATACTTAAAACTCACACCAGAATGAAATTCAAAAGTATGGTTAAAATAGCGAAACTCAATTAAATTCTTCCACAAAGTATCCAGCCGTGCCAAGATTCTCCAAATCCATTTACACATCAATGCATTATTGAAGAGCTTGATATCTTTCACTCCTAAACCTCCATTATGTTACTTAAGTGGATAACAGTCAAATTATCTCCTCAAGCTCAACCCTAGCTGCCACCCCTATCACTCTTTCTCCTCATTATATACGTTCGTTCATAACCACAGCATAACCACAGCATAGTGGGAAAAACTCAAGTTCCACATTGATTAAAGATACAATCTACAAAGGGTTTATATAGAGTGGCATCCCTCACCTTACCAATCGGTTTTGTAGGAATGAGTTAGGGCAAACTCTAATTCTATAATGGTATCACAAGCCTATTGATTCGGACCACCCACCATTTTTATATGTGCACCAGGCCCAAAAAGTGTTGGGCGCAAGGGAGTGTATTGGAAAAACCAAGCCCCATACATCGATAATTTGGGCCACCCAACTTTTATATCCACGCACCAAGCCCAATAGTGCTGGGCGTGAGGAGGTGTATTGGGAAAAACCTAAGTCCCAAATTGGTTACAGATACAATCTACAAAGAGTTTATATAGTGTGGCACCCCTCACCTTACCAACCGGTTTTGTAAGAATGTGTTAGGCCAAACTCTAATTCTATCACACCATTACCACCAATTTCTTCTACTAATAATATAGTTTTTTCTATTCATCAAATTTCTCCAATCTCCGAAGTTGAGGTCGGGGATACACCACTAAAAGCTTCATTTTTGTATATTCAAAAGATTATTCACATATTTTAGTAATTGCTTTGAATAAATATATGGTGCATTTTAAAATGATGATCAGGGTTTAGGGTGTCTAAATATATGTTTATGTCATAACACTTATCGATAATATTGATCATTCTATGATGAATCATATAAAAAATGTATCATTTAGCAATATAAGTTTCTCAAATATAACAATTTACTTAGTTTCTAACAGTATTTAAATTTAAAATAAATTCAACCCATTAATTAAAATAAAACAAAAAGAAAAAATAAGCAAGTTTGTTTAATGAGAAACAAATTTTAATATTCATCAAACTAACAATTAGCCAAAGCTTGAAAATCTTTCTAAAATGTCAATATCCTCGCACTTCACCAACTTTTCCAATTGTACATTATATTTGCGATATCAATTCGCAAAGCATTTGTATTATGAATGATCGGTTTATCACCAAATCAAATATCATCCTGCAAAAGATCTTATATATTAATACATACATAAAATATCATTAAAATACATATTTAATTAAATTTATTAACTTACAATTCTCGTTTTAAGTTGCATAAAACAAATTAGATAAAATTAATTAATTTCTAAACAATGTTACCTGCATGTGTCTAGCAACTTTATAAGGACGCGACGTAGAGTTTTTGTTGCTATTGGAGAACTCATGTTGGCTTGTGTTTTGAATAAGTGATGATAAACCTACAACTATTAATTAGTTAGGTGTTGTACAGTATTCATACATTTTAATTTGAGTACTTTTATCAAGTTTTTAAGAACACACACCTGGTTGGGAGACACTTGCATATTGTTTGAGATATGGAATTTTTGTAGATTTCTGTTTTACTACATTAGAAGGAACGGTGATACTGATGGCTGGTGATGGATATTTTTTAGGTAAAAAAGGATCTATGCAGATTCCATTACCTTTTCGATTTGAAAGACCTTTGTATTTTTCTTTTTCAAGAGAGTTTGTGTGTTCAATTTTCATCTGTGTTAATGGATTATCATATTCGAGCACCACAGGAATAAATTTTCCGATGGCAAATAATGGATCCGGAACGTCGTTTTTGGGTGACAACGAACTCATAATATCCGAATAGTCTGAATGTAACTCATCGTCCACTTCAAATTCATGAAAAATTTTATTTATTTCAGAATTGATACGTGATTCTTGATTCCATGTGTTTTTGTGATAATCCATCCTCTAATTCAACAACGAAATTAAAAAATCAAAATCAAAAGGATAATAAGTAGTGGGCTATCTATTATAAGAGCTTATACTATCTAATACATTTCATAAAGAGTTTATGCAACATAATCAAAATAATTAAAATATAAGAATATAGTAGGAAATTTTTCAACATGAATATTTGATTTACTTCTAAATGTTTGTAAGTTGATATGCATATAATTCTTAAATTTTTTAAAGAGAAATAGAATAAATACAAATAAAGGAATAATGATAAAAAAATATAGTGAAGATTATCATTAAATTATATTCAAGAAAATCAAAACCTATCTCTTTGTTAGATCTACGTACATTCTATAATATTATCAATTCATATGACAACACTCAATTGAAAGAAGTTTTTTTATAGACTTAAATATTTTATTTAGAATTCAATTAAAATCTAATAAATTAAATCTAGCGCATAACCATAAAGTTTTGTACAAAAAATAACACTAATATATCTTTGATCACATGTATATTTGATAAAATAAACTATAATAAAAAATATGTGTTTCATGTCAAAACTTTAGAAGTAACTTTCTCTAGAACACATTAAAATATATAAAAATTTTAATTTATCAAAATAACAAAGAAAAAATTCTTTAATTTCAAAAAATAACTAAAATCATTGATCTTTATGTCTATCAATAAAATATTTTTTTTAAATATACATAAAATATAATAAATTAAAATCAAGAGTTCACTAAGAGAAAAAAATAATATTAAACGTAAAAAAAAAAATTATTTGAAAAACCCATAAAACTTCTCACAAAAAAGATAGCTACGTCACAAAATTCATTTGGACCAACATCAAAACACATAAAAATTTAAACTTTGGAAAAGTAAATAAAGAAAATTATAAGACTTACCTTTCTACTTAACGGTGATTGTGCAAGAAAAAAGCACCAACAAAACTAAAAGAAGAAAAGAAAAAAAAGTTGAGTGTGATTTGAAAAGTTGATAACGAATATATATATATATATATATATATATATATATATATATATATATATATATATATATATATATACATATATATATATATAGCAAAATTAAGGGAAAAAAGAGAATTGAAAGAAAAAAAGATAAGGACAAACTTATTACTTTTTCCAACAAATAAATTGGAAAGAGTAATAAATTTTGATTTTACTTTTTTTCATTCTATGTGAAAATTAAATTTCATACAATGTTTCAATCATTAATATATTTGATGCATGAATCTAAATAATCAATAATTTTGAATAAAAATATTGTATTACCATATCAAATTATTATTTATTATAGTATCTTTATTTGAACTTTGACCTTGAATTCAAAGTCAAATTGTAATAATCATTCAAACAACAACCTTGGTAGGTAGTCTGTCGTGCAACACCGGCCAAAAATTAAATTTTGCGCTAGATTTAAAATGGTTTTTAATGAGAATATTTTCCCAATTGACAATAATTTTTTACCTCGAAGATCTTTATACATGTCTGTTGTTCAATATCCCCCTTGTTAAACACTAATGTTTCAATAAGTACTATTGGTAACCAAGTCTTTACACTTCACAATATTTTTTATTATCGAAGAAGTGGCAGTGTTGGGTTGTCAATGCATAACAGACTCCACCTTCATAAAGTATGTATCAACCCACCTGATCTATAATTTGTCAGCCTTGGTGTTCATGTTGCTTTACCAAGTAGTATTCTTCCAATCACCTGGGCAGTTATGTTAAGTTTCCCATAGTGTTTTTGTTCACACACTTTGTCCCAAGCCACAAGAGCTTTCCTGCATGTAGCTTTCCCATATCACAAGAAATTTCTACAAATAGATTCAAGGTGTTTGATAATTTTCGTGGGGATGGGGAAAAACTGCATCCAATAACTAGACATAGCCAAAATAACACTTTTCACTAACTGACATCTACCTGCATAGATCAGCAGCTTGGTTGTCCAATGTTGAATTATGGCCAGCATTTTGTCAAGCAGTGGTTGTCATTGATTACTAGTAATTTTCTTGCTGGATAAAGGGACACCAAGGAATTTGAATGGCAGCTTACCTTTAACAAAAACCAGTGACAGTCAAAATCTTCTGTTGTTCATGCACATTAGTCCCTCTAAAATAGGTGCCACACTTAGCTGGGCTAGCCCTAAGCTATGTAGCCTCACAAAACTAATGGAACACATCCATCAGTAATTGAACTGATATCTCAGTGCCTCTGGTAAAGAGAAGAAGATCATCAACAAAACACACATTAGTGATCCTAAGTCTGGCACACTTTGGATGGTAGTTAAAATTGGGGATGTTTTGCAAAGATACCAAACTTCTATAGAGGTATTCCATGATCAATACAAAAAGAAGGGGGGATCCTGGATCACCTTGTCTCAACCCTATCTCTACTTTCAAAATCCTACTCATATTATAAGTGATCAAGTACCTATAAGATGCAGACCTAACATCCACCATAATTCAAGTTCTGAATTTACCAGGGAAGTTCATTTCCTACAAAATTATCTCCAAGGCATCCCATTCCACAATCTCATATGCCTTTTGGAGATTGATTTGCAAGGGGCATCTGGGAGAAATATGATTCCTATTATAGCACCTAATTAATTCATGTGCCCTATTTTTGTGCTAGTTTCATAATATAGTGGTTTTCATTCATACTCCACTGATTTTTAAATTTTTTGAACTTCATGATCTCTAATTAGTATACTCTACTATTGTTTTTGTGTAATGTCGAGTTCCACAAGGATTCTCGCATAAGAAACACACAGCTTGTTGGATTTACACTCATCTCTGAACAAGGGCTTGCCTAAAGCACTTCCTATTTTCCCCAAACTTTTTGGACCCAAAATATGGAGTGGGAGGTGAGGAAGTTTGACCAAAATGGAAGGAATCTTGAGCGTATCTCTTTCAAAATTAAACTCAGGTTTCCAATCTTTAAGGATCATCGGCATGTTATAAATCGTATAAGGACCTCTCATCTGAACCATCTCTTTTTCAACAAATGATCTAAACCTCAGAATGAAGTATCCTTCTTCATTATAAAACATTTCTAGAAGCTAAATGAAATTCCAACACCTTGTCATGAATTGTTTCACAGGATTCGTACTCAAACCTTTTTCCAGGACATACATGATGAGAGAAGCTTCCCAATATTTCATCTCAGATTTGACATCCTCTTCTTCAATTTCCACTTTAAGTTCTCCTTCAATAATTTTGGAGGCAATAAAATCAATGGTCATTCCATTTGATGGGATGCGATTGCCGCAGATGATATCGACCCAGAGCTTCGTGTTATTCTCCTCTCTCCGTTCGAGCCATTCTTTTTTTTATTTCCACAGAAGGATTCTCATCTAGGGTTTGAGCAATAATCTCCTCCTCACTAATTTCCTGAAATCAATCGTCTTCCTTCTTGTTACTACCTTCCTTTGTAGTTTTTTTTGGTATATCTACGACAATCAATGTGAGTGCACATGGAGTTGTCACCCTGTTTTTCGTCGTCCTACCCCTCCCTTTCTTCATCGCAGATCTACAAATTTGGCAAGAATCTATCCGATTTAATCCGTAATCTGAATATTAGGAGTTTAAACCACCTCAGGAATTGATCCCGCCAACAAACCCTGACAGACTGCTTGTCTGATGCAGACCCTAGCCGGAAGTCACTAGAGCTCACATAAAATCTATAATTATATATTTAATTGATATTAATTTTAAAGACTTATAGAGAATTGATTTACTATTGTCTTTTTATCTCTGTTGTTCTCCAAATCTATTGTGCTCTTTATATAAAATTAATTATGTTTATTAATAATATATGTGAAATAGATATATTCACATATAAAAATGAAGACAGTATTAAGAATAACATGTGACAAAAAAACATGTTTGTTGCACCCCAAATTTTACCCTCATTTCCTGCTAATTGATGTTAGATTTATTTTCTCTCTACACTTTAATTTAATATGTTTTTTTTTTGTTATTTTATTTAATATTTATTTTAATGTTTTATTTGTTTCCTTTATTTTATTTTACTTTCATCTAATGTCTATTTTAATTCCAATATGGCTCTTTTAAATTTTATTTACATTTTAGTTGTCCTTTTTGCTAATGTCAATTAATCTTAATTTAAGTTTAATTTTGCATTTAGTTTAATTATAAATTATTAATCTAGTCTATTATTTTTAATTTGTTTAATTAACATTTCCATTATTATTATTATGATATAATTAAAAAAAAAAAGAAAAGGAATTTTGTTCATTTTCCTGGCCATTGCAATTGGCCCTCCGTGGCATTTGGATTTGTTTGTGATTGGAGGATTGGTCTCACCATCAACCAATGAGAAATCATCACCTCTCCTTTGACTTTTCAACCCTTATTCGTTGCCAATAGATAGACGACATGTGGCATGCAGAAGAACAAAATCACTCAATTATTCCATCTTCCTCATCCGTGTGTGTAAGCTTCAGATTGGAATTTGAAACTCCAAGCATATCAACGCAATCCAAATTGTTTGAACCTCAAATCCTTGGCACGAAACCTTCAGATGGTTGATCCCAAGATGTGTTTCCTCATTAAGCTTCCAAGGATTTGGTTCATCAAAAGCAACTTTAAAGCTCTTCCATATCCAGCTCAAGACCTGCATTTTCTCCAAATGATCAGAGCAATGTCCCTTTCGCTTCCTCTTTGAATACCATCAGTTTGACCACAGGAGTTTGTCCAAGAAGCAATTCCCATTTTGATCATTTTTGACCCTGCAATCTCTGAGGCTTGAGCAGCATAGGAGCGTTTGTCTCCAAGAGTTGAACATTTGAATTCAAAATGAAAACCCTAGTTGCTACCTATGCCCACCAAGTGTTTGAGGAGTGAACCTGTCCCAATCTCCTTGCCTATATAAAGAGGCTCAATTTCAGTTCATTGGCATCAACAAAATTTCATCAAAAACACTAAATATTGGAGACTCGAGCAAGCTTAGTGGAGTGAGAATTTGTGGAGTGGCTGAGGGGGTATAAGCACAAAAGCTTCAGTTGGTAACATTTCTGTTTCCCTTTTATTTCATATGCTCATTTAGTTTTCTTGCTCATGATTATGCTAGCCATGTGAACATATACTTTGAATTGCTTGATTGTTTTGTTTACTTTGGATGCTATTACTATTTGTTTCTTGCTCCTGAACATGTATGAGTTTACACTGCCACTGTTGTATTGAACCTATTACTGATGTGCTTAGGCTTCGTGTGCTTTTGGTTTATGTTCCCTTTATAGATCTCCATCTTGCTGTTTGAGTTTGAACTACTTTAGCTTGTAGTTTTTCTTTTTGATTTAGTGTTCATTTCACTACTTTAATCAGTCATGATGCCCTGCCCAAGTCCTATATGTAGCATATGTTTTGAACTCTATTGACATTGAACTATCATTGTTGTTTTTTATTCTAGATATATGTCTTGAAACTTGAATCTTCTAGGACGTATTTGAAGGTTTGCTATCTTACTATGTGCATACTGTACATAACACTATAGCTGGTGTATTGATAAGTCCTGTTTTGTATACATAAGGCATATATTTGTTGATCTGCTTTACGTTTCTGGCAAGCTTGTTGAACTTGATAGATGTATTGTTAAGCCCATCACCTTGGTGAATATGTGTCTCTTTGTCAAATACGTGCTTATGTTGTGGATGTGCATCTTTATTCATGTTCACTATTACTTTGCTCTTAGATCATTTGCTTATATTCAAACTGAGTACTTGTATAGCTATAAGTGTTCATGTGATTTTGATTTGGTTGTATTCTACTCAACATTCTTTTAAGATGTCTTGGAGTTACCACTCAGAGTTTATCATTATCTTTACCTTTCTTTGTGATACCTTAAATGTTGTTACTTGAGCCCTGAAAATACTTAGGGAACTGACTTCCCTACATCCTCTTTTGCTCCTTTGAATATGCTAATGTTTTGACCAATATGGTTGTCTTTCTGTTCTGAACTTGCAAGCTATATATATGTGATTGTCAATTGATGTGTGCCCTTCTTGAAACCTATTTTTGAATATGTTTGGTATACTCATATGTTTAAACATGATGCCATTTGGTTTTATTTGATGATTGGAACTGTTAAATCTTAAAAAGTTTGTACTGTCTAATCTGCCTTGACAAGCTCATTTTGGTGATTATTATTGATCTCATAAAGCATTTTTGATGTGAATAACCTGCTACATGACACATTCACACTACTTCCACGAGCCCTTTGTATATGCATTCATTTGTATGCCATTTACTGTTAACCTTAAAAGTGTATGTCCATGCCAAGTTTGTTGAATCTATGTTTGCTTTTGATTTTGTGATAATGCTGATGACCAATAAACATTCACTTAACCTGACCTGTTTCTTTTGGTTGAGAAATCACTATGTTGTTACCCTGCTATACCCTAACATTGTTCTTCAACTTTTCCATATTATCTCTGCACTTCTGAATTGCTATTTGACAAACATTTTGTTTCAATGATAATGTTTAACTGATGCATCTCTGACCACTGCCATGCTTTAAAACTTGAATGTCAATAAATCTTACTAATATGTGTTGTGTATGTCTGTTTGTTGAAATCACCTTTTTGCTAAAATCAGGGATTGCCATGCCATACTATTAGATTGTTAAGCTTATGTTTATGCCATACTATTAGATTTTTAAGCTTATGTTTATGCCATACTTTTGGATTGTTGAGCTTATGTTTGTTATCATGCCACGCCTTTGCTGATTGCTTTGAATTCTGGTCTACACTGATTGTTATCTTCATGAACCGTTGGTTGCCCAATGCATATCTTATTGTGACTTTGTATGAAATCTGATATGTATTTGAGATGTTTTCGTGCTATGCATACTTGGTCTATTTGTGACATCCTACTTTTACAACTATTTTCTGGTTTATATGTTTGACATCATAATGTGTGGATGCCATGTTCTTATTCTTTATTCTTTCCTGATTAATTTTAGTCTTTATCTCATCTAATTTGGTTAAGATTTGTATAAGTTATGTGCTTGTGGATATGGCTGGGTAAGTAGAATTTGGAATAAGTTATGTGCTTGATTGTCAAGAAGAAATTAGGGAAGATCCTAATCCAGAGGCCAAACATTTTTTTGATATGTTGAAAGCTGCGCAAGCTCCCTTGTATAATGGTTGTGAAAGTTATTCTGAACTTTCAGCCGCAATACAAGCTCTAAGTATCAAATCTGACTTCAATATCTCCGAGACTTGCTTTAATCAATGGGTGAATTTTATGTGAAAGGCATTGCCAAATGACAATCGAATGCCAAAAAATTTCTATCATGCAAAGAAATCTGTACAAAAGCTTGGATTAGGCTGTATTATGATTCATTGTTGTCCAAATGGATGCATGATTTATTACTCTCCTGATGATAAGAATCTTCGTAATTGTAAGATATGTGGTGAAGATCGTTACAAAAGTGTCATTAGAAATGGTAAGGTTAGAGAAGTTCCTTTAAAAAAGATGTGGTATTTCCCTCTTATCCCAGAGCTTCAAAGACTTTATTCCTCAATGCAAACTGCAAGTCAAATGAGGTGGCATCGTGAGAATATAAGAGAGTCTGGCTACTTATGTCATCCATCTGATGGAGAAGCTTGGAAGCATTTTGATGAAGTATATCCTGAGTTTGCAATGGACCCTCGAAATGTGAGTCTAGGGTTGTGTGCTGATGGGTTTGCACCATTTGATAAAACAGGTAAAACATATTCATGTTGGCCAGTAATTCTTACTCCTTACAATCTCCCACCTTGGATGTGCATGAGAAGAGAGTTCTTATTCTTAACCATTATAATTCCCGGCCCTTCCAATCTAAAAGGGAGAATTGATGTGTACATGCAGCCTCTTATAGATGACCTTAAACTTTTATGGAATTCTGGGGTGATGACCTATGATGTCTCACTACATCAAAATTTTGTCATGAAAGCTTGTGTGTTATGGACGATTAATGACTTTCCTGCATAGGGAATGTTGTCAGGTTGGATGATCTTTTATATGATCTTTTTTATATTTTGGACATGTAAAAGTTTAATATCATGTAATGGTTTACTTAAGGATTTGTAAGGTCACATACTTTTTATGGTAATATTGATATGAAGTTTAATTTTAGTTACTTTGTTTTTCGTTAGATATATATGATCTTTTTTTTTGACATGTTGAAGTTTAATATCATGTAATGATTTGTAAGGACAACATGTATTTTTATTGTAATGTTGAATGAAACCGCCGTAATTAACCGTATATTATGGCGTTTTAATATAAACGCCATAATTAAGTCGCCGTAATTTACGCGAATTTTTGTAGTGTGTTTTCTGCTAATAAGAATAAGTCGCTGAACTCTGCGGAGAGAATCTTACAGTTAGCCCACCTAGATAGCCAAAAAGACGTTCTGTCACCATTGCCTATTTTATACGAAATGCGACCAGAAACTGTGTCCAACCCACCGGAGATGGAATCCTGTAACAAATCACGCCAGCAAATAGACGCAGGAACGGAATACTTAAAACTCACACCAGAATGAAATTCAAAAGTATGGTTAAAATAGCGAAACTCAATTAAATTCTTCCACAAAGTATCCAGCCGTGCCAAGATTCTCCAAATCCATTTAAACATCAATGCATTATTGAAGAGCTTGATATCTTTCACTCCTAAACCTCCATTATGTTACTTAAGTGGATAACAGTCAAATTATCTCCTCAAGCTCAACCCTAGCTGCCACCCCTATCACTCTTTCTCCTCATTATATACGTTCGTTCATGACCACAGCATAACCACAGCATAGTGGGAAAAACTCAAGTTCCACATTGATTAAAGATACAATCTACAAAGGGTTTATATAGAGTGGTATCCCTCACCTTTCCAATCGGTTTTGTAGGAATGAGTTAGGGCAAACTCTAATTCTATAATGGTATCACAAGCCTATTGATTCGGACCACCCACCATTTTTATATGTGCACCAGGCCCAAAAAGTGTTGGGCGCAAGGGAGTGTATTGGGAAAACTAAGTCCCATACATCGATAATTTGGGCCACCCAACTTTTATATCCACGCACCAAGCCCAATAGTGCTGGGCGTGAGGTATTGGGAAAAACCTAAGTCCCAAATTGGTTACAGATACAATCTACAAAGAGTTTATATAGTGTGGCACCCCTCACCTTACCAACCGGTTTTGTAAGAATGTGTTAGGCCAAACTCTAATTCTATCACACCATTACCACCAATTTCTTCTACTAATAATATAGTTTTTTCTATTCATCAAATTTCTCCAATCTCCGAAGTTGAGGTCGGGGATACACCACTAAAAGCTCCATTTTTGTATATTCAAAAGATTATTCACATATTTTAGTAATTGCTTTGAATAAATATATGGTGCATTTTAAAATGATGATCAGGGTTTAGGGTGTCTAAATATATGTTTATGTCATAACACTTATCGATAATATTGATCATTCTATGATGAATCATATAAAAAATGTATCATTTAGCAATATAAGTTTCTCAAATATAACAATTTACTTAGTTTTTAACAGTATTTAAATTTAAAATAAATTCAACCCATTAATTAAAATAAAACAAAAAGAAAATATAAGCAAGTTTGTTTAATGAGAAACAAATTTTAATCTTCATGAAACCAACAATTAGCCAAAGCTTCAAAATCTTTCTAAAATGTCAATATCCTCGCACTTCACCAACTTTTCGAATTGTACATTATATTTGCGATATCAATTCTCAAAGCATTTGTATTATGAATGATCGATTTATCACCAAATCAAATATCATCCTGCAAAAGATCTTATATATTAATACATACATAAAATATCATTAAAATACATATTTAATTAAATTTATTAACTTACAATTCTCGTTTTAAGTTGCATAAAACAAATTAGTTAAAATTAATTAATTTCTAAACAATGTTACCTGCATGTGTCTAGCAACTTTATAAGGACGCGACGTAGAGTTTTGTTGCTATTGGAGAACTCATGTTGGCTTGTGTTTTGAATAAGTGATGATAAACCTACAACTATTAATTAGTTAGGTGTTGTACAGTATTCATACATTTTAATTTGAGTACTTTTATCAAGTTTTTAAGAACACACACCTGGTTGGGAGACACTTGCATATTGTTTGAGATATGGAATTTTTGTAGATTTCTGTTTTACTACATTAGAAGGAACGGTGATACTGATGGCTGGTGATGGATATTTTTTAGGTAAAAAAGGATCTATGCAGATTCCATTACCTTTTGGCTTTGAAAGACCTTTGTATTTTTCTTTTCCAAGAGAGTTTGTGTGTTCAATTTCCATCTGTGTTAATGGATTATCATATTCGAGCACCACAGGAATAAATTTTTCGATGGCAAATAATGGATCCGGAACGTCGTTTTTGGGTGACAACGAACTCATAATATCCGAATAGTCTTAATGTAACTCATCGTCCACTTCAAATTCATGAAAAATTTTATTTATTTCAAAATTGATATGTGATTCTTGATTCCATGTGTTTTTGTGATAATCCATCCTCTAATTCAACAACGAAATTAAAAAATCAAAATCAAAAGGATAATAAGTAGTGGGCTATCTATTATAAGAGTTTATACTATCTAATACATTTCATAAAGAGTTTATGCAACATAATCAAAATAATTAAAATATAAGAATATAGTAGGAAATTTTTCAACATGAATATTTGATTTACTTCTAAATGTTTGTAAGTTGATATGCATATAATTCTTAAATTTTTTAAAGAGAAATAGAATAAATACAAATAAAGGAATAATGACAAAAAAATATAGTGAAGATTATCATTAAATTATATTCAAGAAAATCAAAACCTATCTCTTTGTTAGATCTACGTACATTCTATAATATTATCAATTCATATGACAACACTCAATTGAAAGAAGTTTTTTTATAGACTTAAATATTTTATTTAGAATTCAATTAAAATCTAATAAATTAAATCTAGCGCATAACCATAAAGTTTTGTACAAAAAATAACACTAATATATCTTTGATCACATGTATATTTGATAAAATAAACTATAATAAAAAATATGTGTTTCATGTCAAAACTTTAGACGTAACTTTCTCTAGAACACATTAAAATATATAAAAATTTTAATTTATCAAAATAACAAAGAAAAAATTCTTTAATTTCATAAAATAACTAAAATCTTTGATGTTTATGTCTATCAATAAATTTTTTTTTTAAATATATATAAAATATAATAAATTAAAATCAAGAGTTCACTAAGAGAAAAAAAAAATATTAAACGTAAAAAAAAAAAATTATTTGAAAAACCCATAAAACTTCTCACAAAAAAGATAGCTACGTCACAAAATTCATTTGTACCAACATCAAAACACATAAAAATTTAAACTTTGGAAAAGTAAATAAAGAAAATTATAAGACTTACCTTTCTACTTAACGGTGATTGTGCAAGAAAAAAGCACCACCAAAACTAAAAGAAGAAAAGAAAAAAAAGTTGAGTGCGATTTGAAAAGTTGATAACGAATATATATATATATATATAGCAAAAATAAGGGAAAAAAGAGAATTGAAAGAAAAAAAGATAAGGACAAACTTATTACTCTTTCCTACAAATAAATTTGAAAGAGTAATAAATTTTTATTTTACTTTTTTTCATTCTATGTGAAAATTAAATTTCATACAATGTTTCAATCATTAATATATTTGATGCATGAATCTAAATAATCAATAATTTTGAATAAAAATATTGTATTACCATATCAAATTATTATTTATTATAGTATCTTTATTTGAACTTTGACCTTGAATTCAAAGTCAAATTGTAATAATCATTCAAACACCAACCTTGGTAGGTAGTTTGTCATGCAACACCGGCCAAAAATTAACTTTTGCTCTAGATTTAAAATGGTTTTTAATGAGAATATTTTCCCATTTGACAATAAATTTTTACCTCGAAGATCTTTATACATGTCTGTTGTTCAATATCCCCTTTGTTAAACACTCATGTTTCAATAAGTACTATTGGTAACCAAGTCGTTACACTTCACAATATTTTTTATTTTCGAAGAAGTGGCAGTGTTGGGTTGTCAATGCATAACAGACTCCACCTTCATAAAGTATGTATCAACCCACCTGATCTATAATTTGTCAGCCTTGGTGTGCATGTCGCTTTAGCAAGTAGCATTCTTCCAATCACCTGGGCAGTTATGTTAAGTTTCCCATAGTGTTTTTGTTCACACACTTTGTCCCAAGCCACAAGAGCTTTCCTGCATGTAGCTTTCCCATATCACAAGAAATTTCTACAAATAGATTCAAGGTGTTTGAAAATTTTCGTGGGGATGGGGAAAAACTGCATCCAATAACTAGACATGGCCAAAATAACACTTTTCACTAACTGACATCTACCTGCATAGATCAACAGCTTGGTTGTCCAATGTTGAATTATGGCCAGCATTTTGTCAAGCAGTGGTTGTCATTGATTACTAGTAATTTTCATGCTGGATAAAGGGACACCAAGGAATTTGAATGGCAGCTTACCTTTAACAAAAACCAGTGACAGTCAAAATCTTCTGTTGTTCATGCACATTAGTCCCTCTAAAATAGGTGCCACACTTAGTTGGGCTAGCCCTAAGCTATGTAGCCTCACAAAACTAATGGAACACATCCATCAGTAATTGAACTTATATCTCAGTGCCTCTGGTAAAGAGAAGAAGATCATCAACAAAACACACATTAGTGATCCTAAGTCTGGCACACTTTGGATGGTAGTTAAAATTGGGGATGTTTTGCAAAGATACCAAACTTCTGTAGAGGTATTCCATGATCAATACAAAAAGAAGGGGGGATCCTGGATCACCTTGTCTCAACCCTATCTCTACTTTCAAAATCCTGCTCATATTATAAGTGATCAAGTACCTATAAGATGCAGACCTAACATCCACCATAATTCAAGTTCTGAATTTACCAGGGAAGTTCATTTCCTACAAAATTATCTCTAAGGAATCCCATTCCACAATCTCATATGCCTTTTGGAGATTGATTTGCAAGGGGCATCTGGGAGAAATATGATTCCTATTATAGCACCTAATTAATTCATGTGCCCTATTTTTGTGCTAGTTTCATAATATAGTGGTTTTTATTCATACTCCACTGATTTTTAAATTTTTTGAACTTCATGATCTCTAATTAGTATACTCTACTATTGTTTTTGTGTAATGTCGAGTTCCACAAGGATTCTCGCATAAGAAACACACAGCTTGTTGGATTTACACTCATCTCTGAACAAGGGCTTGCCTAAAGCACTTCCTATTTTCCCCAAACTTTTTGGACCCAAAATATGGAGTGGGAGGTGAGGAAGTTTGACCCAAATGGAAGGAATCTAGAGCGTATCTCTTTGAAAATTAAACTCAGGTTTCCAATCTTTAAGGATCATCGGCATGTTATAAATCGTATAAGGACCTCTCATCTGAACCATCTCTTTTTCAGCAAATGATCTAAACCTCAGAATGAAGTATCCTTCTTCATTATTAAACATTTCTAGAAGCTAAATGAAATTCCAACACCTTGTCATGAATTGTTTCACAGGATTCGTACTCAAACCTTTTTCCAGGACATACATGATGAGAGAAGCTTCCCAATATTTCATCTCAGATTTGACATCCTCTTCTTCAATTTCCACTTTAAGTTCTCCTTCAATAATTTTGGATGCAATAAAATCAATGGTCATTCCATTTGATGGGATGCGATTGTCGCTGATGATATCGACCCAGAGCTTCGTGTTATTCTCCTCTCTCCGTTCGAGCCATTATTATTTTTATTTCCATAGAAGGATTCTCATCTAGGGTTTGAGCAATAATCTCCTCCTCACTATTTTCCTGAAATCAATCGTCTTCCTTCTTGTTACTACCTTCCTTTGTAGTTTTTTTTGGTATATCTACGACAATCAATGTGAGTGCACATGGAGTTGTCACCCTGTTTTTCTTCGGCCTACCCCTCCCTTTCTTCATCGCAGATCTACAAATTTGGCAAGAATCTATCCGATTTAATCCGTAATCTGAATATTAGGAGTTTAAACCATCTCAGGAATTGATCCCGCCAACAAACCCTGACAGACTGCTTGTCTGATGCAGACCCTAGCCGGAAGTCACTAGAGCTCACATAAAATCTATAATTATATATTTAATTGATATTAATTTTAAAGACTTATAGAGAATTTATTTACTATTGTCTTTTTATCTCTGTTGTTCTCCAAATCTGTTGTGCTCTTTATATAAAATTAATTATGTTTATTAATAATATATGTGAAATAGATATATTCACATATAAAAATGAAGACGGTATTAAGAATAACATGTGACAAAAAAACATGTTTGTTGCACCCCAAATTTTACCCTCATTTCCTGCTAATTGATGTTTGATTTATTTTCTCCCTGTACTTTAATTTAATATGCTTTTTTTTGTTATTTTATTTAATATTTATTTTAATGTTTTATTTGTTTCCTTTATTTTATTTTACTTTCATCTAATGTCTATTTTAATTCCAATATGGCTCTTTTAAATTTTATTTACATTTTAGTTGTCCTTTTTGCTAATGTCAATTAATCTTAATTTAAGTTTAATTTTGCATTTAGTTTAATTATAAATTGTTAATCTAGTCTATTATTTTTAATTTGTTTAATTAACATTTTAATTATTATTATTATGATATAATTAAAAAAAAGAAAAGGAATTTTGTTCATTTTCCTGGCCATTGCAATTGGCCCTCCGTGGCATTTGGATTTGTTTGTGATTGGAGGATTGGTCTCACCATCAACCAATGAGAAATCATCACCTCTCCTTTGACTTTTCAACCCTTATTCGTAGCCAATAGATAGACGACATGTGGCATGCGGAAGAACAAAATCACCCAACTGTTCCATCTTCCTCATCCGTGTGTGTAAGCTTCAGATTGGAATTTGAAACTCCAAGCATATCAAGGCAATCCAAATTGTTTGAACCTCAAATCCTTGGCGCGAAACCTTCAGATGGTTGATCCCAAGATGTGTTTCCTCATTAAGCTTCCAAGGATTTGGTTCATCAAAAGCAACTTTAAAGCTCTTCCATATCCAGCTCAAGACCTGTATTTTCTGCAAATGAGCAGAGCAATGTCCCTTTCGCTTCCTCTTTGAATACCACCTTTTTGACCACAGGAGTTTGTCCAAGAAGCAATTCCCATTTTGATCATTTTTGACCCTGCAATCTCTGAGGCTTGAGCAGCATAGGAGCGTTTGTCTCCAAGAGTTGAACATTTGAATTCAAAATGAAAACCCTAGTTGCTACCTATGCCCACCAAGTGTTTGAGGATTGAACCCGTCCCAATTTCCTTGCCTATATAAAGAGGCTCAATTTCAGTTCATTAGCATCAACAAAATTTCATCAAAAACACTAAATATTGGAGACTCGAGCAAGCTTAGTGGAGTGAGAATTTGTGGAGTGGCTGAGGGGGTATAAGCACAAAAGCTTCAGTTGGTAACATTTCTGTTTCCCTTTTATTTCATATGCTCATTTAGTTTTCTTGCTCATGATTATGCTAGCCATGTGAACATATTCTTTGAATTGCTTAATTGTTGTGTTTACTTTGGATGCTATTACTATTTGTTTCTTGCTCCTGAACATGTATGAGTTTACACTGCCACTGTTGTATTGAACCTATTACTGATGTGCTTAGGCTTCGTGTGCTTTTGGTTTATGTTCCCTTTATAGATCTCCATCTTGCTGTTTGAGTTTGAACTACTTTAGCTTGTAGTTTTTCTTTTTGATTTAGTGTTCATTTCACTACTTTAATCAGTCATGATGCCCTGCCCAAGTCCTATATGTAGCATATGTTTTGAACTCTATTGACATTGAACTATCATTGTTGTTTTTTATTCTAGTTATATGTCTTGAAACTTGAATCTTCTAGGACGTATTTGAAGGTTTGCTATCTTACTATGTGCATACTATACATAACACTATAGTTGGTGTATTGATAAGTCCATGTTTTGTATACATAAGGTATATATTTGTTGATCTGCTTTACGTTTCTGGCAAGCTTGTTGAACTTGATAGATGTATTGTTAAGCCCATCACCTTGGTGAATATGTGTCTCTTTGTCAAATACGTGCTTATGTTGTGGATGTGCATCTTTATTCATGTTCACTATTACTTTGCTC
Source organism: Lathyrus tuberosus (assembly GCA_022829125.1). Classification (NCBI taxonomy): domain Eukaryota; kingdom Viridiplantae; phylum Streptophyta; class Magnoliopsida; order Fabales; family Fabaceae; genus Lathyrus; species Lathyrus tuberosus. The sequence goes on from JALAZF010000995.1 coordinate 546,905, forward strand.
TTAGATCATTTGCTTATATTCAAACTGAGTACTTGTATAGCTATAAGTGTTCATGTGATTTTGATTTGGTTGTATTCTACTCAACATTCTTTTAAGATGTCTTGGAGTTACCACTCAGAGTTTATCACTATCTTTACCTTTCTTTGTGGTACCTTAAATGTTGTTACTTGAGCCCTGAAAATACTTAGGGAACTGACTGCCCTACATCCTCTTTTGCTCCTTTGAATATGCTAATGTTTTGACCAATATGGTTGTCTTTCTGTTCTGAACTTGCAAGCTATATATATGTGATTGTCAATTGATGTGTGCCCTTCTTGAAACCTATTTTTGAATATGTTTGGTATACTCATATGTTTAAACATGATGCCATTTGGTTTTATTTGAGGATTGAAACTGTTAAATCTTAAAAAGTTTGTACTGTCTAATCTGCCTTGACAAGCTCATTTTGGTGATTATTATTGATCTCATAAAGCATTTTTGATGTGAATAACCTGCTACATGACACATTCACACTACTTCCACGAGCCCTTTGTATATGCATTCATTTGTATGCCATTTACTGTTAACCTTAAAAGTGTATGTCCATGCCAAGTTTGTTGAATCTATGTTTGCTTTTGATTTTGTGATAATGCTGATGACCAATAAACATTCACTTAACCTGACCTGTTTCTTTTGGTTGAGAAATCACTATTTTGTTGCCCTGCTATACCCTAACATTGTTCTTCAACTTTTCCATATTATCTCTGCACTTCTGAATTGCTATTTGACAAACATTTTGTTTCAATGATAATGTTTTACTGATGTATCTCTGACCACTGCCATGCTTTAAAACTTGAATGTCAATAAATCTTACTAATATGTGTTGTGTATGTCTGTTTGTTGAAATCACCTTATTGCTAAAATCAAGGATTGCCATGCCATACTATTAGATTCTTAAGCTTATGTTTATGCCATACTATTAGATTTTCAAGCTTATGTTTATGACATACTTTTGGATTGTTGAGCTTATGTTTGTTATCATGCCACGCCTTTGCTAATTGCTTTGAATTCTGGTCTACACTGACTGTTATCTTCATGAACCGTTGGTTGCCCAATGCATATCTTATTATGACTTTGTATGAAATCTGATATGTATTTGAGATGTTTTCGTGCTATGCATACTTGGTCTATTTGTGACATCCTACTTTTATAACTATTTTCTGGTTTATATGTTTGACATCATAATGTGTGGATGCCATGTTCTTATTCTTTATTCTTTCCTGATTAATTTCAGTCTTTATCTCATCTAATTTGGTTAAGATTTGTATAAGTTATGTGCTTGTGGATATGGCTGGGTAAGTAGAATTTGGAATCAGTAGGCAAGGATGGCGCGTGTTTGGTTTGCTTAGAATTCATGTACTTGTTTGCCTTATATGTTATTTGAGTTGTATGTTGTTTGGATGAAACACGCCGTCCCAACGGTCACACACTAGCACGCCTTCGCCTTTCACATGCCTTGCCTGGGTTCGATCCTGCGATCAACCCTTTTGTTTTTTTCTGATTTTCCATTTGCCTTGCTATTTTATTCATTGCTTGTACTTTGTGTTCACTACGAACGCATAACCCAGATGGTAGAAATTTTGGGGCGTTCAGGCAAGGGCGTGGGTTCAAACCCTATATGTGACATTTCCCTTTCTTTTTTAGTTAAAATCATTTCCTTTTATTTAAAGTTTAATAAAAATTCAAAAACAGTTATTTATCTTTTAGAAAATCTTAGTTTTATTCTAAAACTCCAAGAATATTTATTTTGTTTAGTAATTTATTTTCTTAAATATTTATTCAAGTTGATTTATTATTAATGTGAGTTTCCACTCTCTTTATCTTGATTAAATTGTTAAACCTTTATTTATGACCTTATTGATATTTTGAATGTTTGATTTTTTTTTTTAATTCATCTTTAATTTATCTTGTCATATGGTTGTTAATTTCATTTGTGATTGGTATTATTCAACTTTGAATATCATCTTGATTTATCTTTTATTCATGACTATCTCTTGACTTATGATTTGTTTCATGTGTGATATATTTTCTCAAGTTTAATATCTTTGGTTTGTCTTTGTCTACTTGACCTCTTTGATACTCATCTCATGTCTATTCATAGTTTATCATGAAACATATTGCCATCCTTATGCTTATGTTGCTTTCATTTTGTTATTTTACATCAACGTTTTATCTTCTATGCCTTTTATTATTACTATCTTAAAACTGTCTTTTCCCCCATTTAAAAGGAAGGTGAAACATGTTGACTCCTAAACATGTTGACTTCTTGGCCTAATCAGAGCCATAGAAATCGTAACTAGCTTTAGGAGAGAGTTCTTAAACTCTTAGTGATATTCATCCTAATGAATTATCACTTTTCCCTACTAACTAAAACATAACATAGGTCCATTTCAACTAGATCTAGAGAGTTCTTGAACTCTACAATGAGCTTGTACTCATTTCCCCTCTGAATATTGACCACAGTCAATCATTCAGTAGAAGTAGAACTACGCATACTCTGATTCTATTCCCGAGGATACGTAGGCGTAAGGCGCGATGCCTTATCGAGTATACTTATATATTAACCCCTAGGGTTTCAACTTTTAACATAGAACCTTTAGAAAACATAAGATAACTAAATAAGAGGTTCCCGTAGAGTACTACGGACGTTTAGGGTGCTAATACCTTCCCTAGGCGTAACCAACCCCCGAACCTTAGATCTCCCCCCTTTAGGTTTTTTAACGATCTTGAACCTTTCCTTTGGATAAATCAAATTCGGTTGTAATAGCAATATGATGCAAGTTAATTAATAGCTTGTTATCCAATTTTCACCGCAACAGAAATGGCGACTTCATTGGGGAAGTTAGACCTATTGCTGGTCCTTCCTAAGAGGGTTAAGCCTATCTTGTTTTTATGATATTCATGTTTGCTTATTTACTTGTATTTGCTTATATATCTGTATATCTGTTCTTGCTTGACATTTTTCCTATTTAATTTGGGTTGATATGTTATCTATGAGTGAGATAAATCCTATACCCGGATTTCGAGTGCATTTATGATAGGACGATGGTATATTCAAGGGGGCTTTGAAGGAGTCAATTCCTGAAAAAGTTAACTTGAGACACCATCACTCAGCTTAGGCCCTCTTGAGAGTTTAGTCATGTTGAATGATCCTTTTCGTGAAAGCGTGCTACTCTCAATGTATGTGCCATTGAGGCTGAGAACCGTAGTTACCAAACCCCACTAAGCCTTTTTTTAGATGTAGTTTGTCTTATCTTAGTCTAATAACAACGTATGATACTGAGGCAGTGGCTAGCATCATTTTTGGAGGTAGTACTCTTAGTTACTCTATGTATGGTCTTTTGTTAATTTATTTTGAAATTCAATAGAAGTATTAAATTATTTCTAGAAACATACTATCAACTTATTTCTTCACATCACAGATGGAGATATCCGTGGAAACTGTGATGATGAACATTCCCAATGGCCATCTTATATGCCAAATCTTTTTCTCAACTCTATAGGCCATCTTATATGCCAAGTTTTTTTCTAAGCTCTATAGGTATTGAAGTTCCTAATTTCAATTTGTTTCTCATTGCTTGACCTTTTACTTTTTCAGCTGAAAGTATTTTTTTATAGCTTAAATGTTATGTGCTCATGTTCCTAAAGTAAAACCACATGAAATCACAAAAATAACAACACATAAAGAGAAAAAAGCTACAAATTTAACTACATTGATTTTAAACTAGAAATCTAAAACAAAAGATTTAATAAAAATAATTAACTAATTGATATACCTACTGTGTTTGATTTGCAAGTACGACAGCTAACTCTGCAGGGAGTGTACCACCTTCTTTCGCACTAATGTAGCCAACAACTGCTTCCAATAGAGTTGTCACAGATGCAAGTCTTTGTTCCACCAATGAAGAACTACCACTTGAAGTACTACCACTTGAAGAACCAAAATCCACACCACTAAGTCTTGTAGTGGTATGTTTAAAAGCAGTGGTAGGAACCACTCCCATGCCCATTGCTCGAACACGACCAGTATGTTCTCTTCCTAATACCTTTCCAACAACATCATTTGAAGAAATTTCATGAGAAGCCTCAGGATTTTGATTTAAATGAGTGTCAATCTTTTCCTACATAAAATACAAATAACCAATGACTATAACTCATTTACATATATTATAAAACAATGAACATAAACTTAAAATATATTTGGAAATATATATTATTAATTTACCCCTATCTCCTTAGCTTTTTCATTCACATAGCTTCCATCCTTCTTTTTGTGGATCATATTCCACATTAGACCTCGACCAATAGTCTTACCAGTCTCAATAGTCTAAAAAATTAAAATGCAATGTCGTTATGAATCAAAATAATGTTTAAAAAAATTGCTTATATAAAGATGGTGGCATCTAAGGTGAGGGTTTAATTAAGTCCCTCACTGGTGAAACTCAAAAAATATTCCATTACATTAGATCAAGGGTTCAAAACTATTATAAAGAAAAGTAAGAATATTTGCACAACGCCACACACAATATTTATCTTACTGTAACATAATCCAATAACTTATCTTTTTGTCCATTAACCTCCATCTCATCTTGAAAAAAAACCACATCAAATGTTTCTAAATCATATTTAATGGATATTAAAGATGTAAGTAAACTATGATAAAAAAAATATGGAAATGTGTAAACAATTATAATATGTGTAACGTGTTTACAATATATCACCATATATGAAGTTTCACCCTGGAGGTGTTGATATGTTGATGAAAATTTTTAAAACAATGAACATAACTAAAGTTTAGTGATTCTAACGTTTTGTGGATGTCATATATTTGAATTCTTCTTTAAGTATAGAAGAAGTAGTTAGCATATAAATAAGGCTTCACTTAAAGTAGTGGTATGAAAAAATAGGTTTAGAGCATATGAAGCTCGGGTAGTAAAAGATGGAAATGTGATTTTACTATCTATGTTTCTTATTAAAAGCTTGTTTACAAAATTCTCTAATCTAGAAGTGTCGCCCATCATGTTTATGCAGTGTTCGTAAAGATATCTCAAACATATTTTTTCCCAACTTTAATATATCTAATTTTGTCTAATTTTGTTTCTGATTTTTCTTCAGGGACCTAACAATTACTTGAGTGTGTAGCAAGTGTGATAGCAATAAACACCATAATCTAGTTAGTCTCCAAAGCTCCTCTTTGTCACCTTGTCTTATATTGGAAAGAGCCATACAAAAAGTTACAAATTTTTTATAATTGACTTCGTTATTTATAGTAAAAAAAAGTCACCTTCAATCTTCATTGCATCAGAAGACTAAGTGTTTCTATTTGATGTGTTTTGTTCTCAAGGAGATAAAAGATAAAAAGAGAAGTTAGGTGATTCATTTATAATGGGATAAAATTGAACGGTTGATTAAACTTAATGGTAAATTTTTCGAGTTTCACCGATGAGGGACTTAGTTAAACCCTCGCCCTAGACATCACCAGATAAATATAGTCTACAATAATAATACTTAACATAAAAAATTAGCCCTCGCCCTCAACAAATAATGCCCAATGGTCCAGAGGAACGTCGACAGGTCTATTTTTAATGATTTCACTTTTGCACAAAATTGGTTATATTTAGCTTTCCAAAGATTACCCCTATATTCCTTCCATTTTTTGCCAATTGAAGCTTCAATATACCTTTTAGCTAAATCTTCATGTACCTTAAAACAAAATCGAGGCTTCCAAATAAAAACAAAGTTAGTCACATACAATATTACACATATGCAAACTCTAAATAAATATGTAAAATTAAAATGAATTTACCTCAAAAAGGGTTTTCCATTGTTCATCAAAATAATCCTCAGGCATGTCTGACCACTTATCAAAACCTATAGGAAAAAAGAGACTATTCGTTGCTACTAGTCCACATACTCCAGCAAGTAAACCAGCAGCCTCTCTAATAGGTGAATGAAATTCATCAAACTTCACAATAATACGCAAATTATTTGGCATGTCATTGACATCTTTACAAGTCAAACGCATCTTTTGAATTGTACACTGCTCTTTATCTGTAAGATATAAAAGGTTATGTGAGTAAAACCCAAAAAATATATATAATAACAAATACAACACACGATTAGATTATAAAATTTCAATATATTATACCTTGTGCATCTACAAGCCAATAATGGGTAGATGCTCGACCACCTCTATGTTGAGAACTTTCATCTCTTTGTTGTGAAAGTTGTGATGATGTTTGGTTAGGTAATTGAGATGATACATTAGCTCTAAGATGATAACTTTCAGCACTTTGTTGTGAAGGTTGTGAGGATGTTTGGTTAGGTAATTGAGATGATACATTATCTCTAAGATGAGAACTTTCAGCACTTTCTTGTGAAGGTTGTTAGGATGTTTGGTTAGGGAATTGAGATGCTACATTATCTCTAAGATGAGAACTTTCAGCACATTGTTGTGAAGGTTGTGAGGATGTTTGGTTAGGGAATTGAGATGCTACATTATCTCTAAGATAAGAACTTTCAACACTTTGTTGTGAAGGTTGCGAGGATGTTTGGTTAGGTAATTGAGATAAAACATTAGCTCTACGATGAGAACTTTCAGCTCTTTGTTGTGTAGGTTGTGAGGATGTTTGGTTAGGTAATTGAGATGATACATTAGCTCTAAGAGGACAACCTTGGACTCCCAATATGGCGCAACAAATTGGACTCCCAATAAGGAAGATAAAAAAATATACTTTTCTTCCTCCATTGTCTCGGTCCTTCAACAATTTTTTTTTTGCGCTTTCTTTTACCTCCATCTTTTTCTTTAGATTCTAAAATTTTCCCAAAAGTAACATTTGCTCCCTTTAGTTGGTTAAAGATGTCTTATCCTAAAAACGTAGTAGGGGCATCTCTTTGCTCAACTTTTCCATTAAAACGAGACCGATTCAATATAAATTTATGACCTTTTTCTAAAAAACGACGGTGACCCATAAAACACCATTTTCCACCATTCTTTAATCTAAAACTATCAGTGTCATTGTTACAAGTGGGGAAAGCAAGCTTAGTGTGTGTGTTCCATCCTGATAAAGTGCCAAGCCCTGGAAAGTCGCTAATAGTCCACATCAAAGTTGCCTTCATCAGAAACATTTCATTTTTTGATGAATCTAATGTTTGCACTCCATCATACCACATTTCTTTCAACTCTTTGATCAGAGGTTGTAGGTACACATCTATATTATTTCCTGGCGCTTGTTTCCCAGGAATGATCATGGAAAGGATTGTTGATGTTTGCTTCATGCATTCCCAAGGAGGGCGATTATATGGGATAAGAACCACTGGCCAAATGCTGTAGTTTGTACTCATCACACCAAAAGGGTTAAACCCATCAGTAGCTAGGCCAAGTCATACATTTCGAGAATCCATAGCAAATTCTGGTTGAAGTAAATCAAATGTTTTCCATGCCTCGGAATCTCTAGGATGTCTCATGATACCATCTTGATTAGCCTCCAATGCATGCCATTTCATACACTCTGCAGTTTTAGAACACATAAGACGTCTTTGCAATCTTGGCTTTAGTGGAATGTAACGTAGTATTTTTGCAGATTGCTTCTTCTTGTCATCCTTCCACCTAGATGTCTTGCATCGTTTGCATTCTTCTAAGTCTTGATTTTCTTCACCCAAATATAACATACAGTCATTTGGGCAAGCATCTATCTTGGTATAATCAAGACGAAGTTTGTTGATGATTTTCTTAGCCTCATAGAATGAAACAGGAATCTTGGCATCAACAAACACATCTTTTTATAACTTTATAATCATAGTCATTGCTTTGTCACTTATTTCACACAAGCATTTTATATGATACAATTTGATTAGAAATGACAACTTTGAGTAGTTTTTACACCCTTCATATAATGGTTGATTAACATCTTTTAACAACTCAAAAAACTCAGCCTTATCTTCACCCAATGTTTTCCATTGCATTTTGTGGTTGGAAGGTATCTTCTGCGACATGTGTTCTTTCAACTACTTTAGGCTCATTTATACTTGACCTTACACCATGCCAGTTCCAAACTTTGTAATTTTTTGGAAAAGGTCTATTTTTTAGGTGTACATAAACCTTATCCCATGTTTTCCACTTCTTGAAACCACATTTTGAACATGGGCACTTTATCTTAAGACCGTCAATAGATTTATGGTGAAATGAAAAATTCAAAAAATTTATCAATCCATTTTCATATTCAAGTGTGTCTTGAGGTTTGTCAATCCATGATTTATCAATTGGCATGACTACAAAAAAAAAAAAAACCAAACCATTGCATCTTAAAATTAATGACTATCAAATCACGAGCAATCCTAAATGTAGTATAATAGCCAATAACAATATTAATGAGTACTAAATTTTAAATAGCCATTTATGAAAATATAAGATAAGAACTATATAGTAAAAAATATATATAAATGTGTAACATAATTTAAATGTTCAAACATGACAAGATGAGTATATAACAAGTACTTACTTCAATATGTCTTCGACAACAAAAAGAACTCCAATAAAACTTATATGACCTTTCTTTCAATTTTCTGCAAAAAGTGAATAACTTTTGTAAGTATGATTAGAAAATGCATGGAAGAAGTATAAAGAATCTAAATAAAAATGGTGGAGTTAATGTGGTGGTGAAATTTCAGCCATTCCAAAAACGATATATCTTATAGCACACTTAAATGAAATACACATCGTGTGAAAAATGAATAGATTATATCTTAGTACAACAATTACATATAATGATTGATGTAACAAAAAAAAGAATAAATCAAATGTATAAAATCATATAGTAATGTAAATTTATTAGCGGAAAATGATGAATAAGAGTCGTTCTGGAACGATCCTTAGATGGAGTGGAAACCTTAATTTGCTCTAAGCTTAGTCATCTATATGACTTGTTACTCTAAGAATCGTTCTAGAAGGACCCTTAGATGGAGTGGAATATGATGTATGAGAGTCGTTGAATTGTGTTCATGATGCATGAATATTTGTCTCTTGATTCAAATTTGTTTTACAAGACCGGGCTTTATGTTCTCCCGATCTATTATATTGTTCTTTTTTATTTAATCTATTTTGGGTGTTACATACATGCACCACATATGTTTAAAGAATATATTTATTAAACTATAGTTTATTAGTTATTTAAAGAATATGTTTATTAAACTATAGTTTATTAGTTATGATTTGTTTACTTGTAATATCAACAAACCCATATTTTTAAATTTTTTTTAACACATCTTGCGTTTGACTGAGTTTACATCTACCTTTTAAAAAGGATTCATTCTTGATGTGTGTAACATTCTGATTTTTTATCTAAGATATTATTTAAAGTTTTGTTTATTAAAAATTTACAGTTGTTTTTTTTAATTAGAAAATTAAATATTTAAACATTACAAAATAAATCATTTAGATAACATAATATATAATCATTTCATAAAATTTGTTTCCTAATAGAAAAGATATCAGAATGAAATAATTACTAAGCATCAAACCATTGTTACAATTTTTAATTAAAATTAATTCAAATACGTACGATTAGATTTATCTTAATAATATCAAAAAATTTAACAATAATTTCTATATATAATAAATTTGAAAAGAACAATCAATAAGCAATCAATATGTATAGAAAAACAATTAATATTGTAATCACTAAATTTCGTTATTAATAATTACTGTTATTTTTTTAGTTTAGTTAATTTAAATTCCATCATTAAATTACTAATAAGCAAAAAATCTGATCATTATAGCAAAAAGGTTTTTAAAATCATTCTACGTAATTAAAATAAGGGTGTTTCAATTTACTAAATTAACCACTTATAAAATAATTCTAATAATTTTAAATTCAAGTCCAAATAAATTATTTGGAGTAAAAATACATATTTTTAATTTAATTTATTCAACTTAACGTATACTAATTTAATAAAATTGATGATTTAATAAGTTATTTAGATTTCTTACGTATAATATAACTCATCTGATAAATAAAAATTATAAAAATTATTGAAACGAATATAAGTATTTAAATTTTTTTAAGGTGTTATACTGAGCACCTTCTGTGAAAATTACATTGTAGCCGGTGATATTTGATCAGGCTATAGTTGTATACGGGTTGGGGTACCCCTTTGTACTCCGGTTTATACGAAAATTTAGCTTATTAAAAAAAAAACATTAGCAGTCATCTAAAAGATTTTCCAAAGAATGCAATTATGTTCCTGTTCTTGATTGAACCAACTTCAAGTTAAACTACACTTTGTCAATCAACCCTACACTCAACACCTACTACTCCTCCAAATTACTCCATACAACTGAGAATGAACCTTGTCTCAAGTTCATGTAATGCTTTGATCAAGGAATTTTTACATTACTAACAGTTTGTTTTAGCTATGTCCTATTAAAGCTAAAACAAGTAGAGATGGAAATTCAATACTTTTTTTGCAGTTTGTGAATATGGTTTGTGTCTATATCACTAATGTATCTCTATTGAGGAATTTTGTATATTATTGGATATATTAGTAAACCCATTCAACGATGTTATTCTCTGGGAATGAGGTGTTAAATGTTAAGATGTGGAATAAATTCACACTATTAAAGGTGGTGGCAATCTTTGCTTGGCAACTGAGTCAATATAGTATAAGCGAAAACGTTAATTTTTTTATATTTTTTCTTTTATTTATTATTTATTAAAAGTAGGAATGAATTTTTTTCAAAAGTCCTTCAAATTCTGCAAAACTAGATTAAAAAAATGCAAAATAGGAGCAATTTCATCGAAAAACGATTATCCCACAAATAGAAGGGATATGTGCTAATTGATTCAAAAAATAGAAGGGGTCATTTAAACTTACAGCTTTAGCTCCTTGCTTAATGAGAATGAGAGAGCTATCTTTTGACTCAATTTCAGTCCCTATAATATAAAATGATACAGCAATTAAAATTCCCTCAATTTAACCCTTCAATTGAAAGTGTAAGAAATTGAATGCAACTACATTTTCAGTATCATGTCTGAGTTGAACGCCGGACACACCACATGCCAGCAAGGACCAAAAGTACCAAACTTACAAAACCAAAATTGAAAATTGCTGCAAGCCACACAGAATCGTGTGCACCCAACAACTTAGGCAAAGAAAAAATGTAAACAGTACAAAAGGAATATCCAAAAGCCACATATAGAAATCCATGACTTGCATAAACGTATCATCAAATCTCTAAGCGCCTAAACCAAGTATAGTAAAACATCTTAATTAGCAAAAAAATTGAAATGCCAAAAGCGCCTCCATGAAAAGTTTCCTTTCCATTACATCAGTTGAAGAAATATTGCCGACTTATACAGATAAAAAACTCGGAATGCCCGGGATGCCAAACTAATTAAACCATAAGGAAGAGTGAAACTGAATTGGCCCATAGGAAGATGTAGCAGAAAATAAAAGCAAAACCTTTGCCTGGAAGTTACATAGGACTACCCCAACAGAACATAGTCAAACTACAGAACATAGTCATATAGTGTTGAATAATCAATGAATTCATTATATTAGTTACTTTCTCATAGTGCTGTGACTACCAAACTTTTGGAATCTTTCTCATAGGGTTGTTCCTATTCCTAAGACCACTCCCCAAAAAGACGCCAATTTCCTTAGGAACCATGGCCTCAACAAAATGTTAGTGAAGCTATACAAAAACATAGAAAAATCAAAATTAAACTGACTAGTTCTCAAATATTCCAGAATCTTTATCCAACGTAATTCATTTCTAAAAGATTATACAATTACATTAATTGGCCAGGCATGGCGCAAGCATACATCTAGTTATATATAAAATTCATAACAACATAAGATCTGCAATTTATCTAAAAGAGATAGATTGTCCAGAGATATTTAATGTATGTTTTGTTGTAATATGTTAAAGTTTGGGAAATCCAACTGTTTGAGAGGATCATCAAGATTTATGTTTTATTTCAATTTGATGCATCTAGAAGCACTATATGATACTACATGTTATAACTGCCAGGGTAGTAAACCATATAAGAGCATACATCAATGACTTTTTTACATTTTGACATTCTAAACTATGATTTTCGGATTAATACCTATAAATTTCTCTAACCACAAAAATTAGTCCATAACATCTAATCTGCTAATATCATACAAGAGAATATAACAAGTTCTATATGAGATGGGAAAAAACAAACTAGTTGTGTATTAAACTAACACAATAATGAGATCATCTATCATGTTTGAATAACTCATGCCACACACAACATGAAAGCAGACCTACACTAAAATCAACTAGTGAACATCCAGAAGCTTAAGAATACATACATTAGACAATGTAAGTATTTAATACAACCCAAAAAGTAACAGAAAGAAAAACAAAAATACTTGAAACAGCCCCTTTCTACCAACAAAGAAGCCTCATTTTCTAACTGTTGTAAACAAACCATGTTAAATATTTATGCATCAAACAACTACAAGGATAAGGAAAACTCAGCGGCTAGCAAACAGATTTATGAATCCAACAATTTAGTTGTAGAAGCCACTGCGCATCTGTCAATAAATAACCACAACATCAAATATTAGGATAAGATTCATACAAGTAAGTCAAAAGGAAATGACACAGTGAGATACAACAACAAGCAAAGACAACTTACAATGTAAGATTCACCCAAAAATCTATAATATAATATTAGCCAGAACATGAAGCTAAGACAACAAACACATGTTCATCCATCCATCTTAGACCCAATCAACAACCTAATAATATTTCCAATTCTTTTAACAAAGTTAGTGTACATTAATTAGTTCTGAGGTTGATGGTGGTGGTAGGGATCAATGGATTTGGTGATGAAGGTAACAAAATAAAAGAAAGAGAAACAAAAGTATTCATCCACAATATTATTCAGAATTTGGATATAGTTGTTAAATGCCATTGAATAGAACCGAATTTGGTGACCCAAATTATAAAATAAACCAGAGAACTAAGAAACTGCTATCATTCAAACTACCCTAAAAACACTCTTCCACAAGAATATATCAAGAACTTAAACTTACACAAAAAATCCAAATGAATATAAATAATGTTAATCTTGTGAAAAATGAAATAAAACTATCACCTGAGTCTCATAAACCATACCAGTTATGTCAATATCATAAATCTTGTTGTGAAAAAACGAAAGCACATTATTACCTTAAAATTGGTGGATTGTGGAATTTTGGATTGTTAAGTAGAAAAACAGAGCAATAGACCGGTCGATTGCGGAACAACAGGTTGCAGAGCAGCAGAACAGAGCAGCAAAAAACCTAATAGTGGAATAGCACAAAACCTGATTGTCAGGGTTCCATATTGATACTGATATTGAATAGGGGTGATTCTAATTTTAAATAATTGTTAGGGTTTGAATTTGAATGAAAGAAATAAATTGAGATCGAAAGGGTTTACCGAAAACTGAACGGAAGGAAATGAATATGAGAAATTTGAAGCTGAAGCTGAAATTCAGAGAAGAAAGCCCAAAATCGGAGAAGAAAGCTCAAAATCGGAGAAGAAAGTTCAATATCGGTAGGGTTGAGATGAACTTAGGGTTACTTTGAAACGTTTGAAGAGGAAGAAGGACGTAAGAATAATGCTTTTGTTTTTTATTTCCAGAATAACATCATCATTATTATTATTATTATTATTATTATTATTATTATTATTATTATTATTATTATTATTATTATTATTATTATTATTATTATTATTATTATTATTATTATTATAATAAAAAGGGAATGGGTATTAAAAAGGGAATGAAAGTTAGGAAAAAGCGTTTCACACAACATGTGCGAGAATTTAAAAATAATTAAGTAAATAGTGGCGGCTTTAGTTACTAATATTACGTCGTTTATAAAAACCGCCGTAATTAACCGTATATTATGGCGTTTTAATATAAACGCCATAATTAAACCACCGTAATTTATGCGAATTTTTGTAGTGTGTTTTCTGCTAATAAGAATAAGTCGCTGAACTCTGCGGCGAGAATCTTACAACCAGCCCACCTAGATAGCCAAAAAAATGTTCTGTCGCCATTGCGTATTTTATACGAAATGCAACTAGAAACTGTGTCCAACCCACCGGAGATGGAAACCTGTAACAAATCACGCCACCAAATAGACGCAGGAACGGAATACTTAAAACTCACACCAGAATGAAATTCAAAAGTATGGTTAGAATAGCGAAACTCAATTAAATTCTTCCACAAAGTATCCAGCTGTGCCAAGATTCTCCAAATCCATTTAAACATCAATACATTATTGAAGAGCTTGATATCTTTCACTCCTAAACCTCCATTATGTTACTTAAGTGGATAACAGTCAAATTATCTCCTCAAGCTCAACCCTAGCTGCCACCCCTATCACTCTTTCTCCTCATCATATACGTTCGTTCATGACCACAGCATAACCACAACATAGTGGGAAAAACTCAAGTTCCACATTGATTAAAGATACAATCTACAAAGGGTTTATATAGAGTGGCATCCCTCACCTTACCAATCGGTTTTGTAGGAATGAGTTAGGGCAAACTCTAATTCTATCATGGTATCACAAGCCTATTGATTCGGACCACCCACCATTTTTATATGTGCACCAGGCCCAAAAAGTGTTGGGCGCAAGGGAGTGTATTGGAAAAACTAAGTCCCATCGTCGATAATTTGGGCCACCCAACTTTTATATCCACGCACCAAGCCCAATAATGCTGGGCGTGAGGAGGTGTAATGGGAAAAACCTAAGTCCCACATTGGTTACAGATACAATCTACAAAGAGTTTATATAGTGTGGCACCTCTCACCTTACCAACCGGTTTTGTAAGAATGTGTTAGGCCAAACTCTAATTCTATCACACCATTACCACCAATTTCTTCTATTAATAATATAGTTTTTTCTATTCATCAAATTTCTCCAATCTCCGAAGTTGAGGTCGGGGATACACCACTAAAAGCTTCATTTTTGTATATTCAAAAGATTATTCACATATTTTAGTAATTGCTTTGAATATATATATGGTGCATTTTAAAATGATGATCAGGGTTTAAGGTGTCTAAATATATGTTTTTGTCATACAATTATCGATAATATTGATCATTCTATGATGAATCATATAAAAAATGTATCATTTAGCAATATAAGTTTCTCAAATATAACAATTTACTTAGTTTCTAACAGTATTTAAATTTAAAATAAATTCAACCCATTAATTAAAATAAAACAAAAAGAAAATATAAGCAAGTTTGTTTAATGAGAAACAAATTTTAATATTCATCAAACTAAAAATTAGCCAAACATTGAAAATCTTTCTAAAATGTCAATATCCTCGCACTTCACCAAGTTTTCCAATTGTACATTATATTTGCGATATCAATTCTCAAAGCATTTGTATTATGAATGATCGATTTATCACCAAATCAAATATCATCCTGCAAAAGATCTTATATATTAATACATACATTGAATATAATTAAAATACATATTTAATTAAATTTATTAACTTACAATTCTCGTTTTAAGTTGCATAAAACAAATTAGATAAAATTAATTAATTTCTAAACAATGTTACCTGCATGTGTCTAGCAACTTTATAAGGACGCGACGTAGAGGTTTTGTTGCTATTGGAGAACTCATGTTGGCTTGTGTTTTGAATAAGTGATGATAAACCTACAAATGTTAATTCGTTAGGTGTTGTACAGTATTCATACATTTTAATTTGAGTACTTTTATCAAGTTTTTAAGAACACACACCTGGTTGGGAGACACTTGCATATTGTTTGAGATATGGAATTTTTGTAGATTTCTGTTTTACTACATTAGAAGGAACGGTGATACTGATGGCTGGTGATGGATATTTTTTAGGTAAAAAAGGATCTATGCAGATTCCATTACCTTTTGGATTTGAAAGACCTTTGTATTTTTCTTTTTCAAGAGAGTTTGTGTGTTCAATTTTCATCTGTGTTAATGGATTATCATATTCGAGCACCACAGGAATAAATTTTCCGATGGCAAATAATGGATCCCGAACGTCGTTTTTGGGTGACAACGAACTCATAATATCCGAATAGTTTGAATGTAACTCATCGTCCACTTCAAATTCATGAAAAAATTTATTTATTTCAGAATTGATGCGTGATTCTTGATTCCATGTGTTTTTGTGATAATCCATCCTCTAATTCAACAACGAAATTAAAAAATCAAAATCAAAAGGATAATAAGTAGTGGGCTATCTATTATAAGAGCTTATACTATCTAATACATTTCATAAAGAGTTTATGCAACATAATCAAAATAATTAAAATATAAGAATATAGTAGGAAATTTTTCAACATGAATATTTGATTTACTTCTAAATGTTTGTAAGTTGATATGCATATAATTCTTAAATTTTTTAAAGAGAAATAGAATAAATACAAATAAAGGAATAATGATAAAAAAAAATAGTGAAGATTATCATTAAATTATATTCAAGAAAATCAAAACCTATCTCTTTGTTAGATCTACGTACATTCTATAATATTATCAATTCAAATGACAACACTCAATTGAAAGAAGTTTTTTTATAGACTTAAATATTTTATTTAGAATTCAATTAAAATCTAATAAATTAAATCTAGCGCATAACCATAAAGTTTTGTACAAAAAATAACACTAATATATCTTTGATCACATGTATATTTGATAAAATAAACTATAATAAAAAATATGTGTTTCCTGTCAAAACTTTAGAAGTAACTTTCTCTAGAACACATTAAAATATATAAAAATTTAAATTTATCAAAATATCAAAGAAAAAATTCTTTAATTTCAAAAATAACTAAAATCATTGATGTTTATGTCTATCAATAAAATATTTTTTTAAAATATATATAAAATATAATAAATTAAAATCAAGAGTTCACTAAGAGAAAAAAAACAATATTAAACATAAAAAAAAAAATATTTGAAAAACCCATAAAACTTCTCACAAAAAAGATAGCTACGTCACAAAATTCATTTGTACCAATATCAAAACACATAAAAATTTAAACTTTGGAAAAGTAAATAAAGAAAATTATAAGACTTACCTTTCTACTTAACGGTGATTGTGCAAGAAAAAAGCACCAACAAAACTAAAAGAAAAAAAGAAAAAAAAGTTGAGTGTGATTTGAAAAGTTGATAACAAATATATATATATAGCAAAAATAAGGGAAAAAAGATAATTGAAAAAAAAAAGATAAGGACAAACTTATTACTCTTTCCTACAAATAAATTGAAAAGAGTAATAAATTTCGATTTTAATTTTTTTCATTCTATGTGAAAATTAAATTTCATACAATGTTTCAATCATTAATATATTTGATGCATGAATCTAAATAATCAATAATTTTGAATAAAAATATTGTATTACCATATCAAATTATTATTTATTATAGTATCTTTATTTGAACTTTGACCTTGAATTCAAAGTCAAATTGTAATAATCATTCAAACTCCAACCTTGGTAGGTAGTCTGTCGTGCAACACCGGCCAAAAATTAAATTTTGCTCTAGATTTAAAATGGTTTTTAATGAGAATATTTTCCCAATTGACAATAATGTTTTACGTCGAAGATCTTTATACATGTCTATTGTTCAATACCCCCCTTGTTAAACACTCATGTTTCAATAAGTACTATTGGTAACCAAGTCTTTACACTTAACAATATTTTTTATTATCGAAGAAGTGGCAGTGTTGGGTTGTCAATGCATAACAGACTCCACCTTCATAAAGTATGTATCAACCCACCTGATCCATAATTTGTCAGCCTTGGTGTGCATGTCGCTTTAGCAAGTAGCATTCTTCCAATCACCTGGGTAGTTATGTTAAGTTTCCCATAGCGTTTTTGTTCACACACTTTGTCCCAAGCCACAAGAGCTTTCCTGCATGTAGCTTTCCCATATCACAAGAAATTTCTACAAATAGATTCAAGGTGTTTGATAATTTTCGTGGGGATGGGGAAAAACTGCATCCAATAACTAGACATAGCCAAAATAACACTTTTCACTAACTGACATCTACCTGCATAGATCAGCAGCTTGGTTGTCCAATGTTGAATTATGGCCAGCATTTTGTCAAGCAGTGGTTGTCATTGATTACTAGTAATTTTCCTGCTGGATAAAGGGACACCAAGGAATTTGAATGGCAGCTTACCTTCAACAAAAACCAGTGACAGTCAAAATCTTCAGTTGTTCATGCACATTAGTCCCTCTAAAATAGGTGTCACACTTAGCTGGGCTAGCCCTAAGCTATGTAGCCTCACAAAACTAATGGAACACATCCATCAGTAATTGAACTGATATCTCAGCGCCTCTGGTAAAGAGAAGAAGATCATCAACAAAACACACATTAGTGATCCTAAGTCTGGCACACTTTGGATGGTAGTTAAAATTGGGGATGTTTTGCAAAGATACCAAACTTCTATAGAGGGATTCCATGATCAATACAAAAAGAAGGGAGGATCCTGGATCTCCTTGTCTCAACCCTATCTCTGCTTTCAAAATCCTGCTCATATTATAAGTGATCAAGTACCTATAAGATGCAAACCTAACATCCACCATAATTCAAGTTCTAAATTTACCAGGGAAGTTCATTTCCTACAAAATTATCTCCAAGGCATCCCATTCCACAATCTCATATGCCTTTTGGCACTACTAGAAAAACTTAAAATAGTGACAGACATTAGAGACGGATTTAATCCAGTGTCTAATAGAGACCGAAATCAAGACAGATTATCACATATTGGGACCAATTTTAAAATTTTAATCCTAGAGACGGAATTTAGAGACGGAATCCATCGTCTCTAACATATTCCGTCAATAATTCCGTCTCAAAAATAAAACATGTTATTTTTTAATAATTAAAAATACTCTAGAGACAGAGTTCAGAGACGGAAATAACGGAAATAATTTGTATGATATATATCCCTCTCTATTTCTGTCTCTAGCTAATCAAACTTCTAGAGTCCAATTATAATATTTTCTAATTAAAGATACTTTTTATTTTAAGTGTTATTTAATGTGGTTTAAAATAAAAATGGTTAAATAAATAAATAAAAGCTTAAATATATTTTTTCAATAAAAATTTTTTAAAGCTGATTATCCAAAAAAATATTTTATGATTAAATTTAAATATGTTTAAAAATTTTGTATGTGTTTTTTGACTTGATAAATTCAAAAGATATAGATTACTTGTTTCAAAGTTTAAAATTATGATCTTTATATGAATGAATTATGGTTGCATTAATATTATTTTTAAAAGTAATATTTTTACTCATTTGTATGTTTAAAACTTATATATTTGTAAAGTTTGTTTAATTTTAATTATAAAAAAAATAAAAATACAAAGAGATGTGAGTTGTAATTAGAAGTTATTTTTAGTTTAATTTTATTTTTCATGAGAAATATTTTTTGTATGAAAAAACAATATATTAATAAAATTTGGAAATAAATTTTATTAAATATTGGAATATCAATAATATTAGCTCTGATGGCATAGCACGTACTGTTGCAATTTTTTTTCTATCAACATTTTATTTTATTTTGTTTATTCAAAGATAAAAAAAAACCTAACTAAAGAGTCGAACCAGCAACCCTTGCACTTTCCAAAGCTTAGTTTGCCAACATAGCATCAATAGTTATTTGTTAATAAATTCAATTAATATTTATTAATAAAGGTCTTGTCTAAAATTTCATTTAAGCTTAACATACTTATCAGAACCCACGACTTCTCCCTCCCTCATTTTCACCAAAAACCTAAATTTCCATCTTCCCTCCCTAACATAACATTTCATAGAAAACTCTAACTATTCATTCCATTGGACACTGGATCTTCTTCAACCTGCAAGTCTCCACAACTTCGTACATATTTTGATTTTTTACTTTATTAGCTTCATACGATTTCTTTTCTTCAAGTGATTTTGTTTTTACTCGCTAATATGATTCTTTTTCGTTCTTATCAGGTTTATTCCTTTCTCACAAGTTCTTGAGGTGAGGTTATTTTCTTTCATCAATATAAACTTTATTTATCTTCCTTACTTATAGTTTTGATACTCATTTCAGAAATTTAGTTTGAGATAGAGTGATTTCAGGATTTGAAGGAAAAAAAACCTAATCCAAGCTAAAGCACATAAAGGTTTCTTCTCAACTCTATTTATTTTAATGAATTATTTTAAATTTTTTTGATCAATTTATGTTTAGTTAGAAAGCCAGTGAGTAATTTTTTACAAGGGTACCACATTTTCTATATTTATTTCATGAGAAGTATACATAAGTTTGGTTTAGTTCATCTACACCATTAGACTATTGACATCAAAACTTGAAGTAGTACTTTTGTGAATAGAAAATTTGACTATATCTTGGAGTCCTCTGTAATACTTATTATTGAATTTTGAAATTGCTTTGCAAGTTTAACACCTTTTTTTAATTATCTTTTACATTATTATTAGCATATGTGTTGTAAATTTATTAATGAAGGATCTTTGTTCCTTCTGTAAAAGAGAACTTTTGTTCATCCTGTTACAAAGTAATATGTTTTGACCTTCCAAGTGTAAACAAGTGTAAAGAATGATTGGTGTGTTTTAAATCCTAAGATGTTGGATTTTAATTTTGAAACTATAATGTTAACTCAAATAGTAGCAGTGGCAATGCTTTTAAGTTCTTGTATTAATATAATCTGATTTTTTTTTATAAAAAAAAACAGGGGCTGCATTTTATACCAATGCCTTCCAAATATTTAATATGTACATGTTGTGGTGACTATAACAGTTATGATGTCATGGTTGTAGAATGGCTACTGCTAGCTATGATGTTTTACAGTTTAGAGACTTTAACAATGCTACATGTCTTGTTATGAAATTAGAAGAAAATGAATGAGAAATAATGTGGCATTTCAATAATATTAACTTATTTTTTTATACTATAGAAGCAGGATAATTTAGAGAAGCTTTCTCTCAATGTATACCTTCAACTTTCATCTATTATTTTTTTAATCCTTTACAATTTCACCAAACCTATTTAGAATTTAGTTTCTCAAGCATTTTCTGTGTGATTTCTATGTAAATTCTTCCATCCTTGTGTATACAGTGTCTTCTAATATACACACATTTTAAAGGTAAGGTGAAGAGTGTTTGAAAGTATTATTCTATATATTCTCCATATAGTTTATGTGAATATGAAGAAAGAGTCTAATTTTCAAAGTTTATGAATTTACCAATGTGGATATGCTGGTGCTATGAGATTATGATTTAGCTTATAGTATTAAATATATTAATGTAGAGTGAGGTGTGGAGGTGTGCTGTGTCATTTTAGTTAGTTAAACTATGTTTATTTTACGCCAGACTCTTAAAATTGCTTTTATTTAGTTATCTTAGTTAATATAAATCTTGCTATTTTTAAGGGTTTACTTATCATTTTTCTTGCTCTATTTATACTTTTAATAATGTAAAGTTATGTCTTTACTAACTTTTTTCTTTTAAATCTATCAGCTTTATAACAAAGATCAAAAGGTGTCTCGAGATTCTGAAAAATTGTGAGAAGAAAAATATTCAGATTGCTAGCAAGATTGTTGAAGGTATTCTTTATTTATTTCTAAAAGAATTTGGAGAGGCGTTGGTAAAGATTATTGTTGTTTGCCTTAACTGCATTAGTTGAACATTGATTCTTCATAATCAAGAGAAGCATTTTTCTAATCCAGGGTGATAGTTTGGATTGTGACAAGAATTTTATTCCGTCTATCTAAATTTTATCATAATTATTTACTTTTCACCTTTATATGGAAGCTATTTTTCTTTTATGGTTTTTAATAAGTAATTTTATGATTATGCTGTGACTTTATGAGTTAGTCACCTTTATTGTTGATTGAAGTTGTTTGAGTGAACGTGAATATAGATATTATGACTTAATATTCAATTATGAGATTTGACTTGATAGAGTTGGACTTTATTTTACAATAATTTATTATCGTGCTAGTTAGTACAACCTTAAGCTTTAACATTTTAAGATTCCTAAATTGTTACAAGGAATCTTGATACAAATTTATTAATCAGCGTAATTCACATAATATTTGTTTGTCAATTAGAGAAATGGAAATTCCCGAACATCGCAAGTGGATGGATAATTGGATGAATCATAATAAGAGTAGAGTTACAGATGAGTATATGGCGGGGGTTTACGAGTTCATTGAGTTTGCTTGTGGACAAGAAAACTTCAAAAAAGTGGGAAAGTTGAGATGCCCGTGTAAAATATGCAAGTGTAAGAAGCATCATATAGTTGGAGATGTCATGGGACACCTTTGTTTGAATGGATTTAAGGAGGGTTATTATTATTGGACTTGCCATGGTGAAAAAAGGCCTCCAATTCTGCCAGTGGACTTAGACAATTACTATTATGGAGATAACGAGGTTCGAGAAGACTTTAATGACTTTGAGCAAACATTTTTTTGATATGTTGAAAGCTACGCAAGCTCCCTTGTATAATGGTTGTGAAAGTTATTCTAAACTTTCAGCCGCAATACAAGCTCCAAGTATCAAATCTGACTTCAATATCTCCGAGACTTGCTTTAATCAATGGGTGAATTTTATGTGAAAGGCATTGCCAAATGACAATCGAATGCCAAAAAATTTCTATCATGCAAAGAAATCTGTACAAAAGCTTGGATTAGGCTGTATTATGATTCATTGTTGTCCAAATGGATGCATGATTTATTACTCTCCTGATGATAAGAATCTTCGTAATTGTAAGATATGTGGTGAAGATCGTTACAAAAGTGTCATTAGAAATGGTAAGGTTAGAGAAGTTCCTTTAAAAAAGATGTGGTATTTCCCTCTTATCCCAAGGCTTCAAAGACTTTATTCCTCAATGCAAACTGCAAGTCAAATGAGGTGGCATCGTGAGAATATAAGAGAGTCTGGCTACTTATGTCATCCATCTGATGGAGAAGCTTGGAAGCATTTTGATGAAGTATATCCTGAGTTTGCAATGGACCCTCAAAATGTGAGTCCAGGGTTGTGTGTTGATGGGTTTGCACCATTTGATAAAACAGGTAGAACATATTCATGTTGGCCAGTAATTCTTACTCCTTACAATCTCCCACCTTGGATGTGCATGAGAAGAGAGTTCTTATTCTTAACCATTATAATTCCCGGCCCTTCCAATCTAAAAGGGATAATTGATGTGTACATGCAGCCTCTTATAGATGACCTTAAACTTTTATGGAATTCTGGGGTGATGACCTATGATGTCTCACTACATCAAAATTTTGTCATGAAAGCTTGTATGTTATGGACGATTAATGACTTTCCTGCATAGGGAATGTTGTCAGGTAGGATGACAATGGGTAGACTTGCATGTCCAATTTGTATGGATTCTACAAAAGCATTTACCCTTCCACATAGCCACAAGACAATATTTTTTGACTTCCATCGCCAATTCTTATCTCCTGATCATTGCTATAGAAGGAACAAGAATGCTTTTATAAAGAGAAAGGATGAGACATCATTTACCAAGCATAATTGGACCTCCATATGAAACTTTGCCAGGGTACGGAGTTTTACACAATTGGACCAAACAAACCATCTTTTGGGAGTTACCATATTGGAAAACGAATCTTCTACCACATAATCTAGATGTCATGCATATAGAGAGAAATGTGTTTCTCAATATCTTGTACATAGTTATGGACACCAAGGGCAAGACGAAGGACACTTTTAAAGCTAGATTAGACTTGGCAGATATTTGCAGAAGGAAAGATTTAGAGTTACAAGATGGTGTAGGGGGGAAACAAAAAAAGCCAAAAGCAAAGTACACATTAACAAAACAACAAAGAATATATGTGTGTGAGTGGCTCAATAAATTAAAGCTTCCAGATGGGTATGCCTCCACCTTGTCTAGATGTGTTGATATGCGAGAAGCAAAGTTTTTTGGAATGAAAAGCCATGATTGTCATGTTTTCATGCAACGATTGCTTCCAATTGCATTCAAATCTCTACCAAAACCTATTTGGAACACACTTACAGAGTTTAGTCAATTCTTTCGAGAGCTTACATCACCTATACTAAAAGAGGATAATTTATGTGTAATGGAGAAAAATATTCCAATAATTTTGTGTAAATTAGAGCAAATATTTCCCCCTAGTTTCTTTGACTCTATGGAGCATCTTCCAATTCATTTGCCATATGAAGCGAGGGTTGGTGGTCCTGTGCAATACCGATGGATGTATCCTTTCGAAAGGTGGGCTCTTCTATCCTTTTTTAAAATAATTACCATGCATCATTTATTCTATTAATGTCTTCAAATAATTTTTAGGTTTATTCGTACCTTAAAAAACAAGGTTACAAACACAGCTGCAGTTGAGGGCT
The DNA here is from genome assembly GCA_022829125.1 of Lathyrus tuberosus. Taxonomy (NCBI): domain Eukaryota; kingdom Viridiplantae; phylum Streptophyta; class Magnoliopsida; order Fabales; family Fabaceae; genus Lathyrus; species Lathyrus tuberosus. The sequence continues at coordinate 571,359 of JALAZF010000995.1, forward strand.
CTATTTGTGAAGCGTACTTAGTGGAGGAGACCTCTACATTCGCGTCTTATTATTATCCACCCGATGTTCCATGTAGAAGGACAAGAGTGCCACGAAATGATGATGGAGGTGAAAGTTGTTCAACTGGACCACCTTTCTCTATCTTTAATTATCCAGGGCGCCCTTCTAGAAAATGCAAAACATACTTCTTAGAAGAAAGGGAAAGGAAGGCTGCACATCTATATGTCCTTTTAAATTGTCCCGAAGTTAAGCCATTTTTATCGTAAGTGTACACATCACTATTTTATTCACCAAAATATATTTTAAATAATGAAGTGGCCTAACATATGAATATACTTTAGCATATATACAAATATGCTACAAGAATTAGGTGTCGGTGACTCAGATGTTGACAAAGAAATTTCCACAACGTTTCCTTATTGGTTTAGAGAATATGTACGGTTAATTGAATCTCCCTAGTTTCATACTATGATTCATTTTGCTTGTTAAGTGAAATTTATTTAGCCCTTTTTGATATAGGTATCAAAAAATCATTTTGAAGATGACTTTTTGAGGAGTTTGGCGGGGGGGGCCTAAGAAAAAAGTCAAAAGATGGCCAATGTATTATGTAAATGGATTTAAGTTTAGTACAAAGGATTATAGTCTTGGGATGAACACAACTAATTATGGTGTATCTGTTCAAGGTGGTCAGAATGAGACAATAATCAATGATTACCATGGGGTCTTAACTGAGATTATTGAAGTTTACTATACAGGATGGCCAATAAAGATGTTGGTTTTGTTCAAATGTGATTGGTTTGATCCTAGGATTATGTGATTATGGAAGTTTATTTATCAATTTATGCTTCACATTTTTTTTTTGTTTTTCTTCTTTTTATTGGTTCACTTTGTGATATTATAATTTAACTAACATGATTTCATCACTACATGTTTCATTATTCATAGATGACAGGTAGAGGTAGAGGCAGAGGAAAATGTAGAGGAATAGTTATCACTCACCCACACACCCAATCTCCCCAAACTAGACCTAAACCACTTATATCTAAACCATTACAAAACCCACCTACAGATATCCCATCTCCCCAACCCCAACCAAGACCAAATCTAACCATATCTAAAACTTTGCAAAATACCACTACTCCTTCCTCATCTCCTCATACTCAAACTAGACCAAAATCAATCATATCTCAACCATTAAAAAATCCACCTACATATGTGACATCTCCCTATCCCCCAACAAAACCAAATCCAAAACTATCTAAACATGTGCACAAGACCATTACATCTTCCCCATCTCCTCATACTCAAATTAGACCAAAGCCACACATATCTCAACCATTACAAAATTCCCCTACACAAGTCCCATCTTCTCATACTCAAACTAGGCAAAACTCATCCATATGTCAATTATTACAAAAGACTCATAAACATGTCCCATCTCCTCAACCCCAACCTAGGCCCGAACCACGCATGTCTCAATCATTACAAAAAACCACTACACATACTCCATCTCCCCATTCAAAAACTAATGCTCCAACTATATGTCAACCTTTTCAAAATACCTCTATGTCTGCTCCATCTCATTCTCATTCTCAAAATAGGGTAGCACCAACTATATCTTATCCTTTTGAGACTGCACCTACATCTTCTCCATCTTCTCAACCCCAAACAACTCCTACATATGAACCATCTACACATTCTCAAAGTGGGACATCTATAGACATGCCACTAGATCCCTCTCTTGATAATGGTTCACAAGCAAATCCACACATAGAATTATGTTCTTTAACGGAGGCGAACATCAAGTGGGGGTCAAGGGATGAAGATGGACGAATTTGGATAAGATCTGCTCCTGGAAATAAGTAATTCAAATATATTTAGTATAATTAAATTTAACTATGTGTATATATGTTTAAGATTTCATCTTACACGTACTAATTATTCTAATATTTTAAGCTTTCAACCAGAATTTAAAGTGAGAGGTGCTATCACACAAATTTTGAAGACAAATTTTCAAGGGGCTTGGTCATGTTGGAGGAGTCTGGATGAAGTATCATATAAACTTTTGTTTGACGACTTTAAGGTATTGTGTCGTATTCCTTATTATTAGAAGTTAAATATTGACATATATATTCCATTAGAAATTAAAAATGTGATTAAAGTATAATCATTACAATGGATGATATACAATATGATAGGTAAACTTTATTTTTATCACACTGATTTAGAAACTGCTAGTGGTCATTTTGAAAGAACTGTTAGATATGATACTGCTTTAGAAATTGCTAGTGGTTAATTTTAATTAACTTACTGCTAGTGGTCATTTTGAAAGAACAGTTAGATATGATACTGCTTTAGAAATTGCTAGTGGTTAATTTTAATTAACTTATTTTTATGGATGACATAACATACTTCACTGCCATCCTTTTCTTAAACTATCATGCTGACATGAGTTTTTAGATACTTAATGCTGAATTTAGTACAATATCTTATGGTGAGTTAACTCGTTAATGAAACCGTCTTCCTTGTCTTATTTAGTTGGAATTCAAACATGAGTGGAATTGAGTGTCCCAATAGCCATAACAACATCAATTGTTATATTAAGGTTGTAATGATTGGCAAAACAGTTAGTGGTTAAAACCAGAATTTCTAAAGCATTAAGCAATTCATTTATACTGGTATAGTAACACTACTTAAGAAAATCTAGTTTTTATTATTAGAATAATTTAGGCAATTCATTCATACTGGTATAATATTTATTTATTCTTTTTATATATTAGTAGTATAATTTATAAGTCCCATGGTTTCTAGATACATACTGGTATAGTAATCCTGCTTTAGAACTGCTAGTTTTTAATTAATATTACAACACGGCAATGATATTTAATCCTCTCTTTTTTTTGTTGCAAATTTTTTTTAGTCCAAATACAAATGGCTCAAAAAAGATGAAGTTAACATTGAGAAGAGCTTTCATAGTAGGGGATCTTTGGCTCTCAAAAATGCTTTGTATAAGGTTCGTAGTGGTGAGGACGAAGGTGGTTGGATTGATGAAGATAATTTAAAGAAATTAAAGGCTCAATGGCAAGATGAAAAGTGGCACAAAAAAATCCATGATTAATAAACAAAACAGGAAATCTAAAGTTGGACACAATGTGCATAGTGGGGGATCTATATCTGCTAGTGAACATGCCAAAAAGATGGTTAGTACTTTTTATCAATGTCATATTTATTTTTAAATATATTTATATTAACTTAAATTATATTTGGTTATTAATTTAGAGGGTGGAGTTGCATAGGGAACCGACATGTTTTGAGCTTTATCAACGACTTCATAGACCAAAGGGAAAACCAAATGAATGGTTTAATGAAACACAAGCTAAAATAGCTGTATGTAGTAATTACTCTTTTTTATATATTTTATAAATATAAATATAAACTAATAGAAAATATTTTTTTTAGGAAATGTACCAAACTCAAATATTTGAGAAAAACTCCCAAAGTGGTGAGGGTAGCAGTGAGCAATCTGTCCAACAATCTGATAATGATGTGTATATGGAAGTTGTTAGAGGCATAAACAAGAAAGGACGCATATTTGGATTAGGATCTCAAGCTGCTAATGTCAAAGAATCTTTAAAATTCTCATCTTTTATGCATAATGATGTGTCGTCAGATAAAGTTGCTGCTATGGAGGCTAAGATTGAAGCATTAACCGCTGAACTTGAGAAGAAAAATCTTGAACAAGAAATGATAAAACAAAAGATGGAGCATTGGGAGCGAATGTTTGAAAGTTGTATGCCTAATTTTAATCAAAATTCGCCACTTCAACCCGAAGGAGATGGCGATAATGAAAATGTTGAGATGAATGATGATGAGCTTTAGTGTTAGTTACTTTGATTTTTGCTAGATCAATTATATGATTTTTTTTATATTTTGGACATGTTAAAGTTTAATATCATGTAATGGTTTACTTAAGGATTTGTAAGGTCACATACTTTTTATGGTAATATTGATATGAAGTTTAATTTTAGTTACTTTGTTTTTCGTTAGATATATATGATCTTTTTTTTTTTTGACATGTTGAAGTTTAATATCATGTAATGATTTGTAAGGACAACATGTATTTTTATGGTAATGTTGAATGAAACTTGCCTTTTTAACAACTTTAATTAAGTAAGCATATAAAAAATTATACTAAAAAATCCTGAGACGAATTTTTGAGATTGAGTTTTATTTAATATTTAATTTGAATAGAGACGGAATTGTTTGTGTTTGAGACGAAATATCAGAGATGGAACTATATGACTCAGAGACGGCTATGTTATAATGTAAAAAATATTATTTGATCGTCTGAGACGGAATATATCCGTCTCAAGTCAGAGACGGGATAACATTTCCGTCTCTGATCAACTTGCGACGAATTTTCTAACAACGGATATTGGTCTGTCTCGAGTTCCGTCTCTAACAGGTTCAATGAGGGAATTTTTATGTTTTAGAGACGGATTTCACCTGTCTCTATATTTAATTTTTCTAGTAGTGTGGAGACTGATTTGCAAGGGGCATCTGGGAGAAATATGATTCCTATTATAGCACCTAATTAATTCATGTGCCCTATTTTTGTGCTAGCTTCATAATATAGTGGTTTTCATTCATACTCCACTGATTTTTAAATTTTTTGAACTTCATGATCTCTAATTAGGATACTCTACTATTGTTTTTGTGTAATGTCGAGTTCCACAAGGATTCTCGCATAAGAAACACACAGCTTGTTGGATTTACACTCATCTCTGAACAAGGGGTTGCCTAAAGCACTTCCTATTTTCCCCAAGCTTTTTGGACCCAAAAGATGGAGTGGGAGGTGAGGAAGTTTGACCCAAATGGAAGGAATCTAGAGCGTATCTCTTTGAAAATTAAACTCAGGTTTCCAATCTTTAAAGATCATCGGCATGTTATAAATCGTATAAGGACCTCTCATATGAACCATCTCTTTTTCAGCAAATGATCTAAACCTCAGAATGAAGTATCCTTCTTCATTATAAAACATTTCTAGAAGCTAAATGAAATTCCAACACCTTGTCATTAATTGTTTCACAGGATTCATACTCAAACCTTTTTCCAGGACATACATGATGAGAGAAGCTTCCCAATATTTCATCTCAGATTTGACATCCTCTTTTTCAATTTCCACTTTAAGTTCTCCTTCAACAATTTTGGAGGCAATAAGATCAATGGTCATTCTATTTGATGGGATGCGATTGCCGCTGATGATATCGACCCAAAGCTTCGTGTTATTCTCCTCTCTCCGTTCGAGCCATTGTTTTTTTTATTTCCACAGAAGGATTCTCATCTAGGGTTTGAGCAATAATCTCCTCCTCACTAATTTCCTGAAATCAATCGTCTTCCTTCTTGTTACTACCTTCCTTTGTAGTTTTTTTTGGTATATCTACGACAATCAATGTGAGTGCACATGGAGTTGTCACCCTGTTTTTTTTCGGCCTACCCCTCCCTTTCTTCATCGCAGATCTACAAATTTGGCAAGAATCTATCCGATTTAATCTGTAATCTGAATATTAGGAGTTTAAACCATCTCAGGAATTGATCCCGCCAACAAACCCTGACAGACTGCTTGTCTGACGCAGACCCTAGGCGGAAGTCACTAGAGCTCACATAAAATCTATAATTATATATTTAATTGATATTAATTTTAAAGACTTATAGAGAATTGGTTTACTATTATCTTTTTATCTCAGTTGTTCTCCAAATCTGTTGTGCTCTTTATATAAAATTAATTATGTTTATTAATAATATATGTAAAATAGATATATTCACATATAAAAATGAAGACGGTATTAAGAATAACATGTGACAGAAAAACATGTTTGTTGCACCCCAAATTTTACCCTCATTTACTGCTAATTGATGTTTGATTTATTTTCTCTCTGCACTTTAATTTAATATGTTTTTTTTTGTTATTTTATTTATTATTTATTTTAATGTTTTATTTGTTTCCTTTATTTTATTTTAGTTTCATCTAATGTCTATTTTAATTCCAATATGGCTCTTTTAAATTTTATTTACATTTTAGTTGTCCTTTTTGCTAATGTCAATTAATCTTAATTTAATTTTAATTTTGCATTTAGTTTAATTATAAATTGTTAATCTAGTCTATTATTTTTAATTTGTTTAATTAACATTTTAATTATTATTATTATGATATAATTAAAAAAAGAAAAGGAATTTTGTTCATTTTCCTGGCCATTGCAATTGGCCCTCTGTGGCATTTGGATTTGTTTGTGATTGGAGGATTGGTCTCACCATCAACCAATGAGAAATCATCACCTCTCCTTTGACTTTTCAACCCTTATTCGTAGCCAATAGATAGACGACATGTGGCATGCGGAAGAACAAAATCACCTAATTGTTCCATCTTCCTCATCCGCGTGTGTAAGCTTCAGATTGGAATTTGAAACTCCAAGCATATCAAGGCAATCCAAATTGTTTGAACCTCAAATCCTTGGCGCGAAACCTTCAGATGGTTGATCCCAAGATGTGTTTCCTCATTAAGCTTCCAAGGATTTGGTTCATCAAAAGCAACTTTGAAGCTCTTCCATATCCAGCTCATGACCTGCGTTTTCTGCAAATTATCAGAGCAATGTCCCTTTCGCTTCCTCTTTGAATACCATATGTTTGACCACAGGAGTTTGTCCAAGAAGCAATGCCCATTTTGATCATTTTTTACCCTGCAATCTCTGAGGCTTGAGCAGCATAGGAGCGTTTGTCTCCAAGAGTTGAACATTTGAATTCAAAATGAAAACCATAGTTGCTACCTATGCCCACCAAGTGTTTGAGGAGTGAACCCGGCCCAATCTCCTTGCCTATATAAAGAGGCTCAATTTCAGTTCATTGGCATCAACAAAATTTCATTAAAAACACTAAATATTGGAGACTCGAGCAAGCTTAGTGGAGTGAGAATTTGTGGAGTGGCTGAGGGGGTATAAGCACAAAAGCTTCAGCTGGTAACATTTCTGTTTCCCTTTTATTTCATATGTTCATTTAGTTTTCGTGCTCATGATTATGCTAGCCATGTGAACATATACTTTGAATTGCTTGATTGTTGTGTTTACTTTGGATGCTATTACTATTTGTTTCTTGCTCCTGAACATGTATGAGTTTACACTGCCACTGTTGTATTGAACCTATTACTGATGTGCTTAGGCTTCGTGTGCTTTTGGTTTATGTTCCCTTTATAGATCTCCATCTTGCTGTTTGAGTTTGAACTACTTTAGCTTGTAGTTTTTCTTTTTGATTTAGTGTTCATTTCACTACTTTAATCAGTCATGATGCCCTGCCCAAGTCCTATATGTAGCATATGTTTTGAACTCTATTGACATTGAGCTATCATTGTTGTTTTTTATTCTAGATATATGTCTTGAAACTTGAATCTTCTAGGACGTATTTGAAGATTTGCTATCTTACTATGTGCATATTGTCCATAACACTATAGCTGGTGTATTGATAAGTCCATGTTTTGTATACATAAGGCATATATTTGTTGAACTGCTTTACGTTTCTGGCAAGCTTGTTGAACTTGATAGATGTATTGTTAAGCCCATAACCTTGGTGAATATGTGTCTCTTTGTCAAATACGTGCTTATGTTGTGGAAGTTCATCTTTATTCATGTTCACTATTACTTTGCTCTTAGATCATTTGCTTATATTCAAACTGAGTACTTGTATAGCTATAAGTGTTCATGTGATTTTGATTTGGTTGTATTCTACTCAATATTCTTTTAAGATGTCTTGGAGTTACCACTCAGAGTTTATCACTATCTTTACCTTTCTTTGTGATACCTTAAATGTTGTTACTTGAGCCCTGAAAATACTTAGGGAACTGACTGCCCTACATCCTCTTTTGCTCCTTTGAATATGCTAATGTTTTGACCAATATGGTCGTCTTTCTGTTCTGAACTTGCAAGCTATATATATGTGATTGTCAATTGATGTGTGCCCTTCTTGAAACCTATTTTTCAATATGTTTGGTATACTCATATGTCTAAACATGATGCCATTTGGTTTTATTTGAGGACTGGAACTGTTAAATCTTAAAATGTTTGTACTGTCTAATCTGCCTTGACAAGCTCATTTTGGTGATTATTATTGATCTCATAAAGCATTTTTGATGTGAATAACCTGCTACATGACACATTCACACTACTTCCACGAGCCCTTTGTATATGCATTCATTTGTATGCCATTTACTGTTAACCTTAAAAGTGTATGTCCATGCCAAGTTTGTTGAATCTATGTTTGCTTTTGACTTTGTGATAATGCTGATGACCAATAAACATTCACTTAACCTTGCCTATTTCTTTTGGTTGAGAAATCACTATGTTGTTGCCCTGCTATACCCTAACATTGTTCTTCAACTTTTCCATATTATCTCTGCACTTCTGAATTGTCATTTGACAAACATTCTGTTTCTATGATAATGTTTTACTGATGCATCTCTGACCACTGCCATGCTTTAAAACTTGAATGTCAATAAATCTTACTAATATGTGTTGTGTATGTCTGTTTGTTGAAATCACCTTATTGCTAAAATCAGGGATTGCCATGCCATACTATTAGATTGTTAAGCTTATGTTTATGCCATACTATTAGATTGTTAAGCTTATGTTTATGCCATACTTTTGGATTGTTGAGCTTATGTTTGTTATCATGCCACGCCTTTGCTGATTGCTTTGAATTCTGGTCTACACTGACTGTTATCTTCATGAACCGTTGGTTGCCCAATGCATAAATTATTGTGACTTTTTATGAAATCTGATATGTATTTGAGATGTTTTCGTGCTATGCATACTTGGTCTATTTGTGACATCCTACTTTTACAACTATTTTCTGGTTTATATGTTTCACATCATAATGTGTGGATGCCATGTTCTTATTCTTTATACTTTCCTGATTAAGTTCAGTCTTTATCTCATCTAATTTGGTTAAGATTTGTATAAGTTATGTGCTTGTGGATATGGTTGGGTAAGTAGAATTTGGAATCAGTAGGCAAGGATGGCGCGTGTTTGGTTTGCTTAGAATTCATGGACTTGTTTGCCTTATATGTTATTTGAGTTGTATGTTGTTTGGATGAAACACGTCGTCCCAACGGTCACACACTAGCACGCCTTCGCCTTTCACATGCCTTGCCTGGGTTCGATCCTGCGAATCAACCCTTTTGTTTTTTTTTTATTTTCCATTTGCCTTGCTATTTTATTCATTGCTTGTACTTTGTGTTCACTACGCACGCATAGCCCAGATGGTAGAAATTTTGGGGCGTTCAGGCAAGGGCGTGGGTTCAAACCCTATATGTGACATTTCCCTTTCTTTTTTAATTAAAATCATTTCCTTTTATTTAAAGTTTAATAAAAATTCAAAAACAGTTATTTATCTTTTAGAAAATCTTAGTTTTATTCTAAAACTCCAAGAATATTTATTTTGTTTAGTAATTTATTTTCTTAAATATTTATTCAACTTGATTTATTATTAATGTGAGTTTCCACTCTCTTTATCTTGATTAAATTGTTAAACCTTTATTTATGACCTTATTGATATTTTGAATGTTTGATTTTTTTTTTAATTCATCTTTAATTTATCTTGTCATATGGTTGTTGATTTAATTTGTGATTGGTATTATTCAACTTTGAATATCATCTTGATTTATCTTTTATTCATGACTATGTCTTGACTTATGATTTGTTTCATGTGTGATATATTTTCTCAAGTTTAATATCTTTGGTTTGTCTTTGTCTACTTGACCTCTTTGATACTCATCTCATGTCTATTCATTGTTTATCATGAAACATATTGCCATCCTTATGCTTATGTTGCTTTCATTTTATTATTTTATATCAACGTTTTATCTTCTATGCCTTTTATTATTACTATCTTAAAACTGTCTTTCCCCCCATCCCAAAGGAAGGTGAAACATGTTGACTCCTAAAGTCATGATCTCCCACCTTAACCTAAGTAACCTCTTAGGAGAAAACTTTATTTCTTGGCCTAATCAGAGCCATAGAAATCGTAACTAGCTTTAGGAGAGAGTTCTTAAACTCTTAGTGATATTCATCCTAATGAATTATCACTTTTCCCTACTAACTAAAACATAACATAGGTCCATTTCAACTAGATCTAGAGAGTTCTTGACCTCTACAATGAGCTTGTACTCATTTCCCCTCTGAATATTGACCACAGTCAATCATCCAGTAGAAGTAGAACTACGCATACTCTGATTCTATTCCCGAGGATACGTAGGCGTAAGGCGCGATGCCTTATCGAGTATACTTAGATATTAACCCCTAGGGTTTCAACCTTTAGCATAGAACCTTTAGAAAACATAAGATAACTAAATAAGAGGTTCCCGTAGAGTACTACGAACGTTTAGGGTGCTAATACCTTCCCTAGGCGTAACCAACCCCCGAACCTTAGATCTCCCCCTTTTAGGTTTTTTAACGATCTTGAACCTTTCCTTTGGATAAATCAAAGTCGGTTGTAAACGAAATATGATGCAAGTTAATTAATAGCTTGTTATCCGATTTTCACCGCAACAGAAATGGCGACTTCACTGGGGAAGTTATACCTATTGCTGGTCCTTCATAAGAGGGTTAAGCCTATCTTGTTTTTATGATATTCATGTTTGCTTATTTACTTGTATTTGCTTATATATCTGTATATCTGTTCTTGCTTGACATTTTTCCTGTTTAATTTGGGTTGATATGTTATCTATGAGTGAGATAAATCCTATACCCGGATTTCGAGTGCACTTATGATAGGACGATGGTATATTCAAGGGGGCTTTGAAGGAGTCAATTCCTGAAAAAGTTAACTTGAGACACCATCACTCAGCTTAGGCCCTCTTGAGAGTTTAGTCATGTTGAACGATCCTTTTCGTGAAAGCGTGATACTCTCAATGTATGTGCCATTGAGGCTGAGAACCGTAGTTACCAAACCCCACTAAGCTTTTTTTTAGATGTAGTTTGTCTTATCTTAGTCTAATAACAACGTATGATACTGAGGCAGTGGCTAGCATCATTTTTGGAGGTAGTACTCTTAGTTACTCTATGTATGGTCTTTTGTTAATTTATTTTGAAATTCAATAGAAGTATTAAATTATTTCTAGAAACATACTATCAACTTATTTCTTCACATCACAGATGGAGATATCCGTGGAAACTGTGATGATGAACATTCCCAATGGCCATCTTATATGCCAAATCTTTTTCTCAACTCTATAGGCCATCTTATATGCCAAGTTTTTTTTCTAAGCTCTATAGGTATTGAAGTTCCTAATTTCAATTTGTTTCTCATTGCTTGACCTTTTACTTGTTCAGCTGAAAGTATTTTTTTATAGCTTAAATGTTACGTGCTCATGTTCCTAAAGTAAAACCACATGAAATCACAAAAATAACAGCACATAAAGAGAAAAAGCTACAAATTTAACTACATTGATTTTAAACTAGAAATCTAAATCAAAAGATTTAATAAAAATAATTAACTAATTGATATACCTGCTGTGTTTGATTTGCAAGTACGGCAGCTAACTCTACAGGGAGTGTACCACCTTCTTTCGCACTAATTTAGCCAACAACTGCTTCCAATAGAGTTGTCACAGATGCAAGTCTTTGTTCCACCAATGAAGAACTACCACTTGAAGTACTACCACTTGAAGAACCAAAATCCACACCACTAAGTCTTGTAGTGGTATGTTTAAAAGCAGTGGTAGGAACCACTCCCATGCCCATTGCTCGAACACGACCAGGATGTTCTCTTCCTAATACCTTTCCAACAACATCATTTGAAGAAATTTCATGAGAAGCCTCAGGATTTTGATTTAAATGAGTGTCAATCTTTTCCTACATAAAATACAAATACCCAATGACTATAACTCATTTACATATATTATAAAACAATGAACATAAACTTAAAATATATTTGGAAATATATATTATTAATTTACCCCTATCTCCTTAGCTTTTTCATTCACATAGCTTCCATCCTTCTTTTTGTGGGTCATATTCCACATTAGACCTCGACCAATAGTCTTACCAGTCTCAATAGTCTAAAAAATTAAAATGCAATGTCGTTATGAATCAAAATAATGTTTAAAAAAATTGCTTATATAAAGATGGTGGCATCTAAGATGAGGGTTTAATTAAGTCCCTCACTGGTGAAACTCAAAAAATATTCCATTACATTAGATCAAGTGTTCAAAACTATTATAAATAAAAGTAAGAATATTTGCACAACGCCACACACAATATTTATCCTACTGTAACATAATCCAATAACTTATCTTTTTGTCCATTAACCTCCATCTCATCTTGAAAACAAACCACATCAAATGTTTCTAAATCATATTTAATGGATATTAAAGATGTAAGTAAACTATGATAAAAAAAATATGGAAATGTGTAAACAATTATAATATGTGTAACGTGTTTACAATATATCACCATATATGAAGTTTCACCCTGGAGGTGTTGATATGTTGATGAAAATTTTTAAAACAATGAACATAACTAAAGTTTAGTGATTCTAACGTTTTGTGGATGTCATATATTTGAATTCTTCTTTAAGTATAGAAGAAGTAGTTAGCATATAAATAAGGCTTCACTTAAAGTAGTGGTATGAAAAAATAGGTTTAGAGCATATGAAGCTTGGGTAGTAAAAGATGGAAATGTGATTTTACTATCTATGTTTCTTATTAAAAGCTTGTTTACAAAATTCTCTAATCTAGAAGTGTCGCCCATCATGTTTATGCAGTGTTAGTAAAGATATCTCAAACATATTTTTCCCCAACTTTAATATATCTAATTTTGTCTAATTTTGTTTCTGATTTTTCTTCAGGGACCTAACAATTACTTGAGTGTGTAGCAAGTGTGATAGCAATAAACACCATAATCTAGTTAGTCTCCAAAGCTCCTCTTTGTCACCTTGTCTTATATTGGAAAGAGCCATAAAAAAAGTTACAAATTTTTTATAATTGACTTCGTTATTTATAATAAAAAAAAGTCACATTCAATGTTCATTGCATCAGAAGACTAAGTGTTTCTATTTGATGTGTTTTGTTCTCAAGGAGATTAAAGATAAAAAGAGAAGTTAGGAGATTCATTTATAATGGGATAAAATTGAACGGTTGATTAAACTTAATGGTAAATTTTTCGAGTTTCACCGATGAGGGACTTAGTTAAACCCTCGCCCTAGACATCACCAGATAAATATAGTCTACAATAATAATACTTAACATAAAAAATTAGCCCTCGCCCTCAACAAATAATGCCCAATGGTCCAGAGGAACGTCGACAGGTCTATTTTTAATGATTTCACTTTTGCACAAAATTGGTTATATTTAGCTTTCCAAAGATTACCCCTATATTCCTTCCACTTTTTGCCAATTGAAGCTTCAATATACCTTTTAGCTAAATCTTCATGTAGCTTAAAACAAAATCGAGGCTTCCAAATAAAAACAAAGTTAGTCACATACAATATTACACATATGCAAACTCTAAATAAATATGTAAAATTAAAATGAATTTACCTCAAAAAGGGTTTTCCATTGTTCATCAAAATAATCCTCAGGCATGTCTGACCACTTATCAAAACCTATAGGAAAAAAGAGACTATTCGTTGCTACTAGTCCACATACTCCAGCAAGTAAACCAGCAGCCTCTCCAATAGGTGAATGAAATTCATCAAACTTCACAATAATACGCAAATTATTTGGCATGTCATTGACATCTTTACAAGTCAAATGCATCTTTTGAATTGTACCCTGCTCTTTATCTGTAAGATATAAAAGGTTATGTGAGTAAAACCTAAAAAATATATATAATAAAAAATACAACACACGACTAGATTCTAAAATTTCAATATATTATACCTTGTGCATCTACAAGCCAATAATGGGTAGATGCTCGACCACCTCTATGTTGAGAACTTTCATCTCTTTGTTGTGAAGGTTGTGATGATGTTTGGTTAGATAATTGAGATGATACATTAGCTCTAAGATGAGAACTTTCAGCACTTTGTTGTGAAGGTTGTGAGGATGTTTGGTTAGGTAATTGAGATGATACATTATCTCTAAGATGAGAACTTTCAGCACTTTCTTGTGAAGGTTGTGAGGATGTTTGGTTAGGGAATTGAGATGCTACATTATCTCTAAGATGAGAACTTTCAACACTTTGTTGTGAAGGTTGTGAGGATGTTTGGTTAGGGAATTGAGATGCTACATTATCTCTAAGATAAGAACTTTCAACACTTTGTTGTGAAGGTTGCGAGGATGTTTGGTTAGGTAATTGAGATAAAACATTAGCTCTACGATGAGAACTTTCAGCTCTTTGTTGTGTAGGTTGTGAGGATGTTTGGTTAGGTAAATGAGATGATACATTAGCTCTAAGAGGACAACCTTGGACTCCCAATATGGCGCAACAAATTGGACTCCCAATAAGGAAGATAAAAAAATATACTTTTCTTCCTCCATTGTCTCGGTCCTTCAACAATTTTTTTTTTTTGCGCTTTCTTTTACCTCCATCTTTTTCTTTAGATTCTAAAATTTTCCCAAAAGTAACATTTGCTCCCTTTAGTTGGTTCAAGATGTCTTGTCCTAAAAACGTAGTAGGGGCATCTCTTTGCTCAACTTTTCCATTAAAACGAGACCGATTCAATATAAATTTATGACCTTTTTCTAAAAAACGACGGTGACCCATAAAACACCATTTTCCACCATTCTTTAATCTAAAACTATCAGTGTCATTGTTACAAGTGGGGCAAGCAAGCTTAGTGTGTGTGTTCCATCCTGATAAAGTGCCAAGCCCTGGAAAGTCACTAATAGTCCACATCAAAGTTGCCTTCATCAGAAACATTTCATTTTTTGATGAATCTAATGTTTGCACTCCATCATACCACATTTCTTTCAACTCTTTGATCAGAGGTTGTAGGTACACATCTATATTATTTCCTGGTGCTTGTTTTCCAGGAATGATCATGGAAAGGATTGTTGATGTTTGCTTCATGCATTCCCAAGGAGGACGATTATATGGGATAAGAACCACTGGCCAAATGCTGTAGTTTGTACTCATCACACCAAAAGGGTTAAACCCATCAGTAGCTAGGCCAAGTCGTACATTTCGAGAATCCATAGCAAATTCTGGATGAAGTAAATCAAATGTTTTCCATGCCTCGGAATCTCTAGGATGTCTCATGATACCATCTTGATTAGCCTCCAATGCATGCCATTTCATAGACTCTGCAGTTTTAGAACACATAAAAAGTCTTTGCAATCTTGGCTTTAGTGGAAAGTAACGTAGTATTTTTGCAAATTGCTTCTTCTTGTCATCCTTCCACCTAGATGTCTTGCATCGTTTGCATTCTTCTAAGTCTTGATTTTCTTCACCCCAATATAACATACAGTCATTTGGGCAAACATCTATCTTGGTATAATCAAGACGAAGTTTGTTGATGATTTTCTTAGCCTCATAGAATGAAACAGGAATCTTGGCATCAACAAACACATCTTTTAATAACTCTATAATCATAGTCATTGCTTTGTCACTTATTTCACACAAGCATTTTATATGATACAATTTGATTAGAAATGACAACTTTGAGTAGTTTTTACACCGTTCATATAATGGTTGATTAACATCTTTTAACAACTCAAAAAACTCAGCCTTATCTTCACCCCATGTCGAATTATGCCCTTCGTTGTTGTTCTCAGAAGATGGACCAAGATTATTCGGACTACTTTGGGTAAATCCAAATGCATCATGGACCATGTTTTCCATTGCATTTTGTGGTTGGAAGGTATCTTCTGCGACATGTGTTCTTTCAACTACTTTAGGCTCATTTATACCTGACCTTTCACAATGCCAGTTCCAAACTTTGTAATTTTTTGGAAAAGGTCTATTTTTTTAGGTGTACATAAACCTCATCCCATGTTTTCCACTTCTTGAAACCACATTTTGAACATGGGCACTTTATCTTAAGACCGTCAATAGATTTATGGTGAAATGAAAAATTCAAAAAATTTATCAATCCATTTTCATATTCAAGTGTGTCTTGAGGTTTGTCAATCCATGATTTATCAATTGGCATGACTACAAAAAAAAGAAAAACCAAACCATTGCATCTTAAAATTAATGACTATCAAATCACGAGCAATCCTAAATGTAGTATAATAGCCAATAACAATATTAATGAGTACTAAATTTTAAATAGCCATTTATGAAAATATAAGATAAGAACTATATAGTAAAAAATATATATAAATGTGTAACATAATTTAAATGTTCAAACATGACAAGATGAGTATATAACAAGTACTTACTTCAATATGTCTTCGACAACAAAAAGAACTCCAATAAAACTTATATGACCTTTCTTTCAATTTTCTGCAAAAAGTAAATAACTTTTGTAAGTATGATTAGAAAATGCATGGAAGAAGTATAAAGAATCTAAATAAAAATGGTGGAGTTAATGTGGTGGTGAAATTTCAGCCATTCCAAAAACGATATATCTTATAGCACACTTAAATGAAATACACATCGTGTGAAAAATGATTAGATTATATCTTAGTACAACAATTACATATAATGATTGATGTAACAAAAAAAAAGAATAAATCAAATGTATAAAATCATATAGTAATGTGAATTTATTAGCGGAAAATGATGAATAAGAGTCGTTCTGGAACGATCCTTAGATGGAGTGGAAACCTTAATTTGCTCTAAGCTTAGTCATCTATATGACTTGTTACTCTAAGAATCGTTCTAGAAGGACCCTTAGATGGAGTGGAATATGATGTATGAGAGTCGTTGAATTGTGTTCATGATGCATGAATATTTGTCTCTTGATTCAAATTTGTTTTACAAGACCGGGCTTTATGTTCTCCCGATCTATTATATTGTTCTTTTTTATTTAATCTATTTTGGGTGTTACATACATGCACCACATATGTTTAAAGAATATATTTATTAAACTATAGTGATAGAGGGTATTATTAATTATATAGTTTAATTATTATTCTAATATAATTAGTATTATTCTAGAAGTTTCTTAGTCATTAAGATTGTGCCACTTGGATGGTCATGATATATTTAGAGTTCTATATATTGAGATGTAAGGTGTTATTTAGAATCAATCAAGGAAATCAAAAGTTATCTTTTTATTCTATTTTGTCTTAGTTTTTCTCTTAGTTTCATACCTTGTTAGGGTTAGCAATTTTGCTTCCTAACAATTAGTGCTTTCATCCTTGAACACCAAAACCTCCCATGGCATACCAATATCATCCCACCATAAACACCACTCCTACCACACCTTCATTTTCATCCTTTCCATGGGAACTCTTTTCACCCTATTACACAAATCCATGTGTTACAACCCCATATTTGTATTTTAATCATGGGTATACACCACCTCCACCTAACCCATATTCATCCTATTCTACATCTCATTATTGATACTACTATAACAATTCCTATCAATTTCAAAACTCACCAAACAACTTCTCCATAATTAGTCACAAATATCAAACCCATTCTAGTGTTAGAAGTGATTTTAAGAAAACACCAAAAAAAACCAACGGGTTGCAGATGGTAAGGATGTCTTGGTCAAAACAAAAGAAAAATTCAAAAACAAAAACTTCTCCTAAATTTTCCTCTTCCACCTCCAACCGCAAACCCCCTACTTCCTCCACTGCCTCCGCTAGTGCCACTTTCCGTCCACCCGCTTCCCAACGCAATAACCGTCCTCCAACTTCAGTTTCGTCCAACTCACTCTTCCCTGAACTCCGCCGCACTAAATCCTTCTCCGCCTCCAAAAACGACGGGTTCTCCGGTACATTTGAGCCTCAGCGAAACTCAGGCGACGTTCGCAATCGTAGCACGCTCTATTCTCTCTTCAATCAAGCCGACGAACGCAAAATCCCCAAAACTGAACCTCCGCGTCTACTTCCTGCGCTTGATACCAGAAACCTAGCTTCATCTTCCACTGTTCAACAGCCGTTCATTGAGTCTGAAGAAGACGAAGAAGAAGATAACATTGTCGAAAACTCAGACGAAGACGAAATTAGGGTTCAAGCACTGCCATTTCTTCACCGTTCTCTCACCTTCGTTTTCGCAACCATGTGGGCTCTTCGTCGAGCTTCGCTACCGGCTCTCAGGAAGAGAGGTTTTCATGTAAGGGTTTCTTGTGTGAATTTAACTTCAAGTACTTGGGTTAAAAATGAATCTGGAATCGATGATTCTCGTCGAATAATTAATGGAAATGGCGGATTTTCGTTGCGGAATAGATGTTATCATTTTGGAAATGGTTCTTTGAAATTTACTGTTGGTAGACGTGAGATTTCGTCGGAAGCCGGTGCGAGTAGCACGAGAGACGAGGATGATGATTTGGAGGAGGGGTTTTTAGAGTTGGAGACGCCTGCAGGTGATGAAAGTGAAAAACTGTCGGGTTCTGATACAGAACTGTCTGATGAGAGTGATGAATTAGATATTGAGGAACCGCACAATGAGCTGGAGTTACCGTTATCGCATGATGAGGATGTTATTTTGACAGAGAAGTGTAACCGGAGAAAGGCTGAGTCGAAACTCTTCAAAGCGATTATGGAGGCTCTGGGTTTGTCTATTCATAAGGCTTTGGATAAGTGGGTTGAAGAGGGGAAAGAAATGAGCAGAGAAGAGATATCACTGGCTATGCTTAATCTCCGGAAGCGGAAGATGTATGGGAGAGCTTTGCAGCTCTTGGAGTGGGTTGAGTCAAAAAATCATCTTCAATTTGTTGAAAAGGATTATGCTTCCCGACTTGATTTAATTGCCAAATTGCATGGCCTTTATAAGGCAGAAGTTTACATCCAGAGTATTCCAGAATCTTCTAGAGGGGAGATTATATACCGAACTTTATTAGCTAACTGTGTTCTTCAGAACAATTTGAAGAAAGGAGAGGAAATTTTTAATAAAATGAAGGATTTAGAGTTTCCTCTTACAGCATTTGCATGCAATCAGTTGCTAATTCTGTATAAAAGGAATGACAGAAAGAAAATAGCTGATGTTTTACTGGTGATGGAACATGAGAATGTCAAACCTTCTCCTCTGACTTTCAAAATCCTAATAGACGCAAAAGGCCAGTCCAATGATATTGCTGGAATGGAACAAATTGTTGATAAAATGAAGGCTGAGGGTATTGAACCGGACGTTAAAACAAATGCAGTTCTAGTAGGGCATTACATATCAGCTGGGTTTGTTGATAAAGCTAAAACTATATTGAAGGAGATGGAAGGTGAAAACTTGAAAGAAAATCGATGGGTATGTCGAATTTTGCTTAATCTCTATGCAGACTTGGGAATGGCGGATGAAGTGGAAAGAGTTTGGAAGGTCTGCGAGACACGCCCTTGGATTGAGGAGTGTCTGTCTGCAATTAAAGCCTGGGGGAAGTTGAAGAAAATTGATGAAGCAGAGGCAGTTTTTGAGAAGATGTCAATAAGATGGAAGCTTACATCTAAGAACTGCTCAGTACTATTGAAGGTTTACGCAAAGCATAACATGCTAGTGAAGGGCAAGGATCTTGTTAAGCGAATGGCAGATAATGGGTGTGTAATAGGTCCGTTGACTTGGGATGCATTAGTGAAACTTTATGTTCAAGCAGGGGAAGTGGAGAAGGCAGATAGTATTCTGCAGAAGGCAATCCAGCAGAGTCAGATGAAGCCATTATTTTCTTCCTATATCGTTATTCTGGAGCAGTATGCTAAGAGAGGCGACATCGATAATTCGGAAAAGATTTTCTATAGAATGAAACAACCTGGTTATGCATCTCGAATTAGGCAGTACCATGTTCTTATAGAGGCCTACATGAATGCCAAAGTTCCAGCTTATGGAATTAGGGACAGACTGAAGGCTGATAATATATATCCCAACAGAACTTTGTCTCACATGTTGACTCAAGTTGATGGATATATTGGTCATGATATAACATTTAGGAACACTGGTGGTGCAAGTAACCATCAAGCTGAAGCTGAATCACTTTCTTTGTGGGATGTGAGCTCGCTTAGTCCTCAAGTTTTGGTCTCTGTTCCTTTTGGTGGTAAGAAAATTTCTGCTCTCCATGTGAGCAATACTGATGCAAGTGTTGGTGGAGGCGATTTCTACATGGCTGGAAAGTTTGATGTTGAGGTTGTGATTGTTCTGTTTAAGCAATGGGATCCGGGCGTAGGTTTAGAACCTTGAGGACAAGGTTCAAGTGAACCCGGCGGCAATGATAGAGGGTATAATTAATTATATAGTTTAATTATTATTCTAATATAATTAGTATTATTCTAGAAGTTTCTTAGTCATTAAGATTGTGCCACTTGGATGGTCATGATATATTTAGAGTTCTATATATTGAGATGTAAGGTGTTATTTAGAATCAATCAAGGAAATCAAAAGTTATCTTTGTATTCTATTTTGTCTTAGTTTTTCTCTTAGTTTCATACCTTGTTAGGGTTAGCAATTTTGCTTCCTAACATATAGTTTATTAGTTATTTAAAGATTATGTTTATTAAACTATAGTTTATTAGTTATGATTTGTTTACTTGTAATATCAACAAACCCATATTTTTAAATTTTTTTTAACACATCTTGCGTTTGACTGAGTTTACATCTACCTTTTAAAAAGGATTCATTCTTGATGTGTGTAACATTCTGATTTTTTATCTAAGATATTATTTAAAATTTTGTTTATTAAAAATTTACAGTTGTTTTTTTTAAATAGAAAATTAAATATTTAAACATTACAAAATAAATCATTTAGATAACATAATATATAATCATTTCATAAAATTTGTTTCCTAATAGAAAAGATATCAGAATGAAATAATTACTAAGCATCAAACCATTGTTACAATTTTTAATTAAAATTAATTCAAATACGTACGATTAGATTTATCTTAATAATATCAAAAAATTTAACAATAATTTCTATATATAATAAATTTGAAAAGAACAATCAATAAGCAATCAATATGTATAGAAAAACAATTAATATTGTAATCACTAAATTTCGTTATTAATAATTACTGTTATTTTTTTAGTTTAGTTAACTTAAATTCCATCATTAAATTACTAATAAGAAAAAAATTTGATCATTATAGCAAAAAGGTTTTTAAAATCATTCTACGTAATTAAAATAAGGGTGTTTCAATTTACTAAATTAACCACTTATAAAATAATTCTAATAATTTAAAATTCAAGTCCAAATAAATTATTTGGAGTAAAAATACATATTTTTAATTTAATTTATTCAACTTAACGTATACTAATTTAATAAAATCGATGGTTTAATAAGTTATTTAGATTTCTTACGTATAAAATAACTCATCTGATAAATAAAAATCATAAAAATTATTGAAACGAATATAAGTATTTAAATTTTTTTAAGGTGTTATACTGGGCACCTTCTGTGAAAATTACATTAGCAGTCATCTAAAAGCTTTTCCAAAGAATGTAATTATGTTCCTGTTCTTGATTGAACCAACTTCAAATTAAACTACACTTTGTCAATCAACCCTACACTCAACACCTACTACTCCTCCAAATTACTCCATACAACTGAGAATGAACCTTGTCTCAAGCTCATGTAATGCTTTGATCAAGGAATTTTTACATTACTAACAGTTTGTTTTAGCTATGTCCTATTGAAGCTAAAACAAGTAGGGATTGAAATTCAATACTTTTTTTGCAGTTTGTGCATTTGGTTTGTGTCTATATCACTAATGTATCTCTATTGAGGAATTTTGTATATTATTGGATATATTAGTAAACCCATTCAACGATGTTATGCTCTGGGAATGAGGTGTTAAATGTTAAGATGTGGAATAAATTCACACTATTAAAGGTGGTGGCAATCTTTGCTTGGCAACTGAGTCAAGATAGTATAAGCGAAAACGTTAATTTTTTTATATTTTTTCTTTTATTTATTATTTATTAAAAGTATGAATGAATTTTTTTCAAAAGTCCTTCAAATTCTGCAAAACTAGATTAAAAAAAATGCAAAATAGGAGCAATTTCACCGAGAAAAGATTATCCCACAAATAGAAGGGATATGTGCTAATTGATTCAAAAAATAGAAGGGGTCATTTAAACTTACAGCTTCAGCTCCTTGCTTAATGAGAATGAGAGAGCTTACAGCTTCAGCTCCTTGCTTAATGAGAATGAGAGAGCTATCTTTTGACTCAATTTCAGTCCCTATAATATAAAATGATACAGCAGTTAAAATTCCCTCAATTTAATCCTTCAATTGAAAGTGTAAGAAATTGAATGCAACTACATTTTCAGTATCATGTCTGAGTTGAACGCCGGACACACCACATGCCAGCAAGGACCAAAAGTACCAAACTTACAAAACCAAAATTGAAAATTGCTGCAAGCCACACAGAATCGTGTGCACCCAACAACTTAGGAAAGGCAAAAATGTAAACAGTACAAAAGGAAAATCCAAAAGCCACATATAGAAATCCATGACTTGCATAAACGTATCATCAAATCTCTAAGCGCCTAAACCAAGTATAGTAAAACATCTTAATTAGCAAAAAAATTGAAATGCCAAAAGCGCCTCCATGAAAAGTTTCCTTTCCATTACATCAGTTGAAGAAATGCTGCCGACTTATACAGATAAAAAACTCGGAATGCCCGGGATGCCAAACTAATTAAACTATAAGGAAGAGTGAAACTGAACTGGCCCATAGGAAGATGTAGCAGAAAATAAAAGCAAAACCTTTTCCTGGAAGTTACATAGGACTACCCCAACAGAACATAGTCAAACTACAGAACATAGTCATATAGTGTTGAATAATCAATGAATTCATTATATTAGTTACTTTCTCATAGTGCTGTGACTACCAAATTTTTGGAATCTTTCTCATAGGGTTGTTCCTATTCCTAAGACCACTCCCCAAAAAGACGCCAATTTCCTTAGGAACCATGGCCTCAACAAAATGTTAGTGAAGCTATACAAAAACATAGAAAAATCAAAATTAAACTGACTAGTTCTCAAATATTCCAGAATCTTTATCCAACGTAATTCATTTCTAAAAGCTTATACAATTACATTAATTGGCCAGGCATGGCGCAAGCATACATCTAGTTATATATAAAATTCGTAACAACATAAGATCTGCAATTTATCTAAAAGAGGTAGATTGTCCGGAGAGATTTAATGTATGTTTTGTTGTAATATGTTAAGGTTTGGGAAATCCAACTGTTTGAGAGGATCATCAAGATTTATGTTTTATTTCAATTTGATGCATCTAGAAGCACTATATGATACTACATGTTATAACTGCCAGGGTAGTAAACCATATAAGAGCATACATCAATGACTCTTGTACATTTTGACATTCTAAACTATGATTTTCGGATTAATACCTATAAATTTCTCTAACCACAAAAATTAGTCCATAACATCTAATCTGCTAATATCATACAAGAGAATATAACAAGTTCTATATGAGATAGGAAAAAACAAACTAGTTGTGTATTAAACTAACACAATAATGAGATAATCTATCATGTTTGTATAACTCATGCCACACACAACTTGAAAGCAGACCTACACTAAAACCAACTAGTGAACATCCATAAGCTTAAGAATACATACATTAGACAATGTAAGTATTTAATGCAATCCAAAATGTAACAGAAAGAAAAACAAAAATACTTGAAACAGCCCCATTCTACCAACAAAGAAGCCTCATTTTCTAACTGTTGTAAACAAATCATGTTAAATATTTATGCATCAAACAACTACAAGGATAAGGAAAAACTCAGCAGCTAGCAAACAGATTTATGAATCCAACAATTTAGTTGGAGAAACCACTGCGCATCTGTCAATAAATAACCACAACATCAAATATTAGGATAAGATTCATACAAGTAAGTCAAAAGGAAATGACACAGTGAGATACAACAACAAGCAAAGACAACTTACAACGTAAGATTCACCCAAAAATCTATAATATAATATTAGCCAGAACATGAAGCTAAGACAACAAACACATGTTCATCCATCCATCTTAGATCCAATCAACAACCTAATAATATTTCCAATTCTTTTAACAAAGTTAGTGTACATTAATTAGTTCTGAGGTTGATGGTGGTGGTAGGGATCAATGGATTTGGTGATGAAGGTAACAAAATTAAAAAGAAAGAGAAACAAAAGAATTCATCCACAGTATTATTCAGAATTTGGATATAGTTGTTAAATGTCATTGAATAGAACCGAATTTGGTGACCCAAATTATAAAATAAACCAGAGAACTAAGAAAATATTATCATTCAAACTACCCTAAAAGCACTCTTCCACAAGAATATATCAAGAACTTAAACTTAGACAAAAAAATCCAAATGAATATAAATAATGTTAATCTTGTGAAAAATGAAATAAAACTATCACCTGAGTCTCATAAACCATACCAGTTATGTCAATATCATAAATCTTGTTGTGAAAAAACGAAAGCACATTATTACCTTAAAATTGGTGGATTGTGGAATTTTGGATTGTTAAGTAGAAAAACAGAGCAATAGATCAGTCGATTGCGGAACAACTGGTTGCAGAGCAACAGAACAGAGCAGCAAAAAACCTAATAGTGGAATAGCACAAAACCTGATTGTCAGGGTTCCATATTGATACTGATATTGAATAGGGGTGATTCTAATTTTAAATAATTGTTAGGGTTTGAATTTGAATTAAAGAAATAAATTGAGATCGAAAGGGTTTACCGAAAACTGAACGGAAGGAAATGAATATGAGAAATTTGAAGCTGAAGCTGAAATTCAGAGAAGAAAGCCCAAAATCGGAGAAGAAAGCTCAAAATCGGAGAAGAAAGTTCAATATCGGTAGGGTTGAGATGAACTTGGGGTTACTTTGAAACGTTTGAAGAGGAAGAAGGACGTAAGAATAATGCTTTTGTTTTTTATTTCCAGAATAACATTATTATTATTATTATTATCATTATTATTATAATTATTATTAATGCTTTGTTTTTTATTTCCAGAATAACATTATTATTATTATTATTATTATTATTATTATTATTATTATTATTATTAATATAAAAAGGGAATGGGTATTAAAAAGGGAATGAAAGTTAGGAAAAAGCGTTTCACACAACATGTGCGAGAATTTAAAAATAATTAAGTAAATAGTGGCGGTTTTAGTTACTAATATTACGTCGTTTATAAAAACCACCGTAATTAACTGTATATTATGGTGTTTTAATATAAACGCCATAATTAAACCGCCGTAATTTACGCGAATTTTTGTAGTGTGTTTTCTGCTAATAAGAATAAGTCGCTGAACTCTGCTGCGAGAATCATACAGCCAGCCCACCTAGATAGCCAAAAAGACGCTCTGTCGCCATTGCCTATTTTATACGAAATGCGACCAGAAACTGTGTCCAACCCACCGGAGATGGAATCCTGTAACAAATCACGCCACCAAATAGACGCAGGAACGGAATACTTAAAACTCACACCAGAATGAAATTCAAAAGTATGGTTAAAATAGCGAAACTCAATTAAATTCTTCCACAAAGTATCCAGCCGTGCCAAGATTCTCCAAATCCATTTAAACATCAATGCATTATTGAAGAGCTTGATATCTTTCACTCCTAAAACTCCATTATGTTACTTAAGTGGATAACAGTCAAATTATCTCCTCAAGCTCAACCCTAGCTGCCACCCCTATCACTCTTTCTCCTCATTATATAAGTTCGTTCATGACCACAGCATAACCACAACATAGTGGGAAAAACTCAAGTTCCACATTGATTAAAGATACAATCTACAAAGGGTTTATATAGAGTGGCATCCCTCACCTTACCAATCGGTTTTGTAGGAATGAGTTAGGGCAAACTCTAATTCTATACTGGTATCACAAGCCTATTGATTCGGACCACCCACCATTTTTATATGTGCACCAGGCCCAAAACGTGTTGGGCGCAAGGGAGTGTATTGGAAAAACTAAGTCCCATACATCGATAATTTGGGCCATCCAACTTTTATATCCACGCACCAAGCCCAATAGTGCTGGGCGTGAGGAGGTGTATTGGGAAAAACCTAAGTCCCAAATTGGTTACAGATACAATCTACAAAGAGTTTATATAGTGTGGCACCCCTCACCTTACCAACCGGTTTTGTAAGAATGTGTTAGGCCAAACTCTAATTCTATCACACCATTACCACCAATTTCTTCTACTAATAATATAGTTTTTTCTATTCATCAAATTTCTCCAATCTCCGAAGTTGAGGTCGGGGATACACCACTAAAAGCTTCATTTTTGTATATTCAAAAGATTATTCACATATTTTAGTAATTGCTTTGAATAAATATATGGTGCATTTTAAAATGATGATCAGGGTTTAGGGTGTCTAAATATATGTTTATGTCATAACACTTATCGATAATATTGATCATTCTATGATGAATCATATAAAAAATGTATCATTTAGCAATATAAGTTTCTCAAATATAACAATTTACTTAGTTTCTAACAGTATTTAAATTTAAAATAAATTCAACCCATTAATTAAAATAAAACAAAAAGAAAAAATAAGCAAGTTTGTTTAATGAGAAACAAATTTTAATATTCATCAAACTAACAATTAGCCAAAGCTTGAAAATCTTTCTAAAATGTCAATATCCTCGCACTTCACCAACTTTTCCAATTGTACATTATATTTGCGATATCAATTCGCAAAGCATTTGTATTATGAATGATCGATTTATCACCAAATCAAATATCATCCTGCAAAAGATCTTATATATTAATACATACATAAAATATCATTAAAATACATATTTAATTAAATTTATTAACTTACAATTCTCGTTTTAAGTTGCATAAAACAAATTAGATAAAATTAATTAATTTCTAAACAATGTTACCTGCATGTGTCTAGAAACTTTATAAGGACGCGACGTAGAGTTTTTGTTGCTATTGGAGAACTCATGTTGGCTTGTGTTTTGAATAAGTGATGATAAACCTACAACTATTAATTAGTTAGGTGTTGTACAGTATTCATACATTTTAATTTGAGTACTTTTATCAAGTTTTTAAGAACACACACCTGGTTGGGAGACACTTGCATATTGTTTGAGATATGGAATTTTTGTAGATTTTTGTTTTACTACATTAGAAGGAACGGTGATACTGATGGCTGGTGATGGATATTTTTTAGGTAAAAAAGGATTTATGCAGATTCCATTACCTTTTCGATTTGAAAGACCTTTGTATTTTTCTTTTTCAAGAGAGTTTGTGTGTTCAATTTTCATCTGTGTTAATGGATTATCATATTCGAGCACCACAGGAATAAATTTTCCGATGGCAAATACTGGATCCGGAACGTCGTTTTTGGGTGACAACGAACTCATAATATCCGAATAGTCTGAATGTAACTCATCGTCCACTTCAAATTCATGAAAAATTTTATTTATTTCAGAATTGATACGTGATTCTTGATTCCATGTGTTTTTGTGATAATCCATCCTCTAATTCAACAACGAAATTAAAAAATCAAAATCAAAAGGATAATAAGTAGTGGGCTATCTATTATAAGAGCTTATACTATCTAATACATTTCATAAAGAGTTTATGCAACATAATCAAAATAATTAAAATATAAGAATATAGTAGGAAATTTTTCAACATGAATATTTGATTTACTTCTAAATGTTTGTAAGTTGATATGCATATAATTCTTAAATTTTTTAAAGAGAAATAGAATAAATACAAATAAAGGAATAATGATAAAAAAATATAGTGAAGATTATCATTAAATTATATTCAAGAAAATCAAAACCTATCTCTTTGTTAGATCTACGTACATTCTATAATATTATCAATTCATATGACAACACTCAATTGAAAGAAGTTTTTTTATACACTTAAATATTTTATTTAGAATTCAATTAAAATCTAATAAATTAAATCTAGCGCATAACCATAAAGTTTTGTACAAAAAATAACACTAATATATCTTTGATCACATGTATATTTGATAAAATAAACTATAATAAAAAATATGTGTTTCATGTCAAAACTTTAGAAGTAACTTTCTCTAGAACACATTAAAATATATAAAAATTTTAATTTATCAAAATAACAAAGAAAAAATTCTTTAATTTCAAAAAATAACTTAAATCATTGATGTTTATGTCTATCAATAAAATATTTTTTTTAAATATATATAAAATATAATAAATTAAAATCAAGAGTTCACTAAGAGAAAAAAAAATATT
The DNA here is from genome assembly GCA_022829125.1 of Lathyrus tuberosus. Lineage (NCBI taxonomy): Eukaryota > Viridiplantae > Streptophyta > Magnoliopsida > Fabales > Fabaceae > Lathyrus > Lathyrus tuberosus. The sequence continues at coordinate 599,670 of JALAZF010000995.1, forward strand.
AAACGTAAAAAAAAAAATTATTTGAAAAACCCATAAAACTTCTCACAAAAAAGATAGCTACGTCACAAAATTCATTTGTACCAACATCAAAACACATAAAAGTTTAAACTTTGGAAAAGTAAATAAAGAAAATTATAAGACTTACCTTTCTACTTAACGGTGATTGTGCAAGAAAAAAGCACCAACAAAACTAAAAAGCACCAACAAATAAATTGGAAAGAGTAATAAATTTTGATTTTACTTTTTTTCATTCTATGTGAAAATTAAATTTCATACAATGTTTCAATCATTAATATATTTGATGCATGAATCTAAATAATCAATAATTTTGAATAAAAATATTGTATTACCATATCAAATTATTATTTATTATAGTATCTTTATTTGAACTTTGACCTTGAATTCAAAGTCAAATTGTAATAATCATTCAAACACCAACCTTGGTAGGTAATCTGTCGTGCAACACCGGCCAAAAATTAAATTTTGCTCTAGATTTAAAATGGTTTTTAATGAGAATATTTTCCCAATTGACAATAATTTTTTACCTCGAAGATCTTTATACATGTCTGTTGTTCAATATCCCCCTTGTTAAACACTCATGTTTCAAAAAGTACTATTGGTAACCAAGTCTTTACACTTCACAATATTTTTTATTATCGAAGAAGTGGCAGTGTTGGGTTGTCAATGCATAACAGACTCCACCTTCATAAAGTATGTATCAACCCACCTGATCTATAATTTGTCAGCCTTGGTGTGCATGTCGCTTTAGCAAGTAGCATTCTTCCAATCACCTGGGCAGTTATGTTATGTTTCCCATAGTGTTTTTGTTCACACACTTTGTCCCAAGCCACAAGAGCTTTCCTGCATGTAGCTTTCCCATATCACAAGAAATTTCTACAAATAGATTCAAGGTGTTTGATAATTTTCGTGGGGATGGGAAACACTGCATCCAATAACTAGACATAGCCAAAATAACACTTTTCACTAACTGACATCTACCTGCATAGATCAGCAGCTTGGTTGTCCAATGTTGAATTATGGCCAGCATTTTGTCAAGCAGTGGTTGTCATTGATTACTAGTAATTTTCTTGCTGGATAAAGGGACACCAACGAATTTGAATGGCAGCTTACCTTTAACAAAAACCAGTGACAGTCAAAATCTTCTGTTGTTCATGCACATTAGTCCCTCTAAAATAGGTGCCACACTTAGCTGGGCTAGCCCTAAGCTATGTAGCCTCACAAAACTAATGGAACACATCCATCAGTAATTGAACTGATATCTCAGTGCCTCTGGTAAAGAGAAGAAGATCATCAACAAAACACACATTAGTGATCCTAAGTCTGGCACACTTTGGATGGTAGTTAAAATTGGGGATGTTTTGCAAAGATACCAAACTTCTATAGAGGTATTCCATGATCAATACAAAAAGAAGGGGGGATCCTGGATCACTTTGTCTCAACCCTATCTCTACTTTCAAAATCCTGCTCATATTATAAGTGATCAAGTACCTATAAGATGCAGACCTAGCATCCACCATAATTCAAGTTCTGAATTTACCAGGGAAGTTCATTTCCTACAAAATTATCTCCAAGGCATCCCATTCCACAATCTCATATGCCTTTTGGAGATTGATTTGCAAGGGGCATCTGGGAGAAATATGATTCCTATTATAGCACCTAATTAATTCATGTGCCCTATTTTTGTGCTAGTTTCATAATATAGTGGTTTTCATTCATACTCCACTGATTTTAAAATTTTTTGAACTTCATGATCTCTAATTAGTATACTCTACTATTGTTTTTGTGTAATGTCGAGTTCCACAAGGATTCTCGCATAAGAAACACACAGCTTGTTGGATTTACACTCATCTCTGAACAAGGGCTTGCCTAAAGCACTTCCTATTTTCCCCTAACTTTTTGGACCCAAAATATGGAGTGGGAGGTGAGGAAGTTTGACCCAAATGGAAGGAATCTAGAGCGTATCTCTTTGAAAATTAAACTCAGGTTTCCAATCTTTAAGGATCATCGGCATGTTATAAATCGTATAAGGACCTCTCATCTGAACCATCTCTTTTTCAGCAAATGATCTAAACCTCAGAATGAAGTATCCTTCTTCATTATAAAACATTTCTAGAAGCTAAATGAAATTCCAACACCTTGTCATGAATTGTTTCACAGGATTCGTACTCAAACCTTTTTCCAGGACATACATGATGAGAGAAGCTTCCCAATATTTCATCTCAGATTTGACATCCTCTTCTTCAATTTCCACTTTAAGTTCTCCTTCAATAATTTTGGAGGCAATAAAATCAATGGTCATTCCATTTGATGGGATGCGATTGCTGTAGATGATATCGACCCAGAGCTTCGTGTTATTCTCCTCTCTCCGTTCGAGCCATTATTTTTTTTATTTCCACAGAAGGATTCTCATCTAGGGTTTGAGCAATAATCTCCTCCTCACTAATTTCCTGAAATCAATCGTCTTCCTTCTTGTTACTACCTTCCTTTGTAGTTTTTTTTGGTATATCTACGACAATCAATGTGAGTGCACATGGAGTTGTCACCCTGTTTTTCTTCGGCCTACCCCTCCCTTTCTTCATCGCAGATCTACAAATTTGGCAAGAATCTATCCGATTTAATCCGTAATCTGAATATTAGGAGTTTAAACCACCTCAGGAATTGATCCCACCAACAAACCCTGACAGACTGCTTGTCTGATGCAGACCCTAGCCGGAAGTCACTAGAGCTCACATAAAATCTATAATTATATATTTAATTGATATTAATTTTAAAGACTTATAGAGAATTGATTTACTATTGTCTTTTTATCTCTGTTGTTCTCCAAATCTGTTGTACTCTTTATATAAAATTAATTATGTTTATTAATAATATATGTGAAATAGATATATTCACATATAAAAATGAAGACGGTATTAAGAATAACATGTGACAAAAAAACATGTTTGTTGCACCCCAAATTTTACCCTCATTTCCTGCTAATTGATGTTTGATTTATTTTCTCTCTACACTTTAATTTAATATGCTTTTTTTTTATTATTTTATTTAATATTTATTTTAATGTTTTATTTGTTTCCTTTATTTTATTTTACTTTCATCTAATGTCTATTTTAATTCCAATATGGCTCTTTTAAATTTTATTTACATTTTAGTTGTCCTTTTTGCTAATGTCAATTAATCTTAATTTAAGTTTAATTTTGCATTTAGTTTAATTATAAATTATTAATCTAGTCTATTATTTTTAATTTGTTTAATTAACATTTTAATTATTATTATTATGATATAATTAAAAAAAAAGAAAAGGAATTTTGTTCATTTTCCTGGCCATTGCAATTGGCCCTCCGTGGCATTTGGATTTGTTTGTGATTGGAGGATTGGTCTCACCATCAACCAATGAGAAATCATCACCTCTCCTTTGACTTTTCAACCCTTATTCGTAGCCAATAGATAGACGACATGTGGCATGCGGAAGAACAAAATCACCCAATTGTTCCATCTTCCTCATCCGTGTGTGTAAGCTTCAGATTGGAATTTGAAACTCCAAGCATATCAAGGCAATCCAAATTGTTTGAACCTCAAATCCTTGGCGCGAAACCTTCAGATGGTTGATCCCAAGATGTGTTTCCTCATTAAGCTTCCAAGGATTTGGTTCATCAAAAGCAACTTTAAAGCTCTTCCATATCCAGCTCAAGACCTGCGTTTTCTGCAAATGATCAGAGCAATGTCCCTTTCGCTTCCTCTTTGAATACCATCTGTTTGACCACAGGAGTTTGTCCAAGAAGCAATTCCCATTTTGATCATTTTTGACCCTGCAATCTCTGAGGCTTGAGCAGCATAGGAGCGTTTGTCTCCAAGAGTTGAACATTTGAATTCAAAATGAAAACCCTAGTTGCTACCTATGCCCACCAAGTGTTTGAGGAGTGAACCTGTCCCAATCTCCTTGCCTATATAAAGAGGCTCAATTTCAGTTCATTGGCATCAACAAAATTTCATCAAAAACACTAAATATTGGAGACTCGAGCAAGCTTAGTGGAGTGAGAATTTGTGGAGTGGCTGAGGGGGTATAAGCACAAAAGCTTCAATTGGTAACATTTCTGTTTCCCTTTTATTTCATATGCTCATTTAGTTTTCTTGCTCATAATTATGCTAGCCATGTGAACATATACTTTGAATTGCTTGATTGTTGTGTTTACTTTGGATGCTATTACTATTTGTTTCTAGCTCCTGAACATGTATGAGTTTACACTACCACTGTTGTATTGAACCTATTACTGATGTGCTTAGGCTTCGTGTGCTTTTGGTTTATGTTCCCTTTATAGATCTCCATCTTGCTGTTTGAGTTTGAACTACTTTAGCTTGTAGTTTTTCTTTTTGATTTAGTGTTCATTTCACTACTTTAATCAGTCATGATGCCCTGCCCAAGTCCTATATGTAGCATATGTTTTGAACTCTATTGACATTGAACTATCATTGTTGTTTTTTATTCTAGATATATGTCTTGAAACTTGAATCTTCTAGGACGTATTTGAAGGTTTGCTATCTTACTATGTGCATATTGTACATAACACTATAGCTGGTGTATTGATAAGTCCATGTTTTGTATACATAAGGCATATATTTGTTGATCTGCTTTACGTTTCTGGCAAGCTTGTTGAACTTGATAGATGTATTGTTAAGCCCATCACCTTGGTGAATATGTGTCTCTTTGTCAAATACGTGCTTATGTTGTGGATGTGCATCTTTATTCATGTTCACTATTACTTTGCTCTTAGATCATTTGCTTATATTCAAACTGAGTACTTGTATAGCTATAAGTGTTCATGTGATTTTGATTTGGTTATATTCTACTCAACATTCTTTTAAGATGTCTTGGAGTTACCACTCAGAGTTTATCATTATCTTTACTTTTCTTTGTGATACCTTAAATGTTGTTACTTGAGCCCTGAAAATACTTAGGGAACTGACTGCCCTACATCCTCTTTTGCTCCTTTGAATATGCTAATGTTTTGACCAATATGGTTGTCTTTCTGTTCTGAACTTGCAAGCTATATATATGTGATTGTCAATTGATGTGTGCCCTTCTTGAAACCTATTTTTGAATATGTTTGGTATACTCATATGTTTAAACATGATGCCATTTGGTTTTATTTGAGGATTGGAACTGTTAAATCTTAAAAAGTTTGTACTGTCTAATCTGCCTTGACAAGCTCATTTTGGTGATTATTATTGATCTCATAAAGCATTTTTTATGTGAATAACCTACTACATGACACATTCACACTACTTCCACGAGCCCTTTGTATATGCATTCATTTGTATGCCATTTACTGTTAACCTTAAAAGTGTATGTCCATGCCAAGTTTGTTGAATCTATGTTTTCTTTTGATTTTGTGATAATGCTGATTACCAATAAACATTCACTTAACCTGACCTGTTTCTTTTGGTTGAGAAATCACTATGTTGTTGCCCTGCTATACCCTAACATTGTTCTTCAACTTTTCCATATTATCTCTGCACTTCTGAATTGCTATTTGACAAACATTTTGTTTCAATGATAATGTTTTACTGATGCATCTCTGACCACTGCCATGCTTTAAAACTTGAATGTCAATAAATCTTACTAATATGTGTTGTGTATGTCTGTTTGTTGAAATCACCTTATTGCTAAAATCAGGGATTGCCATGCCATACTATTAGATTGTTAAGCTTATGTTTATGCCATACTATTAGATTTTTAAGCTTATGTTTATGCCATACTTTTGGATTGTTGAGCTTATGTTTGTTATCATGCCACGCCTTTGCTGATTGCTTTGAATTCTGGTCTACACTGACTGTTATCTTCATGAACCGTTGGTTGCCCAATGCATATCTTATTGTGACTTTGTATGAAATCTGATATGTATTTGAGATGTTTTCGTGCTATGCATACTTGGTCTATTTGTGACATCCTACTTTTACAACTATTTTCTGGTTTATATGTTTGACATCATAATGTGTGGATGCCATGTTCTTATTCTTTATTCTTTCCTGATTAATTTTAGTCTTTATCTCATCTAATTTGGTTAAGATTTGTATAAGTTATGTGCTTGTGGATATGGCTGGGTAAGTAGAATTTGGAATAAGTTATGTGCTTGATTGTCAAGAAGAAATTAGGGAAGATCCTAACCCAGAGGCCAAACATTTTTTTGATATGTTGAAAGCTGCGCAAGCTCCCTTGTATAATGGTTGTGAAAGTTATTCTGAACTTTCAGCCGCAATACAAGCTCTAAGTATCAAATCTGACTTCAATATCTCCGAGACTTGCTTTAATCAATGGGTGAATTTTATGTGAAAGGCATTGCCAAATGATAATCGAATGCCAGAAAATTTCTATCATGCAAAGAAATCTGTACAAAAGCTTGGATTAGGCTGTATTATGATTCATTGTTGTCCAAATGGATGCATGATTTATTACTCTCCTGATGATAAGAATCTTCGTAATTGTAAGATATGTGGTGAAGATCGTTACAAAAGTGTCATTAGAAATGGTAAGGTTAGAGAAGTTCCTTTAAAAAAGATGTGGTATTTCCCTCTTATCCCAAGGCTTCAAAGACTTTATTCCTCAATGCAAACTGCAAGTCAAATGAGGTGGCATCGTGAGAATATAAGAGAGTCTGGCTACTTATGTCATCCATTTGATGGAGAAGCTTGGAAGCATTTTGATGAAGTATATCCTGAGTTTGCAATGGACCCTCGAAATGTGAGTCTAGGGTTGTGTGCTGATGGGTTTGTACCATTTGATAAAACAGGTAAAACATATTCATGTTGGCCAGTAATTCTTACTCCTTACAATCTCCCACCTTGGATGTGCATGAGAAGAAAGTTTTTATTCTTAACCATTATAATTCCCGGCCCTTCCAATCTAAAAAGGAGAATTGATGTGTACATGCAGCCTCTTATAGATGACCTTAAACTTTTATGGAATTCTGGGGTGATGACCTATAATGTCTCACTACATCAAAATTTTGTCATGAAAGCTTGTGTGTTATGGACGATTAATGACTTTCCTGCATAGGGAATGTTGTCAGGTTGGATGATCTTTTATATGATCTTTTTTATATTTTGGACATGTTAAAGTTTAATATCATGTAATGGTTTACTTAAGGATTTGTAAGGTCACATACTTTTTATGGTAATATTGATATGAAGTTTAATTTTAGTTACTTTGTTTTTCGTTAGATATATATGATCTTTTTTTTTTGACATGTTGAAGTTTAATATCATGTAATGATTTGTAAGGACAACATGTATTTTTATGGTAATGTTGAATGAAACCGCCGTAATTAACCGTATATTATGGCGTTTTAATATAAACGCCATAATTAAACCGCCGTAATTTACGCGAATTTTTGTAGTGTGTTTTCTGCTAATAAGAATAAGTCGCTGAACTCTGCGGAGAGAATCTTACAGCCAGCCCACCTAGATAGCCAAAAAGACGTTATGTCGCCATTGCCTATTTTATACGAAATGCGACCAAAAACTGTGACCAACCCACCGGAGATGGAATCCTGTAACAAATCACACCACCAAATAGACGCAGGAACGGAATACTTAAAACTCACACTAGAATGAAATTCAAAAGTATGGTTAAAATAGCGAAACTCAATTAAATTCTTCCACAAAGTATCCAGCCGTGCCAAGATTCTCCAAATCCATTTAAACATCAATGCATTATTGAAGAGCTTGATATCTTTCACTCCTAAACCTCCATTATGTTACTTAAGTGGATAACAGTCAAATTATCTCCTCAAGCTCAACCCTAGCTGCCACCCCTATCACTCTTTCTCCTCATTATATACGTTCGTTCATGACCACAGCATAACCACAGCATAGTGGGAAAAACTCAAGTTCCACATTGATTAAAGATACAATCTACAAAGGGTTTATATAGAGTGGCATCCCTCACCTTTCCAATCGGTTTTGTAGGAATGAGTTAGGGCAAACTCTAATTCTATAATGGTATCAGAAGCCTATTGATTCGGACCACCCACCATTTTTATATGTGCACCAGGCCCAAAAAGTGTTGGGCGCAAGGGAGTGTATTGGAAAAACTAAGTCCCATACGTCGATAATTTGGGCCACCCAACTTTTATATCCACGCACCAAGCCCAATAGTGCTGGGCGTGAGGAGGTGTATTGGGAAAAACCTAAGTCCCAAATTGGTTACAGATACAATCTACAAAGAGTTTATATAGTGTGGCACCCCTCACCTTACCAACCGGTTTTGTAAGAATGTATTAGGCCAAACTCTAATTCTATCACACCATTACCACCAATTTCTTCTACTAATAATATAGTTTTTTCTATTCATCAAATTTCTCCAATCTCCGAAGTTGAGGTCGGGGATACACCACTAAAAGCTCCATTTTTGTATATTCAAAAGATTATTCACATATTTTAGTAATTGCTTTGAATAAATATATGGTGCATTTTAAAATGATGATCAGGGTTTAGGGTGTCTAAATATATGTTTATGTCATAACACTTATCGATAATATTGATCATTCTATGATGAATCATATAAAAAATGTATCATTTAGCAATATAAGTTTCTCAAATATAACAATTTACTTAGTTTCTAACAGTATTTAAATTTAAAATAAATTCAACCCATTAATTAAAATAAAACAAAAAGAAAATATAAGCAAGTTTGTTTAATGAGAAACAAATTTTAATATTCATCAAACTAACAATTAGCCAAAGCTTGAAAATCTTTCTAAAATGTCAATATCCTCGCACTTCACCAACTTTTCCAATTGTATATTATATTTGCGATATCAATTCTCAAAGCATTTGTATTATGAATGATCGATTTATCACCAAATCAAATATCATCCTGCAAAAGATCTTATATATTAATACATACATAAAATATCATTAAAATACATATTTAATTAAATTTATTAACTTACAATTCTCGTTTTAAGTTGCATAAAACAAATTAGATAAAATTAATTAATTTCTAAACAATGTTACCTGCATGTGTCTAGCAACTTTATAAGGACGCGACGTAGAGTTTTGTTGCTATTGGAGAACTCATGTTGGCTTGTGTTTTGAATACGTGATGATAAACCTACAACTATTAATTAGTTAGGTGTTGTACAGTATTCATACATTTTAATTTGAGTACTTTTATCAAGTTTTTAAGAACACACACCTGGTTGGGAGACACTTGCATATTGTTTGAGATATGGAATTTTTGTAGATTTCTGTTTTACTACATTAGAAGGAACGGTGATACTGATGGCTGGTGATGGATATTTTTTAGGTAAAAAAGGATCTATGCAGATTCCATTACCTTTTGGCTTTGAAAGACCTTTGTATTTTTCTTTTTCAAGAGAGTTTGTGTGTTCAATTTCCATCTGTGTTAATGGATTATCATATTCGAGCACCACAGGAATAAATTTTTCGATGGCAAATAATGGATCCGGAACGTCGTTTTTGGGTGACAACGAACTCATAATATCCGAATAGTCTGAATGTAACTCATCGTCCACTTCAAATTCATGAAAAATTTTATTTATTTCAGAATTGATACGTGATTCTTGATTCCATGTGTTTTTGTGATAATCCACCCTCTAATTCAACAACGAAATTAAAAAATCAAAATCAAAAGGATAATAAGTAGTGGGCTATCTATTATAAGAGCTTATACTATCTAATACATTTCATAAAGAGTTTATGCAACATAATCAAAATAATTAAAATATAAGAATATAGTAGGAAATTTTTCAACATGAATATTTGATTTACTTCTAAATGTTTGTAAGTTGATATGCATATAATTCTTAAATTTTTTAAAGAGAAATAGAATAAATACAAATAAAGGAATAATGATAAAAAAATATAGTGAAGATTATCATTAAATTATATTCAAGAAAATCAAAACCTATCTCTTTGTTAGATCTACGTACATTCTATAATATTATCAATTCATATGACAACACTCAATTGAAAGAAGTTTTTTTATACACTTAAATATTTTATTTAGAATTCAATTAAAATCTAATAAATTAAATCTAGCGCATAACCATAAAGTTTTGTACAAAAAATAACACTAATATATCTTTGATCACATGTATATTTGATAAAATAAACTATAATAAAAAATATGTGTTTCATGTCAAAACTTTAGAAGTAACTTTCTCTAGAACACATTAAAATATATAAAAATTTTAATTTATCAAAATAACAAAGAAAAAATTCTTTAATTTCAAAAAATAACTAAAATCATTGATGTTTATGTCTATCAATAAAATATTTTTTTTAAATATATATAAAATATAATAAATTAAAATCAAGAGTTCACTAAGAGAAAAAAAAAATATTAAACGTAAAAAAAAAAATTATTTGAAAAACCCATAAAACTTCTCACAAAAAAGATAGCTACGTCACAAAATTCATTTGTACCAACATCAAAACACATAAAAATTTAAACTTTGGAAAAGTAAATAAAGAAAATTATAAGACTTACCTTTCTACTTAACGGTGATTGTGCAAGAAAAAAGCATCAACAAAACAAAAAGAAGAAAAGAAAAAAAAGTTGAGTGCGATTTAAAAAGTTGATAACGAATATATATATATAGCAAAAATAAGGGAAAGAAGAGAATTGAAAGAAAAAAAGATAAGGACAAACTTATTACTCTTTCCTACAAATAAATTGGAAAGAGTAATAAATTTTTATTTTACTTTTTTTCATTCTATGTGAAAATTAAATTTCATACAATGTTTCAATCATTAATATATTTGATGCATGAATCTAAATAATCAATAATTTTGAATAAAAATATTGTATTACCATATCAAATTATTATTTATTATAGTATCTTTATTTGAACTTTGACCTTGAATTCAAAGTCAAATTGTAATAATCATTCAAACACCAACTTTGGTAGGTAGTCTGTCGTGCAACACCGGCCAAAAATTAAATTTTGCTCTAGTTTTAAAATGGTTTTTAATGAGAATATTTTCCCAATTGACAATAATTTTTTACCTCGAAGATCTTTATACATGTCTGTTGTTCAATATCCCCCTTGTTAAACACTCATGTTTCAATAAGTATTATTGGTAACCAAGTCGTTACGCTTCACAATATTTTTTATTTTCGAAGAAGTGGCAGTGTTGGGTTGTCAATGCATAACAGACTCCACCTTCATAAAGTATGTATCAACCCACCTGATCTATAATTTGTCAGCCTTGGTGTGCATGTCGCTTTAGCAAGTAGCATTCTTCCAATCACCTGGGCAGTTATGTTAAGTTTCCCATAGTGTTTTTGTTCACACACTTTGTCCCAAGCCACAAGAGCTTTCCTGCATGTAGCTTTCCCATATCACAAGAAATTTCTACAAATAGATTCAAGGTGTTTGATAATTTTCGTGGGGATGGGGAAAAACTGCATCCAATAACTAGACATAGCCAAAATAACACTTTTCACTAACTGACATCTACCTGCATAGATCAGCAGCTTGGTTGTCCAATGTTGAATTATGGCCAGCATTTTGTCAAGCAGTGGTTGTCATTGATTACTAGTAATTTTCATGCTGGATAAAGGGACACCAAGGAATTTGAATGGCAGCTTACCTTTAACAAAAACCAGTGACAGTCAAAATCTTCTGTTGTTCATGCATATTAGTCCCTCTAAAATAGGTGCCACACTTAGCTGGGCTAGCCCTAAGCTATGTAGCCTCACAAAACTAATGGAACACATCCATCAGTAATTGAACTGATATCTCAGTGCCTCTGGTAAAGAGAAGAAGATCATTAACAAAACACACATTAGTGATCCTAAGTCTGGCACACTTTGGATGGTAGTTAAAATTGGGGATGTTTTGCAAAGATACCAAACTTCTATAGAGGTGTTCCATGATCAATACAAAAAGAAGGGGGGATCCTGGATCACCTTGTCTCAACCCTATCTCTACTTTCAAAATCCTGCTCATATTATAAGTGATCAAGTACCTATAAGATGCATACCTAACATCCACCATAATTCAAGTTCTGAATTTACCAGGGAAGTTCATTTCCTACAAAATTATCTCCAAGGAATCCCATTCCACAATCTCATATGCCTTTTGGAGATTGATTTGCAAGGGGCATCTGGGAGAAATATGATTCCTATTATAGCACCTAATTAATTCATGTGCCCTATTTTTGTGCTAGTTTCATAATATAGTGGTTTTCATTCATACTCCACTGATTTTTAAATTTTTTGAACTTCATGATCTCTAATTAGTATACTCTACTATTGTTTTTGTGTAATGTCGAGTTCCACAAGGATTCTCGCATAAGAAACACACAGCTTGTTGGATTTACACTCATCTCTGAAGAAGGGCTTGCCTAAAGCACTTCCTATTTTCCCCAAACTTTTTGGACCCAAAATATGGAGTGGGAGGTGAGGAAGTTTGACCCAAATGGAAGGAATCTAGAGTGTATCTCTTTGAAAATTAAACTCAGGTTTCCAATCTTTAAGGATCATCGGCATGTTATAAATCGTATAAGGACCTCTCATCTGAACCATCTCTTTTTCAGCAAATGATCTAAACCTCAGAATGAAGTATCCTTCTTCATTATAAAACATTTCTAGAAGCTAAATGAAATTCCAACACCTTGTCATGAATTGTTTCACAGGATTCGTACTCAAACCTTTTTCCAGGACATACATGATGAGAGAAGCTTCCCAATATTTCGTCTCAGATTTGACATCCTCTTCTTCAATTTCCACTTTAAGTTCTCCTTCAATAATTTTGGAGGCAATAAAATCAACGGTCATTCCATTTGATGGGATGCGATTGTCGCTGATGATATCGACCCAGAGCTTCGTGTTATTCTCCTCTCTCCGTTCGAGCCATTATTTTTTTTATTTCCATAGAAGGATTCTCATCTAGGGTTTGAGCAATAATCTCCTCCTCACTATTTTCCTGAAATCAATCGTCTTCCTTCTTGTTACTACCTTCCTTTGTAGTTTTTTTTTGTATATCTACGACAATCAATGTGAGTGCACATGGAGTTGTCACCCTGTTTTTCTTTGGCCTACCCCTCCCTTTCTTCATCGCAAATCTACAAATTTGGCAAGAATCTATCCGATTTAATCCGTAATCTGAATATTAGGAGTTTAAACCATCTCAGGAATTGATCCCGCCAACAAACCCTGACAGACTGCTTGTCTGATGCAGACCCTAGCCGGAAGTCACTAGAGCTCACATAAAATCTATAATTATATATTTAATTGATATTAATTTTAAAGACTTATAGAGAATTTATTTACAATTGTCTTTTTATCTCTGTTGTTCTCCAAATCTGTTGTGCTCTTTATATAAAATTAATTATGTTTATTAATAATATATGTGAAATAGATATATTCACATATAAAAATGAAGACGGTATTAAGAATAACATGTGACAAAAAAACATGTTTGTTGCACCCCAAATTTTACCCTCATTTCCTGCTAATTGATGTTTGATTTATTTTCTCTCTGCACTTTAATTTAATATGCTTTTTTTTGTTATTTTATTTAATATTTATTTTAATGTTTTATTTGTTTCCTTTATTTTATTTTACTTTCATCTAATGTCTATTTTAATTCCAATATGGCTCTTTTAAATTTTATTTACATTTTAGTTGTCCTTTTTGCTAATGTCAATTAATCTTAATTTAAGTTTAATTTTGCATTTAGTTTAATTATAAATTGCTAATCTAGTCTATTATTTTTAATTTGTTTAATTAACATTTTAATTATTATTATTATGATATAATTAAAAAAAAGAAAAGGAATTTTGTTCATTTTCCTGGCCATTGCAATTGGCCCTCCGTGGCATTTGGATTTGTTTGTGATTGGAGGATTGGTCTCACCATCAACCAATGAGAAATCATCACCTCTCCTTTGACTTTTCAACCCTTATTCGTAGCCAATAGATAGACGACATGTGGCATGCGGAAGAACAAAATCACCCAATTGTTCCATCTTCCTCATTCGTGTGTGTAAGCTTCAGATTGGAATTTGAAACTCCAAGCATATCAAGGCAATCCAAATTGTTTGAACCTCAAATCCTTGGCGTGAAACCTTCAGATGGTTGATCCCAAGATGTGTTTCCTCATTAAGCTTCCAAGGATTTGGTTCATCAAAAGCAACTTTAAAGCTCTTCCATATCCAGCTCAAGACCTTCGTTTTCTGCAAATGAGCAGAGCAATGTCCCTTTTCGCTTCCTCTTTGAATACCATCTGTTTGACCACAGGAATTTGTCCAAGAAGCAATTCCCATTTTGATCATTTTTGACCCTGCAATCTCTGAGGCTTAAGCAGCATAGGAGCGTTTGTCTCCAAGAGTTGAACATTTGAATTCAAAATGAAAACCCTAGTTGCTACCTATACCCACCAAGTGTTTGAGGAGTGAACCTGACCCAATCTCCTTGCCTATATAAAGAGGCTCAATTTCAGTTCATTGGCATCAACAAAATTTCATCAAAAACACTAAATATTGGAGACTCGAGCAAGCTTAGTGGAGTGAGAATTTGTGGAGTGGCTGAGGGGGTATAAGCACGAAAGCTTCAGTTGGTAACATTTCTGTTTCCCTTTTATTTCATATGCTCATTTAGTTTTCTTGCTCATGATTATGCTAGCCATGTGAACATATACTTTGAATTGCTTGATTGTTATGTTTACTTTGGATGCTATTACTATTTGTTTCTTGCTCCTGAACATGTATGAGTTTACACTGCCACTGTTGTATTGAACCTATTACTGATGTGCTTAGGCTTCGTGTGCTTTTGGTTTATGTTCCCTTTATAGATCTCCATCTTGCTGTTTGAGTTTGAACTACTTTAGCTTGTAGTTTTTCTTTTTGATTTAGTGTTCATTTCACTACTTTAATCAGTCATGATGCCCTGCCCAAGTCCTATATGTAGCATATGTTTTGAACTCTATTGACATTGAACTATCATTGTTGTTTTTTATTCTAGATATATGTCTTGAAACTTGAATCTTCTAGGACGTATTTGAAGGTTTGCTATCTTACTATGTGCATACTGTACATAACACTATAGCTGGTGTATTGATAAGTCCATGTTTTGTATACATAAGGTATATATTTGTTGATCTGCTTTACGTTTCTGGCAAGCTTGTTGAACTTGATAGATGTATTGTTAAGCCCATCACCTTGGTGAATATGTGTCTCTTTGTCAAATACGTGCTTATGTTGTGGATGTGCATCTTTATTCATGTTCACTATTACTTTGCTCTTAGATCATTTGCTTATATTCAAACTGAGTACTTGTATAGCTATAAGTGTTCATGTGATTTTGATTTGGTTGTATTCTACTCAACATTCTTTTAAGATGTCTTGGAGTTACCACTCAGAGTTTATCACTATCTTTAGCTTTCTTTGTGATACCTTAAATGTTGTTACTTGAGCCCTGAAAATACTTAGGGAACTGACTGCCCTACATCCTCTTTTGCTCCTTTGAATATGCTAATGTTTTGACCAATATGGTTGTCTTTCTATTCTGAACTTGCAAGCTATATATATGTGATTGTCAATTGATGTGTGCCCTTCTTGAAACCTATTTTTGAATATGATTGGTATACTCATATGTTTAAACATGATGCCATTTGGTTTTATTTGAGGATTGGAACTGTTAAATCTTAAACAGTTTGTACTGTCTAATCTGCCTTGACAAGCTCATTTTGGTGATTATTATTGATCTCATAAAGCATTTTTGATGTGAATAACCTGCTACATGACACATTCACACTACTTCCACGAGCCCTTTGTATATGCATTCATTTGTATGCCATTTACTGTTAACCTTAAAAGTGTATGTCCATGCCAAGTTTGTTGAATCTATGTTTGCTTTTGATTTTGTGATAATGCTGATGACCAATAAACATTCACTTAACCTGACCTGTTTCTTTTTGTTGAGAAATCACTATGTTGTTGC
This sequence comes from Lathyrus tuberosus, assembly GCA_022829125.1. Classification (NCBI taxonomy): domain Eukaryota; kingdom Viridiplantae; phylum Streptophyta; class Magnoliopsida; order Fabales; family Fabaceae; genus Lathyrus; species Lathyrus tuberosus. The sequence goes on from JALAZF010000995.1 coordinate 615,660, forward strand.
CCTGCTATACCCTAACATTGTTCTTCAACTTTTCCATATTATCTCTGCACTTCTGAATTGCTATTTGACAAACATTTTGTTTCAATGATAATGTTTTACTGATGTATCTCTGACCACTGCCATGCTTTAAAACTTGAATGTCAATAAATCTTACTAATATGTGTTGTGTATGTCTGTTTGTTGAAATCACCTTATTGCTAAAATCAGGGATTGCCATGCCATACTATTAGATTGTTAAGCTTATGTTTATGCCATACTGTTAGATTTTCAAGCTTATGTTTATGCCATACTTTTGGATTGTTGAGCTTATGTTTGTTATCATGCCACGCCTTTGCTATTGCTTTGAATTCTGGTCTACACTGACTGTTATCTTCATGAACCGTTGGTTGCCCAATGCATATCTTATTATGACTTTGTATGAAATCTGATATGTATTTGAGATGTTTTCGTGCTATGCATACTTGGTCTATTTGTGACATCCTACTTTTACAACTATTTTCTGGTTTATATGTTTGACATCATAATGTGTGGATGCCATGTTCTTATTCTTTATTCTTTCCTGATTAATTTTAGTCTTTATCTCATCTAATTTGGTTAAGATTTGTATAAGTTATGTGCTTGTGGATATGGCTGGGTAAGTAGAATTTGGAATAAGTTATGTGCTTGATTGTCAAGAAGAAATTAGGGAAGATCCTAACCCAGAGGCCAAACATTTTTTTGATATGTTGAAAGCTGCGCAAGCTCCCTTGTATAATGGTTGTGAAAGTTATTCTGAACTTTCAGCCGCAATACAAGCTCTAAGTATCAAATCTGACTTCAATATCTCCGAGACTTGCTTTAATCAATGGGTGAATTTTATGTGAAAGGCATTGCCAAATGATAATCGAATGCCAGAAAATTTCTATCATGCAAAGAAATCTGTACAAAAGCTTGGATTAGGCTGTATTATGATTCATTGTTGTCCAAATGGATGCATGATTTATTACTCTCCTGATGATAAGAATCTTCGTAATTGTAAGATATGTGGTGAAGATCGTTACAAAAGTGTCATTAGAAATGGTAAGGTTAGAGAAGTTCCTTTAAAAAAGATGTGGTATTTCCCTCTTATCCCAAGGCTTCAAAGACTTTATTCCTCAATGCAAACTGCAAGTCAAATGAGGTGGCATCGTGAGAATATAAGAGAGTCTGGCTACTTATGTCATCCATTTGATGGAGAAGCTTGGAAGCATTTTGATGAAGTATATCCTGAGTTTGCAATGGACCCTCGAAATGTGAGTCTAGGGTTATGTGCTGATGGGTTTGTACCATTTGATAAAACAGGTAAAACATATTCATGTTGGCCAGTAATTCTTACTCCTTACAATCTCCCACCTTGGATGTGCATGAGAAGAAAGTTTTTATTCTTAACCATTATAATTCCCGGCCCTTCCAATCTAAAAAGGAGAATTGATGTGTACATGCAGCCTCTTATAGATGACCTTAAACTTTTATGGAATTCTGGGGTGATGACCTATAATGTCTCACTACATCAAAATTTTGTCATGAAAGCTTGTGTGTTATGGACGATTAATGACTTTCCTGCATAGGGAATGTTGTCAGGTTGGATGATCTTTTATATGATCTTTTTTATATTTTGGACATGTTAAAGTTTAATATCATGTAATGGTTTACTTAAGGATTTGTAAGGTCACATACTTTTTATGGTAATATTGATATGAAGTTTAATTTTAGTTACTTTGTTTTTCGTTAGATATATATGATCTTTTTTTTTGACATGTTGAAGTTTAATATCATGTAATGATTTGTAAGGACAACATGTATTTTTATGGTAATGTTGAATGAAACCGCCGTAATTAACCGTATATTATGGCGTTTTAATATAAACGCCATAATTAAACCGCCGTAATTTACGCGAATTTTTGTAGTGTGTTTTCTGCTAATAAGAATAAGTCGCTGAACTCTGCGGAGAGAATCTTACAGCCAGCCCACCTAGATAGCCAAAAAGACGTTATGTCGCCATTGCCTATTTTATACGAAATGCGACCAAAAACTGTGACCAACCCACCGGAGATGGAATCCTGTAACAAATCACACCACCAAATAGACGCAGGAACGGAATACTTAAAACTCACACTAGAATGAAATTCAAAAGTATGGTTAAAATAGCGAAACTCAATTAAATTCTTCCACAAAGTATCCAGCCGTGCCAAGATTCTCCAAATCCATTTAAACATCAATGCATTATTGAAGAGCTTGATATCTTTCACTCCTAAACCTCCATTATGTTACTTAAGTGGATAACAGTCAAATTATCTCCTCAAGCTCAACCCTAGCTGCCACCCCTATCACTCTTTCTCCTCATTATATACGTTCGTTCATGACCACAGCATAACCACAGCATAGTGGGAAAAACTCAAGTTCCACATTGATTAAAGATACAATCTACAAAGGGTTTATATAGAGTGGCATCCCTCACCTTTCCAATCGGTTTTGTAGGAATGAGTTAGGGCAAACTCTAATTCTATAATGGTATCACAAGCCTATTGATTCGGACCACCCACCATTTTTATATGTGCACCAGGCCCAAAAAGTGTTGGGCGCAAGGGAGTGTATTGGAAAAACTAAGTCCCATACGTCGATAATTTGGGCCACCCAACTTTTATATCCACGCACCAAGCCCAATAGTGCTGGGCGTGAGGAGGTGTATTGGGAAAAACCTAAGTCCCAAATTGGTTACAGATACAATCTACAAAGAGTTTATATAGTGTGGCACCCCTCACCTTACCAACCGGTTTTGTAAGAATGTATTAGGCCAAACTCTAATTCTATCACACCATTACCACCAATTTCTTCTACTAATAATATAGTTTTTTCTATTCATCAAATTTCTCCAATCTCCGAAGTTGAGGTCGGGGATACACCACTAAAAGCTTCATTTTTGTATATTCAAAAGATTATTCACATATTTTAGTAATTGCTTTGAATAAATATATGGTGCATTTTAAAATGATGATCAGGGTTTAGGGTGTCTAAATATATGTTTATGTCATAACACTTATCGATAATATTGATCATTCTATGATGAATCATATAAAAAATGTATCATTTAGCAATATAAGTTTCTCAAATATAACAATTTACTTAGTTTCTAACAGTATTTAAATTTAAAATAAATTCAACCCATTAATTAAAATAAAACAAAAAGAAAATATAAGCAAGTTTGTTTAATGAGAAACAAATTTTAATATTCATCAAACTAACAATTAGCCAAAGCTTGAAAATCTTTCTAAAATGTCAATATCCTCGCACTTCACCAACTTTTCCAATTGTATATTATATTTGCGATATCAATTCTCAAAGCATTTGTATTATGAATGATCGATTTATCACCAAATCAAATATCATCCTGCAAAAGATCTTATATATTAATACATACATAAAATATCATTAAAATACATATTTAATTAAATTTATTAACTTACAATTCTCGTTTTAAGTTGCATAAAACAAATTAGATAAAATTAATTAATTTCTAAACAATGTTACCTGCATGTGTCTAGCAACTTTATAAGGACGCGACGTAGAGTTTTGTTGCTATTGGAGAACTCATGTTGGCTTGTGTTTTGAATACGTGATGATAAACCTACAACTATTAATTAGTTAGGTGTTGTACAGTATTCATACATTTTAATTTGAGTACTTTTATCAAGTTTTTAAGAACACACACCTGGTTGGGAGACACTTGCATATTGTTTGAGATATGGAATTTTTGTAGATTTCTGTTTTACTACATTAGAAGGAACGGTGATACTGATGGCTGGTGATGGATATTTTTTAGGTAAAAAAGGATCTATGCAGATTCCATTACCTTTTGGCTTTGAAAGACCTTTGTATTTTTCTTTTTCAAGAGAGTTTGTGTGTTCAATTTCCATCTGTGTTAATGGATTATCATATTCGAGCACCACAGGAATAAATTTTTCGATGGCAAATAATGGATCCGGAACGTCGTTTTTGGGTGACAACGAACTCATAATATCCGAATAGTCTGAATGTAACTCATCGTCCACTTCAAATTCATGAAAAATTTTATTTATTTCAGAATTGATACGTGATTCTTGATTCCATGTGTTTTTGTGATAATCCACCCTCTAATTCAACAACGAAATTAAAAAATCAAAATCAAAAGGATAATAAGTAGTGGGCTATCTATTATAAGAGCTTATACTATCTAATACATTTCATAAAGAGTTTATGCAACATAATCAAAATAATTAAAATATAAGAATATAGTAGGAAATTTTTCAACATGAATATTTGATTTACTTCTAAATGTTTGTAAGTTGATATGCATATAATTCTTAAATTTTTTAAAGAGAAATAGAATAAATACAAATAAAGGAATAATGATAAAAAAATATAGTGAAGATTATCATTAAATTATATTCAAGAAAATCAAAACCTATCTCTTTGTTAGATCTACGTACATTCTATAATATTATCAATTCATATGACAACACTCAATTGAAAGAAGTTTTTTTATACACTTAAATATTTTATTTAGAATTCAATTAAAATCTAATAAATTAAATCTAGCGCATAACCATAAAGTTTTGTACAAAAAATAACACTAATATATCTTTGATCACATGTATATTTGATAAAATAAACTATAATAAAAAATATGTGTTTCATGTCAAAACTTTAGAAGTAACTTTCTCTAGAACACATTAAAATATATAAAAATTTTAATTTATCAAAATAACAAAGAAAAAATTCTTTAATTTCAAAAAATAACTAAAATCATTGATGTTTATGTCTATCAATAAAATATTTTTTTTAAATATATATAAAATATAATAAATTAAAATCAAGAGTTCACTAAGAGAAAAAAAAAATATTAAACGTAAAAAAAAAAATTATTTGAAAAACCCATAAAACTTCTCACAAAAAAGATAGCTACGTCACAAAATTCATTTGTACCAACATCAAAACACATAAAAATTTAAACTTTGGAAAAGTAAATAAAGAAAATTATAAGACTTACCTTTCTACTTAACGGTGATTGTGCAAGAAAAAAGCATCAACAAAACAAAAAGAAGAAAAGAAAAAAAAGTTGAGTGCGATTTAAAAAGTTGATAACGAATATATATATATAGCAAAAATAAGGGAAAGAAGAGAATTGAAAGAAAAAAAGATAAGGACAAACTTATTACTCTTTCCTACAAATAAATTGGAAAGAGTAATAAATTTTTATTTTACTTTTTTTCATTCTATGTGAAAATTAAATTTCATACAATGTTTCAATCATTAATATATTTGATGCATGAATCTAAATAATCAATAATTTTGAATAAAAATATTGTATTACCATATCAAATTATTATTTATTATAGTATCTTTATTTGAACTTTGACCTTGAATTCAAAGTCAAATTGTAATAATCATTCAAACACCAACTTTGGTAGGTAGTCTGTCGTGCAACACCGGCCAAAAATTAAATTTTGCTCTAGTTTTAAAATGGTTTTTAATGAGAATATTTTCCCAATTGACAATAATTTTTTACCTCGAAGATCTTTATACATGTCTGTTGTTCAATATCCCCCTTGTTAAACACTCATGTTTCAATAAGTATTATTGGTAACCAAGTCGTTACGCTTCACAATATTTTTTATTTTCGAAGAAGTGGCAGTGTTGGGTTGTCAATGCATAACAGACTCCACCTTCATAAAGTATGTATCAACCCACCTGATCTATAATTTGTCAGCCTTGGTGTGCATGTCGCTTTAGCAAGTAGCATTCTTCCAATCACCTGGGCAGTTATGTTAAGTTTCCCATAGTGTTTTTGTTCACACACTTTGTCCCAAGCCACAAGAGCTTTCCTGCATGTAGCTTTCCCATATCACAAGAAATTTCTACAAATAGATTCAAGGTGTTTGATAATTTTCGTGGGGATGGGGAAAAACTGCATCCAATAACTAGACATAGCCAAAATAACATTTTTCACTAACTGACATCTACCTGCATAGATCAGCAGCTTGGTTGTCCAATGTTGAATTATGGCCAGCATTTTGTCAAGCAGTGGTTGTCATTGATTACTAGTAATTTTCATGCTGGATAAAGGGACACCAAGGAATTTGAATGGCAGCTTACCTTTAACAAAAACCAGTGACAGTCAAAATCTTCTGTTGTTCATGCATATTAGTCCCTCTAAAATAGGTGCCACACTTAGCTGGGCTAGCCCTAAGCTATGTAGCCTCACAAAACTAATGGAACACATCCATCAGTAATTGAACTGATATCTCAGTGCCTCTGGTAAAGAGAAGAAGATCATTAACAAAACACACATTAGTGATCCTAAGTCTGGCACACTTTGGATGATAGTTAAAATTGGGGATGTTTTGCAAAGATACCAAACTTCTATAGAGGTGTTCCATGATCAATACAAAAAGAAGGGGGGATCCTGGATCACCTTGTCTCAACCCTATCTCTACTTTCAAAATCCTGCTCATATTATAAGTGATCAAGTACCTATAAGATGCATACCTAACATCCACCATAATTCAAGTTCTGAATTTACCAGGGAAGTTCATTTCCTACAAAATTATCTCCAAGGAATCCCATTCCACAATCTCATATGCCTTTTGGAGATTGATTTGCAAGGGGCATCTGGGAGAAATATGATTCCTATTATAGCACCTAATTAATTCATGTGCCCTATTTTTGTGCTAGTTTCATAATATAGTGGTTTTCATTCATACTCCACTGATTTTTAAATTTTTTGAACTTCATGATCTCTAATTAGTATACTCTACTATTGTTTTTGTGTAATGTCGAGTTCCACAAGGATTCTCGCATAAGAAACACACATCTTGTTGGATTTACACTCATCTCTGAACAAGGGCTTGCCTAAAGCACTTCCTATTTTCCCCAAACTTTTTGGACCCAAAATATGGAGTGGGAGGTGAGGAAGTTTGACCCAAATGGAAGGAATCTAGAGTGTATCTCTTTGAAAATTAAACTCAGGTTTCCAATCTTTAAGGATCATCGGCATGTTATAAATCGTATAAGGACCTCTCATCTGAACCATCTCTTTTTCAGCAAATGATCTAAACCTCAGAATGAAGTATCCTTCTTCATTATAAAACATTTCTAGAAGCTAAATGAAATTCCAACACCTTGTCATGAATTGTTTCACAGGATTCGTACTCAAACCTTTTTCCAGGACATACATGATGAGAGAAGCTTCCCAATATTTCGTCTCAGATTTGACATCCTCTTCTTCAATTTCCACTTTAAGTTCTCCTTCAATAATTTTGGAGGCAATAAAATCAACGGTCATTCCATTTGATGGGATGCGATTGTCGCTGATGATATCGACCCAGAGCTTCGTGTTATTCTCCTCTCTCCGTTCGAGCCATTATTTTTTTTATTTCCATAGAAGGATTCTCATCTAGGGTTTGAGCAATAATCTCCTCCTCACTATTTTCCTGAAATCAATCGTCTTCCTTCTTGTTACTACCTTCCTTTGTAGTTTTTTTTGGTATATCTACGACAATCAATGTGAGTGCACATGGAGTTGTCACCCTGTTTTTCTTTGGCCTACCCCTCCCTTTCTTCATCGCAAATCTACAAATTTGGCAAGAATCTATCCGATTTAATCCGTAATCTGAATATTAGGAGTTTAAACCATCTCAGGAATTGATCCCGCCAACAAACCCTGACAGACTGCTTGTCTGATGCAGACCCTAGCCGGAAGTCACTAGAGCTCACATAAAATCTATAATTATATATTTAATTGATATTAATTTTAAAGACTTATAGAGAATTTATTTACAATTGTCTTTTTATCTCTGTTGTTCTCCAAATCTGTTGTGCTCTTTATATAAAATTAATTATGTTTATTAATAATATATGTGAAATAGATATATTCACATATAAAAATGAAGACGGTATTAAGAATAACATGTGACAAAAAAACATGTTTGTTGCACCCCAAATTTTACCCTCATTTCCTGCTAATTGATGTTTGATTTATTTTCTCTCTGCACTTTAATTTAATATGCTTTTTTTTGTTATTTTATTTAATATTTATTTTAATGTTTTATTTGTTTCCTTTATTTTATTTTACTTTCATCTAATGTCTATTTTAATTCCAATATGGCTCTTTTAAATTTTATTTACATTTTAGTTGTCCTTTTTGCTAATGTCAATTAATCTTAATTTAAGTTTAATTTTGCATTTAGTTTAATTATAAATTGCTAATCTAGTCTATTATTTTTAATTTGTTTAATTAACATTTTAATTATTATTATTATGATATAATTAAAAAAAAGAAAAGGAATTTTGTTCATTTTCCTGGCCATTGCAATTGGCCCTCCGTGGCATTTGGATTTGTTTGTGATTGGAGGATTGGTCTCACCATCAACCAATGAGAAATCATCACCTCTCCTTTGACTTTTCAACCCTTATTCGTAGCCAATAGATAGACGACATGTGGCATGCGGAAGAACAAAATCACCCAATTGTTCCATCTTCCTCATTCGTGTGTGTAAGCTTCAGATTGGAATTTGAAACTCCAAGCATATCAAGGCAATCCAAATTGTTTGAACCTCAAATCCTTGGCGCGAAACCTTCAGATGGTTGATCCCAAGATGTGTTTCCTCATTAAGCTTCCAAGGATTTGGTTCATCAAAAGCAACTTTAAAGCTCTTCCATATCCAGCTCAAGACCTGCGTTTTCTGCAAATGAGCAGAGCAATGTCCCTTTTCGCTTCCTCTTTGAATACCATCTGTTTGACCACAGGAATTTGTCCAAGAAGCAATTCCCATTTTGATCATTTTTTACCCTGCAATCTCTGAGGCTTAAGCAGCATAGGAGCGTTTGTCTCCAAGAGTTGAACATTTGAATTCAAAATGAAAACCCTAGTTGCTACCTATACCCACCAAGTGTTTGAGGAGTGAACCTGACCCAATCTCCTTGCCTATATAAAGAGGCTCAATTTCAGTTCATTGGCATCAACAAAATTTCATCAAAAACACTAAATATTGGAGACTCGAGCAAGCTTAGTGGAGTGAGAATTTGTGGAGTGGCTGAGGGGGTATAAGCACGAAAGCTTCAGTTGGTAACATTTCTGTTTCCCTTTTATTTCATATGCTCATTTAGTTTTCTTGCTCATGATTATGCTAGCCATGTGAACATATACTTTGAATTGCTTGATTGTTATGTTTACTTTGGATGCTATTACTATTTGTTTCTTGCTCCTGAACATGTATGAGTTTACACTGCCACTGTTGTATTGAACCTATTACTGATGTGCTTAGGCTTCGTGTGCTTTTGGTTTATGTTCCCTTTATAGATCTCCATCTTGCTGTTTGAGTTTGAACTACTTTAGCTTGTAGTTTTTCTTTTTGATTTAGTGTTCATTTCACTACTTTAATCAGTCATGATGCCCTGCCCAAGTCCTATATGTAGCATATGTTTTGAACTCTATTGACATTGAACTATCATTGTTGTTTTTTATTCTAGATATATGTCTTGAAACTTGAATCTTCTAGGACGTATTTGAAGGTTTGCTATCTTACTATGTGCATACTGTACATAACACTATAGCTGGTGTATTGATAAGTCCATGTTTTGTATACATAAGGTATATATTTGTTGATCTGCTTTACGTTTCTGGCAAGCTTGTTGAACTTGATAGATGTATTATTAAGCCCATCACCTTGGTGAATATGTGTCTCTTTGTCAAATACGTGCTTATGTTGTGGATGTGCATCTTTATTCATGTTCACTATTACTTTGCTCTTAGATCATTTGCTTATATTCAAACTGAGTACTTGTATAGCTATAAGTGTTCATGTGATTTTGATTTGGTTGTATTCTACTCAACATTCTTTTAAGATGTCTTGGAGTTACCACTCAGAGCTTATCACTATCTTTAGCTTTCTTTGTGATACCTTAAATGTTGTTACTTGAGCCCTGAAAATACTTAGGGAACTGACTGCCCTACATCCTCTTTTGCTCCTTTGAATATGCTAATGTTTTGACCAATATGGTTGTCTTTCTATTCTGAACTTGCAAGCTATATATATGTGATTGTCAATTGATGTGTGCCCTTCTTGAAACCTATTTTTGAATATGATTGGTATACTCATATGTTTAAACATGATGCCATTTGGTTTTATTTGAGGATTGGAACTGTTAAATCTTAAACAGTTTGTACTGTCTAATCTGCCTTGACAAGCTCATTTTGGTGATTATTATTGATCTCATAAAGCATTTTTGATGTGAATAACCTGCTACATGACACATTCACACTACTTCCACGAGCCCTTTGTATATGCATTCATTTGTATGCCATTTACTGTTAACCTTAAAAGTGTATGTCCATGCCAAGTTTGTTGAATCTATGTTTGCTTTTGATTTTGTGATAATGCTGATGACCAATAAACATTCACTTAACCTGACCTGTTTCTTTTTGTTGAGAAATCACTATGTTGTTGCCCTGCTATACCCTAACATTGTTCTTCAACTTTTCCATATTATCTCTGCACTTCTGAATTGCTATTTGACAAACATTTTGTTTCAATGATAATGTTTTACTGATGTATCTCTGACCACTGCCATGCTTTAAAACTTGAATGTCAATAAATCTTACTAATATGTGTTGTGTATGTCTGTTTGTTGAAATCACCTTATTGCTAAAATCAGGGATTGCCATGCCATACTATTAGATTGTTAAGCTTATGTTTATGCCATACTGTTAGATTTTCAAGCTTATGTTTATGCCATACTTTTGGATTGTTGAGCTTATGTTTGTTATCATGCCACGCCTTTGCTATTGCTTTGAATTCTGGTCTACACTGACTGTTATCTTCATGAACCGTTGGTTGCCCAATGCATATCTTATTATGACTTTGTATGAAATCTGATATGTATTTGAGATGTTTTCGTGCTATGCATACTTGGTCTATTTGTGACATCCTACTTTTACAACTATTTTCTGGTTTATATGTTTGACATCATAATGTGTGGATGCCATGTTCTTATTCTTTATTCTTTCCTGATTAATTTCAGTCTTTATCTCATCTAATTTGGTTAAGATTTGTATAAGTTATGTGCTTGTGGATATGGCTGGGTAAGTAGAATTTGGAATCAGTAGGCAAGGATGGCGCGTGTTTGGTTTGCTTAGAATTCATGTACTTGTTTGCCTTATATGTTATTTGAGTTGTATGTTGTTTGGATGAAACACGTCGTCCCAACGGTCACACACTAGCACGCCTTCGCCTTTCACATGCCTTGCCTGGGTTCGATCCTGCGGATCAACCCTTTTGTTTTTTTCTGATTTTCCACTTGCCTTGCTATTTTATTCATTGCTTGTACTTTGTGTTCACTACGCACGCATAGCCCAGATGGTAGAAATTTTGGGGCGTTCAGGCAAGGGCGTGGGTTCAAACCCTATATGTGACATTTCCCTTTCTTTTTTAGTTAAAATCATTTCCTTTTATTTAAAGTTTAATAAAAATTCAAAAACAGTTATTTATCTTTTAGAAAATCTTAGTTTTATTCTAAAACTCCAAGAATATTTATTTTGTTTAGTAATTTATTTTCTTAAATATTTATTCAAGTTGATTTATTATTAATGTGAGTTTCCACTCTCTTTATCTTGATTAAATTGTTAAACTTTTATTTATGACCTTATTGATATTTTGAATGTTTGATTTTTTTTTTAATTCATCTTTAATTTATCTTGTCATATGGTTATTGATTTAATTTGTGATTGGTATTATTCAACTTTGAATATCATCTTGATTTATCTTTTATTCATGACTATGTCTTGACTTATGATTTGTTTCATGTGTGATATATTTTCTCAAGTTTAATATCTTTGGTTTGTCTTTGTCTACTTGACCTCTTTGATACTCATCTCATGTCTATTCATTGTTTATCATGAAACATATTGCCATCCTTATGCTTATGTTGCTTTCATTTTATTATTTTATATCAATGTTTTATCTTCTATGCCTTTTATTATTACTATCTTAAAACTGTCTTTCCCCCTATTCCAAAGGAAGGTGAAACATGTTGACTCCTAAAGTCATGATCTCCCACCTTAACCTAAGTAACCTCTTAGGAGAAAACTTTATTTCTTGGCCTAATCAGAGCCATAGAAATCGTAACTAGCTTTAGGAGAGAGTTCTTAAACTCTTAGTGATATTCATCCTAATGAATTATCACTTTTCCCTACTAACTAAAACATAACATAGGTCCATTTCAACTAGATCTAGAGAGATCTTGAACTCTACAATGAGCTTGTACTCATTTCCCCTCTGAATATTGACCACAGTCAATCATTCAGTAGAAGTAGAACTACGCATACTCTGATTCTATTCCCGAGGATACGTAGGCGTAAGGCGTGATGCCTTATCGAGTATACTTAGATATTAACCCCTAGGATTTCAACCTTTAGCATAGAACCTTTAGCAAACATAAGATAACTAAATAAGAGGTTCCCGTAGAGTACTACGGATGTTTAGGGTGCTAATACCTTCCCTAGGCGTAACCAACCCCCGAACCTTAGATCTCCCCCTTTAGGTTTTTTAACGATCTTGAACCTTTCCTTTGGATAAATCAAAGTCGGTTGTAAAAGAAATATGATGCAAGTTAATTAATAGCTTGTTATCTGATTTTCACCGCAACTGAAATGGCGACTTTACTGGGGAAGTTAGACCTATTGCTAGTCCTTCCTAAGAGGGTTAAGCCTATCTTGTTTTTATGATATTCATGTTTGCTTATTTACTTGTATTTTGCTTATATATCTGTATATCTGTTCTTGCCTGACATTTTTCCTGTTTAATTTGGGTTGATATGTTATCTATGAGTGAGATAAATCCTATACCCGGATTTCGAGTGCACTTATGATAGGACGATGGTATATTCAAGGTGGCTTTGAAGGAGTCAATTTCTGAAAAAGTTAACTTGAGACACCGTCACTCAGCTTAGGCCCTCTTGAGAGTTTAGTCATGTTGAACGATCCTTTTCGTGAAAGCGTGCTACTCTCAATGTATGTGCCATTGAGGCTGAGAACCGTAGTTACCAAACCCCACTAAGCCTTTTTTAGATGTAGTGCGGTGACCATGATGGAGTCTATTTCTGAATTGGTTGTCACGCGATACTACACTCAGACGAGGTTCTCTTGAGAATTTTGTTGATTACCAAGTCATCTGGGAAGTCGACAAAATCCGAAAGATGGATCGTAGACTCTGGGAACCCATTAGAACCTTGTTCGGTAGGTGAAAACCATAGTACATACCAATGGGAGGGTGAACCTTGGCTCCATACTCTTAACCCAAACCTTTATGTGTTTGTATTTGTTTGTGTTTGTTGCATCCATATAGCATAACCATATGCATATCAGTTTCATGGAACTCAGACTTCTTTTTTAAATGTCACAGAGATATCATGGATGAACTAAGAAGGAAAACAGTGACATACACTTTCAAGAACCCTAAGTTGGATGACCTAAGGAGATTGGGAGATTTACTAACAGACCCCGAAGGATTCAAAGACAGATATGGGAATTTATGGATATTGTTGACAAAAAGTGTTGATGAAGGACTCCTTTCAACTTTGCTTCAGTTCTATGATCCAAAGTATCATTGTTTCACCTTTCCCGACTATCAACTCTTGCCTATGCTTGAAGAATATTATCAGATAGTTGGTTTACCCGTCAAGGATGATTCTCCATTTCCTATCTTCGACAGAGACCTAAAAGCTGAAAAGATAGCTAAAGAGACTCATTTGGAATTAATTGACATCAAGAACAACTTAATCTCCAAGGGAGGAATTTTTGGGTTGACTGCTAAGTTCGTGTTTGGAAAAGCCCATTACTTCGCCAAACATTCCAACAAGGTCGCCTTTGAAGCTGTTTTTGCTCTACTCATCTATGGACTTTTTCTGTTCCTGAACTTTGACAACTTTGTGGATTTAAATGCAATCAAAATTTTCCTAAAGCAGAATCCTGTACCTACCTTACTTGCTGAAGTCTACCACTCAGTCCATACGAGAAATGCCCATGGTAATGGACAGATCACTTGCTGCATTCCTGTGTTATATAGATGGTTCGTCTCACACTTACCAAAGAAAGGCGCATTTTGGGATCCTAAGAAAGGATGGTGGTCTAAGAAGATTATGGCCCTTTCTCATGCAGACATTGATTGGTACAATCAAGTGTACGACAAAATCTCAATAACAGACAGTTGTGGCCCATATAACAACGTGCCTCTTCTTGGCATCAAAGGTGGAATCCGTTACAATCCGGTGTTGGCACGGTGTCAATTAGGTTACCCTATGAAGGATAAACCCCTAAGCATTCATGTAGAGGGAATTTATTTTGAGGAGTATGATAAGAATGAAGAACAAAGGGATTTAATCTTAAAAGCCTGGGTTAGCAAGTGTAAAAGAGAAAGTAGCTTCTTGGGGAAACCCAATTGTGTTTCTTTGGAGCCATATCTTCAGTGGGTCTGCAAGAGACCCATTGAATTGAAGATGCCATACAAGAGGGAGGAACCAATTCCCATGAAAGAAGAACCTATTCTGTACTTCATGTCAAAGGAAGAGGAGTTAGAGATATCATTGAGACAGACCCAGCGGTCTGAGGAAGCATGGAAACTCAAGTATCAGGTGGTTGTTGAGGAGAATTTTGAACTTCGAAAATAACTACGGGCCAAGGATGAAGAACTGACCTCTTACAAGAAAAGGAAAGTCCAAGAAGGCCCAAGTTCTTCTATTGTTCAGCCTACAGCTTGGAAGACAATCGTCGACAACCTTGTTGTAGAAAGAGATCAAATGGAGGAAGAAAACAAAAGACTCAAGCAACGACTCTTGGGAGAATCTCCATAGGACTTTCTAGATTTTATTTAGCTTTATGTTTAGGGTTTTTTTGGAAAGTGTATCAACTATTGTAATTCACTTTTATTTAATGAAAATGAGGTCTTTTGATATCTCTCGATATTTCGCAAGTGTCTGAATTCCATGAAACTTTGCATTGCATTTTGCATTCCTGCTAAGCTATCAAGTTACTAATCTTGTTTTGCAGATTTTGTAGAAATGGATGCTACAGGGAAGGGAGTCTGGCCTTATTTCTTTGAATTACCGGAGGTGGAGCGTCTGTTATGGTTAGGAGAGATGATTGAAGATCAGTCAGCCTTCGCTGACAGATATGGATGCATCATTCCACTGATGAAGACACCAATAACTGTAGGGCCTCTTGAAGTTTTGGTCCAGTTGTATCATCCGGCTTACCGTTGTTTCGTGTTCCCTGAATTCCAGTTGGTGCCAACCTTGGATGAGTTCTCAGCCATGATAGGAATTCCAGTCAGAGAAGCTCCTATCTTTTCTGGGATCGAGGAAATGCCTTCTGCCAGAGACATCGCCAGAGTAACCAGAATCAGACTATCTGACATTCAGGTTAACCTGACCAACAAGGGAGGGCAGCGTGGATTGCCTACCCAGTTCTTGATGGAAAAGGCTCTGTACTTTAAAAATAGGGGAAGCGAGGCTTTGTTTGAATCCACTCTAGCTCTGATGATATATGGATTGTTTTTGTTCCCGAATGCCAAGAATTTTGTGGATACCTAAGCCATCCAACTTTTTACAGTCAACAATCCAGTCCCAAGACTGCTAGCTGGTGTTTATCATTCCGTACAGACCAGATACACAAGGGGCTGTGGACCAATTGTTTGCTGTGCGGCCCTCTTTTACAAGTGGTTCGTTTCTTATCTGCCGAAGACTCTGACTTTCTGGGAGGTCGAAGACTGTAAGATTTGGTCCAAAAAGCTGATGGAGGTGACGCACACCGACATCGAGTGGTATGATTCAACCGAAGAAGGAATCATCATAATCCATAGCTGTGGGGATTACCCCAACGTGCCTCTCATGGGAAAAAAAGGTTGTATTAATTACAACCCTGTCCTTGCACGCCGTCAGTTGGGTCATCTGAAGGAAGGAGTTCCAGATGACGAAGACATGCAGATAATGTTCTATGATGAAAGAGTGGGTTTTGAAATAAAGATGCTATTGGAGCGCGCTTGGCGCCAGATTAACAGACAATTATGGAAGGCTGAATGCTCAGTCACAGAGGTTCACTTGCAATGGTCTCGTGACATAGCTCGTGTAATGATGAAGCCACGTCCTTACCATGAATCACCTACGATGACAAAGTAGAAGATGATGGAGGAGTTACGAGAATTGGTTCTCGCAGAGGAGGAAACAAAGGAGCGTATCATCAAAATAATGAGAGTAATCAATGGAGGAGAAGGATCATCAACCAGCAGGATTAATCCTTAGTATTACTATTGTTATCTTTTCACTTTGATGTATTTCTATTTATGTACTTGGAGTATGGGATGCACTGCTCCTGATGTAATATCCACCTGACTATTGAATGAAGAAGTTTGTTTTACCAAGAATCTATTATCTATATTATTTGCAAAATTTCTTTGGTTTCTTGATAGTTTAGCTTGCATGTGCATCCTCATTTGCATCTTTGCATGTGCATATGCATTCTTCTGTGTCTCATCGTCGTTTTGTCTTCTCCAGAACCGTCACCCTGAATTCTCTACATCGTTACAACATCCGGGATTGAAGAAGAAGAATGTCTGAGAATTGCGAGAATTTGGATCAGGTTAACGACGAGCTCAGTGAATTAAGAGTAGGAATGGGGCAGATCATGGAAGCTTTGAGTGTGATACGAGCAAGGATGGGTACGCAGGCCACTGTAGTCTTAGAGGTCGTTGCTACAACTGTAGAGCCACCAGTTATACCTGTTGTGAACCCTACTCTAGGGATGCCATTTGAGTTTATACGAGCCACGGCTCCCTAATCTACGCAACAAGAAGTGTCGTTGTTTGGTGAGAAACAGCAAGCTATTCCAACTTATGCTCCACTTGTGGTGCAGACCCAGTTCCAACCTGTTTTTCAGAACCAACATCATTTTCATAATGACGACATATCTGTGGAAGAGGATGGTCGTAATGAGAAGTTGAGAGCAAGTGTGGAGGTTATGCAGAGGAAGTTGAAAGCCATGGAGGGAAGCAATGTCTTCAGTACTGACCTCAAGGACATGTGTTTAGTTACAGATCTGGTAATTCCACCGAAGTTCAAGCTGCCAAGTTTTGAATTGTATTCCGGTGCTACTTGCCCCAAAGCGCATTTGGTTATGTACCCTAGGAGAATGGCTGCGTATATGGACAACGATAAGCTAATAATACACTGTTTCCAAGATAGCCTGAAGGGTGCCGCTGCAAAATGGTATCTAGGATTGGATCAGTCCCAGATCAAGTGTTTCCAGGACGTAATGGACACCTTTGTGAAACATTATAAGTATAATTTGGACTTAGCTCCGGATCGTAGACAACTGCTGACTATGACTCAAAAGAACACCGAGTCATTCAAAGAGTACGCTCAAAGATGGAGGGAGACGGCCTCACAGGTTGAACCGCCATTGACAGAAAAAGAATTAGCTGATTGGTTTGTGGACACCGTAAAGCCTGAATTTTATGAGAAGATGATCAGTAATATTGGTGCCAACTTTTCTGATATCATTATTATCGGTATGAAAGTAGAAGCAGGTTTGAAGAGTGGAAAAGTAGCCAGCTCACCTAATAGTTCTACTAGTAGCAGTGTCAAGAAGTCTCCGGGAAATTTTCATAAGAAGAAAGAAGGTAAGACTAATGCTGTTATGTCAAATAGTCAGAGTCCCAGATGGAAACGATCTCTCTTTCAACAACAACCAGCTCCCAGTCTTCCTCAACAACCAGTTTACCCTATGCAGTTTGCACAACAACCATACGTGGCATCCGTTACGCCCACTTTTAATCATCAGATGATGCAACAAGTTCCTATCCCTCAGCCACAGAATCAGCAGCAGTGGCCAAAGAATCAAAATCAGAATTACCAGCAGCCGAGGCGGCCAGCGCCACAGCAAAATACCCCTCAAAGAAGACAGGCGGTAACACCAAATTTCCCACCCATACCAATGACATATACAACACTGTATCCTTCTCTGGTGGAGCAAGGATTAATTGTTACTAGGCCATTGGGGCCACCATCTGAGAAATCTCTGCAGTTCTTCAACCCTAATGCAACCTGTACTTTCCATCAAGGAGGGGTGGGTCATGATTTAGAAGGGTGTGTAATGCCCTGTATAATATATACCTAGAATAATACAATACAAGCATTTTATTTGGTACTGACACCATCATAAGTGCCTAATGACATAGTTCACATACTTGTCCATTCTAAAACATAAATACAACACCTGGCACAAGTCATGGAAACTAGCCACAAATAATAAAACTCTGAACATTATACAATATTCCTCATTGTACAAGAACAATAAAATACACAGCGGAAATAAGCTTAACTAAGCTTCTGTTGAAACATCCCAGCATCGCTCCACTTGTAAATCAACCTGCAATTACCTGAAATATAACAACTATAGTGGGGTGAGATACATCAAATCTCAGTGAGTTCCCTATCCTATAGATTCTCTCGGCTCTACAAGGTTCTATCAAATCCTAACTCAAGTCAAGGGGAAGGGAAAATGACTTTGAGTTCACAATCTCACACTATATGGAAACACGCCATGAGTCTGTTAACTCATCAAAATCACATGAAAGGAATTTCGTCCTGAGCCTGTTAACTCAAGATTCCTTATGAATCGAAATATGTCCTGAGCCTGTTATCTCAAGAATCTCACTAATCAATAACCGTACCAAGGCATCCCCTTTTCCCGTCCGCTTCTACGTCTAGAAGACGACCCGAGTCATGGATCCTTGTAGTTACTTGGCATACGAAATGAATTCGGGATCATCGGCCTGTTAGCCGTGAACCGTCACTTCTCATGGCCTGTTAACCATCACAAGTCTCTGTACCCGTAGGCTCCATTCGTACTATAAGCGGGAATCAAACCTGTCAAGTAATTGTGCATACGTTTCAGAGGAGGTGCTCGAGTCTCATGAAACTACGCCAAAAAAATAACTGGTTATGATTATCACACACACGCCTCGGCTATTCATGCGCGAGCGTTGTCACTATGTCATTACACACTTTCCGACATTGTTTATGGTAAGTCCTCACTCTACCTATTTCATATTTTAACATGCATACATAATCAAACATGTTTAGCAATCAGAGTATAGGCAATTAGGCATCGATCACACAATAGAAAACACATAATTCAACATATTACATGTTACACCCATTCACGGTTCCCTCTGATTTATTTAATCGGGAAAAATAAACAGATATTTCTCACCATTAGCTAGAGGATACTCATAGCTTTATAACGATACCAAGAATACTCACATAGGATAAACGAGTCAAAAGTTATGGAATTTACAAGAACTGGTATCGCGAAAACACAGCTCAGCACACGTCATGGCCGTACGCGTATTGCCTTGCTCCGTACGCGTACTGCCCAAAGTGATACGCGTACGGGCAGAGGCTGTTTTCCCTTTAAAATTCCATTTTTTCCTCAAATACGCGTATTGCCCAAACCATACGCGTATTGCCTCCTCCATACGCGTATTGCCCAACTCAATACGCGTATGGCCCTGCGTGATACGCGTACGGACAGGTGAAACCCATAAATTTTTCTGCAGACAAGTTCTGCTTCGAGTTGATCCAATTCAACCCCAAAATCCCATTTTTCCCCAATCAAAATACACAAAACATGCTATAATCATAACAACCAGTATAACATATAATCAATGATCAAATTTTAGTAGTTAGATTATGATTCCATTGTAAAATTTCACATTTACTACCAATATCAAACTAACTCTAAAACTCAATAAAACCTTAATCTAAAGAGTCTAACTAGAACCCACCTGATAACCGAAGAGGAGTTTGGAGAGGATGATGATCTGTGAGCTTTCTCTCTTCTTCCTCTTTCTCCACTTTCTCTCTTCTCTTCTTTCTTCTTCTTTACTATCTTCTTCTTCCATTTTCCCTTTTTCTTTTTTTTTTCTTTCTTTTCTTATATATATATATATATATATATATATATATATATATATATAATCCTTATTATATAATAAAAATCCAACCGGGCAAAATATCTCCAATTGATATTTCGTCGTCTCAACCAATCGATCAATTACTATAGCTACCAAAATTAACTTCCTTGAACTATCAATTATTAATCCGTCTCTTTAATAAAATAATTGGTCTCTTCAGAGTTCATTAGTTGCTCTATTGATCCCAAGGAAAGAGGTGGGGGTCGTTATAGAAGAACCAGTCCCAAGTAAAGAGGTGGGGGCTGACGAGAAGAATATGTCCAGTATAGTAGGAACGAGAAGAATGACGAGGAGTGGAAGGATTTATACCCCTATGAACAAAGAAGTGTCTGGTAAAGAAGGTGATGTGCACGTATCCGTCAATGACAAAGGTAAAGAAGTGATCTCCAAAGAAGATGACGAAGAATTTCTCAGGATAATAAAAAGAAGTGACTACAAGGTTGTGGATCAGCTCCACCAAACCCCGTCAAAAATTTCCGTTTTATCTCTGTTGATTAATTCACCAGTCCACCGATCAGCACTGCAGAAAGTATTGGCTCAGGCTCATGTAGCTCAGGATATTACCGCCAGATATTTTGATCATGTTATCGCTAACATTACTGCATGCAATACGCTCAGCTTCAGTGATGAAGAGTTGACCCAAGCGGGTCGGAGACATAATCTTGCTCTGCACATATCAATGAAGTGTCAGGAGGACACATTGGCTAGAGTTCTTGTAGACACAGGATCCTCCCTGAATGTTTTACCGAAGAGGGCCCTCAATAAGCTGGCGTACAAAGGAGGGATCATGAGACCCACATCGTTAATTTTCAAAGCTTTTGATGGTTCACGAAGATCGGTGATGGGGGAAATTGAGCTACCGGTCTTGATTGGCCCTCAGGAATTCAATGTTCTGTTTCAAGTTTTGGATATTAACCCTGCCTATAGCTGTCTACTCGAAAGACCCTGGATCCATGAGGCGGGCGCTGTCACTTCAACCCTACATCAGAAGATGAAGTTTGTGTTCGATGACAAGCTGGTCATCGTGCATGGGGAAGAAGACTTGATGGTTAGTAACCTGTCATCATTCTGTTATATTGAGGCTCATGAGGATGTGTTGGAGACTTCTTTCCAAGCCCTGGAAATAGCTAATGCAGTTATGATCGACAAGGAGAGGCCAGTGGTACCGGAATATCCATCCTTTGCTTCGTATAAGAGTATCCAGTCTGCCCTTCGAAAAGGCGTGCCCGCAGGTTGGGGTGAAGTTATTGAGGTTGAGAAAAAGATTCGACACCAAGGGTTGGGTTACAGACCAACTCCAGAAGATGAGGCTACTTCAGGTACAAGAGGAAGAAGAATGAAGATAAAGACTGTGCAGGAGACATTTGTCAGAGATTGACACCAAGTCCATGAATTCATTGGAAGTGCTGAAGAAGAGGAAGATATTGATAGTTTGGTTTTTCGCCAAGAAGGCGCATTAGGCAATTGGGAATCTGTTGAGATCCCAAATTTGTACCCAGAACCAGAGTAACTTGTTTGATTTGTTGTTTTCATCTCCCTAGTCTTGCGCAAAGCTAGTGGATTGTTTTGTACGGGCATCCGTTTTCAATATTAATCAATGAAATGACTTTTTTTTGCTAAAATTCTCGTTGTCTTTACTTTATTGCATTCTGTTTCTAAAAGTAGCAATCTTTTCAAACAAAAACATCTTCATATTGCGTGTTCGTGAATTGTTGTGCATTTTAATAATATAAGTCATTCTACCATGCAGAATGAATCATAAACCCATTGTATTCAATGACCTTGCTCTTACCATTGACTTCAACTCCCCTGTCTATCAAGTTGAAGAGGAGGAAGATTATGAGGTGTCCGAGGATCTAGCAGATGTATGTGATTACCAGTATACGGATCTCCAGCCTGATGAGGAGCAGGTGGATGTCATCAATCTTGGCACTGGGGAAGAGAAGAAAGAGGTTAAGATTGGGGCATCACTAAAGCCAGAAATTAGACAGCGGTTGATTTCATTCCTTAAAGAGTATGTGGACGGTTTGCTTGGTCCTACCAAGACATGCCTGGTTTAAATACAGATATTGTGGTCCACAAGCTGCCGCTCAAACCAGAATATCCGCCAGTAAAACAAAAGCTTCGTATAAGTCATCCTGACATGGCCCTCAAAATTCGAGATGAAGTTAAGAGAGAGTTGGATGCCGGATTTTTAGCAGTTTCCAAATACCCAGAGTGGGTAGATAATATTGTTCCAGTTATGAAGAAGAATGGAAAGGTACAAATGTGCGTGGATTATAGGGACCTTAACAAAGCTAGTCCCAAGGATGACTTTCCTCTGCCACATATCGATACGCTGGCAGACAACACGACTCGTTTCGCCATGTTCTCATTTATGGATGGTTTTTCAGGCTACAATCAGATTAAAATGGATCCAGCTGATATGGACAAGACTATTTTCATTACCCCGTGGGGTACTTATTGTTACAAGGTTATGCCTTTTGGATTGAAGAATGCCGGGGCAAATTACCAGAGAGCTATGGTGACCCTGTTCCATGATATGATCCACAAAGAGATTGAAGTGTACGTGGACGACATGATAGCCAAATCACAGAGTGAGGAGGAACATGTAGACCATTTGTTAAAATTGTTTAAGAGACTTTGAAAGTATCAATTGAGGTTAAACCCTGCAAAATGTACCTTTGGAGTCAGGTCAGGGAAGTTATTAGGTTTCATTGTTAGCCAGAAGGGCATTGAAGTGGATCCAGATAAAGTGCGAGCTACTCAAGAAATGCTAGCTCTGCAAACCGAGTCCCAAGTCAGAGGATTTTTGGGCCGTTTGAATTACATCTCCAGATTTATCTCCAACATGACTTCGATATGTGCGCCAATTTTCAAATTACTCCGTAAGGATCAGCCAGTAGAATGGAATGCTGACTGTCAACAAGCTTTCGAGAAACTCAAGAGTTACCTCCAAGAACCTCCTATTCTAATTCCTCTAGTCCCCGGAAGACCTCTTTTTATGTACTTGACTGTTTTGGAAGAATCTATGGGCTGTGTGTTGGGACAGCATGACGAGACTGGCCGGAAAGAACATGCAATTTATTATCTGAGTAAGAAGTTTGCAGATAGTGAAAGTCATTACTCACTACTTGAAAAGGCTTGTTGCGCTCTGGCTTGGGCCGCCAAGATGGATCTGATAAAGTACATTTTTGAGAAACCTACTCAAACGGGTAGACTTGGCCGCTGGCACATGCTATTATCTGAATATGACATTCAATATGTCACTCAAAAGGCCATTAAAGGAAGTGTCCTTTCAGAATATCTTGTTGATCAACCAGTTGAAGACTATGAACCACTAAAGTTTGATTTCCCTGACAAAGATATTATGGCAGTGAAATATTGTGAAGAATCAAGCTCTAAAGAAGATCCCAGGGCTGAGTATAGGTGGAAGATGATGTTCGATGGCTCGTCCAATTACAAAGGGCATGGAGTAGGTGTTGTTATAATTAATCCTGAAGGTGGCTACACTCCTTTCACAGCTAGATTGGATTTTGGGTGTACGAACAATATTGCTGAGTATGACGCGTGCATTCTGGGTCTGGAAGCTGCAATAGATCTTGGAATCTATTTTCTTGAAGTTATGGGCGACTCTGCTCTGGTTATTTATCAAATCAGAGGCGAGTGGGAGACAAAAGATGAGAAGCTTATCCCTTATCAGGCATATGCGTTGGAGTTGATTAAGTGTTTTGATGAGATAACATTTTGTCATGTGCCACGCACTGAGAATCATGTGGCTGATGCTTTAGCAACCCTGGCTTCGATGTGGCAAATTAGATTTATCAATGAAGATCCAGTAATCAGTGTTGAAAGGAGGACTGAGCCTGCCTACTGCCAGTCCATTGAAGAAGAATCAGACGGCAAACCTTGGTTCCATGATATCTTGAATTTCCTAAAGAATCAAGAATATCCAGCCAACGCCTCCGTTCTTGATAAGAAGACTCAGCGAAGATTGTCAGCCAAGTTCTTCATCAGCAACGGTGTACTGTACAAAAGGAATCATGATATGGTTTTGTTAAGATGTGTCGATAAGAGAGAAGCAGACATGCTGATCCATGATATCCATGAAGGAGCTTTTGGCATCCATGCCAACGGACATACCATGGTTAGAAAGATTTTGAGGGCTGGATACTATTGGTTGACTATGGAAAATGATTGCATCCAGTACACTAGAAAATGCCATAAGTGTCAGATTTATGCAGATAAAATGCATGTTCCTCCTACTCTGTTGAATGTGCTATCATCGCCTTGGCCGTTCTCTATGTGGGGGCATTGATATGATTGGGGAAATTGAGCCTAAAGCATCTAATGGGCATCGCTTCATTTTGGTGGCTATAGATTACTTTACCAAGTGGGTGGAAGCCACCTCTTATGTGAACGTGACCAAGCAAGTAGTTGCTCGCTTCATTAAAAACAACATCATTTGTCGTTATGGGATTCCGAGCAGAATCATAACTGACAACGGAACCAATTTGAATAACAAAACCATGAAGGAATTGTGAGATAACTTCAAGATTGAGCACCATAACTCTTCACCGTATCGTCCGAAGATGAACGGGGCGGTCGAAGCTGCAAACAAGAATATCATGAAAATTCTTCAGAAAATGGTCAAAACATACAAGGATTGGCATGAGATGTTTCCGTATGCACTACACGGATATAGAACGTCAGTCAGAACTTCGACAGGGGCTGCCCCTTTTTCGTTGGTATACAGGATGGATGTTGTCCTCCCTATAGAAGTTGAGATACCCTCATTAAGGATATTGATGGAAACCAAGCTTGATGAAGCTGAATGGGTTCAAGAAAGATACGATCAGTTGAATCTAATTGACGAGAAGCGCCTGACAGCCATGTGTCATGGTCAGCTGTACCAGAAGAAGATGAAAAGAGCATTTGATAAAAAGGTCCGCACTCGGGAATTCCGAGTAGGCGAGATGGTACTTAAGAAGATTCTGCCGTCGCAGAGAGACGCCCGTGGGAAATAGGAACCCAATTATGAAGATCCATTCATAGTCAAGACAGTGTTTTCAGGAGGGTCTCTATTTCTTACAACTATGGACGATGAACAGCTTACGCATCCTGTGAATGCTGATTCGGTGCGAAAGTATTATGCTTGAGACAAGAATACTTCACTGGTATCTTGGAATCCTCAAGGAAGCTCAAGTTTTCGCTACAACTAGAGTCCTTAGTCGTTAGGGTTATTGGTCATTGAATACAATGTAACCTTTGCCAAATTGCCATTTTGTAGCATTTGTAATATTTCATGGGACTCTGCTATTTGGCAAGTCACCATTTTTCAATGAATATCAGCTATTGAGCCTTCTTCTTGTTTAATGCACTATCACCTTTATTCTGCAAAACTTTGTCATTTTCACTTGGTTTTTGAAAACGGGAATATTGCAATTTATAAGAAAACACAAAGATAAACTAAGTTTTACTCTAGTATCAATATGTTTTTATGGAATCAAGTTGGCACAGGAAGAGTTATTAGTACTGTATTTTTGGGCTTGGATTTGCCATCTCCAGTGAAAAGAAGATTGCCCGGTTATCCTTGATGCTTGGGTTTCAGGGTGTTGGTTTGTGTTATCCTTTCTTCTTTCCTGTTTTGCGTCGTTCGCGTCGTTTCTAGCATATAGCTAAGCATATGCATCATACCCTAGCATCTTTGCCTCTTTGTGCTTTGTGTTGCTCGTGGTCTTTTGTTGGTGTTTGTCTTTATTTCCCCAATGAAGTAACGACATTCCCGATTGGCCTTGTGTCGTGCTTGTTCGGTCTTAACCTTTGCGCGCCAAATTGGAATCTTTAAACCTTTTAGTGTTCCCGAGAAGTTTAACATTAAAGATTTTTGTAAACCTGTTCTTGTTTGAATCGTTTCAAACTTGAACTTAGACTTTGTTTGAATCGTGTCAAGCATCGTCTGCTTGTTTTAAAACTTGTTCTTGTTTGAATCGTGTCGGATCTGAACAGAGTCTTTGTTCGAATCGTGTCGGACATTGCCTTTTGTTTTAAAACTGTTCTCGTCCGAATCGTGTCCGACTTGAACTTAGACTTTGTTTGAATCGTGTCAAGCATTGTCTGCCCGTTTTAAACCTGTTCTTGTTTGAATCGTGTCAAACCTGAACTTGGACTTTGTTTGAATCGTGTCAAGCATTGTCTCGTGTTTTAAAGCCTGTTGAAATTCTAGTACAGATGTGTGATGTCTCGCGCAATGTCATAATATCGCAATCTGCTGTATAAACAAGGCAATAATAGTAACAGTAAACCAACACAAGGATTGTTCACCCAGTTTGGTTCAATAACCTACATCTGGGGGCATACCAAGCCAGGAAGGAAGTCCACTATTAGTAGTATCAAATTACAGACTCAACAAACCAGTTGCCAATCTACCTAATCTAATCACTACTCAATGACCATTCTATCTAAGCCTCCCTAGATAAGAGACTCCATCTCACTCCCAATCATCGCAATGATGTCTAGCAGTCTACATATCTGCCACATCATCAACGACTTGATTACCAACAGCTTTTCAACCACAGAAAAGTAGAAGACACACTTTCATGACACACATTGGAGTTGCTTCAAAGCTTCCTCCAAGAACAATACAATACTCATTACCTACAGGTTTCTGAGTAATACCACAGTGACCATCTCACAACCCGAGTGGTTCACTTAGATAAAGCCCTAATGATCTACATCTTGGATCCGTACCTATTCTAGGTTACAAGCATTCTATTTATAGCTTTTTCCCAACTGGATTTGGGCCTTCAAATCATATAAAATCTTCTGTGCCAAATCTGCAACAGATTCTGCTACTAAATAGATCTTCAATGAAATCTTCAATCAATTAACTCTAAATATTCTCCATATCTTTCTGCATTGGATTCGCAACAAACTAATCTTCCATGATTGCAACAGAATATATCTCCCATGATATTCGCCTGCAGTCTCTGATTTTCTTCAGCAGAGTATTTCATTAAGCCAAAACCATGTGCAGCCCTAAACATCTCAGACCTAATGTTCACTACTGATGTCACGACATCGGGTGTAACATCAGCACACAGCTGCAACCCTTACATCTTTAACAAACCTGAATGTTACCTAAACATATCAATAATGCTATAAGCTCATGTTGCAACATCAACCATGACATCACCATTGTTTTAACAAAATTTCAGCCAATTACAAGAACTTACAATCTCCCCCTTTGGCTAATTTTGGCTAAAACAAATATATAAACATTACAACTCATATTACAGCAGCAATTACAACCCTATACTACTGTTAGAAGTCATCTGATCCTAACAATAAACATCAGTAGATACTGTGTACTCCATCCATGGAGAATCATCTTCTTGGCTAATTTTGAATGATGTTAGGACATCATGTTGGACATAACATCACCATATAACAGCAACTCCAGGCAGCACATCAGGACCTAAGTACAAGACAATCCTGAAGTATTGGTGCACATGAGGAAGAAGATATCTGACACTCCCCCTCAACACAACACATTTCTTTTTCCTTCCAGGACAGACTCAGAACAAATGTAGAAGACTCCTCCAGAAAAGAAATGTTTGTCTATACATAATAGGCCAATGGTGGCATAAGATAATTCTGCACACCTTCATTGCTCAGACCCCCTGGTCAATCTGTGGCATAACATGGAACTTTAAGAAGTGCCATTCTGCCAACCCAAGTAACTCAGAACACAAGTCACAACTGTGTTCATAACTCAGGACACAAGTCACAAAGACTCACCACCAACTTAAGGCTCGGGCAACCTCTTTGACATTTCTGACCCAAAACCGAAGCTGCAGACTCCAGACATAGCATATGTGCAAACCATTTCCTTTCTCCCCCTTTTTAGCCACAAATTGGCAAAGGAAGCCCTCACAGAACCAGACCCAAGAAGTGCTCACCCAAAAAGGAATAAACGCCATAAGACTTATGAGACAAGAACACTCACTGGATGAAGGAGAACAGAATAACCCCTATAAATAGCTGATCAGTTACATGGGAAAAAACGAGCTTTGAATAGTCAAGGTTCTTGGTTATAGAAACGCTATTTTAGGCACTAAAAACTCCATCCAAATTCAATGTTTATCATCCAAAACAGTCTTGACCACTTTTATTGTTTCCTAACTGATTTTTACCATAAATTGTGCCAAAACAGTTCCATGCACAGTCGAAGCCACGTGTTCCACTTTATCCTTACACCACCGTCCAAAATACTTCCTTGTTTGGCTCAAGAAAAAACATGTCCTATACCATGTTCTGACATCGTATCAGACATTGTCTGCTGGCTCCCCAACATTAACACTCCAAGATGCTTTGAAAGATTCCAAAAACACAAGCACGACATCTATTGATCAGCACAACACACAATCCTTTCTAGATTCCTTCAGAACAGCAGAGAAAAAAACAACTTCTTCAACTCCCCCTATCTAAGATAACCAGTGCACCTTTACAAGACGAAACACCTTGAATGAATGGAAAACATAAGACTCATCTTCATGTCTTCAAGAGCGCACCCTCTGTTCAACTCACCTGCTGAACGCATTCACTTAATGCTTAACAATCCAAATACCAAAAATCACATGATTTCCTCTTGGTTGGTTATCTTCTCATGCTCCAAAACTCACACCTTGCCAAGCTGATAAACTTCTCTCAGGAATGAACTTCTTAATCATAACGTTTGGAAAATCCAGACATAGACTTCATTCATCCAGTCAAGAATGCTTCACACAAGCCTCCACAAGTTCTGAGGCATAAATACACTGCCTTCCACTACACTTTAAGTCGAGTCCTCTTACTTTGAATAAAAAACACACACCTAGACAAGTGTGACAACTCCCATCAACAAAACCCCTACTGAGTTCACCCAGAAATTGCAGAGAAAAGTAAATTCTCCCAGACATAAGCAAAGCTGCCCTTCAGACTCCTCCTCAGAAGCATGTGTGCATATGATTCAAACAATTAGCTTCACATGGCTAGAAATATTCATGTCCACACCAACATGTCATCCAGCATTATACCCTCATAAGATTCAACCAATCTTCACAGTGTATGTACCTTTGCAGCAAAATCCATAGACAAGTACTCCCTCAGTCATGGTTAACTAATGCTCTAGATGAAGATGAACATTTGAGCACACTTGCTGAGCACATGCATATTGGTACCATTGTGCCTTTCTCCAAAGGTAGTCATTCCCTATCATACTCTTCATCTTTAGACTTCCAATCAATACCTGATCTACTTCAGTCTTCTCTACATTCTCCATCCAAGGCAGACTTTCTACTTCATCATTCTCCCGTATGACTATGTAGACGCTCCTTAGGCAAGTGTATGCACCGAGCTTTAGAATCAGAACACAATCATCCTTTACCAAGGATATTCAACCAGATAATGTCCCAACACCAGTTCGAACATTGGCCACACACCAAGACATCATTACCATGATTCTTGATATGCTCCACCAACTAGACTTACTATTGCATAGTAATCCAAAGAACTAGAGAATTAACCTCTCATCCACCTTCAAGAAGAATAATCTCCTTGAGTCTTCAACTCATCATCCTTCTGCCCAAGAGTAACTTGTTCCAAGACAATCCTCAATAATAACCAGCTGCCACACTCTGATTATCTTGATTCTTCTAATCCACTTCTGAGATCAACCAAATGCCACAGTTTGATCACCTCATTCATGAATCCTCACATTGTCAGAACTCTCACACAGATACCTTGATCCACCAAGAAAACTTGATCTTCAAGTTACATGATCCACTTGCTCAAAAGCAAACACACTTAGACTCCCTAAGTCATGGTCATGTAACAACTTCTCCTTCCTGCAGCTCCCGCAAACTGCCATGAGAGCATCCTATTGTTCATTCCTGTAGATCACCCTATCATTAGCTGATGTGCCACAATACCAGCTGAGACTCCTGATGTTAAGCTAGATGTCAGAACATTATGGCATCCAACTGTTGAATTCAGCTCTTCCTTCTGCCACTCAAAAGAACCTCCTCCCTTTTGTAGAAACAGATTTCCATGCTCTCATAGACTTGATTCAAAAATCAAGTTTGAGTAGAAAATCCAAAGACTTCAAACCTACCACATCTGAATCTTCAGAAAATAAGTAGTTCAAGACTACCCCAAAGCAATACTAAAGAAGGTCACTTCCCTTAGTAGAGCCGTCAGCAGAAATCCAGAGATAACATCCACACCTCCTTGACTTTCACACACCATAAAGAGAAATGTAAATTCTCAACTCTTCTGCAGTCCTGCACTTTTACTTCAGACATATACATAGTCTCCCTTCAATGTATATTGTCATTAGTTAAATGCACACCCTTATCAAAAGTAGTCAAGGTAACCTTCTCACACACTCGGCATCTGCTGATACTTCTTCAAGCCATCATGACACTCACTCATACCACAAGAGCATTACAGGTTAGATCAGTGTCTTGATCTTTTACTCCAACCTGAGCAAGGAACTGAAATGATGTTTCAACATCAGTTCTGACATTAGTCTAGATAACATCTCCTAAACATATCTCTTGTCGGGAACACACGAGAGCATATCAGCATCTGATCAACTTCCAAGAATAGACCAACAAAACTACAGTAACTTGCATAACACACTCTTCCAGAAGCTTCTTCTTATAAGCACACGGTTCAGACCTCCTGTCTAACCAAAGAGGGATAACTGTTCTCCTTCTGCATAAACATACCATAGACAAACTGCTACTTTCAATCCTTCAAGCCAAAAGACTGGAAGAGTTCATTCCAACTACCACAGGCTGATTTACACTGCTACTGCACACAAAATCTCGGATGCATTTACCCTATAACATGATCTTCAGGCAGTTTAGCTCAACCAAGGATCAACTCC
Source organism: Lathyrus tuberosus (assembly GCA_022829125.1). Classification (NCBI taxonomy): domain Eukaryota; kingdom Viridiplantae; phylum Streptophyta; class Magnoliopsida; order Fabales; family Fabaceae; genus Lathyrus; species Lathyrus tuberosus. The sequence goes on from JALAZF010000995.1 coordinate 646,674, forward strand.
TTCTCTTCTGCTAGCACACATGAGATGCTACGACATAATAACCATCATCTCAAAAGCTGTTCAACTTCACAGCTTAAGTGATACTTCAAAGCAGCTACAATCTAATAGGTATTAGCATTTACCATATATTGCTCATATGTAGCGCAATGTCGAGACATTAGAATTGACATATTAAGCTCAGCTTCTTTCTTGATGAAACTTCCTCCTCATTAGGTCATCATAACTAAGCTCAAGAGATAACTAATCAAGATCTTCACTCCCGCATGAAAGATTTGACAGTGATACTCTTTTACTTTGTCTCCACCCTCTTCTTTCATTGTTAAAGAAGAAATCAAAGTTCTGGACAGATTGGTCTTCAATGCCTGATTCGAAATATATTCTTCTTCCATGTCATGCAAATTTTACTAAGATACATTCACCTTGTGATCACTTCTTTCCCAAACTGCAACATCATAGAATATCCTGCTGAGGAGACCAACCCCTAATGTCTTTCCAAGAGCATACCTTCCTAGGATCTCACCATCAGAGATACAAGAACCAGCCAGGGATACAACAGATACCACGCAGCGGAACACACACCAACTCCTCAACCACCTTTAGGCACTACTCAATGATCCATAAACCAAGTGCCAATAACTCAAGCAGTTCTCCAATACATACTCTATCATGACTAGTCCATCCATCACTCCAAGGGATCATACAACTGAGCAAGTCCAAAACTCAGCAAAACTATCTTCCTTACTCATGAACCAGAAAGTATCTTCCCTAGATCTCATCCAGAAATAGACAGGATGTCTGCTCTGATACCAATTGAAATTCTGGTACAGATGTGTGATGTCTCGCGCAATGTCACAACATTGCAATCTGCTGTATAAATAAGGCAATAATAGAAACAGTAAACCAACACAAGGATTGTTCGCCCAGTTCGTTTCAACAACCTACATCTCGGGGCATACCAAGCCAGGAAGGAAGTCCACTATTAGTAGTATCAAATTACAGACTCAACAAACCAGTTGACAATCTACCTAATCTAATCACTACTCAATGACCCTTCTATCTAAGTCCTCCCTAGATAAGAGACTTCATCTCACTCCCAATCATCGCAATGATGTCAAGCAGTCAACATATCCGCCACTGCATCAACGGCTTGATTACCAACAGCTTTTCAACCACAGAAAAGTAGAAGACACACTTCCATGACACACATTGGAGTTGCTTCAAAGCTTCCTCCAAGAACAATACAATACTCATTACCTACAGGTTTCTGAGTAATACCACAGTGACCATCTCACAACCCGAGTGGTTCACTTAGACAAAGCCCTAATGATCTATATCTTGGATCCGTACCTATTCTAGGTTACAAGCATTCTATTTATAGCTTTTTCCCAACTGGATTTGGGCCTTCAAATCATATAAAATCTTCTGTACCAAATCTGCAACAGATTCTACTACTAAATAGATCTTCAATTAAATCTTCAATCAATTAACTCTAAATATTCTCCATATCTTTCTGCATTGGATTCGCAATAAACTAATCTTCCATGATTGCAACAGAATATATCTCCCATGATATTCGCCTGCAATCTCTGATTTTCTTCAGTAGAGTATTTCATTAAGCCAAAACCATGTGCAGCCCTAAACATCTCAGACCTGATGTTCACTACTGATGTCACGACATCGGGTGTAACATCAGCACACAGCTACAACCCTTACATCTTTAACAAACCTGAATGTTACCTAAACATATCAATAATGCTAGAAGCTCAAGTTGCAACATCAACCATGACATCAGCATTGTTTTAACAAAATTTCAGCCAATTACAAGAACTTACACCTGTTCTTGTTTGAATCGTGTCGGACTTGAACTTGGACTTTGTTTGAATCGTGTCAAGCATTGTCCTCTTATTTTAAAACTGTTCTCGTTTGAATCGTGTCAAACTTGAACTTGGACTTTGTTTGAATCGTGTCAAGCATTGTCTTGTGCTTTAAAACCTGTTCTCGTTTGAATCGTGTCAAACTTGAACTTGGACTTTGTTTGAATCGTGTCAAGCATTGTCTTGTGTTTTAAAACTTGTTCTCGTTTGAATCGTGTCAGACTTGAACTTGGACTTTGTTTGAATCGTGTCAAGCATCGTCTGCTTGTTTTAAAACTGTTCTCGTTTGAATCGTGTCAAACTTGAACTTGGACTTTGTTTGAATCGAGTCAAGCATTGTCTTATTGTCTTGAAACTTGTTCTTTGTTCGAATCGTGTCGGACATTGAACCCTTACCTTGGTTTTTTTTGAAAACTTGCTTTAAGCTAAGCCTCTTGGAACAAATCTCTTCAACCTTATAAGACTCCTAGTTGGTGCGCGAGGTTTGTCTCTGTCCTCTTGGCTTTTCTTGAAGATCCCATCTTGAACTCTTCAGTTAAGATCCCCAGGAAGTTTTCGTTTGGTTGCCTGTCTCTTTTGACTGATCCCTAGTGATCAGGTTTTTCTTCTTGGTTTCATGCCCAGGAAGAATGTGGGTTTGTTTTGTTCCCAGTAGTCTATCTCCCCGGATCTTTTCCCAGTGAGTTTGTTTGTGGGCTTTTCCCGAGTGTTTCTTTGGAGTCTCCCTGGTGGGCCTCTTTTGTTGGTTGGTTTGTATCCCTAGTGAGGTGTTTCTCATGGATACTAGCTTTCGTCCTTCCCCAGTGAAGTTATGTGGTCTTTTTGCTTCCTGTTTTCCCCTTGGTGTCTTGGTGTGTCTGCATTTTCTTGCATCTTCTTGGCATCATGTTTGTTGCATTGCATGTGTGTGCATCTGAGGGTAAAATTTCCGTTTATCTGTATTTAAATATCTTTCACTGTTGATTACATAAGGATCTTCATCTCTCATGTCATCAGGTGAAGATATTTAAATAGGGGCAACGTTGCACCCCAAATTTTACCCTCATTTCCTGCTAATTGATGTTTGATTTATTTTTTCTCTGCACTTTAATTTAATATGCTTTTTTTTATTTTATTTAATATTTATTTTAATGTTTTATTTGTTTCCTTTATTTTATTTTACTTTCATCTAATGTCTATTTTAATTCCAATATGGCTCTTTTAAATTTTATTTACATTTTAGTTGTCCTTTTTGCTAATGTCAATTAATCTTAATTTAAGTTTAATTTTGCATTTAGTTTAATTATAAATTCTTAATCTAGTCTATTATTTTTAATTTGTTTAATTAACATTTTAATTATTATTATTATGATATAATTAAAAAAAAGAGAAGGAATTTTGTTCATTTTCCTGGCCATTGCAATTGGCCCTCCGTGGCATTTGGATTTGTTTGTGATTGGAGGATCGGTCTCACCATCAACCAATGAGAAATCATCACCTCTCCTTTGACTTTTCAACCCATATTCGTAGCCAATAGATAGACGACATGTGGCATGCAGAAGAACAAAATCACCCAATTGTTCCATCTTTCTCATCCGTATGTGTAAGCTTCAGATTGGAATTTGAAACTCCAAGCATATCAAGGCTATCTAAATTGTTTGAACCTCAAATCCTTTGCGCGAAACCTTCAGATGGTTGATCCCAAGATGTGTTTCCTCATTAAGCTTCCAAGGATTTGGTTCATCAAAAACAGCTTTGAAGCTCTTCCATATCCAGCTCATGATCTGCGTTTTCTGCAAATGATCAGAGCAATGTCCCTTTCGCTTCCTCTTTCAATACCATATGTTCGACCACAGGAGTTTGTCCAAGAAGCAATGCCCATTTTGATCATTTTTTACCCTGCAATCTCTGAGGCTTGAGCAACATAGGAGCATTTGTCTCCAAGAGTTGAACATTTGAATTCAAAATGAAAACCCTAGTTGCTACCTATCCCCACCAAGTGTTTGAGGAGTGAACCCGGCCCAATCTCCTTGCCTATATAAAGAGGCTCAATTTCAGTTCATTGGCATCAACAAAATTTCATCCAAAACACTAAATATTGGAGACTCGAGCACGCATAGTGGAGTGAGAATTTATGGAGTGGCTGAGGGGGTATAAGCACAAAAGCTTCAGTTGGTAACATTTCTGTTTCCCTTTTATTTCATATGCTCATTTAGTTTTCTTGCTCATGATTATACTAGCCATGTAAACATATACTTTGAATTGCTTGATTGTTGTGTTTACTTTGGATGCTATTACTATTTGTTTCTTGCTCCTGAACATGTATGAGTTTACACTGCCACTGTTGTATTGAACCTATTACTGATGTGCTTAGGCTTCGTGAGCTTTTGGTTTATGTTCCCTTTATAGATCTCCATCTTGCTGTTTGAGTTTGAACTACTTTAGCTTGTAGTTTTCTTTTTGATTTAATGTTCATTCACTACTTTAATCAGTCATGATGCCCTGCCCAAGTCCTATATGTAGCATATGTTTTGAACTCTATTGACATTGAACTATCATTGTTGTTTTTTATTCTAGATATATGTCTTGAAACTTGAATCTTCTAGGACGTATTTGAAGGTTTGCTATCTTACTATGTGTATATTGTCCATAACACTATAGCTGGTGTATTGATAAGTCCATGTTTTGTATACATAAGGCATATATTTGTTGATCTGCTTTACGTTTCTGGCAAGCTTGTTGAACTTGATAGATGTATTGTTAAGCCCATCACCTTGGTGAATATGTGTCTCTATGTCAAATACGTGCTTATGTTGTGGATGTGCATCTTTATTCATGTTCACTATTACTTTGGTCTTAGATCATTTGCTTATATTCAAACTGAGTACTTGTATAGCTATAAGTGTTCATGTGATTTTGATTTGGTTGTATTCTACTCAACATTATTTTAAGATGTCTTGGAGTTACATCTTTACCTTTCTTTGTGATACCTTAAATGTTGTTACTTGAGCCCTGAAAATACTTAGGGAACTGACTGCCCTACATCCTCTTTTGCTCCTTTGAATATGTTAATGTTTTGACCAATATGGTTGTCTTTCTGTTCTGAACTTGCAAGCTATATATATGTGATTGTCAATTGATGTGTGCCCTTCTTGAAACCTATTTTTGAATATGTTTTGTATACTCATATGTTTAAACATGATGCCATTTGATTTTATTTGAGGATTGGAACTGTTAAATCTTAAAAAGTTTGTACTGTCTAATCTGCCTTGACAAGCTCATTTTGGTGATTATTATTGATCTCATAAAGCATTTTTGATGTGAATAACCTGCTACATGACACATTCACACTACTTCCACGAGCTCTTTATATATGCATTCATTTGTATGCCATTTACTGTTAACCTTATAAGTGTATGTCCATGCCAAGTTTGTTGAATCTATGTTTGCTTTTGATTTTGTGATAATGCTGATGACCAATAAACATTCACTTAACTTGACCTGTTTCTTTTGGTTGAGAAATCACTATGTTGTTGCCCTGCTATACCCTAACATTGTTCTTAAACTTTTCCATATTATCTCTGCACTTCTGAATTGCTATTTGACAAACATTATGTTTCAATGATAATGTTTTACTGATGCATCTCTGACCACTGCCATGCTTTAAAACTTGAATGTCAATAAATCTTACTAATATGTGTTGTGTATGTCTGTTTGTTGAAATCACCTTATTGCTAAAATCAGGGATTGCCATGCCATACTATTAGATTGTTAAGCTTATGTTTATGCCATACTATTAGATTGTTAAGCTTATGTTTATGCCATACTTTTGGATTGTTGAGCTTATGTTTGTTATCATGCCACGCCTTTGCTGATTGCTTTGAATTCTGGTCTACACTGACTATTATCTTCATGAACCATTGGTTGCCCAATGCATATCTTATTGTGACTTTGTATGAAATCTGATATGTATTTGAGATATTTTCGTGCTATGCATACTTGGTCTATTTGTGACATCCTACTTTTACAACTATTTTCTGGTTTATATGTTTGACATCATAATGTGTGGATGCCATGTTCTTATTCTTTATTCTTTCTTGATTAATTTCAGTCTTTATCTCATCTAATTTGGTTAAGATTTGTATAAGTTATGTGCTTGTGGATATGGCTGGGTAAGTAGAATTTGGAATCAGTAGGCAAGGATGGCGTGTGTTTGGTTTGCTTAGAATTCATAGACTTGTTTGCCTTATATGTTATTTGAGTTGTATGTTGTTTGGATGAAACACGTCGTCCCAACGGTCACACACTAGCACGCCTTCGCCTTTCACATGCCTTGCCTGGGTTCGATCCTGCGGATCAACCCTTTTGTTTTTTTTTCTGATTTTCCACTTGCCTTGCTATTTTATTCATTGCTTGTACTTTGTGTTCACTACGCACGCATAGCCCAGATGGTAGAAATTTTGGGGCGTTCAGGCAAGGGCGTGGGTTCAAACCCTATATGTGACATTTCCCTTTCTTTTTTAGTTAAAATCATTTCCTTTTATTTAAAGTTTATTAAAAATTCAAAAACAGTTATTTATCTTTTAGCAAATCTTAGTTTTATTCTAAAACTCCAAGAATATTTATTTTGTTTAGTAATTTATTTTCTTAAATATTTATTCAAGTTGATTTATTATTATTGTGAGTTTCCACTCTCTTTATCTTGATTAAATTGTTGAACCTTTATTTATGACCTTATTGATATTTTGAATGTTTGATTTTTTTTTTTTAATTCATCTTTAATTTATCTTGTCATATGGTTGTTGATTTAATTTGTGATTGGTATTATTCAACTTTGAATACCATCTTGATTTATCTTTTATTCATGACTATGTCTTGACTTATGATTTGTTTCATGTGTGATATATTTTCTCAAGTTTAATATCTTTGGTTTGTCTTTGTCTACTTGACCTCTTTGATACTCATCTCATGTCTATTCATTGTTTATCATGAAACATATTGCCATCCTTATGCTTATGTTGCTTTTATTTTATTATTTTATATCAATGTTTTATCTTCTATGCCTTTTATTATTACTATCTTAAAACTGTCTTTCCCCCATTCCAAAGGAAGGTGAAACATGTTGACTCCGAAAGTCATGATCTCCCAACTTAACCTACGGACGTTTAGGGTGCTAATACCTTCCCTAGGCGTAACCAACCCCCGAACCTTAGATCTCCCCCCTTTAGGTTTTTTAACGATCTTGAACCTTTCCTTTGGATAAATCAAAGTCGGTTGTAAAAGTAATATGATGCAAGTTAATTAATAGCTTGTTATCCGATTTTCACCGCAACAATGTTAAAACAAAAATCTATTTTAAAATTATAACATATGTATTTATTAAAATAAAAATTTATTTATATAAGCTATTTTTATGTTAAAAAAATAAAATTTAAACGTTTTATCTATATATGCTATTTTCACAATACAATATAATAAAAATTTAATATAGTATAACTTAATTTTAAAAAATTATGAAGAGTAATTTAAAACAACTTATAAATATTATTATAAATTATTTTTAATAATTTCACAAAACCTAAAATTAATGTTATAAGTTATTCTAAATAATTTCCAAAAAAAATATATTAATAAATCAATTTAATAATTTTTTTATAAATTAATTTCTAAAAACTTATAAATCAATTCAAATAAACTTAAATACTAATAAAATTGGAACATTGATAGATTACCATCCATTTTCTTATAAAATATTAATGGGAAGAAAAAAAAAAAGAGACATTCCATTGTAGAAGGAAGGAATATTGAATTTATCGTATTGTAGCATTTGGCTTTATCTTTGGAGGTTGTATATTAATAAAAATCAATGGGTCATCATTAGTTGATTCTTCCGAATCAGATGAACCATCCGTATATACCATTCCATTTATTGTTTCTATTTAAATAATTTTCATTTCTACTTTTGTATTCTTTTCAGATTTAAAGAAATTTTATTTTAAATTTATCTATAATATTTTTAATTAATATTATTGTAAAAATATAATGATATAAAACACGACAAAAAATATTATAGAATAATATTGTCATATTAAAAACAACAATTTATTGTCATATTAAAAACAACAAAAATTATTGATTATACTAGTCTTACAAATACATGTAAAAAAAGGATGAATATATATATATATATATATATATATATATATATATATATTATAAATCACTGGAATTAAATAAAAAGTACAGATTAAAACATTTAGGCTAAATTTCAGTTTTAGTCTCCCGATTTTCTTTTTAAACAGTTTTGGTCCCCCATCCCAATTTTGATCCAACTGTTCGTGCACTGTTCATGTATTGTTCATGTACGGTCATGCACTGTTCATATACGGTGCATGTACAGTCATAGTTTTTTTTATCAAAATTGAAATGGGAGACTAAAACTGTTTAAAAAAAAATAAAGGGACTAAAACCGTAAATAAACCAAAACAAAGAAACCAAAATTGTAATTTAGCAAAACATTTATTAAAAGGATCACATGCCATCTCTTTTTCCCTTTAGTAAAAATTCTCTAGTCACTGGGTTGCTGTTCTCACTCATATTACAACTTTTTATTTTCCAAAATTCATATCTCATACCTGAACCAAGTGATTAAATTGTAATAAATGTTTTAATCTCCACCATTTTTTAAATTCCCAGGGCTTATAATATTTGCTCTCATTCTTACAGAGTGGCGGAGGCAGAAAAATTAAGAAGGTTTGGCAAAAATTTAAAGACCACAAGTTCACATTATCTATAATATATTAATAGTCATTGATCAAAATAGAATCAAAATATAAATTCAAATTCAACTTTTTAAAGAGCAAAGAATCGAATGTAACACTAAATATCACACTTTCCTAAAATAAACAGTTACATCAAAGAACTATCACTAATAACATATCAAATTTGCTAATATGGTATCAACCCGAGTATGACTTGGAACAACTCAATTTGCTTAACAACTACAACAATTCATAGAATGCATAATATATGGGACAAAGTCAACTTGACTATGTTAATTTGCCAAAAAAATCAAACAACTCATAAAAAGCATAATATATTTACTAGTTCTAAATAGACTAATGCAAGTCCAAATGTCATTTACATTTTAAGTAGTTGAGTGATATTAAACAGAAATCAATTTCGAAATAACTTATGTTGAATAAAATTCAAAATTGATAATTGATCTCATGAGATTTCCAAACAAATGTAAGGACTTGCATGTACTCCTATTTATATCAACTATCATCCTTTGAAACAAACTATAATAATGCAAGAAATTTCATCCGTACTCTCACTTTTCAATGCCTCTAAAATATAGAATTCTTATATGATTCTTAAAAATAAACACACTAAAATAAGTTTTTCATAACTAATACTAAACAGTAACACAAAAAAGTACATGATTTTGGGGACTTCGACAATTTTAACTAATTCATCAAGATACCTAAAACAATGATATGATATGGGACAAGTTGATCAATAAAATTTTACCATTTCTTCTCTTTAATTTTGTAGGTTTTATGTTTCTTTTTTTATTCTTTAAGGTTTCTAAATTATTTTTATTCTTTTTTTGTTGCAATGAAATATTTTTAATTTGATTTTTTAGAGTTTACTTTTTAATTTTGAGAGTTTTTAAGTGAAATATATGTTTGATTACAAATAACCATAATAAGTCTAGAAAACAATTTCTAATAATTGTTTAGATTAAATCATGTTTAAAGTATACAAAAGATTAATATCAAAATAAATTTATTAAATTTATAAAAAAAATAACATAAGTGAAGTTTTGGTAAAACAGAGAAAAATGTTTTATAAATAAGAAATTTTATCATTTTTTTATTTCATTCCATTATTTTATTTTCATTAAATAAATTGGTCAAATTTCTCTCATTTTTATTTTTTAAACAAAAAACGTATTTATTTTATTTGTTGACAAAATATATTTATTAATTTTATAAATTTGACATGTATATCAATTGTGTTTTGTTTTTGTTGATAAGGTATACATGTTTTTTTTAAGTAAAACACTATTTTAAAAAGAAATCACTTTTTTATTAATATGATTTTCAAATTATGCACATACAAAATTATTTATCATATCATGTTTTTTTATAACATTATGTTACTTAAGTGGATAACAGTCAAATTATCTCCTCAAGCTCAACCCTAGCTGCCACCCCTATCACCCTTTCTCCTCATTATATACGTTCGTTCATGACCACAACATAGTGGGAAAAACTCAAGTTCCACATTGATTAAAGATACAATCTACAAAGGGTTTATATATAGGGGCATCCCTCACCTTACCAATCGATTTTGTAGGAATGAGTTAGGGCAAACTCTAATTCTATCATGGTATCACAAGCCTATTGATTCAGACCACCCACCATTTTTATATGCGCACCAGGCCCAAAAAGTGTTGGGCGCAAGGGAATGTATTGGAAAAACTAAGTCCCATACATCGATAATTTGGGCCACCCAACTTTTATATCCACGCACACAGCCCAATAGTGTTGGGCGTGAGGAGGTGTATTGGGAAAAACCTAAGTCCCACATTGGTTAAAGATACAATCTACAAAGAGTTTATATAGTGTGGCACCCCTCACCTTACCAACTGGTTTTGTAAGAATGTGTTAGGCCAAACTCTAATTCTATCACACCATTACCACCAATTTCTTCTACTAATAAAATAGTTTTTTCTATTCATCAAATTTCTCCAATCGCCGAAGTTGAGGTCGGGGATACACCACTAAAAGCTTCATTTTTGTATATTCAAAAGATTTTTCACATATTTTAGTAATTGCTTTGAATAAATATATGGTGCATTTTAAAATGATGATCAGGGTTTAGGGTGTCTAAATATATGTTTATGTCATAACACTTATCGATAATATTGATCATTCTATGATGAATCATATAAAAAATGTATCATTTAGCAATATAAGTTTCTCAAATATAACAATTTACTTAGTTTCTAACAATATTTAAATTTAAAATAAATTCAACCCATTAATTAAAATAAAACAAAAAGAAAAAATAAACAAGTTTGTTTAATGAGAAACAAATTTTAATATTCATCAAACTAACAATTAGCCAAAGCTTGAAAATCTTTCTAAAATGTCAATCTCCTCGCAATTCACCAACTTTTCCAATTGTACATTATATTTCCGATATCAATTCTCAAAGCATTTGTATTATGAATGATCGATTTATCACCAAATCAAATATCATCCTGCAAAAGATCTTATATATTAATACATACATAAAATATCATTAAAATACATATTTAATTAAATTTATTAACTTACAATTCTCGTTTTAAGTTGCATAAAACAAATTAGATAAAATTAATTAATTTCTAAACAATGTTACCTGCATGTGTCTAGCAACTTTATAAGGACGCGACGTAGAGTTTTTGTTGCTATTGGAGAACTCATGTTGGCTTGTGTTTTGAATAAGTGATGATAAACCTACAAATGTTAATTTGTTAGGTGTTGTACAATATTCATACATTTTAATTTGAGTACTTTTATCAAGTTTTTAAGAACACACACCTGGTTGAGAGACACTTGCATATTGTTTGAGAGATGGAATTTTTGTAGATTTCTGTTTTACTACATTAGAAGGAACGGTGATACTGATGGCTGGTGATGGATATTTTTTAGGTAAAAAAGGATCTATGCAGATTCCATTACCTTTTGGATTTGAAAGACCTTTGTATTTTTCTTTTTCAAGAGAGTTTGTGTGTTCAATTTTCATCTGTGTTAATGGATTATCATATTCGAGCACCACAGGAATAAATTTTCCGATGGCAAATAATGGATCCGGAACGTCGTTTTTGGGTGACAACGAACTCATAATATCCGAATAGTCTGAATGTAACTCATCGTCCACTTTAAATTCATGAAAACTTTTATTTATGTCAGAATTGATACGTGATTCTTGATTCCATGTGTTTTTGTGATAATCCATCCTCTAATTCAACAACGAAATTAAAAAATCAAAATCAAAAGGATAATAAGTAGTGGGCTATCTATTATAAGAGCTTATACTATCTAATACATTTCATAAAGAGTTTATGCAACATAATCAAAATAATTAAAATATAAGAATATAGTAGGATATTTTTCAACATGAATATTTGATATACTTCTAAATGTTTGTAAGTTGATATGCATATAATTCTTATATTTTTTAAAGAGAAATAGAATAAATACAAAGAAAGGAATAATGATAAAAAAAAATATAGTGAAGATTATCATTAAATTATATTCAAGAAAATCAAAACCTATCTCTTTGTTAGATCTACGTACATTCTATAATATTATCAATTCATATGACAACACTCAATTGAAAGAAGTTTTTTTATAGACTTAAATATTTTATTTAGAATTCAATTAAAATCTAATAAATTAAATTTAGCGCATAACCTATAAAAACTCTACGTAAGAAATAGATTATATGTAAAGTTTTGTACAAAAAATAACACTAATATATCTTTGATCACATGTATATTTGATAAAATAAACTATAACAAAAAATATGTGTTTCATGTCAAACTTTAGGGTCAATCTCTAAAATTACTTCTAGAGAGAGAAACTCTCCCTTCTCTTTAGTTTTTGAACCAACCTGCTTTTAACTCGGTTCATTTTCTTCAACCTTTAACACAACATCATGTATTAGGTTCACTAAAGGTTCAGTTTCAGCCTGTGTGTTCTCGTCTGGACCTTGGGTATCTCGGATTGGTTGCTAATCTGGTAGGTTCAAAGGGTTTGGTTTAAAGTCCTAGCCTTAGGGTTAGGGACCTTCCTCCCTTTGGGGCTACATTGAACAGAGAGGCCTCGATCTGTGACATCCTCGTCCCTCTTTTGGCTGCTGAGCTTTGAACATTGGAAAAATTTTGGCGTGCCGAATCTTGGACTGGTTTTTGGAGTTTGAGTAGTGCTCCAGATCTGTAATTGATAGGCGTCTTATCCGATTTGGGTCACCGTCTGGTTTTCATGGGTTTCTATAACAGTAACAATCACAATAAAGGCACATGGATTGAAGTAGAGAGGAAGAAGAATAGGAGTCAGAGCGTGGGGAGACTGTCCATTTGGAAAAACAACAAAGGAAAGGTTACAGATCTAGATTGGAACGAAGCATCTTCATTCTTTTTTACTTAGTTTCCGGATTCCTACGACGCTAAGAGAATGTACGACATTTTTTAGGCTTATGGTTGGATCTTGGAGGTTTTTATTCCGGGAAGAGTCGACATCAGAGGCAAGAGGTTTGGTTTTGTTAGGTTCAAAAAAGTGGAAGACGAAGATCTTATCGCCAATAATCTTGACAAGATTGTCATTAATGGCACTAAGATTTTTGTTAATCTGCCAAGATTCCGTAGAGAAAACAGGAGAGAGGGTATTATGCATCCTCCGAAACCAAGGATGCAGGCTAAGGATAATGGGGTGGTGGGGGTCCCTTACAAACCTGTTGCTCGGCATAGGAATCCTAATAGAGTTTCTTTCGCCCAGATTATTAAAGAAGTGGGTAGTAGTAAAGGGGGAAATCCAAATTCGAATCAATGTGTCATGGGTGATAAACCCTCTTTCGCCCATTTGAGCTTTAATGTTAACAATGAAGAGTTGGAGAGATTTGAACAAGCCTTCACTGGAGTTTTGGAGAGTCCAGGTTCTGCTGCAGAAGTCATGGATGCGTTTCAAATGGAGGGTTTTTTCAATATCAAGATTACACCTATGGGGGCTAACCTATGCCTTTTAGAGGAAGACAATCCTGGTGATATTCAAAAGATAATATCAGAAGAAGGTAAATGGATTTCCAAATGGTTTTCAGAAATCCGCCCTTGGAATCCAAATGATGTCGATCAAGAGAAACTAACATGGTTTAAGATATTTGGGCTCCCTTGCCACGTTTGGGGCACAAAATTTTTCACATTTTTAGCTGCTACCACTGGGGTTTTCATCAAGATGGACGAAGATACAAGGAAGCAGTCGAGGTTTGACACTGCTAGAATTCTGATTAGTATCAAATACGCAATGAGTCTTAACGAAGTGTTCAACATAGAAGTGAATGATAATACTTACAGAATCAAGATTGTTGAAGATGCATCTGGGCCTTATGTTAGGCCCCAAAAGTTACCTAAAGAGTCTTGCTTTGAGAAAGATAGCTCTGATTTCGTGGAGTCAGAATCGGACCAGGAAATTGATGGGGTGTCCTGGGATAGTTCATCTAGAGTTCTCAGTTCCCAATCCAAGTCACCTGAGCATGTTTCTCCAATCTTGGTTTCAGGCGATTGTGGACGTCTGTGCAAGAATCAGAGTAAGGTTGGTGGGGTAGAAGAGTGTGAATTGTCTGGAAAGAAGAATCCTGCTCTTAACAGCGGTACCAGGTATATTGAGAATGTTGTAGAAGCTCACTCTGCTAAAGAATCTATGCCTTTAGATAGAGACAAGTCTGGTATGAAGGATGTGGATATAGTAGGAGTCAGTGATGGAGATAGTTTCAAATTTGGTTCTAGTTTAGAACACGTGTCTTGTTCTCTTATGAAATTAAAGAGAGGGGGAAAGAATGGAACCTGTACGAGGGAGGATGGTAAAGGAATAAGGGGAGGAGAAAAAGTAATGAAGTTGATATTCATTTTGAGGGTCCAGAAACTAAGAGGGGTTCTACAAGTAGAAAGAAGAAGATTCTTATGGAAGATATTTATAAGAGGATAAGAATTCCATTTAGCCCGTCTTACTATGCCACCCTGTTACAAGCTGATGCTTTTTCAACTAGATCTACCAAGGAGCATTTCAGAGAGTCTGATATGAATGAAAACGTGTTGGCTAAGGTTCGACAACACAAGGGGCCGGACTCCTTAGATAACTCAATGACTGATTCTAATTTCCATTAGAATAATTCTAGAATTAAGAAACAATTAGAAAGTCTCCCATCGAGAGTTTGGTCTGCTATCAAAGGTTAGGACATAGAAGCGGATGAGGACGATGAAATTTTTGAATCAATTGTGAGGAATCTTGAAGTAGTGGATAAAGAATTGAAGAGGGGAAAGAAGGTGGTAGACAGAGTTTCCTTATGAATATTATAACCTACAATATAAGGGGTTGTGGGAATGGCCTCAAGAGAAAGAAAATTAGAGAAACTATTAATAAGGTTGGAGCTGATGTATGTTTTTTACAAGAGACAAAAAGAACTAGTATGTCTGATGATTTGGTATTCAGTTTATGGAGAGATAGAGGGTGTCAACGCTCTGCTTCTAATTCAGTCGATTTGTCAGGAGGAATTTTAACCATTTGGAAGAGTCGTGTGGTGGAACCTATATGCAGCTACAGGGGAAAAGGTTTCTTAGGAGTGCAAGCATTATGGAGAGGTATGAAGTGTTATCTGTTCGATATCTATTATCCATGCAATATGATGGAGAAAAGGGAGTTATGGTCCAATCTTATCAACCTTAAAAACACGTTGGAGCCTGGAGAGTGGATCCTTGGTGGTGATTATAATTCGATAAATAGTCCCGCTGAACAGATTGGTTACTCTTCTTACAATAGAAGATACATGGAGGAATTCGCAGAGTTCATAAATTTAATGGGGTGTGTGGATTTGCCTTTGAATGGAAATAAGTTCTCTTGGTTCAAGTCAAGGAGTAAGATCTGCAGTCGGTTAGACAGGTTTATAGTTTCTCATGGAATATGTAATGGTTGGAATATGGTGAGCCAGAAAATTGGAGCAAGGGATGTATCAGATCATAGGTCGGTGTGGATTTCTGCTAGAAACATGAATTGGGGTCCCAAGCCATTTAAATTTATGTCTTGTTGGTTCGATCACCCTACTTTCATGGACTTTGTCAAAAAGGAATGGGAAGGCTATAAGGTAACAGGGAAGGCATCGTTTATTCTGGTTAAGAAGATGCAGAATCTCAGAAAGAAATTGCGTTGGTGGAATACTGATGTTTTTGGCTGGGTTGATACAAAAATAAAGACAGATATTGGTATCATCAACGACATCGAAGATTTATTAGATTCAAGATGTGGTGATATCTCTGCAGCGGAGTTAGTAGACAGAAACCAGGCAGAAGATGAGCTATGGAGAACTATGAGAATCAAAGAAAGTATATTAAAGCAGAAGTCTAGGCTTAAGTGGAGTTCTGAGGGTGATGCTAACACAAAGTTTTTCCACGCAGCAGTGAGAAATCGTGTGAACCTGAATACTATCAGTTCTGTTAAAGTCAACGACAACTATGTGGAGGATGTCCAAGGAGTTAAAGAGGTGATCAAAGAACATTTTTCTAAAAGGTTTTCTAAAGTTTCCAGACCTTTTCCTTTTGTTGGAAAAACTGGTTTCAAGTGCCTTTCCAGATTGGATAGTGAAGAGCTAGATGCTGATGTGGATAATGAAGAAATTAGGAAAACAGTATTTGAATGTGCTGGTGATCGTAGTCCTGGCCCGGACGGATTCAGCTTCGATTTTATCAAGAAATGCTGGAAGATTGTAGGTAATGATTTCATAAATTGCATCTTGGAATTCTTCAAGGGAGAAAAACTACATAAGGCGTTTGCTTCTTCTTTTGTGGTGCTAATTCCAAAATCTGAGAATCCCGGAAATTTGGATGATTATAGGCCTATAACGTTGGTCAGTTCAGTTTATAAAATCCTGTCAAAGATTCTTGCTTCTAGGCTTAAAACGAAAATCGGTAAGATCATTTCCAACTCTCAGACGGCGTTCATAGAAGGTAGAAATCTGTTAGACGGAGTTTTAGTGTTAAATGAAGTTATCGACTATGCTAAACATTTTAAGAAGGACCTCATGCTGTTTAAGGTCAATTTTGCCAAAGCATACGACTGCGTAGAATGGGAGTATTTAAGAGATGTTATGAGTATTATGGGCTTTGGCAGTTCTTGGTTGAGGTGGATGGATTTAGCAGTGTTCAATTCTTTTTCCTCTGTTTTGGTTAACGGCAGCCCAACCGGGGATTTGGTAGTTACATAGGGTCTTAAGCAAGGCGACCCCCTTGCTCCTTTTCTTTTCACCATTGCTGCTGAAGGTCTTGTCGTCCTTATGAAGAGAGCGTTAGAGAGTGGCATGTTTTCAAGCTTTAAAATTAATGAGGAAGTTGGCTTTCACCTGCTGCAATACGCGGAGATTCAATCCTAATAGGAGATGGTGCTTGGCAAAATATCTTGGTTGCAAAGAATATCCTTAAAGGTTTTCAGTTAATATCTGGGCTGGACATAAATTTTAACAAAAGCTCTTTTTATGCAGTAGGCGTAGATGAAGCTTTCATTTCAGCCGCTAGCAATTATTTATCTTGTAAGATCTTGAACCCTGCTTGCACTTTTAAATTCTTAGGAGTTTTCATAGGTGGGAACCATTCTTTAGTTTCTCTTTGGAAGTCGTTGATAGACAAGGTTCATGCCAGATTAAATTCGGGGAAAAGTCGGTTTCTTTCTATGGGAGGTAGGGTAACTCTGATTAATTCTGTCTTAGCTAATCTACCGATTCATCTCTTGTCTTTCTACAAAATGCCGGTTAAAGTCATTCGCATATTGTCGTCTATCCAAAAATCCTTTTTATGGAATGGTATGGTATCGAGAAAGGGAGTGGCTTGGGTACCTTGGAACACAGTATGTAATAAGAAAGAAAATGAGGGTTTAGGGGTGAAAGACCTAAAAAAGTTCAATTTGGCATTATGTTTTAAGTCGAGCTGGAAAATTCTGGAACATAAGGACACTATGTGGAAAAGCTTAATCACAGCTAGATACCCTAAATATCAACAGGAATTGCTCGACGGCGTCTGTTTTGATAGGAATACAGCTCCTTCAAAATGGTGGAGAGATTTGGTTCGGTGTTCTATTTACTGTGGGAAGAATTTGGTTTCTGAACTGATTTCATATAACATTGGGAGTGGAGAGTTGGTTTCATTTTGGCGGTCTCGATGGTTAGATAACATAATTTTATCTGAATTGTTTCCTGAACATTGGTTAGCTGGGGAGGATAAATATAATTCAGTTGGTGAGAATGGAGTTTGGTGTGATGGCATTTGGAAATGGGATATAAAGGTTTCTTCCTCTTGTCTGTCAAATATTGTGTTGCAGCAGAAGGAAGCTTTATGCGCACGGCTGGTCAAAGTCGGTTTACAGGAAGGAGATGATTTTGCAGCCAAATGGACTTTGTCCGATCATAACTGTTTTTCTGTTTCTTTCTTATATGATTTTTTACAGGTCAATAGCACAGTTCCGGTCGTGATCGTTGGAGACAACGAGAGAGCAGCGTTTAAACTTTTGTGGCTATCTCAAATACCGTTCAAGGTGAAGGTATTTGGTTGGCAGATGATTCATAAGCGATTACCGACTCGCGATAATCTTGCTCGAAGAGGAATTATTATTAATAAAAATGAAAAGGCATGTCCTTTTTGTTTTTTAGAGGATGAAAGTGTCGAACACGTACTTTTCTTTTGTTATAAGACCAAAATGGTTTGGAATTTTGTAACCAAATGGTTGGGTATTCCTGAGATCATGGTAGGAGATATGTTGAACCACTTATCGTGTTGGGTTTCGGGGTGCGTTAGAAAAAAAAATTTGATCTCTAATGCAGTAGGATTATGGATCCTAATATGTTGGATTAATTGGTATTCTAGGAACAACATTATATTTAGAGATGAGTTTTGGGAATTAGACTCGATTTCAAATCATATAGTTTTGTTTTCTTGGTGGTGGATAGGAAAGAACCACAATAGCTCTCACATTTGTAACTATTACACTTGGGTAAATTGTCCAAGTGATTTTTTGTAGGCCTTTTCTTTTTGAGAGGTCTTTGATGTATACGGGTTGGGATACCCCTATTGTATCCCTGTAAATATATTTAGCTTATAAAAAAAAATGTCAAAACTTTAGAAGTAACTTTCTCTATAACACATTAAAATATATAAAAATTTAAATTTATCAAAATAACAAAGAATAAATTCTTTAATTTCAAAAAATAACTAAAATCATTGATGTTTATGTCTATCAATAAAATATTTTTTTAAAATATATATAAAATATAATAAATTAAAATCAAGAGTTCACTAAGAGAAAAAAAATATTAAACGTAAAAAAAAAATTATTTGAAAAACCCATAAAACTACTCACAAAAAAGATAGCTACGTCACAAAATTCATTTGTACCAATATGAAAACACATAAAAATTAAAACTTTGGAAAAGTAAATAAAGAAAATTATAAGACTTACCTTTCTACTTAACGGTGATTGTGCAAGAAAAAGCACCAACAAAACTAAAAGAAGAAATGAAAAAAAAGTTGAGTGTGATTTGAAAAGTTGATAACGAATATATATATATATATATATATATATATATATATATATATATATATATATATATATATATATATATATATATATATAGAAAAAATAAAGGAAAAAAAGAGAATTGAAAAAAAAAAAGATAAGGACAAACTTATTACTCTTTCCTACAAATAAATTGGAAAGAGTAATAAATTTTGATTTTACTTTTTTTCATTCTATGTGAAAATTAAATTTCATACAATGTTTCAATCATTAATATATTTGATGCATGAATCTAAATAATCAATAATTTTGAATAAAAATATTGTATTACCATATCAAATTATTATTTAGTATAGTATATTTATTTGAATTTTGACCTTGAAGATAATTTTTTTACCTTGAAGATATTTATACATGTCTGTTGTTCAATATCCCCCATGTTAAACACTCATGTTTCAATAAGTACTGTTGGTAACCAAGTCTTTTCACTTCACAATATTTTTTATTATCGAAGAAGTGGCAGTGTTGGGTTGTCAATGCATAACAGAATCCACCTTCATAAAGTATGTATCAACCCACCTGATCCATAATTTGTCAGCCGTGGTGTGCATGTCGCTTTAGCAAAGTAGCATTCTTCCAATCCACCTGGGCAGTTATGTTAAGTTTCCCATAGTGTTTTTGTTCACACACTTTGTCCCAAGCCACAAGAGCTTTCCTGCATGTAGCTTTCCCAGATCACAAGAAATTTCTACAAATAGATTCAAGGTGTTTGATAATTTTCGTGGGGATGGGGAAAAACTGCATCCAATAACTAGACACAGCCAAAATAACACTTTTCACTAACTGACATCTACCTGCATAGATCAGCAGCTTGGTTGTCCAATGTTGAATTATGGCCAGCATTTTGTCAAGCAGTGGTTGTCATTGATTACTAGTAATTTTCCTGCTGGATAAAGGGACACCAAGGAATTTGAATGGCAGCTTACCTTCAACAAAAACCAGTGACAGTCAAAATCTTCTGTTGTTCATGCACATTAGTCCCTCCAAAATAGGTGTCACACTTAGCTGGGCTAGCCCTAAGCTATGTAGCCTCACAAAACTAATGGAACACATCCATCAGTAATTGAACTGATATCTCATCGCCTCTGGTAAAGAGAAGAAAATCATCAACAAAACACACATTAGTGATCCTAAGTCTGGCACACTTTGGATGGTAGTTAAAATTGGGGATGTTTTGCAAAGATACCAAACTTCTATAGAGGTATTCCATGATCAATACAAAAAGAAGGGGGGATCCTGGATCACCTTGTCTCAACCCTATCTCTACTTTCAAAATCCTGCTCATATTATAAGTGATCAAGTACCTATAAGATGCAGACCTAACATCCACCATAATTCAAGTTCTGAATTTACCAGGGAAGTTCATTTCCTACAAAATTATCTCCAAGGCATCCCATTCCACAATCTCATATGCCTTTTGGAGATTGATTTGCAAGGGGCATCTGGGAGAAATATGATTCCTATTATAGCACCTAATTAATTCATGTTCCCTATTTTTGTGCTAGTTTCATAATATAGTGGTTTTCATTCATACTCCACTGATTTTTAAATTTTTTAAACTTCATGATCTCTAATTAGGATACTCTACTATTGTTTTTGTGTAATGTCGAGTTCCACAAGGATTCTCGCATAAGAAACACACAGCTTGTTGGATTTACACTCATCTCTGAACAAGGGGTTGCCTAAAGCACTTCCTATTTTCCCCAAACTTTTTGGACCCAAAAGATGGAGTGGGAGGTGAGGAAGTTTGACCCAAATGGAAAGAGTCTAGAGCGTATCTCTTTGAAAATTAAACTCAGGTTTCCAATCTTTAAGGATCATCGGCATGTTATAAATCGTATAAGGACCTCTCATCTGAATTATCTCTTTTTCAGCAAATGATCTAAACCTCAGAATGAAGTATCCTTCTTCATTATAAAACATTTCTAAAAGCTAAATGAAATTCCAACTCCTTGTCATGAATTGTTTCACAGGATTCATACTCAAACCTTTTTCTAGGACATACATGATGAGAGAAGCTTCCCAATATTTCATCTCAGATTTGACATCCTCTTCTTCAATTTCCACTTTACGTTCTCCTTCAATAATTTTGGAGGCAATAAAATCAATGGTCATTCCATTTGATGGGATGCGATTGCCGCTGATGATATCGACCCAGAGCTTCGTGTTATTCTCCTCTCTCCGTTCGAGCCATTATTTTTTTATTTCCACAGAAGGATTCTCATCTAGGGTTTGAGCAATAATCTCCTCCTCACTAATTTCCTGAAATCAACCGTCTTCCTTCTTGTTACTACCTTCCTTTGTAGTTTTTTTTGGTATATCTACGACAATCAATGTGAGTGCACATGGAGTTGTCACCCTGTTTTTCTTCGGCCTACCCCTCCCTTTCTTCATCGCAGATCTACAAATTTGGCAAGAATCTATCCGATTTAATCCGTAATCTGAATATTAGGAGTTTAAACCATCTCAGGAATTGATCCCGCCAACAAACCCTGACAGACTGCTTGTCTGATGCAGACCCTAGCCGGAAGTCACTAGAGCTCACATAAAATCTATAATTATATATTTAATTGATATTAATTTTAAAGACTTATAGAGAATTGATTTACTATTGTCTTTTTATCTCTGTTGTTCTCCAAATCTGTTGTGCTCCTTATATAAAATTAATTATGTTTATTAATAATATATGTGAAATAGATATATTCACATATAAAAATGAAGACGGTATTAAGAATAACATGTGACAAAAAAACATGTTAAAACAAAAATCTATTTTAAAATTATAACATATGTATTTATTAAAATAAACATTTATTTATATAAGCTATTTTTATGTTAAAAAAATAAAATTTAAACGTTTTATCTATATATGCTATTTTCACAATACAATATAATAAAAATTTAATATAGTATAACTTAATTTGAAAAAATTATGAAGAGTAATTTAAAACAACTTATAAATATTATTATAAATTATTTTTAATAATTTCACAAAACCTAAAATTAATGTTATAAGTTATTCTAAATAATTTCAAAAAAAATTATATTAATAAATCAATTTAATAATTTTTTTATAAATTAATTTTTAAAAAAACTTATAAATCAATTCAAATAAACTTAAATACTAATAAAATTGGAACATTGATAGATTACGATCCATTTTCTTATAAAATATTAATGGGAAGAAAAAAAAAAGAGACATATTCCATTGTAGAAGGAAGGAATATTGAATTTATCGTATAGTAGCATTTGGCTTTATCTTTGGAGGTTGTATATTAATAAAAATCAATGGGTCATCATTAGTTGATTCTTCCGAATCAGATGAACCATCCGTATATACCATTCCATTTATTGTTTCTATTTAAATAATTTTCATTTCTACTTTTGTATTCTTTTCAGATTTAAAGAAATTTTATTTTAAATTTATCTATAATATTTTTAATAAATATTATTGTAAAAAAATAATGATATAAAACACGACAAAAAATATTATAGAATAATATTGTCATATTGAAAACAACAAAAATTATTGATTATACTAGTCTTACAAATACATGTAAAAAAAGGAAGGATGAATATATATATATATATATATATATATATATATATATATATATATATATATATATATATATATATATAAATCGTTGGAATTAAAAAAAAATTAGAGATTAAAACATTTAGGCTAAATTTCAGTTTTAGTCCCTCCATTTTTTTTTAAACAGTTTTGGTTCTCCATCTCAATTTTGATTCAATTGTTCATGAACTGTTCATGTACTGTTCATGTACGGTCATGCACTGTTCATGTACGGTGCATGTACAGTCATCGTTTTTTTTTATCAAAATTGAAATGGGAGACCAAAACTGTTTAAAAAAAATAAGAACACTAAAACTGTGAATACACCAAAACAAAGGAACCAAAATTGTAATTTAGCAAAATATTTATTAAAAGGATCACATGCCATCTCTTTTTCCCTTTAGTAAAAATTCTCTAGTCACTGGGTTGCTGTTCTCACTCATATTACAACTTTTTATTTTCCAAAATTCATATCTCATACCTGAACCAAGTGATTAAATTGTAATAAATGTTTTAATCTCCACCATTTTTTAAATTCCCTGGGCTTATAATATTTGCTCTCATTCTTACAGAGTGGTGGAGGCAGAAAAATTAAGAAGGTTTGGCAAAAAATTAAAGACCAAGTTCACATTATATATAAAATATTAATAGTCATCGATCAAAATAGAATCAAAATATAAATTCAAATTCAACTTTTTAAAGAGCAAAGAATCGAATGCAACACTAAATATCACACTTTCCCAAAATAAACAGTTACATCAAAGAACTATCACTAATAACATATCAAATTTGCTAATATGGTATCAACCCGAGTATGACTTGGAACAACTCAATTTGCTTAACAACTACAACAATTCATAGAATACATAATATATGGGACAAAGTCAACTTGACTACGTTAATTTGCCAAAAAAATCAAACAACTCATAAAAAGCATAATATATTTACTAGTTCTAAATAGACTAATACAAGTCCAAATGTCATTTACATTTTAAGTAGTTGAGTGATATTAAACAGAAATCAAGTTTGAAATAACTTATGTTGAATAAAATTCAAAATTGATAATTGATCTCATGAGATTTCCAAACAAATGTAAGGACTTGCATGTACTCCTATTTATATCAACTATCATCCTTCGAAACAAACTATAATAATGCAAGAAATTTGATCCGTACTCTCACTTTTCAATGCCTCTAAAATATAGAATTCTTATATGATTCTTAAAAATAAACACAGTAAAATGAGTTTTTCATAACTAATATTAAACAGTAACACAAAAAAGTACATGATTTTGGGGACTTCGACAATTTTAACTAATTCATCAAGATACATAAAACAATGATATGATATGGGACAAGTTGATCAATAAAATTTTACCATTTCTTCTCTTTAATTTTGTAGGTTTTATGTTTCTTTTTTTATTCTTTAAGGTTTCTAAATTATTTTTATTCTTTTTTTGTTGCAATGAAATATTTTTAATTTGATTTTTTAGAGTTTACTTTTTAATTTTGTGAGTTTTTAAGTGAAATATATGTTTGATTACAAATAACCATAATAAGACTAGAAAACAATTTCTAATAATTGTTTAGATTAAATCATGTTTACAAAGTATACAAAAGATTAATATCAAAATAAATTTATTAACTGTATAAAAAAATAACATAAGTGAAGTTTTGGTAAAACAGAGAAAAATGTTTTATAAATAAGAAATTTTATCATTTTTTTATTTCATTCCATTATTTTATTTTCATTAAATAAATTGGTCAAATTTCTCTCATTTTTATTTTTTAAACAAAAAACGTATTTATTTTATTTGTTGACAAAATATATTTATTAATTTTATAAATTTGACACGTATATCTATTGTGTTTTGTTTTTGTTGATAAGGTATACATGTTTTTTTTAAGTAAAACACTATTTTAAAAAGAAATCAATTTTTTATTAATATGATTTTCAAATTATGCACATACAAAATTATTTATCATATCATTTTTTTTATAACATTATGTTACTTAAGTGGATAAGAGTCAAATTATCTCCTCAAGCTCAACCCTAACTGCCACCCCTATCACTCTTTCTCCTCATTATATACGTTCGTTCATGACCACAGCATAGTGGGAAAAACTCAAGTGCCACATTGATTAAAGATACAATCTACAAAGAGTTTATATAGAGGGGCATCCCTCACCTTACCAATCGATTTTGTAGGAATGAGTTAAGGCAAACTCTAATTCTGTCATGGTATCAAAAACCTATTGATTCGGACCACCCACCATTTTTATATGCGCACCAAACCCAAAAAGAGTTGGGCGCAAGGGAGTGTATTGGAAAAACTAAGTCCCATACATCGATAATTCGGGCCGCCGAACGTTTATATCCACGCACCAAGCCCAATAGTGTTGGGCGTGAGGAGGTGTATTGGGAAAAACCTAAGTCCCATATTGGTTAAAGATACAATCTACAAAGAGTTTATATAGTGTGGTACCCCTCACCTTACCAACCGATTTTGTAAGAATGTGTTAGGCCAAACTCTAATTCTATCACACCATTATCACCAATTTCTTCTACTCATAATATATTTTTTTCTATTCATTAAATTTCTCTAATCGACGAAAGTTGGGGTCGGGGATACACCACTAAAAGCTTCATTTTTGTCCATTCAAAAGGTTATTCACATATTTTAGTAATTGATTTGAATAAATATATGGTGCATTTTAAAATGATGATCAGGGTTTAAGGTGTATAAATATATGTTAATGTCATAACACTTATCGATAATATTGATCATTCTATGATGAATCATATAAAAAAAAATGTATCATTTAGCAATATAAGTTTCTCAAATATAACAATTTACTTAGTTTCTAACAGTATTTAAATTTAAAATAAATTCAACCCATTAATTAAAATAAAACAAAAAGAAAAAATAAGCAAGTTTGTTTAATGAGAAACAAATTTTAAAATTCATCAAACACACAATTAGCCAAAGCTTGAAAATCTTTCTAAAATGCCAATCTCCTCTCACTTCACTAACTTTTCCAATTGTACATTATATTTGCGATATCAATTCTCAAAGCATTTGTATTATGAATTATCGATTTATCACCATATCAGATATCATCATGCAAAAGATCTTATATATTAATACATACATAAAATATCATTAAAATACATATTTAACTCAATTTATTAACTTACAATTCTCGTTTTAAGTTGCATAAAACAAATTAGATATAATTAATTAATTTCTAAACAATGTTACCTGCATGTGTCTAGCAACTTTATAAGGACGCGATGTAGAGTTTTTGTTGCCATTGGACAACTCATGTTGGCTTGTGTTTTGAATAAGTGATGACAAACCTACAAATATTAATTAGTTAGGTGTTGTACAATATTCATACATTTTAATTTGAGTACTTTGATCAAGTTTTTAAGAACACACATCTGGTTGGGAGACACTTGCATAATGTTTGAGATATGGAATTTTTGTAGAAGGAACGGTGATACTGATGGCTGATGATGGATATTTTTTTAGGTAAAAAAGGATCTATGAAGATTCCATTACCTTTTGGATTTGAAATACCTTTGTATTTTTCTTTTTCAAGAGAGTTTGTGTGTTCAATTTTCATCTGTGTTAATGGATTAATTGGTTCGAGCACCACATGAATAAATTTTCCGATGGCAAATAATGGATCCGAAACATCGGTTTTGGGTGACAACTCATAATATCCAAATAGTCTGAATGTAACTCATCGTCCACTTCAAATTCATGAAAAAATTTATTTATTTCACATTTGATACATGACTCTTGATTCCATGCGTTTTTGTGATAATCCATCCTCTAATTCAACAACGAAATTAAAAAAATCAAAATCAAAAGGATAATAAGTAGTGGGCTATCTATTATAAGAGCTTATACTATCTAATACATTTCATAAAGAGTTTATGCAACATAATCGAAATAATTAAAATATAAGAATGCAGTAGGAAATTTTTCAACATGAATCTTTGATATACTTCTAAATGTTTGTAAGTTGATATGCATATAATTCGTATATTTTTTAAAGAGAAATAGAATAAATACAAAGAAAAGAATAATGATAAAAAAATATAGTGAAGATTATCATTAAATTATATTGAAGAAAATCAAAACCTATCTCTTTGTTAGATCTACATACATTCTATAATATTATAATTCATATGACAACACTCAATTGAAAGAAGTTTTTTTATAGACTTAAATATTTTATGTAGAATTCATTTAAAATCTAATAAATTAGATCTAGCGCATAACCTATAAAAACTCTACGTAAGAAATAGATTATATGTAAAATTTAGAACAAAAAATAACACTAATATATCATTGATCACATGTATATTTGATAAAATAAACTATAATAAAAAATATGTGTTTCATGTCAAAACTTTATAAGTAACTTTCTCTATAACACATTAAAATATATAAAAAAAATTAAATTTATCAAAATAACAAAGAAAAAATTCTTTAATTTCAAAACATCACTCAAATCATTGATGTTTATCCGGAAGATGGAGACCAAAGACAAATCCAAATCAATATCAAAGTATAAGAAGGTTGTTGCTAGTAGTGAACCATGAACTTCTTAACTTATAATATCAGAGGGTGCGTTAGTGCTGTTAAAAGGAAGAAGATTGGTGCTTTGATGAATAAAGTGGGGGTTGATCTTTGTTTCCTTCAAGAAACAAAGTGTTCTTCGATGACAGATCAACTGGTTTTTAGCTTATGGGGTGGTCAAGATTGTCAATGGACGACGTCAAACGCAAATGGTATTGCAGGAGGTATGCTTACAATTTGGAGGTCAAATATGCTCGTCCCTATATGCAGTTACCGTGGTGAGGGTTATATCGGAATAAATGCAATCTGGAAAGGATTAAACGTCTATTTCTTCAACATATATTCCCCCTGTACTATTGCTGAAAAGAGAGTTTTGTGGAGTAAAATTCTTATTCTTAAATCTACTTTGGCAGTCGGAGAATGGGTTTTCGCGGGGGACTTCAACGCTATTAAGTCTCCTAGTGAGAGAATAGGCAGCAGTGTTATTAATAGAAGGCATTTAACCGAGTTCGGTGAATTTATTGATCTATTAGGTGGGATAGATCTCCCTGATACTGGGAATAAATTCACGTGGTACAGCTCATCTGGAAAATCTTGCAGCCGTTTAGATAGATTCATCATCTCGCCTGGTCTTTTGAATGATTGGAACTTGGTTCATCAAAGAGTGGGCGAGAGAGACATATCCGATCACAGACCGGTTTGGATCTCTGCCAAGAACATCAACTGGGGTCCAAAACCGTTCAGATTCTTGAAATGTTGGCTGGAGCACCCAGAATTTGAAGCTTTCGTTAAGATGACTTGGGATTCTTATGTAATTCATGGAACGGCTTCTTTCATCCTATCAAAAAAACTACAGTTTATGTGAGAAAGACTCAAGTGGTGGAATCATAACGTATTCGGTTGGATTGATACTAGGATTATCAACAATATTGGCATTGTCAACAACATTGAAGACTGTATTGCTGCAAACTCTGGTGAAATTACGAATGCAGATTTTAATGCTAGAACTGAAGCTTTGGAAGAAATATGGAGTCATCTTAGGATCAAAGAAAGTATTCTTCATCAAAAGGCTCGGTTAAAATGGATTGAAGAATGAGACCTCAACACAAAGTTCTTTCACGCGGCTATAAAAAAAAGGTTGTCTCTTAATTCTATATCATCGATCATCATGGAGGATGTTGTGGTGGAGAATCCTGAGGGTGTAAAAGACGCTGCTTACAAATACTTTAAGAAGCAGTTCCAGCGGGCCAACTTACCTCTGGCGCATATTGGTGATGAGTATTTCTCTAAACTCTCTTCCACTGACAAATTCTCTTTGGAAGTTCCCATTGAACTGGAGGAGATTAAAAGGGCTGTTTTTGATTGTGGTGGTGACAAAACTCCCGGCCCAGACGGTTTTAGCTTTGAATTCTTGAAGAAATGTTGGAATATCGTCGGGAACGATTTCTCAAACTGTATTACAGAATTCTTTAATGAGGGTATCTTTCCTAAAGTTTTCAACTCCTCCTTCCTGGTTCTTGTTTCTAAAACAGACAACCCCAGTACCTTTGAGGATTACAGGCCCATTTGCTTGATTGGTTGCGTTTATAAGGTTATCGCTAAGATTCTTTCTTGCCGCATCAAAGGTGTGATGAATAGTATTATATCTGAGTCTCAAACTGCCTTTATTGATGGAAGGAATACACTTGATGGTGTCCTTGCACTTAATGAAGTTGTTGATTTCGCAAAAAGAAGTAGTTTGAATGGATTGTTGATGAAAGTGGATTTCGCAAAAGCATACGACTGTGTTGATTGGTCCTACTTACGCAAAGTCATGGAAATCATGGGTTTCGGTAACAAGTGGATGTCTTGGATAGAAGGGGTTGTTATGCATAGTCACATGTCGATCCTCATCAACGGCAGCCCATCAAAAGATTTCAAAGTCTCCAGAGGCCTCGGGCAAGGAGATCCGCTGGCTCCGTTTCTGTGTTCTATTGCTGCAGAAGGTTTGGCACTACTCCTGAAAAGGGCAGTGAGCAGGAATCTATTTAAAGGGCTGATTATCAACAATGATACTTATTTTCACCTTCTACAATACGCAGATGACACGGTCATCCTTGGCGAAGGCTCCTGGAGCAATCTTTGGTCCCTAAAAATAATACTCAAAAGCTTTCAACTATGCTCGGGGTTAGAGATAAATTACAACAAAAGTTCTATCATTGGTTTAGGCATCGAAGATTCTTTCCTCACGGCTGCGGAACGATTTCTATCATGTAAAATTGATGCATATCCTTTCAAATTCTTGGGGATCCCGGTTGGAGGAAATCAAAGACTTATATCATTTTGGAAGCCGGTAATCGACAAGGTTAGGTCAAGACTAACTTCTTGGAAAGGCAGATCTTTATCTATGGGGGGGAGATCCACCCTCATAAATTCGGTGTTGTCCAACTTGCCAATCCATTTCATGTCGTTTTTCAAGATACCTCGTAAGGTGGTTCAAATTCTCACCTCAATTCAGAGACGGTTCTTATGGAGCGGGTCTGTTTGCAATAAGGGTATTGATTGGAAAAAATGGAAGCTGGTATGTAGGTCGAAAGAAGACGGAGGGCTTGGTATTAAAGATATTAAATGCTTT
The DNA here is from genome assembly GCA_022829125.1 of Lathyrus tuberosus. Classification (NCBI taxonomy): domain Eukaryota; kingdom Viridiplantae; phylum Streptophyta; class Magnoliopsida; order Fabales; family Fabaceae; genus Lathyrus; species Lathyrus tuberosus. The sequence goes on from JALAZF010000995.1 coordinate 676,696, forward strand.
AATCTGGCACTTTTGGCGAAATGGGTATGGAAACTGATGGGCACTACAGATTTCTTGTGGAGAAAACTTTTGAGGAGTAGATATGGCAACTACTCATTCGCGGTAACTGTCGGTGAATTACCTAATTACAAAACCAAACTTTCCCTCTGGTGGAGAGATCTTTTTATGGTCGTTAATAGTTTCGGAGACAAAACTTTCAGTGACTTAATTTCTTCTAAAGTAGGTAATGGTGAACACACGTTTTTTTGGGTATCAAGATGGCTTGGCAACCTTTCTTTATCTTCCCTTTTCCCTTCCTTATGGGCTGATGCGGACAATAAACATGTCACTGTCATGGAATCTGGGAATTGGGATAGCAATGCTTGGTTCTGCTCCTCCTTTCTTCAGCACACACCTTCCTCCCCGTCTGCAGCCGAAGAATTGTCTGACTGCAGGATTTTACTGCAGAACGTCACCTTGCATAGGGATACGGCTGACATTTTGGTTTGGCCGTTTGATTCCACTAGAGTGTTTTCGGTCAAAACGTGTTACGACTGGTTGATGGCAGAATCTTGTGAAGACTTTATTCCTCCTTCTGATTCTGTTCTTTTCAAATTAATATGGAGGGTTGTATCGCCTTTGAAGACTGTTGTGTTTGGTTGGAGAGTTCTCCATAATAGACTTCCGGTGAGAGACAACTTACATGTACGTGGTATTTTATCCAATCCACACGACTTGATCTGTCCGTTTTGCTTTTTGGCTGAAGAAACATTGGATCATATCTTATATTTATGTTATAAAAGCTATAAAGTTTGGTGTAGAATATATGTTTGGTTGGGTTTTCATCTGGACAATGCTACAAACTTGAAAGACCGCTTTTTGAATTGGGTCAAGGCTTGTCTGGAGAAAAAGATGGACATTAAATAAGGTGTGGCTTTATGGTTGATCACTTGTTGGTTCTTGTGGTTAGGTAGAAACAATATTTTGTTCAAAGATGAAAATTTGGATGAGGAGAACATTGTAAATAAATTTTGTTTTCTCTTGGTGGTGGATTGGTAAGAAAAGTAGGAATATTGGGGGCTGTAATTATTATAATTGGTTTAACTATCCTAGTGAATTCTTATAGCAATTATGAGGGTTAGATTGGATTTTTTTGTAATGGGTTAGGATACCCTTCTGTATCCTTGATCATTATATTTTTGCTTATTAAAAAAAATGTCTATCAATAAAATAATATTCTAAAAGATATATAAAATATAATAAATTAAAATCGAGTTCACAAAGAGAAAAAAAAAATATTAAACATAAAAAAAAAGTATTCGAAAAACCCATAAAACTACTCACACAAAAAATAGCTACGTCATAAAGTTCAATTGTACCAATATCAAAACAAATAAAAATTAAAACTTTGGAAAAGTAAATAAAGAAAATTATAAGACTGATTACCTTTCTACCTAACGGTGATTGGACAAGAAAAAAGCACCAACTAAACTAAAAGAAGGAAAGAAAAAAAAAGTTGAGTGTGATCTGAAAAGTTGATATCGAATATATATATATATATATAGCAAAAATAATGGGAAAAAAGAGAATTGAAAACAAAAAATAAGGACAAACATATTACTCTTTCCTACAAATAAATTGGAAAGAGTAATAAATTTTGATTTGACTTTTTTTCATTCTATGTGAAAAATTAAATTTCATTCAATGTTTCAATCATTATAATATTTGATGCAAGAATCTAAATAATCAATAATTTTGAATAAAAATATTGTATTACCATATCAAATTATTATTTATTATAGTATCTTTATTTGAACTTTGACCTTGAATACAAAGTCAAAGTTGTAATAATCATTCAAACACCAGCCTTTGTAATGCCCTGTATAATATATACCTAGAATAATACTATACAAGCATTTTATTTGGTACTGACACCATCATAAATGCCTAATGGCATCATTCACATACTTGACCATTCTAAAACATAATACAATCTATGATACAAGATATGGAAACTAGCCAAAATAATAAAATCTAAGATCAATATACAATATCCTCAATTGTATATAACAAAATAATACTCTTGAAACATCCAAGCATAGCTTCACTTGTAAATCAAACCTTGAAACAACGCCTAAAAAATAACAACAACAATGGGGTGAGATATTAAATCTCAGTGAGTTCCCTATCTTATGGATTCTCTTGGCTTTACAGGGTTCTAGCCAAATCCTAACTCAAGTCAATGGGAAGGGAAATGACCTTGAGTTCACAATCTCACACTATATGGAAACATGTTCATGAGTTCACCAACTCAAAATATCACTAATCGATAACCTTACCAAGGCATCCCCTTTTCCCGTCCGCTTCTACGTCTAGAAGTCGACCCGAGTCATGGATCCTTGTATTTACTTGACATACGAAATGGATTCGGGTTCTACAGGCCATTAACCGTTATGAACCGTCACTTCACACGGGCCATTAACCGTCACAAGTCTCTTTTCCCGTAGGCTCCATTCGTACTCACACGCAGAAATCAAACCTGCCAAGTAATCATGCATACATTTCAGAGGAGCTCGAGACTCATGAAACTGTAACTCAAATGAAACGGTTACGATTACGTGATCTCACACACAAACGTGATTGTATTTTACAATCACAAGGCCACAATGCCTTAAGGCCACATTCTCCTTTCATAACAAACACACAGGTTCACACACATGTTCCATACTACTGTCTCACTCTCCTCTAGACCATTACTTGTTAAGGATGCACATCTACATCGAACGAACGAGCATCGTCATCTAGAGTTCCTATCACAATCCTAGTTACAACCTAGAATCATACCATTTGTTTTGGGGTAAGGTTTCTCACTCTTCCTAATTCATTTTAAGCATGCATATTCTCTCATTCATACTTAACAATAATTAGATATACATGGTTTAACAAAATTTGCATATAACAATATCAATCATAAAATACACATGATAGCATAACATGTCAAACATAATCCACATAGTAGTTTAAGCACACTTTTAAGGCATACAAGCCACTACTATCAACTACCAAGCATCCTTGGTTAAATCATGGTCTAACATTACCATTTACTAGCACATTGGATTCTCTTTCCAAGGCTTCAAGTCCCATATCAATTGGGTTTTCGATTCATGAATTTCGGTAGGAACAAGGATCCATACCATTCACATTCATTACATTTCCATCTTTATCTTATCAATCCACGACATAAACATATGTTTCTACTTCACTATCACAAAGAGAACTGGAGTAGCTTTCCAAGCTTCCGACCGTGCCTTAATCCGAGTTACGGATCAAAAGTTATGAAGGAAATAAAATGGGAAAATCTGTCATGTTCGGTAGGCGAACTCTTCAGCGAACAGATCAGAACAAAAAGGTCATAAAGTTCGTTAAGCGAATTCTAGGTGAACCTTCGCTTCGGGTTTTCTAGGCGAACTCATCGGCGAACAAAACATAACAAAGTGGGCATAGAGTTCGTAAAGCGAACTCTAGGCGAACCTTCGCCTTCCCTTCGCCTTGGGTTAGGCAAACCCTGCGAATCCCTGAATTTTCATCAGCGATAAAATAGGTCATTTGGGGCCAAAATCTCTCTTTTCTTCACCCAAAACACTTCCAACTCATACTCTATCAACCCCAATCGAAACTTGACTATATTACACAGTTTATATCGCATTTCACCCGTTAGATTTCATTGATTTATCCGTTTAATTATTTTCTATCAAATCTAAACTAAGTTCAAACATGAAATTTCTATAACTTAGAGTCTCTAACTAGAACCCACCTTAGAGATAGAAGAGGAGGTTGAAGAAGATGATGAATAATGATGATGATCCATGCTTCTTCTCAAGCTTTTCCTCTTTGCCTCTTCTTTTCTCTTCCTTTCCCTTCTTCTGTTTTCTTCTTCTTTCTATTTCTCCACTTTCCTTCTCTTTCTTAACATATATATATATATATCCAACAGAGTAAAATATCTCCAATTGATATTTTGATGTCTCAAACGAATTGATCAATCATTAGAGTTACCTTAAAAAAATCCTCTCTTGGACTAAAATAATTGCTCTGTCTCTTTAATAAAATAATTGATCTCTTCAGAGTTCACTAGTTGCTCTATTGATCCCAATTGACTATACTTACATCACTTAAAGGATTCCTCAAATCCAATTAACCAAAGATAGAGCACATAGAGACTCATCTGATCTCATCTAATATCTAATTGAGCACTTAAATAATATGGGGTATTACACTCTCCCCCCCTTAAATTGAAATTCGCCCCCGAATTTCCGCCACTCAACAATAACCGCAACTTGTATAACTGTCTTAGATCCACACTTAATCTTTACTTCCGTTCAAATTTATGACGTACTCAAATTCCAACTTGACTTCACAGACCAAAATCCTTGTTTCACAATTCATCAAACTCCACGTCCTTAGTCATACTCTTGTTCCAATATCGGGTGAACTTCTAACTTTGCTTCTCCTCAATTCATCGGTTATTTTATACTAAAACACTTGGTCACATTCTACCTTCAAAAAGAATGTACCATTCCATATCCTTCTACTGAGTCACAATAAAACCGTATCACCTTATCTTGGTTTAGGATAACAAACACTCATTAAATCTTCACGATGTAATTCAGTGATTCCTTATCTTCATGCAGTCACTGACGACTGTCCTTTCATAAATTTCTTAACGTTCAAAACCACTTCATAAATTGTCAAACAACTCCTTTACTAGTCCCACTTAATCTAATGTTATGCATTGTAACCATTAAGTCCGATATTTCATCTCTTTCGTATCACACCAAAGGTAACACACTTAAAATAAGATCTCCTTGATTCCATACTTACAAGCAATAATCCGTCTAAATTCTTATTATTCTGACATAACTCTTTCATTTATTACCTCCGACAGCGCAATCCGAAATCTCACAACGGAATGCCTCGAATTCTTAAGTACTACCAGGTAGCTAACACTCACCAATTCACAAATAACACTCCACATAACCACACACACACTTTTGAAGTACATACCACACTTCTCAGTTGGATCCACTTCTCTCAATTGTTTTGTTTCACATACAATCCAATTCACATGCTTAATTATGGGACACCCAATTCTTACTCGTACTTGGGAAGATAACCTTCAAATTTATTTCTCTGGGTAAAACACAACTGCACACAACTGGTACCCCTCTCACGGAGCCAAAATCCAATACCATGAACTCACAGAACATAGCTCTTACTAACTCTGACCAACCGCTCATATCTTACTAACACCATAATTAAAATACCGAAATGATCTTTACAATATCAATACTTCATGATTATTCTCTAACTTCGTCCTTAAGACTCGCAACGGTAATACACCTAAGACTTTCTCACGCTCAACACGATTCGTAAGATTACTTCCCCAAAAGTCAAACTCCTCCTCGTCTGAACAAATGGTCAACTACGCAACACCTTTCCAGGAGTTCCGATTTCAAAACACAAATCCTTCTTTCATTTACTTGAAATACCGTTTTTCATTCACACAATACTCTCCACTCGGAGCAACATAAGGTAACAAAACACAGATGATAGTTTCTACGGGATTTCACAATTTACACACATTTTAATCGATTAACTATTTGAGCTAATCGATTAACTCCTCAAAATTCAGTGCAAGCACCATATTTGCACGTGTTAATCGGTTAACACTGCTACAGAAGCTGAAAACCAGTTTCCTATAATTCAAAAGTCATCACAACTCAAAACCATCAATCTGGCTTGTTCTAACTCATAACATCATTCTCAACTCGCGGCTCTAAACTCGTATAACATTCACCAACAATGATAAACTCAAGGTAATAAAAAACAAAGGTAAAACATGCGGCTAACACACTCCCACCAAGTGACAAGGTAAAATTCCAAATTCTGACACGGTCATACGACAACTCTTCGGCGGGATAGTTCATTCTCTACTCATACAACTATGCTAGCGGGAAACCAACGATGACGACATTGCAAGGTTTAAGCCACAACTCATAATTAATTTGTAATACCCCATATTTTATTTTGCTCTGTATAATATTAGTTGTGATCAACTGGGTTCCGGTGTACTCTGAGAAATTATTTGCAAAGGTAATTAGAGTAACTGATGAGCTCGGAGTAGATCAATTTAATATTATCTGACCCTGAGGTTTTATCAAGTGATGCTATAGAGACTTTTTGGACATTTAGTAGTGTTACTAATTAAATATATTTCTCTATATCTTTTAATTTCCTTTTCCGCTCCATTAAAAATAAAAAGATAGAAAGAAGTTGGAGAAGAATAGAGAGAAGGAGGAGGAAAAGAAGAAAAGAAGAAGAAAACCAAGAAGAAGAAGAAGAAGAAGAAGAAGAAGGAAAGCTTGGATCGTCATCTCTTCTTCATCAATCAACCCAACATCTTCATCATCTTGATCATTGGTGAGTTCTAGTTAGAACCCTAAGTATAGAAACTTAGGTTAGAATTTGAATAAAAATGGTGGATTTTGATTGAATGTTGTTTCTAACGGTTAAAATATAGAAATAGTCGGGTAGTATAGTCGGGTTATGATTGGGGTTGATAGAGTATGAGTTGGAAGTGTTTTGGGTGAAGAAATGAGAGTGTTTTGCCCCAAATAACCTATGTTAACGCTACTGAGAATTCTGGGTTAGCCGGGTTCGCCTAGGGAACCCAAGGCGAAGGGGAAAGTGAAGGTTCGTCGAGGGTTCGCAAGCGAAGGGAAGGCGATACTTCGCCTAGAATTCGCTTAGCGAACTTTATGCCCTTTTTGTTCTGTTCTGTTTGCCAGGGTTCTTCGAGCGAACATGGCAGCGAACGTGGCAGATTTTCCCATTTTGTTTCCTTCATAAATTTTGATCCGTAACTCGGATTGACGCACGGTCGGAAGAGTTCGAAAGCTACTTCAATTCTCTATGTGATGGTGAGGTAGAAACATGGTTATATGTCATGGATTGATAGGATAGAGATAAATATTGAAATGATGTGAAAAGTATGGTTTGTGTTTCCACCGAAACTCATGAATCGAGAACCCGATTGGTATGGGACTTGAAGCCTTGGAAAGAGAATCCAATGTGCTATTGATGGTAATGTTAGACCATGATTTAACCAAGGATGCTTGGTAGAGGATAATAGTGGCTTGTATGCCTTAAAATGTGTGCGAACTACTATGTGGATTATGTTTGACATGTTATGATATCATGTGTATTTTATGATTTATATTGTTATATGCAAATTGTGTTAAACCATTTCTATCTAATTGTTGTTAAGTATGAATGAGAGAATATGCATGATTAAAATGAATTAGGAAGAGTGAGAAAACCTACCCCAAACCTAATGATATGATTCTAGGTTGTGAATAGGATTGTGATAGAAAACCTAGATGGCGATGCTCAGGCACTCGATGTTGAGAGGTGCATCCGTGACGAGTATTGGTCTAGGAGAGAGTGAAACACTAGTATGGAACATGTGCGAACCATTATGATTATGAGAAAAGGCAAAAGAGGCCTTAAGGCGATGTCGCCTTGTGATTGTCGAATGCAATCACATTTGTGTGTATGAAATCACGTAATCGTAACCGGTTTCCCTTGAGTTGCAGTTTCATGAGTCTCGAGCTCCTCTGAAACATGTGCACAATTACTTGGTAGGTTTGATTCTCGCGTGTAGTACGAATGGAACCTATGGCTAGAGACTTGTGATGGTTAACATGCCATGAGAAGTGACGGTTCACGGTTAACAGACCGATGTTCCCGAATCCACTTCGTATGTCAAGTAGATACAAGGATCCATGACTCGGGTCGACTTCTAGATGTAGAAGCAGACGGGAAAAGGGGATGCCTTGGTGAGGTTATCGATTAGTGATATTGCGAGTTGGTGAACTCATGAACATATTTCTATATAGTGTGAGATTTTAAACTCACGTTCACTTCCCTTCCCCTTTGACTTGAGTTAGGATTGATATAACCATGTAAAGCCGAGAGAACCAATAAGATATGGAACTCACTGAGATTTAATATCTCACCCCATGTTGTTGATTATATTACAGGTACAGCAGGTTCCGCGAAGGGTAAGAATAAGGCTGTTTGATTATCCTTACTTTCCTTGGCTTTTTGGGATGGAATGGCTTCCGCTATGGAGTTTTATTTTGACATCATCATGTTTGATCTAGTTCTTAGTGTCAGACCATCTTGTATATATTTTATGCCATAGACGTTAGTATTTTGTATTGTGGGCATGTAATGTATACAATGTGTTAACTAGGAATTTATGGTATTTCAGTACCAAACACTTAGATTCATGTATACTAATTGTGCTCTGTTGTATGATATTATATGTGGGTGTTACAGTTGGTATCAGAGCAGGTCATATCCTCGACCTAGCCATGAAATAGTATAAGTATTTCTTTCCGTTTCATATGCGTGGTGTCGCCATTGGCCTTAAGAGTTATATTTATGGTATTGAGCCTGATCAACTTAATCCTATCTGTATGGCATTTAGGAACATGGTTTACTGTAACGCCCTGTATAATATATATCTAGAATAATACCATACAAGTGTTTTATTTGGTACTGACACCATCATAAGTGCCTATTGGCATAATTCACATACTTGACCATTTTTTAAAAAACATAATACAATCTATGGTACAAGATATGGAAACTAGCCAAAATAAAATCTATGATCAATATACAATATCCTCAATTGTAAACAACAAATACATAGCGGAATAAGCTCAACTAAGCTCCTCTTGAAACATCCAAGCCTAGCTCCACTTGTAAATCAAACTTGTACTCAAAACCTAAAAAATTAATCAACAACATGGGGTAAGATATTAAATCTCAGTGAGTTCCCTATCTTATGGATTCTCTCGGCTATACACGGTTCTAACCATGGGAGAAGAAGGAAATAGGAAAAAGAAAGATAGAAAGAAGAAGAGAAAGGAGAAAGTGAAGAGAAGAAGAAAACCATGGGAGAAGAAGGAAAAGCTTGGGAATAAGCTTGGATCATCTCATCTTCATCAACCTCCTCTTCGATTATCAGGTGGGTTCTAGTTAGACGCTCTAAGTTCTAGAATTAAGGATTTAGAACTTAGGTTAGATTTGAGAGAAAATGATTAAACGGATAAATCAATGAAATCTAACGGATGAAATTCGATATAAATTGTGTGGTGTAGTCGTATTATGCATGTAATCATTTGATAATACTTTCTTTGATGTTTGGAAGTGATTTGGGTGAGGAAATGATGGATTTTTGGCCCAAGGGTTCTGTTTTTACGCTGCTGAGAAATTCTGGGTTAGCCAGGTTCGCCTAGGGAACCTAAGGCGAAGGGGAAAGTGAAGGTTCGTCGAGGGTTCGCCTAGCGAACCCCAAAGCGAAGGGAAGGCGATCCTTCGCCTAGAATTCGCTTAGCAAACTTTATGCCCTTTTTGTTTTGTTCTGTTCCCTAGGGTTCGTCGTGCGAACATGGCAGCGAACGTGGCAGATTTTCCCATTATGTTTCCTTCATAACTTTTGATCCGTAACTCGGATTGACGCACGAGCACAGATTGACGCACGGCTCGAGACTCATGAAACTGTAACTCAAGGGAAACCGATTACGATTACGT